>JAPTYO010000002.1:40934817-41581637 GCA_036873135.1 Clarkia xantiana subsp. parviflora
TAGCTCGCTTCTCCGAATCGATGTTCAACCTGTGTGATATCACCTCCTTGCTTATTCCTGGCATATCGCTTGGGGACCAAGCGAATATATCCTTGAATTCTCGTAGTAGTACGGTCAGCGCTACTGCTTCCTCTTGTGGTAGTGTTGCCCCTATTCGAACTTTCTTATCTGGTCGGTCAATTTCGACTTCGGCTAGCTCCTCTGTTGGCGATTGGCGACCATATTCCTCTCTTGGATCAGCGTCGATGAGAGGTATCTCTTCTGTGACGTCTGATTGTTGTGGTTGTGTAGCGAAAGAGTAACACTCATTTGCCATTTGTTGGTATCCTAGGGCTTCTCCTATGCCTGTGTCGGTTGGAAACTTCAATTTCTGGTGCGCTGTGGATTAGATCATTCCGTACTTTTTAATGGTTGTAAGCCCTAGTAATCCATTGTATCTCTTCAGTTTCTCGACTATAAGGAACGTTATTGGAATGTGAAGTTGGCTGTTTCCCGTTCCTATTGTCGTTGGCAGTGTTATTGCTCCTAACGGGTAGCTTGTTTCTCCTCTGAAGTCGATCAAAGGGGAGAACACTGGTTGTATATCCTTGTTAGTTTTCCCTAGTGAATTTACTGCCTGAGCAGTTATTAAGCTTGCGGAGCTGCCGATGTCTACCAGGATTCGACAGACTGTGATATCACTGATGTTCATTGTGATTACGAGGGCATCTTCATGTGGGAATGTGATGTGCTCCTTATCCTTTTGGTGAATTGGATTTCGGCCTCCAGTTTTGTGTACTGGGTGGTATTTGGATTGCTGCCTTGTCTAATTCGGCTGCATATTGTTCCCGTCCTCTTGATGATTCTCCTCCTGAACCTGGTCCTCCATGTATTCCGTGTATTGATGACATTCTTTCCTGGTCCTCCTGAACCTGGTCCTCACGAATTTTTCTGGGTGCTTCTTCGGTAATGCTATCCTTAGCTTCGAGATTTGTTCCTCTGCCACATAACCTGTGAAAACGTCTTGTCGGATGTCCGTTTCCTAACTCCGAGCTTGAGTATTCCTCCACGTCTACCTGCAAAAGGAGCTACCGAGTGAGGGGGGGTGGTGCTCGCGTGAGCCCACTCTGATGCCTAAATGAGAACTTGCTAGAGAGAGAAAATGTCTAAAGAGAAGCTAGAGCAAATTCAACTTGGCAACCTTTTGAAATGATGGCCAAGGGTCCTATTTATAGGACTCTTGGGTTATTAGTTTGCTAATTGCAGTATTAGTCCGTTAATCATGCAGTAAATAAGATAAGAGAAATTAGGCATTACTAAGCATCAGAGGGGTTGGTAATATTCTTGGGGTGTTCGGAAACAGTGTGGCCCGGAGGGAGGCCCTCCGAGCTGAAAAATGTCCGGTTAGGGACATCCTAACCGAACATGTTCGGTTAGGGGGTGTCCCTAGCCGAACTTGTTCCTTTGCCAGGAGATTTAATTTCGCCCGCCTTTGTTGGTGGATTTTTCCAGGTTCGAGGTTTTTCAAGTTTCGGTTTAGAACCGTCTTTAGGTCCGTGCGGTAATTAAGTCGGGTCAAAGCGGGTCAAGGTGGGTGTATGTCCATCAATTATAATTTTAGTGGTGGATTTCATCAATTCGAGATCTGTAAAAATACATAAATTGTGTAAACAATGTCTCAAGATAATTATCAAAATTATTTATTTTCATCCGTTTCAATCATTCTTTATCTTATGTAATGATTGATTACATACTTTTTGTAACGCTTGATAAGAAAAAAATGGTCATTTTGGTGCAATGTGAGACCTTAGAGATCATCCAAGCAATGTGAGGAGCTTACGTGGACATTGCCACATCAACCAAGTGAGAGAGTGTATTATATAAACCAATAAGATTTAATTAATTGTACACGTCGACGACAAATTTTATTAGTTGTCAATCTCATATTCAACTCATTAGAATTATATCATACTAGCTGCTAACCCCGCGCACCGCTCGCGTAATCTTTTTGAAACAAAATGCATGGTAAATATTTATTCGAATTTTATAATAAGAAACTATACAAAATATTTTAAAATGAGGTATTGGAGTCGCACAACATGGTAAAATTACAATAATATCTTGTTTTTGTGTAATAAAAATTAACTGAATTTAACATTTAAAATTTTATAAAAAATAATAAGTTGGATTGAAATGATACTTAACAAATTAATTTAATTTTTTAATAGAGATAATGTTAACAAACATTATTATTTTAATCATAAATACGTACTATACATATAATCAGTAAGTACTTACTACATAAATTTGTATATCTACATTTATAACAGATAAAAATATTTTTTTATAGATATAATGTTTATGAAAATAAAAACAATGTATCTCGTGATTATATTTATACAAAATATAATAGAATTTTCACTTTAAATTTATTTTACAAATTACTGCAAATTTGCTGATTATATATATATCATCAGATCTGCACCGTGGTAAGAAAATAGAAATAAAAAAATTTAATTTAGATAAGATGAAAAATTATCACTACTAAAAAATTAAAACTAAATTAAACACATTTAATACACTTCATTGAACAAATACTATACTCAATCAGCAAATCATAATATATATATAACCAATATACATAGTAATGTATATATATAACTAGGGGTGAGCTCGGGCTGGGACGGGCGGGCTTTTACCTGAGCCCGAGCCCGAATTTTTCGGGACACTAATTTTTAGCCCGAGCCCGAGCCCGAAAATGAGGAAAATGGCCCGCCCGAGCCGGGACTTCGGGACTCGGGCTAGCCCGAATTTTAACAAAAAATCTGAAAAAAAAAAAAAAAAAAATTCAAACATGGAGGAAGATGGTTAGATACTAGTAACTAGTACCCACTAGATAGTTAGATAAGATGACAACTAACTAGATAGTTAGATACTAACTATAGTTAGTGGGGAATATATATATTTATATAGTATTAAAAAAAATTCGGGACGGGCTCGGGCTTTTCGGGATTTTGGCACAAAAGCCCGAGCCCGAATTGAAAATAAAAGTCCCACCCGCTCGGGCTCGGGTCTATTCGGGACCGGGTTTTTCGGGACGGGCTCGGGACGGGTTTTTCGGGCTTTCGGGCTTTCGGGTTTTCCTGCTCAGCCCTATATATAACTATGTACTCAGTTCGTCATGTGAGGTTGCTTGATAAAAGATGATGACGGCTTGCTTCCTCCCGCTTCATCAACATCATCTTTTCAATTTACACTTATTACTTAACATTTTATTTGCAATATACTATTTTTTGAACTAAAACTAATTGAAATAACAAATTTATTAAGTTAAAACAAATGAAACTATGTAATGGTTGAATTTATTTTCGGAACTTACCGATGTGTGTGATCTTGAAAGGCCATGGCGGGCGGTTGGAAGAATTCAGACGAAATTTTTTATGTAGGCAAAACTGATAACATTTACCTATATTATACTTGTTATATTAATACGATTTGAAATATGGAGGTTTAATAATATGAGTCTAATTAAATATTAATCATTAAAAAATATTAGCATGTTAAGAACATAAAACCCTAGCAACCAATTTAGACGATGGAAAAGGAAAAAATTGCTATCAAAACATACAAACTTGTTAGATATTTAATATAATTTAAATAATATAATAAAATAAAGTAAACAAATACCGACGACGCCAAATTCAGCATCCTATGGTCAGCCATCTTGTTTTGCAAGTTTCTCGACACCTTATGTCACCATTGTGATAATTACTAATTCATCCCCACTATGCCCCCCCCCCCCCCCCCCTATTTATTTGCACATGTGGCTGCTCAAAGAATAATGCATGTGTATATATTTATTCCTTTTTTGGTATCTATATCATTCTATTTAATATAATTTCTTATTATAAATTTTATTTTAAACTACGGTTTACCTAATACTTGTATTAGTATAGATAGTTTGTATTGTTAATATATTTTATTTCTATATAATTAGTTTTTATTAAGTTATATTGTATATATGGTCAAAAAAATAATAGGTACAATTTTATTTATATATTATCTATATTAAACCCTTATATTATTTTTAAAATAATGGAGTTATTTTATTTTAATAGTACCTTAATGGGTTAATGATGCTAAAACAATATATTTTATTTCGACCTACGTCATTTATACATTTTTACTGTCTATTATTATAATATATAAGTAAAAATATACAAACAAATATTAAGTTATAACATATAAATTATAAAAAAAAATATGTAATAAAATAAGAAAAAATATATTGTTAATAAAAACAGTTGAATATATTATGGAAAATATATAACAAATTTATAATAATAAGATAGCTTTTATTTATATTATATATATTAGTACTATATATAGAACGATAATTATCTTCTAGGTTAGACTTAATATTTTTTTTTTGTAACTAATTTATAATAATAAGATAGCTTTTATTTATATTATATATATCAGTACTATATAACGATAATTATCTTCTAGGTTAGACTTAATATTTTTTTTTTTGTTATATATTGATAATATGGCGCCTCCTTAGAAATATATTAATGTATTTAATACTTTGCTTACGTGGCGGCCTATGGTCTTCCGGTGCCAAACTGTATAGATTTGCTATTTAAAAGGAAACTTTTAATTAATTTGTTTCTTTAAATTGCGTAGAGACCAAATTAGGAGATATAAAAACTTCTTAATTTACAATCAATCAATATTATGTATCTAAATTTAGAGAACCCCTATTAAATCCGATTAAATTAGGCAACGCTGACTGGACAATCCACGTGTCAGCCAGAGGGTCTCCGTGCCGAATTAATATAATATAGTAGATAGTAGATATAGATAGATAGATAATAATAATAATAATAACACTTGTTTTTTTGTGAAGCCTGTATTGATGATGATTAAACCGTCGGGCTGCTAGTGGTGGTCTTGTGGAGTGATTTTGAATTACAGAGTACAGACTACAGAGCCGTGGTTAAACTTTAAGCCTGTCGTTGGAGAATTTTCTTTTTTACCGATTTAGTTTCAAAATTTCGGGATGTCCCGACCCGTCCCGAATTCCTATAGGCTCGGGGCGGGCAGACATTTTCCCACTAACTTGGACTCGGGCTCAGGACAAGAATTTTGGTCGTTTTGGAAGTGGCCCACCCAAGCTTAGCCTATTTGAATTATTCTATGGAATAATCTTCCGATTTGACTCTTAAACCTTATATGAACCCACTTACTTAGATATCCCCTCCATTGATGTACAAAATCAGTAATTTTTTTTTTGTCAATTCCATTCATTATAAATGCACTCAATCTAATTAAACTTTTGGCACAAAAATAAATATAATCAAACTAATTAAATGCATGTTTCCTTTCACTTTCAAGAAAATACTGATAATACCATCACGTGATCAACTGCTAACCCGAAAAAAGTAAATTGACATGTAGGTTGACCAGAGTTGTTCATAGGTTTCTGGCCTGAACTTAACTTACTTTTTCTTTATTATTTTCTTCTTCTTCTTCTTCTTCTTTTAACACTGTCAGTTTTATGGATTTTGAATGACATGTGATGAAACCTTCTTCTCAAAGTGTCATCTAATATGTTTTCTGATGTCTCTCTTGAAATGTGTTTACAACTCTAGTCTGGATTATGTTATTTACATACAATTTTGGTGTTATTTTGTTCACTTTGGTTAAGAGCCAATGCTCATTGTTTTAATATGATGAAGCCCCTTTTTACAAAAAAAAAAAAAAAAAAAAAAAAAAAATCATACTATGAAATTAAATATTTCATAGATCAATAAATAAATATTTTAAGAAAAAAATAAATTATGTTACGCAATTTAATTATATATTTTCTGTTTTCTAATATGATGAACCCCATTCTTATGAGACTAACTATTTTGTTGATCACTATAAAATAGTTAATCCTATAGTTTTGTTTTTTATTTTGTAAAAGGAATTCATCATATTAAAAAAATTGAAAATATATTTTTTAATTAAAGCACACAAACTAACTAGGTAGAAGCCCACTAAGGGATTTTGTACTAAAACTAAATCCATTTAAACCAAAAAATGGACTAAAACTAAATCCATTTAAACCCAAAAATGGACTAAAAATGAAAGGTTAATTATAGTGGACCAAACCTAACTAAAGAAAGAAGCCCATATGTCTACACTCATTAGCCTAAGGCTGCGTTTTGACAGGAGGCAGGAGGAACCTTAATTGATCGATCCGCTGTTCGTCTTTCAGCGACCAGCAGCGGCACAATTCTCTTTAAGACTCTGAGCGGCACAACTCGGTCGATGAACTGATAGCAGGTCAGTCTCATACTTTCAATCTTCTGATTTAATATATTCTTCCCTAATTTCGGATTCTAAAGCTAACCATCATGGTTTGCATTTTTGAAGACTGCTGACTGAATAGGAATTGAGATCAATAAGAAAACAGAAGGTACCTTTCATGATTTAAGACTAATTGTTTTGATTCGATGTCTCTTGGTTTTCAGTGAGAAGTTCCAGCAGTTGAAAAAATGATTCTTGATGGAATTGAGTTTTAAGTCAGCTTGACACTCTTTGTCATGTGAACCTCTCCGATTTCAATTTCTCTGTTTATCTTTTCGGACTACAAAATTCTTTCCATTTGAGGAAATCATCGGTGGTAGAAATTAGTATTTTGTAAATTGGGCAGACCCAGAATTGTGTCATTAGAATGAATCTGTAATTTGTGAAGATTGACTTTCTAATTTTGTGAAAGTTGTAAATACCTTATCAGAAAAGTGATTTTGTTTTGCTGTTTCTGTACCGCTGTAAATTGTGTGTACTTATTTTTTGTTTTCCCAAATGAATGGGGCAATCTGAAATTCAAATGGGCAAAATTGAAACTCTGTGGGTTCAACCCGAAATTCAGCCCCCCCCCCCCCCCCCCCCCCCCCGTCCCTAAAAACCGTCCCTGCTTTCATCGATGAATCGTTTGTATGATTTATGTGCTCTGGCGTCTCTCTTGAAACGTGTTTGTCTGGATTCTGTTACTTGCATACAGTTTTTGTGTTATTTTGGTTAAGAGTCAATGCTCATTGTTCTAAACTTTCAGCTGTACTATGCTTTTAGACATTAGAGTACTAAACCTAGATCTACCTTAACAGGGCATTGGTATCTGCTTGCAGAACTTTTAGGAAAGTGAAGAGCATACAACAATGAAGGCTCTTATTCTTGTGGGTGGATATGGAACGAGACTGAGGCCCTTGACTCTTAGCACCCCTAAGCCTCTTGTCGATTTTGCTAACAAACCCATGATCCTTCATCAGGTATCCTTGAACAAGATTGGTTTCCATTGCACTGTTCGGTGGTTACATACACATATTCTCAAAATTTAAGTAGCAATGCTACAGAGATACCTTTTCACCTATTTTAGACCTTGGTTTGATTTGATTATGCTTCAAAACAAGAACCGATCACGGTTGAGCAAGAAAATACTTCTGAGCTTAATATCTTTACACTTTGTGGACACATACAGATAGAAGCACTGAAGGCTGCTGGTGTGACAGAAGTGGTTTTGGCTATCAATTACCAGCCAGAGGTAATCAACCTTACTATATGCCCTTATTACTTGAAGGGTAAGTAATCAACCTCAAATTAAAAAATCTGTGTTTGTACCTTTCCAGGTGATGCTGAACTTTCTCAAAGAATTTGAGGCTAAACTTGGGATAAAGATAACATGTTCACAAGAAACTGAGCCCCTTGGCACAGCTGGACCCCTTGCTCTGGCTAGAGACAAGTTAGTAGATGATTCTGGTGAGCCGTTCTTTGTTCTCAACGGCGATGTGATAAGTGAGTACCCGTTTAAAGAAATCATCGATTTTCACAAAGCACATGGAAGAGAGGCATCAATTATGGTGACAAAGGTAAGCAAATCTAATTACTAGACAACTAATTTACAATGAATGGCTTCAAACTTGAAAAAAAAAAAAAATTTGTATTTTTGTTGTGTAGGTGGATGAGCCCTCCAAGTATGGTGTGGTGATCATGGATGAGGGAACCGGTAGAGTTGAAAGATTTGTGGAAAAGCCAAAACATTTTGTGGGTGACAAAATTAATGCAGGAATTTACCTCCTGAACCCATCAGTTGTTGACCGTATTCAACTGAGGCCAAGCTCGATTGAAAAAGAAGTGTTCCCCAAAATGGCTGAAGAGAAGCAGTTGTATGCAATGGTGTTGCCTGGTTTCTGGATGGACATTGGGCAGCCAATGGACTACATCACCGGACTGAGTCTCTACCTCGACTCGTTAAGAAGAAAGTCATCAGACAAACTGGCCAAAGGATATAACATCATAGGAAATGTGTTGGTTGATGAGAGTGCCAAGATTGGGGAGGGATGTTTGATAGGTCCGGATGTTGTGATTGGAGCGGGATGTGTTGTGGAATCTGGGGTGAGGCTGTCCCGGTGCACGTTGATGCGTGAGGTCCGGATCAAGAAAGATGCTTGTGTTTCAAACAGTATCATTGGATGGCACTCGACTGTGAAGCAGTCGGCCTGTGTGGAGAAGATGACGATTATTGTGGGGGAAGATGTTCATGTTGGCCGGAATGAAGTTTATAGCATTAGTACTGGTGAGGTGCTGCGCTGCCCATAATGAGGAAGGAGATCAATTCCAGCATTTTGAAGCCTTCTGCATATATATCTAAAAGTATAGTCATCAACTTATGACGTATGTACGTACAACCATATATATTTGGGGTACGTGTAGGACAAAGAGATTCAATAAAACAACATTTTTTGTTAGGGTAGAACAATAAAACAAAATTGACTCCTATTATTGATTATATATTATATATCTTATTGAAAAGTATGACGCACTTTAGCAATATATATTCAAAAGAATAATATATTAGTTTAGATTGACCAAAATATTAGTTCATTTTATATAGGGCTGGGCAAAAAAACCGGTTCGGGAGAACCAAACCTGAACCGAACCACTATGAACCGTTTCTGACTGAAACGGTTCTTCTTTGGTTCGGTTCTGAAGAGGAATATATGGAGTGGTTCTGAACCGGTTCAAACAGGTTCTGAACCGGTTCTTAAAAAAAAAAAAAGGTTCATAACCCGGGTTTTTCACGCTCCCCACTCTGAACTGCTGCAAAACAAAAATATGCTTAAGCTATCACACAGAGATCATCGACGGGCGGAATCTCGGAGTTTCGGCCACTTCATCTCCCAACATCAAGCGACGATTCAGGGCGGAATCTCGGAGTTTCGCCGACTTCATCTCCCTCCGACTTCATCTGCTAGAGCTAGAGCTGATGTAAAGCAGGTTCCAGCAATTAAGGTAGAAATTGAGACTGTTCGTCACGAAATTCAGAAAGGAAGGTAGTAATTGGCACTTTTCCTTCTTATAATTGGCCATTTAGCATTTAGAAATTCCTCTAATCTAGTTTAGAGTACTTCAAATCTGCTTGTCTAGCATTCTTACATCTATTCTGCAATGAAAGGACTTAATGGTGAAGAGTGTTGAGGTCATTTGCATATCCAATAGTGGAGAATTGAGATCATGGTGTACTTTAAACAAGAACAACTACTGATTCTCTCTGTTTTCCACATCATTTGCTGCTCCTATCCATCTAACTCTCTTGCTTCATAGTTGAGCGATGTTGTGCGTTATAGCCTAGACTTTCATGATTAACACATTAGAGATTGATGCACCAACCGAAATCGATAACAAGGTGGTAGCAACAAACCTCTTTTCTTTGACCCCAAACCAGGAAGAGCTTCCCATCATAGTGATCTCACTGAGACCAAAGGCGCCAACATATATGCAGGAACTGGTTCGAATGGAGGCAATTCATTAAACAAGGACTAGAACAGCAAGAGAAGCAACTTTTCCAGAATGAAGGATCAACAATTCCCGATTCCTCGGTGTCAAGAAGGTCATAGATAAATACAAAGACACATCACTGAAGCCTAAAACAACACCCCTGCATATATTTCAGAGTAAGAATTGTCCAAGAACTGTTCTGGAATTTACCAAAAAAAAAAAAAGAATTGTTTTGGGAAAAAAAAGGTTTTGAACCGGTTTATTATATGGTTCGGTTATGTAGCTCTAAATATGGTTCGGTTCTTGCCTGGTATATAGAACCGGTTGAACCACAAATCTGGTTCCGGTTCGGTTTTGAACTGGTTCGGCCCAGAACCGAACCATGCCCAGCCCTAATTTTATATGAATATACAAATAAATTCTTACTCTGAAAGTGACCGACATGCAATAAAATTAGAACGTGAAAAAAGATAATAATAATAAAATATACATATCTCTGCGGAAGAAAGCAGGAGGAAAATTTATCGTGCAAGTCACCATATACGGCTTCACAAGGCGAAGGTGATCAACCTGATGAATTAAACAAGTTAAAAGAAGTAATTATAATCTCAGCATCTAGGACACCAAAAAGACAGTTCTCATTATGTCAACATGTGTTGTTCACACCCTAAATGGAAGCACATTCTATTTTTTTGGTAAACAGTGGAAGCACATTCTAAATAAGCAAAATGATGATTTTCTTCTGCTTTAGCTTTAAAATCAAATGTAATAAACTTAACAACATTGTACGTTGCTGGTATATCAATCTTTTGTTGGCATTTGGTGAAAATGGGCCGCCGTAATAGGAGCCCATTAATATAAGCCCAACATGCTAAGTCTAAATTGGGGTATGACACATAAGAGATTTTGGGTCAGGCCAAAATCCCCATGGGCCAGCCCAATTACTTGGTGAGGTTCGGTCGAATTAAGGGAAAGCCCTAGTTGGGCTTTGCTCACCTCCTCTTATAAATAGGAGGTGTTAGGGATTTATTTGGGTTAATCACTCTCTCCCTTTAATTGCCAGAAAATATATCCATCTCCCCATTTCTTAAGGGTTTCGGCCGAACCACTATATACAGCAAGAAGGTGCCAAATTACTTCTGAAATTCACCTCGGAAATCCATTCCAGCATCCAGATTGAAGAGGCTTTGTTGTGGAGACTACTGCCTGCGGATTGCTTCTTAACCAGAGTTCACGTAGGACACTGTCCGGCAGATCGTGAACTCCCCTCGTCTACGTTCTGAGCTACGGAAAGAAAAATTGTTATGTGCTCCCTTTCTGCTGCGTGATATGTTTACAAGTATGTGCCTTGGTTTTGATCTGTAATTGTACCCCTAAATGCACCAGTGGTATCAAAGCCAGGTTAGGGTGTTCACGAATTTTATGAAAAAAAACGTGATTTTTATCAAAATTGAACTTTGAATTTGTGATTAAGGTAAATTTTGATATAGAAATTTGACCACCAACCCTAGAAATTCGCCACAGCCGAAGCCACTAGGTGGTAGTAAAAAATATACGTAATTTTTTTTTTTACAGCAGGAATATGTTGAAATTTTTTTACTGCAGGAATATTTGGCATAGAAAAAAATATATGTGAATTTTTTTAAAAAAAAATTACAGTAGGAATATGTTGATGCTGAAAACAAGTTTTTGCGGCTACAAATAGGTGTTGCTGAACGCCACTTTTTGGAGTGGCAAATGGTTGCTGAAACTCACTTGCTGTAGTGGTAAGAGTTGCTGCTGAAAGCCAGTTTTTGTAGCGGAAATATTGGATATTAAGATCTACTTTTTACAGAAAAAAAAAAAAACAATCGTAGTTGCTGCAGCAGTAGACAAACGTTGGCGAAAGGTGCTGTTTGCAATGACTGACAGTCATTCCTGATAGTTTCTTTTTCCATCAGCCAAGTGTAGTTAGGTTTTGCAGCGGCTATAATTTGTTGGTGAAAGTGTCCTTTGTAACGGTATATGAGCCACAATGGTAAAGAAGATTTAGCAATGGTAAATTAATTTTAGTAGCGGCTGAAAGAACTTGCCGAAAGTAACTTTTAGTATGACCACATAGCTGTTGGTGAATGTGACTTTTAGTAGCGGCATTTTAAGCCGCCATAGTAGAAAGACTTTACTTACGACTGGCGGCACTACTAAAGCTTATATTTGCTGCAGTATGCTCTTCGTTACAAAATGTATATCGAAATTTTATAGTTGATGGAAAGAGTTTCCTTTTGCAACAACTAATAGCAGCGACGTTTTTTAGCTTCTATTAAAACTCTATTTTCTTGTAGTGGCCGACCCATGCTCTATTGACGACTATCCTGTCAGACCTAAATCTAAACTAGGGTGATTCAATATTTTGAAAAACACATGAATTTTCAAAGAGTCGCCACTAGCTAATTACGGCTAACTAGAAACCTAAATACCTAGGCAAATAACAAATTAAATACCTACGCATATTAATCGGTCTGCGATCCAAATTTGAGTTTGGGGGTTCTGTTACAAATTAAAAAAAATATTTTTTCTAATCCCGCCCTTTCGGTACTTAATTAACCTATTCGCCAATTTAGAATTTAAACATGCATCACGAGTAATTAATCTAATGATATCAAAAATTAAACTAATTTTCATACACGAATTATTATTAATGACAAATTTAAGCCTAAAAAACCCTATTATGCATCTAAATCCCTAATTGAGATAAAATCTAAATAAAACTAAACATGCTCAAAATCATGGCACAATTTAATAATTACATAGCATACATATATATTCACAAAAACATGTTATCTAATTAATCTACACATAAACTAGCTAATTAGCATGGTATAATAATAACAATAATAATGATAATAATAATAACAAAAAATAAAATAATATTAATATTAATAAAAAAAAACAGACAGAGGGAAAAGAAAACTCACCTTCGTCTTCTCCAAGCGGACAGCGAGCTACGGGTCAGACTGGACCACGATGCAGGACGACGGCGACGAGCGGACTACGACTTCGGACGATGGCGAAGAGCGGACGACGACGAGGAACACGACTCCGGCGAGCTAGGCTTTAGGCGGGTGAGCGGGATCTAGGGACAACACCGAACAAGGCGAGCTATGTCCGGTAGAGGCGAACGACAACGAACGACGGTAGCAGGGCCGACAGTAGCAGGGCTTCACAGGAGCTCCACGTGCGGACGACACAGCTGACCAGCGACGAGTTTTTTTGAACTCCGGCGGGCAACAGGACTCCAGGCGCAAGAGAGGGGTTCCAGGGGCTTCTTGGCACAAAAATCGAAAAAAATAATAATATTTTATTATTGTGTTGGTTTTCTGTGTGTAATTTACATGTACTAGGGACCCTTTTATAGCTAGATTTGCCCCAATATTAGGAAAATATATTTACCTAAATATACACATTAATTATCCGAAAATTATATATATATATATATATATATATATATATATATATATATATATATATATATATTTATGAATATTTCCATAAATATATATTATATATTTTATGAATATTACATGATATTTAATGCATATATTGTTAGATTACGGGGAGTAATCACTACGGAAACTAAAACCATGGTACATGCAAGTAATCAGAATTACGCAGCGAAATATTCGCACATACCTCTACAGTAATCCGTAGTCCCAAGATCTTTGCAGGATGGTGTCAGACCTAAAATCCGACCTAAGGCGAATTACGTTTTGAAAACGTGGATTTTGAAAGAGTCGCCACTAGTAATGCTCAAATCAGGCCGTGGAAACCGCTTGCCCATAAAATATTATTCATGCGGGTACCGGACTATAGGGGCTTTAGAAGCAAGAATAGTACGGACGACTCTAGAAGGAGAAGGCTTACTTATTTTCGAAGTTGGAACCGGGCAAAAGTCCTTAGCACGACGGAGAATCCAAAAACACACCTGGCAAGAAGAAAGGAAAAACAACAATCTATCAGGAAAAAGCATCGGTCCTTCGTAGAAAAACAACGGTCCATCATGACACCATGTAAATTCATCAAGACCAACCTACCCAAGGGTACGTCCCAAAGTGCACAAAGATCAAATGCCTACTATGGGGGCAAAAGACACATGCATGGACGATACTACTTGACAGAGGAAGGTACGACGATGGACAAAGCATGAAAAGCACCTCTAGAAGGGACCAAACACCATCACCCCGACATTGCTTAAGGAAATGAAAGGAAGGAGCTACACCCCCAACATAAGAGCATATATCATCTACTCAAGTAAAGAGGGGACCTAGGCATGGTACCAAGGCACCCAAACACCAAACACCTACCAAGTTCCTAAGGGGACAACATCTATACAATACTCACCTCAAACTTCCCAAGCTCAACAACAAAGACAGTCTTCTACTTCAAATCAAGAGCAAAAAACAAAGCAACTCAAGTATCTATGGAAAGGCATTAGCTTTTATATATAGCAATCAATGGAGGACAAATATACAAGGGGGGGGGGGCAAAAATGTCAAATCTGAAAAAACCAAGCTGAAAATCAACCAAACCGAGTCGACTCACCCGGTCAAAGAGAACCCAACCGGAGAAGAACACCACCCGGAAACCGGAGGTTCGTTGCCGGGCTACCAGAGGCCACCGCCCGTCGCCGTCTGGAGGTCACAGCCGCGCCCGTCGCCCCGACCCAGCTGCAGACCCGCCGCCCGTCGCCTCGACTAGCAGCTTCCGCGGAACCCGCCCCCGTCCGTCGCCCGTCGCCGGAAAACCACCACCCCCTAGTGTCCAACCCACAAATTAAGATGCAAAAACCACCCCAAATTAAACCTAGCTAAGCTCCATGTGAAATGTGGTGACTTAATTGGAAGTTTGGCAGGAGAGATTGAAAATGGAGGAGAAGGTGAAAACCTAGGTTGAAGAAAATGAAGATGCTCTTGAAAATGAAGGAGAAAGAAGAGTGCTTTTGAAGAATGAAGTAAAATCCAAATATATGCTTTTTAAAGTGTATATTATGGATTTTCTCTAAAAACTCCACCAAAGGAGACACGGACAAAGGGACACAGTCCGAAGGATAAGTAAAACGAGACCAAGGCTCGTAATTCTTACCCTTATAAGAACATTATTACGTGAACTTGCTTAAGTTAAATTACAAGCATTTTTTCGTCTATATATTCTAATCCTTTGAAATAGGGGGCATAGAAATAGAAGCACATCTCGAGCACTTAATAAAAGCCGGGATCACCAAAAACCTTCTTAAAGAAAAGGAAGGACGAAATCATGACGCATCTCGAGAACTCGACAGAGGTCGGGACCGTCACTAAGGTACGTCACCCTACCCGCTTGGATGATATTCCGCTAAAAATAGAGTCAAGAAAAGGCAAAGCTATTCCTTGACTCGGGGGGAAAATGGTGGATATACGCTCAAGCCTTCACCAATCGAGCCTAAGAGGTGGGCCCGAAAAGTATCCCGAGTAGAAAACCCACACGGGAAGACCCTGGATGGAAAAACCATCCGGGACCCGAGCAAGGCCCTAGGGGTACCCTTCGGATACCCCCATCCGTCCGGACAAGCCCCTCTCGTCCGGGGCTTACCATTGAAGGGCCACATTTGAAGGTATTCACTCTCTCTCTAAGCTCACCCAATCTCTAGAAGCTCTCACTAATTTAAGCTTCGGAGTGGGCTTACCGGGAACCCCCCGGTGCCCCTTTTGCAGGGAAGCAAGGAGAAGATCGAGAAGGAGAAGCCCACCAAGGAAAGAGATCAGGAAGGAGAAGTCCATCTATGAAGAAGAAGCCCATCAACGGAAGAGAAGCCCACGACGAACATACGTGAGAAAACAAAGACGATCCGCAAAACGAAGATCATGCCGAGTTACTTCGACACTAGATGATTGTTTTGCGTAATCGGGTTTATCCCCCTGATTCTTAGCTAGCCTTGCTTAGTAGAGGCCTCCCTCCACCGCAAGACGACAGTACCTGTGTGACGAGGTAAGGCCCACATTCGACATAGTTTTGGCAGAGGATTGCTTCCTACGACTTAGTTTATAGACCGAAAGTTTGATGTAATCAAAACATTATGATGTCGATTGATCATAAACTCAGTTGCAATTCTTTCGCTTACAAAATGTAACTTTCAAATATCAAAATATGATCACAGATACACGCCACTTCTAAACCCTACGCATTCCAAGCAGTCATACATGCTTTTCGAATAACTCCCTGCGTAGTGGTTTAGTTAATGGGTCCACAATCATGTTATTAGTGGAAAATTATTCCACAGTGATTATATTGTCTTCTACCATAGATTTAGCATAAAAATACTTCACATCAATGTGTTTGGTCCTACTATGGTACTTCGGATTCTTTACTGCCGCAGTGGCTGCCTGACTGTCAGAGAACACCTTCACAGGTTTACTTCCGATGTCATCATCAAGCAGCGCAGTAAGAAGCCTTTTCAGCCAGACTGCTTCCTGTGCGTTCTTGGAGAGGGCTACAAATTCTGTTTCCATCGTGGACATCGAGACACAGGTTTGCTTCTTGCTCGTCCATGAAATGACGGCATTAGCAAGGAGAAACACTCATCCTGTGGTGGACTTACGATCATCCGGATCGCCACCATGGTCAGCGTCACTGTAACCGGTCAATTCTAACTTCCCGCCCTCATAGCACAGAGCGTAGTCGGCAGTACCTTTCAGATAACGAATATTCGTTTTACATCCTTTAAATGTTGATAGCTAGGATTTGATTGGAAACGTGCTACTAGGACCACGATGTAACAAATATCTGGATGGGTGTATTGCATGGCGTACATAAAACTACCGACCATGCTTAATTACTCCGCACCCTTCATATGTTCACGCTCTGCCAAGTTCTTGGGGCAGTCACGTTTTGACAGTGCGCACCCAAACACCACCGGCGTATTCACGGGTTTGACATCCTGTAATCTGAATCTTTTCAACAGTTTGTTGATATAAGCTTCTTGAGACAGACATAATCTCCGGGTAGCCCGATCTCTAGAAATTTTAATGCCCAAGATGTACGTGGCCTCTCCCATGTCTTTCATCTCAAATACAGACGCCAACCATGACTTTGACTTGTTCATAAAACTCACATCGTTTGCGGCAATGAGTATGTCCTCCACGTATAAGGTTAAGATGACATACTTAGACCCGGAGGTCTTATAATACACGAACGGATCCTCGTGAAGATTCACGAATCCGTTTCCTACGATTTCCTCGTGGAATCTGCGGTAACATTTCCGAGACGATTGTTTAAGACCGTAGATGGACCTTTGGAGTTTACAAACTTTACGTTCGTTACCAGGAGTAATAAAAACCTCTGGTTGCTCCATGTAGATCTCCTCCTCCCGGTTTCCGTGGAAGAATTCGGTCTTAACATCCATTTGGTTGAGCTCGAGATCGAGTCTTGCGACCAGGACTGGCCCTAACCGTGGTTTTACGCACTGTCAGTGAGTTTGTTTTGTCAAAGTCAACTCCGTGAAATGGGTATATCCTTTCGCATCAAGTCGGGTTTCGCACCTCCCGACCTTTTCCATTAGCGGTGAGCCTTCTTTCAGGACTCACATTTTCCTTGTACCCCTGTGGTTAGTAGGTAAATCAACTATAGACTATGATGGCTTTCATTTAAGCGATCTATTTCTTTTATTATTTTCCTCCATTTATCCACTTGAGGTATTTCCAATGCTTGCCAACAATTGTTAGATCGAGGTTTTCACCTTACTCGATGGGATAATTCTTGGAGAAGTTCAATGCCTTTAAATTTCATCTAGGCTTGATTAATCCCATCTAGAGTCTGATCATTTCTCCCACTCGGAATAATGCTTCTTATCGTAGCATCACTTCTATTGGGAACATTTCTCCCACTCGGAACAATGCTTCTTATCGGAGCATCGTTTCCTTTGGGAACAAGAGCAGTGCTTGAACCTTGACCATCAACTTTCCTTTGACAACCTCTCGGTCTCGGGGTTTCACTTTCGAGATGAATTCCTTGATCACTAGGATATGGAACCAAGTCTGGTCGGATCACTCCCACTGGAAACAATGGGTAGTCGTGGCAGTTGTGGCTTTCCTGGTTCAGCAATATGACCATCAGGTTCAACTTGATTCGTCTCAACAACAACAATTATTTCGTGTGGTAGGTTTTATTCATCCCACTGGATTTATTATGAAAATGTTCCCATTCTCATTTACCATGTCATTCACTTGAGTTGCTGGTTCAAATATCTCTCCCACTCGAATTAAGTGGGACTTGATTGTCAGTGATATCCTGCTCTGTGATCATGACTACATAGATTTAAATTGTCCATGCATTTGGAATATTCGCCCTCTAGTGATGTAATAGCTCATGTTCGACCACGGCCCCATTTTCTGAAGCTTTAAACAAGTATTTTCTATGAGTAGATCACGTACTCTTGTCCTAAATAGGTGTTTAATGCACAATTTAATGTCGCATGATGACATGATTTAACTCATCATCATCTTTTAGCTTTTATGGCGGCGTGTCTTACCGATTTTATTGGAACACAGTTTACATACATGTGAGTCATCTTTTTCATCCCTTAGGGAACACCTGATAGAGTAACTCAAACATTATGTTTTTGAACTGTGCTTCTTGAAGTGTGTTTTAATTTGATTTGAATGCCTAGTCTGACTTATCGTTCAACGCATTTGGAAGGAAAATCATTTAACCGACGTAATCCTTATTCGTTACAAAACTTATCTCAGGGATTTTATCCCATCTCCGAACTGAGCATCTTGGGTTTTCACCCTATGCGTCAGCTCATACTTTTACAAGGTCGTGGTAGCTTGGAAGCCTACTTCGTAACGATGAAAATGGTATCAATAAGCTGTTTCCGAAGGAATGAAAATGAAAATTCAGCACATCATCATTTACACACCTCATCATTAAATTCGTATTTTGAAACAACGTGTTCCGTCTATCGAGGTCCACTTGCGCGTAGCGCTATTCACCGAAGTTTTAACCCTTGGTTAAATCGTTTCATCTCTGAATCTAATTTAATTTAATCCAATAGGTTTCGCACATGATCATCATTACTAACTATTTCATTTCAATGGAGTACTAATAATAAAATAAGATCCATAACCGGTTTGTTCTTAGAAATACGCAATCAATGGATTTTAATGGCATTTTGATTTTACTCAAGGAATTAGATGTAGGATAAAATGTATGGAGTTGTTTGATTCAGCTATTTACAATAGCCTTATTGCTTCGGTTTGCTTACATTTCGGATCCATCTCGTTTCTAGCCGAGTCGATTAATCTTGATAAGCAGAACTCATTTCGAATCGAATGGTAACTACTTTATTCAATAAATCCGAAACAATAATAACCAAAATTCAAACAAAATGAACAATAGGAAAAACCAACATAAACAATACTGGGGTCTCAGATCTCAAACTTGAAGCAGTCACAAAGAAGAATGATGGACAGATCGTCTTAACTGAGTTGTACCGTAAAGGTACTGATCATTGTTTAGACCTTTTGTTGCCATGGGTTGCCAAGAATTTTAGCATACCAATGAATCTGTCATCGAATGCCTCGATTTCTTTTGAAAAGTTTCCTTCTTTCTCATCTGCTTCGAATAGGTCTATTGTCGTCTTAATCGATTTGATTAGACGCGTGAGCCTTTTTCGTCAATAAACCATAAAAGAGGAAACATCCTCATTACTTCCCGAGCCCATGTCCATACGTCTAACTCGTCGGCGGGATCATGAAAGGCTATTACACCGTCATCACTGCATAGAATACTGTAGTATTCTGCCATTAACGTCTGTGCTACAACGGCCTTACCCTTACCAAAGTGAAGGTACATGGCACACCAAAGATGCAATGCGCTGAGTTGTATAAACTCTCCTTCTACTTCAGTTGACAGTTGCGAGAGAATTAATTCTCGTGCATTTCGATCCTTCCTTAACCTTTTCTTGCTGTTGCTTTCATGCAGGTTTCCATATTCATCCATGCTTATTCTTTTCGTTGTCGGATTGACTTGATCGTCAAGATCCGCAGCGATCAGGAGATCCATAACATTGTCTCTCCATGCATATAATACATGCCGTCCAGGTTGCGAGGTTCGTAGAACTGTATCGGTTTAGCCATGAAAACTAACACATTGATAATCACGCATAATCAGGGAGACAATAACATTTTTGAGAAAGAATTACATACATCAAATATCTATTAAGATGAAATCCGACAAATAATGATTCATCAGTCATCGAAACCAACCGACCACCAGTAAACCAATGGAAGATGGCTGTGAAAGAGTTCACATTATCGTCGTCTTCTGTCCAATTGATCAGTCTTTTAAAACGGTTTTAATCGCAAATTACCGGAACGGGAATTTTTAAAACAAGCATACCTGATCTTAGCTTTCCCAAGGCCCTTTTATTTTGAAAAAATATTCCGATGAATTCACTCATGCATATATAATTCTACTATCCACGTAAATTATCATACGCCAGTAACATTCATCCAATAAATCACACTCATGCTTACGCGTCATGCGTCTAAAGTTCCGAGGAACTCATGCTTGCATACATAATTCTACTTCCAAGTAAATTATCAAATGCAGCTACATCCTCAACATTCTAGCATACGTGTCAAACATGTAACATTCAATCCATCATACATATTTGACGACTGGTTCTCGATTTTAAAATAATTTTAAATATTTGGGATTGATTTGCAATTCATGCTTATATTCAATCATGCAACATTCTAGACATGAATCCTAGGCATTTCCAACCAACATAGCATGTCTATCCTAGTGCGCATTCCATATATTTAACCAGGGCTCAGCCCACAATATGCAATATCCAGCTAGCTTGACTCAGTCAAGACAACATTTCTAATCATTCATAAATATATATTGAATAAAAAACAATTGAAATTCAGCCCACTAATTATACCAGTCCCAAAAATATGTATCTCCGAGATCCATTCCCATAATTGAAACAAGGCATAAAGGTTATATGCCCTTGAGCACTGTGTAGGCCTATTAACGTTCAAAACATTTGGATTTTAAAACTTGACCTCCCTATTTTAATTGACTTGAATTCGGTTTTGAAAATAATGTTCGGTTCAGTCAATTTCAGTCCGGTTTAGTCCGGCTCTGTTCGGTCCAGGAAATCTAGTTTGGGTCCAGTCCGGAAAATCCGGTTCGGTCCGAACCGGTCCAATAAGTGGCAAAGTGTGTGCGTGGTCGAGCCGGGTGAGACACTGCAGCATCCAACCCCGGAACAGCGTGTACTCAAGGAATTCAGCTTCATCCTCAAATAGTGAGATGCTCCACCGTTTTCACTACCTCATAGCCAGCCTTAGGGAGGGTTTCCCGTGTCAGAAAAGGAAGGAGAGAACTCCACGTTTTATTCATTGGACATGCCCGGCTGAGGGATGGCTGAGACGAGGTCAGGCGTGGAAGGAATTGAATGGTAAGCACGAAATGATCCCTTCTCGCCGAAGGAGATCCGAGTGAGTTGCGGAGGAAATACAACTGTTGCAAGCATCGAGAAAGCACCGCCAAAAGGTGCTCATAGAGCCGGTCCCCGGTAGGCTAAGATCCTCTCAGAGCGGAAATGAAGAAAACCAAGTCTTTCTTGCTTCCAGTGTGTCAAGTGCCCGGCATCACTGAATGGATCTGGTGCCCAAACCCTAGCTAGTCCTCAACGCTTTATTGCAGCAGGTGCCCCCAGCTTCTTTGGCTAAAGCACATCTCCTGTCTGAACCCTTGACCGATTCGAAAGACAAATGCACCCACATTGAAGAAAGAAATAATCGACTCTCTTACGCCATCATAGGCTGTTCTCCCGTAGCGTCTCTGCCGGCGACTTTCTAAGGTTCAGGTTTGTCTACCTATCTTAGGTAACCATCTTCTTCTACTACAACTAGGGGTGTGTGCCATAGAGTGTGGTACATGTGTCACCAGTCCCACAAAGGGACAGATTCGTTTTTGATCTCGTAAACTTGGAACTCCAACGCTATTAAAACAAGAACTCTTTCACTCGGGAAACTTTTCGTTCCTTCACCAGTCAAGCTACCTTCGTTCCTGGAGGAGCTTGTTTACATTGATGATATCACTCGCGCCAGTGAATGGGCACTCACTGCCCAATTCTCGAGTAAAGGCTGAGGAGAGTCCTTAGCCAAAACAGGAGATAGCGCCGGCTCCTTAGAGCTCTAGTGCCAGCTCGTTTGCGGTCACATCAAACACATGACTACCCAAATGCGCGTTAAAAGCGTGCTCTGGTACCCTCTTTGAGGATGTTCACTGGTAATAGATGTTTATGCTTTCAAAGGTACCATAGTTACAATATTTTATGCTGGAATGTAGCTCTCTACTTTGCCTATACTTCTAACTTATGAGTTAGCCCTGTCTGAGTCAGCCTATTTTGAGTCTGCTCGTTACGCTGAGTCTTGTATTTCTACCTTGTCTGGATTGGCTCGTACTCGATCTTAATTCACATATAGAAATAGGGGAAAGATGGTCCCAGTTGAACAGGAGATACCATATTAGATATCATATGAGCAGGCTCGGGCAAAACCCCTGTATAGCCTCTCGAAAGAGAGAAAAGACTTGAGTGCATTCTCATTAGTTTTGAGAATCATTCACTGTCGAGGTGAACTGTGGTCCCATGGTATTCTCTGGCCATCTTTGAAACTCCACTTTAGAATTCGTTTTCAAAAGTCAGTGGAACTATGTTAGATGTCTTCAAGCCTCAAAGGAGGGGGAGCAGGCAAGCTCTCTTATGCTGGCTCAAACAGGAGAACAGGGGGTTTAGTCGGGTTTCGCGCTACAGAGAAATCTGACTCGCAATAGTCAACAATCGATGGAAGCCAATGCTAAAGTTAAGCAAAAAATACTCGACTAAAGCAGAACAGTACTCATAAACATCGAAACCATCACTACGCACTTAGTGGGGCCCGCCTTAGGCGCATTGCCGATCCGGCCGACTCCCGCAAATCACCTTGCAGTAAGGGAACGGCTAGAGATTCTGGGCAAAACCCAGGATCGGGTCAAAGAAATCTTTGAGCAAACGCTAGCAGAAGACCAGAAACTCTGGGAAGAACAGCGTTTGCTCAATCAGAGAGAACGTGGGGGCCTCTTTGCCTTCTCTTAAGGTCTTTGCCTATCAGGCTAGAGAAAGGGTTCTTTCTCTTCCCTAGGCATGTTCCATTAAAGCCTTTTAGGGAAGGTAACCCATGTCAGGACGAGACATCACCATTCCCCAGGAAGAAAAAGAATCTGGGCTTAGTGCAACCAGTCAGGATCAGGTCATTCTTTCACTCGATGGAGTCTCTTATATGCTCGCTTGCTGTGAACCTAAGCTTCGCATGCTATGCTATCACTGGCGAGACCTGTGCATTTCCCATCATTAGCCGCTTCCCGCCTGTCCTGTCCTATCCTTCTCAGGTGTCGTTTACACTTTTGTTTTTCAGATTGGCTTATTGTTCAGTTTACTGCCCCTTAGCTTTTCTAGTGCATAGGCTACACAAGGTACATCTCAAGAATTTGGATGTAGACCCATATTCGGCCGGCTAGGTCAGGTAGTAGAGGGAGGGGGCATGCGCCGCATCTTTGCTATCGGTAATTATATCAACCAGAGGCTGCTTCATCCAGTCCATGACTGGTTGAATCAGGTGTTGCAAATGATACCAATGGATGGTACCTTTGCACTGACCAAGCCGCGTCCGGATCTGATCTATCTACTCGGCAATTCATCTGGTGACTTCACGGTCTCCAAAGAAGCCCCAAGAAGCATCAAACATTTCTGATGAGATCCATGGAGCCATTTTTAGATAGCAAGCACTAGCTCCCGGTGCGACTTCATAAAAAGCAATCAAAGATAAGATCGAAGAGAATGAAACGCACGTAGTGGTCATTATAGCGCTTCCTTCTGATCCTGTGCCTTAAACAACGTTATATAGGCTTTGAAAGCCTCTTAACCCAACTCTAAAGGGAAGAATGATCGCAACTCGCTTATTTCGTGCGACTCCTCGCGCCGTAACATTTTCTAGTTGATAAAAGGATGGATGTCCTAGTTCTTAAGTTGTTAAGGAGGAGACCAGTTGTTGTAGTTATGGCAGACTACGAGGTTTTTCCAATCTCTTCTTCTTCAGTAAAGCCGACCTCTTTGGCTCGGCTTTCGAGTAGTAGGGTGGTGCCATATCAATGATTGTCTTGGCCTTGCAGTTCTTCTTGTTGGTTTGCACTAGTCAGAGGGGGTCGTTGTTCGGGTTTTCCTGATTTGAACCTAGTTGGGGAAGATGCTTCCTTCCAACTAGGACGATTTGTATTATCCTCTCATTTATTTAGTTGAATAGGGGAATTGAAACTTGTTCAACAACCAAGGAACCGTCTTGTTAACAGAGAAAAGTGTTTTATTTTTTTGACGATGAGAGTGACGATTTTCAGGATAGTGACAGTGACGATTATGAGCCTGATGATATGGACGATTATGAGCCTGGTGATATGGACGATTTTGTTGATAGCGAGATGACGGAGTTGCTAACTACGACGAATGTGCCACTTGTGTATCAGATGCTGGTCGAGGAAATAGACGAATTTTATATTACCCTTCAATTCGAATTAGCAAAAGCAATGTCTCTTTGCATAATATGGATTCCAAACATTCATGATAGTAAACCTATTCTCAGCCCGATAGAAAACCTTTGTGGATTCGATGGCAGGTTTGATTCCCCAAAAAAGGCAACTCCAGTGCCCCAGAGAGTTTGAAGAACCAATTTATCGATGCCTGTCGGAGCCCATATAGCAACTTCCGTAGTCGACATACGTGATGGTTGTTACTAGCATGAAAACCAGGTGGTAGTCCCATATACACTTCCTCATCGAGATCGCCGTGTAGGAATGCATTGTGAACACCCAGTTGGTGAAGTGAGCAAGGTTTAGCGGCTAAAAGACAGCGAACAGACAGTAATTTAGCGACTGGCGCGAAGGTCTCCGTATAGTCCTCTCCCTCAACTTGAGTATATCTGGTGGCAACAGACCTCACAGATCCCACTCAATCTTTTACACTGATGTTTCTCTCTCGACCATGTCATCATAAGAAAAGACTGCTCAATCTTTCCGAAGTGAGAGAAGGAGGGAAGGCGCGCTACAACTAACATAACAGCCAGCTTCAAAAGGTTAGCTAGCTAGGCTAGCGCGCAATGGCTTTCTCTGAAAGGGGCTCGCTTCTTCAAGCTCCGCCCAACCTAACCAAGGCGTTGCTCGCTTTCTCTCAGCCACTAGTGGCTTATGTAGCGGTCGGCATTCCTACGTGCTCCTCCTTGCTTGCCCCCTACTTAAGAATCCAAAGGTTACCTTTGGATGTTGTCGTGACGCTTTGGTAATGAAGGTTACCGGGGTCTAGGTTTATGGATGGATTCAGTCAGCGAAAGTCCCTCAAATTCAATCAATATCAACAAGATGTCGTGACCGGTTAGGCTTGGTTGATTTTGTCAAGGGTACCAATTCACCAATCTCTAGCTTTCCTGAGCAGAAGCTCTTCCGGCCTGATGCATCGGTACATAATTGACCTGGGTTTCCGTTCGAGCTCCTTACTTAATAGGGTTCGGTTCAACACTCAAAACCGGTTCGGTTAGATCCACTTAGTTACCCCAGTCCGACCCGACCTGATTAGGTCGAACCGATTGAGAAAATCCGGTTCCGTTTTAATTCGTTTGACATATTTGACCGGCCTCAATAATTAAAATATAAAATGTTGGGCCGAAATGTTTACTTGTGGCCCAAGTAGGGTTTTAAAGTCCAAAAATATTTAACTTAGCCACCAAGTAACATTAACTATATAAAATAATTTCCAATATTACTAATATATATATATATATATTTCAGACCTAATTAACTAATATATATATATATTTATTGCCAAGATTCTATCTTTAAAGATTAAATCATCAACAATATATATATATATATGTAAAAATCGGCACACACATATAAATATATATATTATTTATCGTCAATATCTTAAATAGGGAAACATATATTAACAATATATTTTCTCAATCTTTTAGGTTACTAAAATCTATCAATAATATCTTTAACCTATTTAAATATTTAGATATATTTATAGTTATATATATTTCTATATATTAATGTGAATCTATCCTAATGTTCCCAATTATAGATATATTGTTACCTAGAATAAAAATTAAAATATGGTAAACAATATACCTACATGTTTCGGCCGAAATATTGAAACTTGGTGCCTAAGAAATTAAAAATTTTTACCTTGTAAAACACTTTGGGTTTCGGCACAAACATTAATTTGGGAACAAGTGGTCAAATTTTAAGATCAACTTTTAATAAGATCTACAATCCAATGTTTGATTTTGATAAATATTACCTTTTTTCTTGAAGATCATGAACATCAAATTTCCTAAGAACATCATGAAAATTTCAGACCTCCTTAACCATAAAAATTCAAAAATTTTAAAATTCCATTTTTTAAATTTTCGGTCCAAAGTTTAAATTATCAAGAACACCAATTTATCAAAAACATGAACTCCTAACAAAGGCTCTGATACCACATTTAGATTACGGGGAGTACTCACTACGGAAACTAAAACCATTGTACATGCAAGTAATCGAAATTATGCAGCGGAAGATTCGCACATACCTCTACAGTAATCCTTAGTCCCAAGATCTTTGCAGGAGGGAGTTCACGATCCTCCGGTCGGCACCCGTAGGGGTTCTTCTGTAGGAAGCCCTACGTGGTATATTCTTCACAGCAAAGCCTCTGATCGATTCTTGGCAAGGGACAGATCTCTGGAATGTTTGCTCGAAAGCAAATTGGCACACCATTGGCGATTGCTAGGTTCGTCCGAATATGGTGTTCTTGGGGGAAGGGTTTTCTATGAAAACACCACTT
The DNA here is from genome assembly GCA_036873135.1 of Clarkia xantiana subsp. parviflora. Classification (NCBI taxonomy): domain Eukaryota; kingdom Viridiplantae; phylum Streptophyta; class Magnoliopsida; order Myrtales; family Onagraceae; genus Clarkia; species Clarkia xantiana. Next base: position 40,961,561 of record JAPTYO010000002.1, read on the forward strand.
AAAGGGAATTGTGATTAACCCTAATAAAACTCCTAACTCCTCATATATATAGGAGGAGTAAAGTGGACAAAAGTCCACTTTACCCCCACCCATAATTCGGCCGGCCATGCTAGTTAGGGAGGCCTAATTTTGGGTCTCTCATGTCATTTTGGATTTGGGTCTGGCCCAATGTCCTAAAGTGACATGTACCCAATTAACTTAGGTAACATATACATATAATGGGCTTCCATTTACGACGCCCAACACCATATGCTTACATATATACTATCCTAATTTAAGCTAAACCTATTTTAGCAACCCCGTGACCTTCCATATTCATATATTTCCTTTTTTAAACGCGTTACACATAACATTTTTTAACGTGTTATATACGTGTCGCGCGTACCAAAATTAGGTGTTTACAGTTTTTCCGTCTTTGGACGGACTCCCGTAGAATGCATTTGAGGGGGTCTGTTCAAAGACGAGTAAACACTAATTTTGGCTAGGAAGTATATCTTCTTTCGGGTCTTCAAGTCTCCAAGGTGGACTTTGTCTTTATTAACGGACAGCGCTTAAGAAAAACCTCCATTGGTAGTGCGTAACGTAGAGCCTCCAGCGGCGGTGCGGTAAAGAAGAGCATCTAGTGGCGTACAGTAACGAAAATCCTCTAGTGGCGTGCGGTAACAGAAAGCCTCCAGTGGCGTGCAGTAAAGAAAAGTCTCAATCGACGATGCCTCCAGTGGCGAGCGACAAGGAAAAGCCTCCAGTGGCGTGCAATAAAGTAAAATCTTGATAGATGGTGCCTCCAGTGGCGAGCGATAATAAAAAGCCTCAAGTGGCGTGCGGTAATGAAATGTTAGATTACGGGGAGTAATCACTACGGATTCTAAAACAAGGTACATGCTAGTAATCGGAATTACGCAACGGAAGATTCACACATACCTTTAGGATGATCCGTAGACCCAAGATCTTCTCTGGAGGGAGTTCACGATCCTCTGATCAGGACCCGTAGAGGTTCTTGTTAGAGAAGCCCTACGTGGTGCAAGCTCCACAGCAAAGCCTCTGATCGATTCTTGTCACGGGGACAGATCTCTAGAGAATTTGCTCGAAGGCAATTTGGCACACCCTTGGTGAGGGCTATGGTTCGGCCGAACTAGGTATTAGGGGGGGAGGGTTTTTCTTTCTAAAACACTCTAATGAGGGAATTGTGATTAACCCTAAAAATCTCTTAACACATCTTATTTATAGGAGATATAAAGTGGACAAAAGTCCACTTTACCCCACCATAAACTTTCAGCCGGCCTATGTATTTGAGGAGGCCCAATTTTGGGCCTCCCATGTCAATTGGGATTTTGTTCTAGCCCAATTACCCTAATGTGAAATTTACCCAAGTTCATTAGGTAAGCTATACATATTATGGGCTACCAATTACGGCTCATTACCATATGCTTGCAGCTCCCACTCGCCGGAATGGGAGGGTTTTGTTAATGTATTGTCGTCCAAATCTGCATCAACATTTATCTCCTTTGATCTGCTCCTTGCTTCCGATTAGTTCATACGAGGTTTGCCGTGCGACCGGCGGATACGACGGGCATCGTGCTACTTATCTGTTAGGAGTATTGTAGCGCCCGCAAAACGTTGATTCCCTTTTTCTCCAATCAACCTGTTATAAACAACATTTATATTGTACCGCGCTGTATCCTAGGTCAACTGATAATTCTCCATTTGCCTATTTTCCACATAGGAACACTTCTTCAAGGCATCCGTACAAGTATTCACAACCTTCAACTAATATCTAGTTGGTGGCCACCTAGTGAATACAAGAGTCGATGAATTACAGGTGAACTTGACCATCCCCATTGCTCATATCCTTAGTCAGACCCAACTGGTTTCCAAAGACGTGGTCACTGGGTCTTTTTGTTCAGCACTGCGCTCGTACGCAGGGAAGCGGGCATTAAGCCTGACCTTAGATATGAGTTATAAGTCCGTGAGGATACTTTAGGTGCCTCTTCATAACGCTCCTGGGATCAATCACACGCTCGAGGTGAAGAAGTTTGCGCCCGCCAGAATCATGAGGATTCCTTCCTAGCACAAACGAGCTGTGACCCCGTGGTCGAACGTGGCACGCGTAGTATGAAGCACGCGTTGATATCATACCTGAACCTTTTGGGTTGACAGGAAAGGGATATGTCAATCATGCTATCACAGATTCTCATCTGGCCCAGAATGTGGTTAACTTACGAACAAAGTTCATCACTGCGATATGCAAAACGAAGATCACGTCGAGTTACTTCGAAAATAGATAATCGTCTTGCTTAATCAGGTTTATCCCCCCGACCCTTAGCCAGTCTTGTTTGGTGGAGGCCTCACTCCACCACAAGACGACCGTACCTGTTTGACTAGGTAAGGCCCACATTCGACATAGTTTGGCAGAGGATTGCGTCCTCCTACGACTTAGTTTATAGACCGTAAATCTGATGTAGTCAAAACATTATGACGTCGATTGATCATAAACTCAGTTATAATTCTTTCGCTTACAAAATGTAACTTTCTAATATCAAAATGATATCACAGATACATTCCATTTCTAGACCCTACGCAATCCAAGCAGTTTTACATGCTTTTCGAATATGTCCCTGCGTAGTGGTTTGGTTAATGAGTCCGCTAACATATTATCAGTGGACAAGTATTCCATAGTGATTGTATTGTCTTCAACCATATATTAAGCATAGAAATACTTCACATCAATGTGTTTGGTCCTACTATGGTACTTAGGATTCTTAACTGCCGCAATGGCTGATTGACTGTCAAAGAAGACCTTCACAGGTTTATACTCAACATCACAACAAGGCAGTGCAGTTAGAAGCCTTTTGAGCCAGACCGCTTCTTGTGCATTCTTAGAGAGAGCTACGAATTTTGATTCCATTGTGGACAGCGCGACATAGGTTTGCTTCTTGCTCGTCCATGAAATGGCGGCATTAGCAAGGAGGAACACTCCCCCTGTAGTGGGCTTACGATCATCTGGATCGCCACCATGGTCGGCGTCGCTGTAACCGGTCAATTCTAACATTTTACCCTCATAGCACAGCGCGTAGTCGGCAGTACCTTTCAGATAACAAATTATTCATTTTACAGCCTTTAAATGTTGATAGCCAGGATCTGATTGGAAACGTGCTACTAGGCACACGGCGTAACAGATATCCGAACGGGTGCATTGCATGTCATACATCAAACTACCGACCATGCTTAAATACTCTGCACCTTTCATCTGTTCACGCTCTACCAGGTTCTTGGGGCCGTCACGTTTTGACAGTGCGCACCCAAACACTGCCGGCGTATCCACTGATTTGGCATCCTGTAATCTGAATCTTTTCAACAGTTTGTTGATATAAGTTTCTTGAGACAGACACAATTTCCGGGTAGTCCGTTCTCTAGCAATTTTAATGCTTAAGATGTACGTGGCTTCTCCCATGTCTTTCATCTCAAATACAGATGCCAACCAGGACTTTGACTTGATCGTAAAACTCATGTCGTTTGCGGCAATTAGTATGTCGTCCACGTATAAAGTTAAGATGACATACTTAGCCACCAAGTAACATTAATTATTTAAAAATAATTTCCAATATTAAATATATATATATATATATATATATATATATATATATATATATATATATATATATATATATATATATAATTTCGGACCATATAAAAATATATATATATATATATATATATATATATATATATATATTTATTGCTAAGATTCTATCTATAAGATTAAATAAATCAACAACATATATATATATATATATATGTAATAATCGACTACAATATAATATATATATATATATATTTATTTATTTATTTATTGTCAGTATCTTAAATTGAGTAACAAATATACTGACAATATATTTTCTCAATCTTTAATACAATAAAATCTATCATTAATATCTTTAACCCTATTAAATGCTTAGATATATTGATAGTGATATATATTTCTATATATTAATGTGAATCTATCCTAATTTTTTCCATTTATAGATATATTGTTACCCTAATTAAAAATTAAAATATGGTAAACAATATTATTTTGATAGTGGCCGAATTTCCTTGCTTGGAGACTAAGAAAATTAAAAAATTTACCTTGTAAATTTACCTAGGGTTTTAGCCAAAACACTAAAATTGGGAACAAGTGGTCAAATTTTAAGATCAAATTTTAAAAAGATCTACAATCCAATGTTGATTTTTGATAAATACTACATTTTTCTTGAAGATCATAAAAACCAAATTAACCAAGAACATCATGAAATTTCGGTTTCAACAAAACCCTTAAAAATCGAAAATTTAAATTTTCTTTTTAAAATTTTCGTTTTTTAATCTTAAATTTCAAGAACATCAATTTATCAAAATCATGAACTCCTAACACAGGCTCTGATACCACTGTTAGATTACAGGGATTAATCACTACGGATTCTAAAACAAGGTACATGCTAGTAATCAGAATTACACAGCGGGAGATTCACACATACCTTTAGGATGATCCGTAGACCCAATATCTTCTTTGGAGGGAGTTCACGATCCTCCGGTCGGGACCCGTAGAGGTTCTTGTTAGAGAAGCCCTACGTGGTGCAAGCTCCACAGCAAAGCCTCTGATCGATTCTTGGCACCAGGACAGATCTCTGGAGAGTTTGCTCGAAGGCAATTTGGCACACCCTTGGTGAGGGTTATGGTTCGGCCGAACTAGGTGTTAGGGGGGAGGGTTTTTCTCTCAAAACACTCTAATGAGGGAATTGTGATTAACCCTAAAAATCCCCGAACGCTTCTTATTTATAGGAGGAGTAAAGTAGAAAAAAGTCCACTTTTCCCCACCATAAACTCTCGGCCGGCCTATGTATTTAGGGAGGCCCAATTTTGGGCCTCCCATGTCAATTGGGATTTTGGTCTAGCCCAATTACCCTAATGTGACATTTACCCAAGTTCATTAGGTAAACTATATATATTATGGGCTACCAATTACAGCTCCCATTACCATATGCTTACATGAAAAGCCTCCAGTGGCATGTAGTAACGAAAATCCTTAATCGACGGAGCCTCCAGTGACAAGGAAAAGCCTTCAGTGGCGTATGTTGGAGAAGAGCCTCTAGTGGCGTCTATCGGAGATGCGCCTCTACTGGCGTCCGTCGGAGAAGAGCCTCTAGTGGCGTCCGTTGGAGAAGAGCCTCTAGTGGCGTTCGTTGGAGAAGAGCCTCTAGAGGCGGTGCGGTAAAGAAGAGCCTCTAGTGGCGTACGGTAACGAAAAGCCTCCAGTGGCGTGCGGTAACGGAAAGCCTTCAGTGGCGTGCAGTAAAGAAAAGCCTCAATCGATGATGCCTCCAGTGGCGAGCGACAAGGAAAAGCCTCCAGTGACGTGCAATAAAGTAGAATCTTGATAGATGGTGCCTCTAGTGGCGTGCAATAAGAAAAAGCCTCAAGTGGCGTGCGGTAATGAAAAGCCTCCAGTGGCATGTAGTAACGAAAATCCTTAATCTATTAAGCCTCAGTGGCGAGTGACAAGGAAAAGCCTCCAGTGGCGTATGTTGGAGAAGAGCCTCTAGTGGCATCCGTTGGAGAAGAGCCTCTAGTGGCGTATATTGGAGAAGAGCCTCTAGTGGCATCCGTTGGAGAAGATACTCTAGTGGCGTATGTTGGAGAAGAGCCTCTAGTGGCTTCCGTTGGAAAAGAGCCTGTAGTGGCGTCCGTCGGTGAAGAGCCTCTAGTGGCCTGACGACTTGAATGTCTGTTCCTAATTTTTGCCTAAGCTGTGCATGGCACGACAACTTAGCGGGATTTTTTTTTAATCTCTCATATTCTCTCCTTTTTCCACGGCCGACTTTGAAGGATTTCCGACCGTGCCCCTCGGTTTTTTCTACTTTCTCTCCTTTGACATGTCTGTAATTTCTGAATTTAAAGTCATGCCCCTCATTCCCTGATTTCGCCTAGGCCGCCCTTTCGGGTTTTCAACCTAGCGGAAGCACTCTTTATTTGGTAGCCAATTAATGGGTGACTGCGACCCTTTCAAATGCTTTCTTATTTTTCCACTGCAGAAGCTTTTTCAGTAGCTAATTTTCGGGTGACTATGGCCAGTTCTTTATTTTTCCGCCCTCATAGGACTTGTGGGACCACTCTTTATTTGAAGCCATTTTCTTTAAGGGTGGCTGTGGCTCTTTCAAAATTCTTCCGCTCTCACAAGTTGTGGAATCAACCATTGTATGTAGCTGTTTTAAGGGTGGCTGCGACCCTTTCTAAACATACACTTTCTCGGAAACATTTGAAAATTTCAGGTAAGTAACTCAGGATGCGTTATGAAACTTGTCGTCATCGCTACTTAAGGCCCTGATTTTTTTTTTTTTAAACTCCCATTTTGCCATGATTGTCCTTTCATATTTTTAATCACGTCCCTAACTTCTGCCTAGGTTGCCTTTACAGATTTTCAAGCTAGCGGGAATTTTTTTTTTAGCTTCACAAGGGGAAACTACTCTTTTTAGGCATAGTACCTTTTAAGTGCGTCTGCATTGATTGGACTCGGATGGTCTTGACCGTCCATATCAGTGATGAACAACGCGCCTCCTTTGAACACCTCTTTGACCACGAAGGTTCCTTCGTACTTGAGCGCAAACTTCCCTCGTGAATCAGGATTGATACGGAGTACTTTTCGCAGTACCAGGTCCCCTGGTTTGAAATTACGTGGTCGCACTTTCTTGTCGAAGGCCCTAGCCATTCGTTGCTGGTAACATTGCCCATGGAAAAGTGCTGTAAGCCTCTTTTCATCGATGAGGTTCAACTGTTCATATCTTCATCTGGCCCACTCTGCTTTGTCGAGTCCTGATTCTGCCAGGATCCTTGCTGAGGGAATTTCCACTTCTACGGGTAGAACTGCTTCGGTTCCGTACACGAGTGAAAACGGAGTTGCCCCGGTTGATGTACAGATCGAAGTTATGTACGCCAAGTGCTCAAGGTAGCATATTATGCCAATATTTGTATGTGACTGTCATCTTCTCAATGATCTTCTTTATGTTCTTATTCGCCGCCTCCACCGCGCCGTTCATCTGAGGACGGTATGGGGACGAATTTATGTGCTTGATCTTGAGTTGGTCACGTATATCGTTTATCATCTTGTTGTTGAGATTCTTGGAATTTTCTGTGATTATCGTCTCGAGTACCCCGTAACGGGCAATAATGTCTCTTCGTAAGAAACGCTCAAACGCTTTTGCAGTAATTGACGCAAGTGTAACAGCCTATATCCATTTAGTGAAATAATCGATTTCCACCAAAATGATGGCCGTTAGATGCATTTGGTGAAATGAGACCGATCACATCAATTCCCCACATTGAAAAAGGCCACGGAGAATACATCAAATGCAACTCGTTTGGCGGCGCATGAATCTGACTAGAGTACACTTGGCATAGGTGGCACCGCTGGACGTGCTTGACGTAGTCAGACATCAGGGTAGTCCAAAAATAGCCCATCCTCATGATTTTTCTCGCGAGCATGTGACCGCTCATGTGCGGTCCACAGCTTCCTTCGTGGACTTCCTCCATCAATTGCCCTGATTCTTCCGAACCTACACATCTCAAATGGGTGGCATCAAAATATTTTCTACAAAGAACCTCACCACTAAGAAAATAACGCATGCCATCCTGCGGATGGTTTTCTGATCCTTTCTACTTGCGCCCTCGGGAAACTCGCCTGACTACAAGTATCTTTTATGTCGATGAACCAGGGTTCGCCATCTGATTCTTCAAGTGTGCAACAATACGCACGACGCTTGTTTACCTCAATCTCAAGAGGCTCTATGGAATTCCCATCTGAAATATTCACCATTGATGCGAGGGTCGCCATCGCGTCTGCGAATTGGTTTTTATTCCGAGGTATCTGCGTGAATGTTATTTCTTCGAAATTCTCGTTCAACTCTTCGATATGATGATGGTATGGTTGCAACTTGGGGTCTCTTGTTTTCCATTCTTCTAAGTTTGGAGAATGATCAGCATGGAATCTCTATAAACCTCCAGTTCATGTATCTTGAAATCAATTGCCGCTCGCAACACGAGAATGCACACTTCGTATTCTTCCACGTTGTTGGTGCATGGAAAAGTAATCTTCGCCGCTACCGGAAAATGTTGGCCCTTTGGGGAGACGAGTACTGCCCCTACACCACACCAGGTGGAATTTGTAGCTCCATCAAAATACATTCTCCACATGCTACTCTTTTCTGCCTCTTCTTCCACGTGTCCGAGAGCTCGTGACTTGCTTGATGATCGTCGTAAATGGGAAACTTGGCCAGATGATCTGCAATAATTGCCCTTTTATAGAAGTACAAGGAATGAAGTGTATGTCGTACTCAGCAAGTTGGACCTGTAATTTGGCGACATTCTTCATTAACGTCTGCTTCTCTAGTATGTAGTTCAAGGGATTCAACTTAGAAATGAGGTGTATGGTGTAATACAACGTATACTGTCGGAGTCGTTGCATCACCCACACTAACGCGCAACTCGTCCTTTTAACCTCCGTGTACTTGGCCTCTCCCTGAGTGAACTTCTTGCTGAGGTAATAAATGACGTGTTCCGTCTGGCCATATTCATCTAGTTGCCCCGACATGCATCCCAATGAGCCTTTTCGAACTGCCAGGTACAAAATAAGCGGCCGACCCGTAGTGGGTGGTATTGGATATGATTCAAGGTAACCTAGTACAAGTCGACAGAATAAAAGTCGAGATCTCAAAAGAACATATGCTCGACCATTCGAGTCCAAAATAAGGAGATGAAGATGAATGGTCGACTATCCTACAAACAGAAGTCGACTTCCCAAACAGCAACCATAAGGGACAAGGAGAAAAGGTCGTCCAGGGCTCCCCTCTTAAAAGAGTAAGTCAAGTCGAAGACCAAAGCTTCCCTTATCAAGGTGCGAGTCAAGTCGAGTCGATCATCAGGAATTTAGGAGAAACCTTCCCTCTTAAGGAAAGGACAGGTGGAGACCTGCTCGCCGCCACTAGAAGAATTCCCTCCTAAGGAAGAGGCACCATCTGGCGACCTGCTCGCCGTTCTCCATACCACAAAACCTTCTTCCTAAGGAAGAGGCATCTGCTGGCGACGTGCTTATCACCTACTGACTTCTCACCGTTTCTCCTAAACCAATCAGAGAAAGGCAGCCACCGCCATTAAACAGCCAATCAGGGCACAGTAGCCGCCACTTGAAGTCGGTAATCTTTTCCCTATAAATAGGGGTATATTCTAAGTTCATAAGTTAAGTTTTGCTTAATACTTCATATTATTCTCTCAAAATCCATAACTGACTTAAGCTTCGGAGTGGAATCAGGGGCCATCCCCACCCCTTTTCAGATCCTCGCCTCACACAAAGCCTCAAAAGGAGACTAAGTACCCTGGAGGTCAAAAAATATACCTAAGAGAGCTAGCCTGCGGCGATATCCTGAAGTCCGTTACCCAAAGTTCAAGGCCACGTCATTTTGATCCTAACATTTGGCGCCGTCTGTGGGAACAAAAATAAAAAGTCATGGCACCACCAAGGAGTCGAGCAAGACAAATTCAAGCACGGGTAGCCGAAAGTATATTCCAAGGACCAAATAAAACCTTGGAAAATTACTTTAGGTGATTTCAAGGAGGATATACCGGAGGTGAACTCTCGAAGAGAAAACCATCCGGTATTCTTCAGAGGATTGGGATCTCAATCCCGATCCTTAGCCATCACTCAATACACGGAACCAGTGGGAAGTTTAAAAGAAATGATGCAACGAGCGACTCTCCACGTAGAGGTAGAGCGAGCCCGGATGAATCGCCACCATCAGCAAGAGCCACTACGAGGTCAAGGCGAGAGCTCGTCCATGCGAGAAGCCTCGTCAGGAGAATTCCGACAAACTCAACAAAGGTTAGAAAGACTTCACCTAAATGAAGAAATTTGTCATCCTACTCCTTGTTGTGATATCATCAACAGGAGGGCCATGATATCGAAGACTGCCTCCTCGAAAGGAGAGAGTTAGAATATATGCAAGAAGAGATTTAACGTCACCATCGCCATCGTTCTCATGAACAAAGGAGATGGAGAACACCCCCGAAAGATGGCATTAATGTCTTGTCGGGAGGATTCGCAGCCGGAGGAGAGTCGCGATCGGCTCGAGACACTTATGCGGCTCAAAACATCGCCTCGATCGGTACTCACGAAAGACCAAGGGTGTTGGAACCCATGGCAATCGCCTTCTCAACAAAATATTTTTCTGAAACTTCTCAACCTCATGAAGACGCCTTGGTAATCACAGCTCGAATCAATGACTTTGAAATAAGAAGGGTACTCGTAGATGGAGGGAGTTCTACTGATGTAATCGCTTTTAAGGTCATCGTTGCAATGGGGTACGAAAAGAAAGATCTGCAAGAAATGACCTCCCCATTGGTAGGATTCATTGGAAGAACAACCTATCCCCTTGGGGCAATTCAACTTCCAGTGGTTCTGGGTCAAGGCTGGAAGACCCTACACTTAACAATTTGTTTTGTGGTGGTCGACCATATCAATGCTTACAATTCAATATTGGGAAGAACCACCCTCAACCCCAATTACATCGTTCCTTCCACCGTTCATCAAGTCATGCGGTTTCCTACTCATCACGGAACGGGAGAAGTATGGGGCGACCAAGAGGCATCTCGACAATGTTACGCTAATTTCCTCCGAGGTGTAACCAAAAGGAAACCCTCTCTATTGTTACAGATGAGGATCCTCAAGAGGAAGGAGAACGGCCCGCCCCTATGGAAGAATTGATAGAAGTAGCCTTGGAAGGAGAGGAAAGATAGGTTAAGATTGGAGCCGCTCTACCCCCATAATTAGCTAAGAGGATAATCGCCCTTTTAAGGGAATATAAGGAACTATTTACCTGGGAACCTAGCGACATGCCAGGAATAAACCCATAAATCATCTCCCATGAGTTAAGAATAGATCCCGCCATAAAACCCATTGCTCAGAAAAGAAGATCTATGAGAGCAGAGAAAAAGGCGGCAATTTGCCAGGAGGTGGGAAAGCTAGTTGAAGCTGGTTTTGTTAAGGAAATACGATTCCAGACCTGGGTCGCCAATCCAGTCTTGGTGAGAAAAATCTAACAAGAGGTGGAGGATGTGTGTGGATTTTCGAGATCTCAACAAGGCATGTCCAAAAGACTCCTATCCTCTTCCAAGAATTGATCAGTTGGTCGACGCTACTTCAGGAAATGAGCTCCTGAGTTTCATGGATGCATACTCAGGGTACAACCAAATATGAATGCATCTCAAGGACGAGGCCCATACCGCTTTCTACGCCGATAGTGATATTTATCACTATAAGGTTATGCCTTTTGGCTTGATAAACGCGGGAGCTACTTATCAACGTATGGTGAACAAGCTCTTCAAACACATGATAGGAAGGAATATGGAGGCATACGTCGACGATATGTTGGTTAAGACTAAGGGGGGGCAAGACCACGTCCAAGATTTGGAAGAGGCTTTTGCTTGCATGAGACTTCACCAAGTAATACTGAATCCCACTAAATGTGCTTTTGAGGTTCAGTCGAGAAAGTTTTTGGGTTTTATGGTTAGTCAAAGAGGGATCGAATCTAACCCTGAGAAAGTGACTGCCATAGAAGAAATGTCCTCGCCTACCTGCCATAGAGAAGTACAAAGTCTCAATGGAAGAATAGCCTCGTTGGGGAGATTCTTGGAAAGATTAGATGATAAGTCTCTTCCTTTCTTCAAAATTCTAAGAGCCAATAAGAAATTCGAATGGACTCCCGAGTGCAAAGAAGCCTTCCAGCAATTGAAGAAACATCTCCACTCGCTCCCCGCCTTGGCAAAGCCGCTACCGGAAGATCCCTTATTCCTATATTTTAGTGTCAGCTCTGCGGCGGTGAGCTCGGTCCTCATCAAAGAGACTTGTAACATTCAAATTCCGGTATACTATGTCAGCAAGCTCTTTGGCGTTGCTGAAGCTAACTATATAGAGATCGAGAAATACCTGTATGCTCTGTTAATAGCGGCCAGGAGACTTCGACCTTACTTCCATGCTCATGAAATCACGGTGCTCACCAACCAACCTTTGAAGCAACTGCTACAGAAGCCCGACGTTTCAGGAAGAATGGTTAAGTGGGCAGTAGAGCTGAGTGAATTTTGTATTCACTTTGAACCACGAAAGGCGATTACGGGTCAAGCATTGGCCGACTTTATAGCCGAGAATATGATAACACAAGATGCTAAACCCATTATTCTCTCACAAGAAGAGCATGTAAAGGCTACGCTAGAAAGCACAGCTAACGACACTATGCCATGGTCGCTATACACTGATGGATCATCCTCTGCCTTGGGATGTGGGGCAGGTTTAGTGCTAACACCACCTGAAGGGGAGCCACTCCGCTATGCCTTGGCTTTAACTTTCCGAGTATGGGTAGCAACTGAGTGCTCTCTTTCTTCGCGGAGCAAAGTTTCTTGACGGGTGGTGTCATGCGACACTGCTCTTGGCGGTGGTGGCTGCCTGTATGCTGCTGCTGGTGGTGGTGGTGGAGGTGGCGGTGCATATCCTTGATTCTTTAAGGCCTCCCTGAAAGCCAGAAGTTCCTCTATGGTTGTCATCATAGCAGGTGTGACTGTCGGCGTAGTCTGTGATCCTCCGCCTTGGTGCTGGGGCTCCTTGACGGGCATCCTGTAAGGATGTTCCTCTCTCCTGGGTGCTTTGTACTCGAAACCAGGCGGCGACTCATCAGCTTGAGCTTTGTAAGCTTGTTGCTCATGTTGTGCGGGCCGCGCACTTGGGGTTGGAACTGAGGAGGTTGCGGACGTGGCCTCTGGAATGTGAGAAGGACTGGAATGGTTTCTTCTTGGTGGTGCCTGACTGCTTGCTTTCGCGACAGGGGTTTTCTTTGGGCGCCCCGGGTCCCTTCTCTTTTCTGGATTCACATTATCGGGAGGTTGAGTATTGCTCGTCATAATTATGTTTCTGATGGCTTATGTGTTCGAATCTCGCGGACGGCGCCAAATTTTTCGACCTAGCCCGCGCGAGATAACAGGTTGTCGAATCTATACGTGAATTGCTCTTCGGGGCGTCGGAACCTGCACTTTTCTCTACGCGTATTCCTCCTACACCTGCACACGGGTCAGTATCGAGACCACGAAGAGGGGGTGGTACTCGATGAACCCTCTCCGATACTTCAATGAGAGTAATTCTAGAGAGATAAAGCTAGAGAGAAGTCAGAGCTCCTAAGACAATCTCAAAGTTACTTGAATGAAATAGGTGGTCAAGATTCCAATATTTAGGAACTCTTGGACCCGAACCCAGCTTTGAATGGTTCGATTCCGGTTTAGTAGAAATTCTTGAACCGGAATTGGGTTTAATCAAGGTTGGCTATTGGAAACCTCGAACATAGTGTTAGGACACGTAAAGGGTTACGCGCGTCAAGGGTCAACAGTCCGGACCACGTCGGATTTGGGACAATCCGACGTGGTCCGGATTGTCCACAATCTGTACTGGTCCGGATTTTCCACAATCCGTACTGGTCCGAATTGTCCCAGCAATCCGGACGAGTCCGGTCCGGACGCGCGTGTTGCCCGTCCGGACCGTTCTAACTCGCGGGTTAGCGTTTTCATGCCGTTTTGTGGGTTTGACGTGTTTGCGAGGTTCAGAATCATAAATGCGAACCTGAATTGGGCACATATCCATTAGTGGGAACCTCCTCAACAATTGAGTTTCCAATAGCCGCAGCCTAAGCATAACAACTATGCATATCCTCAGCCATCGCGCCAACAAAAACAATGCATCAATACGTCGGGGCTGACGATTGAGCAATTATAGGCTATTGTGATAAAGAAGATGAAGGATGCTAAGGGTAAAACAATGCACAACCTACAAGATCAGGCTTCTCACCCATTTACCCAGTAGCTGTTGCAGACAATCTTGCCAATGGAAGTCTTAGCAAGGACGATACATGATTATGAAGGGAATGGTGACCCGAAACAACACATACAAAGACACGAGTCCTCACTGTTAGGAAGAACTGCAGAAGATGATCATTCCACACTCCTATTCCCGAGAAATCTAGCTCGAAATGAATCTTATTTGTTTTCGGTCTTCCCCAGGCATCCATTGCAACATGGGCATAGTTAAAAGATAAATCCATCCAGCACTTCCTTGGTGAGAGGCGGTTGCTTAAAGGAGACTATGAGCTGGACGATGTTAGGCAGTGCCATGACGAGACATTGACAAGCTATTATGCAAGGTTTAACCAAAACATTGCTGACATTGCAACGGTGTTCTGTTTTTTGGCCGTTGTTAATAGCGCGTTGGCATAACATTCATTTGCCTCCCCCCTTTGGTCCATTTGACTTCTCCCACCCCATTGCTCGTTTGAAACTTCATTTTTTGGTACGAGGTTGATGGTATGATTTCATAGGCATTGATTGTTGTACGACATATGATTCCATTATATGCGCTTAGATTTTCTGTCAGCGGGAAGGTGATGTTTGTTGGATCACGGTGGAACTCCGGTACGGACTTTGACGGCAATCCTAGCTCCTTTGCTCCACGCAATCCTGCAAGAGGGGATAGACCGGGCGGTGACCCAGAATCCCTCTCCGATGCTTAAATGAGTATTTCGTATGACTGGCAAGTAATAAACTCAGAGTGTATTCAACTCAACGTAAGTCTTTCTGAGGTGATCTCCTGCCCTTTTATAGGCAAAGAGATGCCTCAGGTACCTGGCGAACCGTTAGGGGTGGTTAGCACGTATCCCGCATATCTCGGACGTGATCTCGCGTTTCTTAGCCATGCCCCGCGTATCTCGGCCACGCTCCGTGTATCTTAACCACGTTCCGCGTATCTCGGCCACGCCCCGCATATCTTGGCTTTATCCTCTGATAACGAGTCCCGACTCCCGTCGGGGACTCCAGAGTTATCTCGTTGTGTCACCGCTCGGGGCCCCTCGTCATCGTGACAGGGCCAATCATTCTCAGGGATTCATCATCGGGGCCTACTTAAAGGCTTCTTTTCGGGAGCTTCCAGCTCCACTGTCGGAACCGACTCTGTCGGGACCTTGCCTCGTCGGGACTCCCTTCGTCGGGACCCTTCTCCTAGGTCATCTTGACCTTCACTTTGTGGCCTGGTGGGCCTGTTTGCCGTTTCCTCGCCGTTAAAGGGCCTGACGGCTATAGTCGGACCCATCATTTGCCCCCAAGACATGAGGGACTTTTAGTTCGTCGTGTCTTTCAGCTCCCGATCTTCCAATACTAAAGTCGGGGATCTTTTCCTTGGCTCAGTTATTCAGTTTATCAGTCTTCTCCTCTACGTTTCCTCAGGGTTTTGTAGATAACTGTTATATCCCAAGGGTCTCCTCGGTTTCCTAGTGCATTAAATGCAGTAGATAATGGAGTGACGTTTTCGACCCACGTGCCTGATTTTTCGCGCCTGTCCTTTTCTGAAAAGTGCTTTTCAGGCCGTTTCATCATTACGCCCGTTGTCCTTCTGCACGTTTCATCTCAACGGTCCAGATTAAGACTCTTCGACTTCGACGACTCGGATCGAAGTGTCCTTTCAACCATCTTCTTCGACTATAAAACCCTAGCCATGGTCACAATTTAACTCTTACCGTCTTCGAATTCTCAAAAGCTCTCTGCGATTCCAAGCTCTGCGATTTCGAAGGTCTTTGGAGTTTTCCCGATCATCTTTCCGGCGACGTTTCGCTCATCTCCTTCAACCTCTACTTCATTATGTCTGGTAAGGAACCCCTCTTCGTTGCTTGTTCGTCTTTTCCCTTCTAATTTCTCCAAGAGTCCCACTGTATTTTCTTGCCCTGGTTGCTTTTCAGACAGCGGTTCCAACTCTGAGGGGAGAAAACCCTTTAATTTTGACTATGCTCCAAATGAGATTTCCAATACTGCCTATGATGCAGCTCTCCGAGAGGGTTGCATCACCATCACCTGGGAACCTCGTTTCCCGTCAGGCATCGTCCCTCGAGTGACTCTGAGGTTACTCGTCCCCAGAAAGGGGAGGTGTTTGTCTCTACGGGACAAATATCAGCGGGGATCAGGTTCCCCTTTTGCGGTAATCTGGTCGAGCTGTGCCATCATTACAGAACACACCCCACTACCTTTTCTCCCCATGCCATCCGCCTCTGGAACGCCTTTCAAGTCCTCTGTCTCCGACAGAAGTGGGTCTACAGCCTCCAACTCTTCAGAACCTTTTATGGGATGAAGTGCAACGAGGCGGGGGTTTGCGCCTTCTACCCCCGGATGCCCAAGTGGAGTAAGCAGCAGCTTGCCCGGTACGATTGGACCAGTGACACCTGGAAGGTGGTCAAGGGTCGGGGACTCTTGATTGATACAGGGTCCGACAACAGTAGCTGGAAGAAGAGCTACTTCTTTATCCGTCACTCCTCAATTCCCTGGCCTCGCTGGGAGGTGGCAACAGACCCTCCGCCTGCTTTCCACACTTATGCTGACGAGGATTTCGAGACTCTCCAACTCATCCAGCTCTATCGGTGGGAGGAGTCTTACACTCCTCTCAACGCCAACTCACTCGTGGAGCGGGACCTGGTGCACGCCGGGATCCGACTCCTCGATATTGTTTCTGGGGGGCAGCTCTTCGACGGCCCTTCCAATATGGTTCCTTGGGTAAACTTCTAATTCTTCTTTGTTTACTGTTTGCAGCCAAGAAGGTATCTGTGCTGACCGATCTGTTCCTTAAGCAGGGGGAGACTGATGCTGTCCGCCCCTCGCGGAAGAGGAAGTCTGCCAAGAAGGCTGCTGCTAGGTCGGGGTCTCCTTCAGCGGAGCAGCCCAAGCGGAAGCGGGTGGATCTGGACCAGCTCTTCGATGTCCAGAACGCTGAAGAAGGTAAACAACTTCGACTTGCTATTAAATCGTACAAGAGGATGGTCCCGTCGGATTTGATTTCCTCGACCAAGGAAGGCCGCATTACTGATGTTAAAAGAATCCTTCGAGGCGAAACTCCCCGAGTCTTGAAGGCAGGCTACTATCATTATCGTGGGAAGGATCAATACGTCTCCCGACGTATCATCTGGTGTAAGAATCCCGATGAACTTCCTGACTACCTATCTGAAGCTTCTCATCCTCCAGGTGCAGGTCGCTCGGAAGCTTCCTCGGGTGCTGCAGCTTCCGCAGACGCACCGCCTTCAGCGGGGGTGCCTTCCTCAGCTGGAGAGAAGGCTCCAACTGGCGAACAGTTTCATCAGGTGGAAACTCTGGACTCCTCTGAGGAGATTGGCGGGGGTGACCCCCCTCAACAGCGTCGGAAGGCGGGGCAATCCCCTTTGAAACCAACCCCTCAGGGGCCGCCTCCTTCGTCTTCTCCGCCGCAGCGGCAGCTCTCACCTATCCACGACTTCTCTCCTTCCCCTGTTCGGGCCGAGACGGAGGCGTGCCCTTCCATTCCTCATCCTATCTCTCCCCTTGCTCTTGATGGGGACTTCTACCGGCCCTTCGATTCTTCACAGAGGAATGCCCCCTGGGCTCCTATCCAGACGCTTCAGGGAGTCCCGCTCACACAAGGGGAACAGGACCAGGAGCTGGCCCTGCATCTGCTGGCGTGGTTCTATTCTGCCTTCTATGCGGCATCCGATTTACCTCAATCGGACGCATATGCAGCGGGATATCAGGGATATGGCTGTGCGCCGCGTAGAGGTGAGACTTTGCTTCTTTCTTGTTGATGATAGATCGGGTCGTTTGTTCATTAACACGTTTTCTTCTTATTGCAGGAGCTCGGGGACTACAACCGCCTCATCGGGTACGTTATTGCCTATGATGAGGCCCGGGAGCGGGACCGAGGGGTCCGCGAGCAGCTTCAGGCGGATCTCAAGGCCTCCCAGTCTCTGCGGGGGAAGCTTGTCAAAGAGCAGGCTGCCCTCAATCAGAAGATTCGGGAGCTTCAGCAGCAAATCGCGGACTTCGAGGGGCTCTTGAGGCAAGAGCGGCAGGAGCGGGGGGCGATTGTGGAAAGGCTGACCCAGGAGAAGAAGGCTGCCGAGGACAAACTGGTCCTTGAGAAGAAGGCTTTGGAGGAGCTAATCGCGGGATTTCCTGCGCAGTTGGCCGAAGCGGAGGAAAAGGGCCGGGAGGACTATCGGAGGTCTGAGGGCTTCCAAGCTGATGCCATGAAGTTCTTTGGCGCAGAGGTGGAGAACACTCTCTTCAACGCGGTTGAGGAGCTCCACCTGGAGTACGGGGATGCTATCAACTTCGACAAGTCTCCTTCCCTTGCTCCCTTTGCGAAGAAGTATTTTGCTCTCTCCGAGGAGAGTGATGGGGGGAGTACCCCCGTAATTGTCGAAGACGCTTCTGAACTTCCAAGTGCGGACGCCCCGATAGCCAATCCTCCCGAAGCCAATCCTGTGGATCCCTCTACTACCGACTCCGCGGACCCGGCTGCTGCCAATGCTGCCGACAAGGACTAAGCTTGAATGTTTTATCTTTTTAGAGTCCTTGTATCTTCTTCTCTTGCGTCGGCGTCGGGCCCTTGAGCCCTTATCAATATCAGACTTCTTTAGTTCCGATCTTTTGTTGCACTTCTCCGAGTGACTTTACTTATACGCGCTTAAGTCGAATCCTCGATACTTAAGACATTCTCGTACGTCTTTCCCGACGATTTTAATAACCTGCACCACTTAAGGTGACTTAGTTCCGCGCATCACTTAAGACGACTTTTGGATACTTAGAATAAATCTAAGCATTGTGCACCACTTAAGGCGGCTTGATCCCGTGCATCACTTAAGACGACTTTTGGATACTTAGAATAAATCTAAGCATTGTGCACCACTTAAGGCGACTTTCCTCGTGCACCACTGAAGGCGACTTTCATCGTGCACCACTGAAGGCGACTTTCATCGTGCACCACTGAAGGCGACTTTCACCGTGCACCACTGAAGGCGACTTTTGGATACTTAGAATAAATCTAAATATTGTGCACCACTTAAGGCGACTTTTCTCGTGCACCACTGAAGGCGACTTTCATCGTGCACCACTGAAGGCGACTTTTGGATACTTAGAATAAATCTAAATATTGTGCACCACTTAAGGCGACTTTTCTCGTGCACCACTGAAGGCGACTTTCATCGTGCACCACTGAAGGCGACTTTTGGATACTTAGAATAAATCTAAATATTGTGCACCACTTAAGGCGACTTTTCTCGTGCACCACTGAAGGCGACTTTCATCGTGCACCACTGAAGGCGACTTTTGGATTTAGCATAAATCTAAGGACAACTCTTATTTGGATGCAACCTCTTTATTTATTGATGGCATAAGATTGGCTTACATCGAATTAAACGATAAATAGCATACACTACTTAAGGCGATTTTACATCGGGCACCACTTAAGGCGACTTTATCGGGCACCACTTAAGGCGACTTTATCGGGCACCACTTAAGGCGACTTTATCGGGCACCACTTAAGGCGACTTTCTTCAAGCATGGTGTTTCTTCAAGTGTTCGCCACTGAAAGAATGCTTTAATGTTCTGCCATCGAGGTCTTCCAACTTGTATGCATTTGGAGCTGGAATCCCCACGACCTTATAAGGTCCTTCCCATTTTGGTGACATCTTATTGATTCGATCCAAAAGGGTGAACTCGTTGCGACGCCAAACCAGCTCCCCCACAAAGAACTGTCGGGACTTCACTCGCCGATTGTAGTACATGGCCGTCGCTAAACGCATTCGAGCTTGGACTTCATCGGCTTCCCGCCTCTTCTCTTCAAGTAAGTCCAAGTCCAGACGTCTCACTTCGTCGTTCGTTAGGGGCTCGTAATATCTCATCCGATGGGACGCCACAGCTACCTCCACAGGGGCGACAGCTTCCGTCCCATAAACAAGGCCAAACGGAGTCTCCCCTGTTGATCGTTTGGGTGTCGTTCTAACAGCCCAAAGCACATTTTCTAGTTCATTCAGCCACTTGCCCTTCAAGGCATAGACCCTCTTCTTCAGGCCATCCATCACGATTTTGTTGGCTGACTCCACCTGGCCATTAGTCTGAGCATGGCGTACAGAGGCGGTCCGATGCTCAATGTTCAACTCTTCCAGATACTCCCTCACCTGAGAGCCGTTAAACGGTGGGCCATTGTCGCTGATCACCACCTTAGGAATCCCGTATCTGGACACGATATGGGTTTGGAGGAACTTGACGATCTGGTTCCCCGTTGTTCTGGCCAATGCCTTCGCCTCTATCCATTTCGAAAAATAATCGATAGCTACAAGTAAATACTTACATTGTCCTTTTGCTTGTGGAAGAGGTCCCACCAAGTCGATGCCCCACTGCGCGAAGGGCCAAGCGTTTTTGATGGATGTCAGGTCGGCGGCCGGAGCCACGATACTCGGGGCGTACCTCTGGCACGCGTCGCAAGATCGGACCAACGCTGTTGCTTCCTTGTTCATCGTGGGCCAATAGTAGCCCAAGTTCAACACCTTCCTCATAATGGATCGGGCTCCTTCGTGACAAGCCGCGACCCCCTCATGCATTTCCTTCAGGATTCGATTGGTGTCGGGTTCTGCTACACACTTCAAGTACGGAGTCGAGAACCAGCCCTTCTTGTACAGCTGATTGTCCAGCATCACGTAATTAGACGCGATCCGACATATCCTGTCTGCTGCTACCTTATCCTCGGGGACTGCCCCCGTAGTCAGATACGCGACTATCGGGGTCATCCAAGTGGGCTCTTCCTCCGATTTTGTCTCAATGGCGCACACCTGTGTTGGGTCGATGCTCGATAAGATCACCTTCTCCAGGCAGTGCACCTTCCGATTTTCTTCCAAAGGTGCCCCCAGGGCAAATTTGCTCAAGGCGTCTGCCTCTACGTTCTCCTCCCTCGGAATAGCCTCGATATCGAAGCTTTTGAAGCTCTCTCTCAAGGCTTGTACCTCTCGCAGATACTTTTTCATTATCGGACTCCTTGCTTCGTATCGCCCTTGAACCTGGTTCACGATTAAAGCTGCGTCGCACTTCACTCTCAAGTGATCGATTCCAGTGCCTTTAGCAATTTTTAGGCCCGTGATAAGAGCTTCGTACTCCGCTTCGTTGTTTGTGGCCTTGAATGTTAAAGCCAAGGCGTATCGGAGCGGTTCACCTTCACCCGGTGGTATCAACAAGAAGCCCGCTCCTGATTCGTCTGAACTCGCGGAGCCATCCGTGTACATCTCCCAGATATTTTCCTTGTTTGGCTGTTCTGATTGCTCTGCCCTCTCTGGTTGTACTTCTGTCGGGACTTCCATGGTTGCCCCCTCTACAAGGCCCGCTTCTTCCAGATCGGGGGCTGTAGACTCTGCTATGAAATCTGCTAATGCCTGGCCCTTAATGGCTGTTCTCGGAGCGAAGTGTATGCGAAACTCGCTAAGCTCTACTGCCCATTTCACTAATCTCCCCGACGCGTCCGGTCGGTTCAAAAAATTCTTCAAAGGCTGGTTCGTTAGCACAGTGATCTCGTGTGCGTGGAAATATGGCCTTAGCTTCCGAGCGGTAATAATCAACGCAAAGAGGTACTTCTCAACGGCGGGGTAGTTCAATTCAGATTTGGCAAATGCCTTGCTTACATAATAGACGGGGACTTGATTACCCTCGACAATCTTTACTAACACAGAGCTAATGGCAAATTCAGAAACAGCCAAATAAAGAAAGAGCGGCTCGCCTGGAACCGGTTTCGCCAGCGGCGGGAGTGTGCGAAGGTGCTGCTTGAGTGCTTGGAACGCCTCTTCACATTTGGCGGTCCATTCGAATTTTTTGTTGGCCCTCAAGACTTCAAAAAACGGCATTGATAGGTCGCTGGCTTTGGACAAGAAGCGATTCATTGCAGCTAGTCGGCCATTCAGCACTTGCACCTCCCGATGATTTATCGGAGACTGCATCTCCTCGATTACCCTTAACTTCTCAGGATTCACTTCAATTCCTCTCTGACTCACCATGAAGCCCAAGAATTTCCCTGAGTGGACTCCGAAGGCGCATTTCGTCGGGTTCAAGCGGACTTGATGGAGCCTCATCCGCTCAAACGCCATGGTAAGGTTGTGTACGTGGTCCTCGGTTTGTCGGGACTTCACCAGCATATCGTCCACGTAAGCTTCCATGGTTTCTCCCAGCATATCTCCAAACAGTTTGTTCACCATCCGTTGGTAGGTGGCCCCAGCATTGATCAACCCGAAAGGCATGACATCGTAGTGGTAGATGTCACTGTCCGCGTAGAACGCTGTGTGGGGAGCGTCTTCCTTGGCCATTTTGATCTGGTTTTATCCTGAGTACGCATCCATAAAACTCAACAGCTCGTGCCCCGACGTGGCATCCACCAGCTGGTCGATCCTCGGGAATGGATAGCAGTCCTTTGGGCAAGCCTTGTTCAGGTCGCGGAAGTCCACGCACATTCGCCATTTCCCGTTAGTCTTCTTCACCAGTACTGGGTTGGCCACCCAAGTTTGGAATCGGAGCTCCTTAATGAACCCGGCGTCGAGCAACCTGCCCACCTCCTGCTGGATCGCAATCTTCTTATCCGTGCCCATCAGATGCCTTTTCTGGGTGATAGGCTTGATCGCGGGGTCTATCTTCAGCTCGTGCACGATCACATCGGGGCTGATCCCTGGCATATCGCTAGGGGACCAGGCAAACAGCTCCTTGAACTCCTTCAACAACTCCACCAATTTTTGGGCTGTCTCTTCAGTCAGAGCAGACCCTATTTTTACCTTCCTCTGGGGTCCATCGATCTCGACCTCTTTCAGATCTTCTACGGGGGCGGGACGCCCAAACTCTTCTCTGGGATCTGTGTCTGTCTGGAGGACAGTCATGGCCTCTCGCCTCCTCCTCCGGGTGGCATTAACATAGCATTTTCGGGAAGCCACCTGGTCGCCCTTGACCTCTCCGACTCCGTGGTCGGTCGGGAACTTCATCTTCTGGTGCACAGTCGAGGCAACCGCCATCAGGGGATTAATGGTGGTTCTCCCGATAATCGCGTTGTAGGTCCCCGCGGAATCAACCACGACAAACTCCACGTTCCTCCTTTCTGATTTCCACCCGCTACCAAACTCCACTGGTAAGGTGATTACTCCTAGCGGGTAGGAGGTTGAGCCAGAGAACCCGACCATCGGGAAGTTTGCTTCCTTCAGATCTTTCTTTGTCTTTCCCATAGCTTCCAGCGCGTCCATGAACAGAATGTCGGAGGAGCTCCCTCCGTCGATTAGAATTCTCTTCATCTCGAACCCGTCTACATCCAAAGTTACCACTAAGGCATCGTCATGCGGAGTCTCTACGCCTATGAGGTCCTCCGACGAGAAGGAGATCACCATCTCTTCTTTCAAGGTCCAGGATCGGGACCTCTTACCCAACACCACTGCTGTAGGGATTCTAGAGGCATAAACTTCTCGGGCGGATGAGGTATCACCTCCAGCAGCAAACCCTCCATGAATCACGTTGATAGTGCCCCGTCTCTCCTTGCGAGCATCGGATGACTCTGGAACGGTTCTCTTCTTCTTTGGGGACCGATCGCGGGATCGGGAACGGGACCGCGATCGGGACCGAGAGCGGGATCGGCACCGCTTATCCCCGACAAATTCCTTAAGCTTCCCCTTCTGGATCAGCTTTTCAATCTCCTTCTTCAGCTCCCGACAGTGATTGGTGTCATGGCCATTTGCGCTGTGAAATCGACAATAGCGATCTGTGCGGGACCCCAGGAATTCTCCATCTTTCTTCGGGGGGTACCGGGAGATACCTTGTCGTTCCATGACTGTCAGGACTTCCGCCATAGAGCAGTTGAGAGGAATGTCAAAATCCTCCCGCTTATCCTTCCTTGAAGAACGTCTGTCGTCCCTCCGATCCGGGTGACCTCGATTCTTGCCACTGTCGGGTTTACCTTTTGACTTACGATCGTCGAAAGGTTTACTTGACTGCTTCCCTTTGTTCGACTTTGGGGGCTCCAGTTCTCCCGCGGCTATCTTTGACTCCTGGACATCGATCTGCCGCTTCAACCTCTTCTGTAATGCCTCCATATTCCACACAGCCTTCTCAGCCACGCTGTGCATCAAATCGGAGCCATAGGGGGCTGTCAGGTTCCGAATGAAGGTACGGATGGTTTCGCCCTCTGAGATTTCCTCATCTATCTCTGCTACGTTGGCTGTGTACCGCTGGTAGTAATGAGCCAACGATTCGTCGGGCCTCTGCACCACCTGGGTCAGGGACCTCACACTCTTCAATAAACGCCTCCGACCCTGGTACTGCTAAATGAATCGGTCGTGCATGTCTGCTCAGCAAGTGATGCAGCCTGGGGGCAGACTGAAGAACCAGGTCAGGGCTCTTTCTCCCAGTGTATTCGGGAACAACGTACACACTATGTCTTCACTTGGAGCTCTTCCCAGACACGCCATGAGGTGCTTCTGGACGTGGCGAACTGGATCTCCTTCGCCATCATACTCCTTTATCGTGGGGATGCCTAGCCCTGGCGGGGCTAGGGTGTCAATGAGTCGGGGGACGAAGGGATGAGTGGATCGATCCCTTAGCTCCGATACCAGTGGCTTCTGTTCTCCCATACAGATGTTCACGATCTTTACCACCTGGTCGGGAGTGATGGGACCATTCAGGGGAATGGTCCTGTGCTGTACTGGTCCTGGCCCATCAACCACGAACCTTTCCGGCTGACCAGTTGCCCTACCTCTGTCCTGGCCTCGGGGCGGGGCTTCCTGTGCGTCCCGACCCTCTGTTGGCGGGGTCGCTTCCTCCAACGGGGGCATCTCCTCCTGCCTCCTCGCAGCCTCTCTCCGATCCAAGAGAGCCTCTACAGCTGCCAGAAACATGGGCATGGCCTCCGCCACGGCCCTTGTCAAATCTGCGGCTGGGGGAGCCTCCTGCCCCCTGTTACCCTGGTGCTGAGGGGCAACATCTTCGGGATGCGATCCATTGTGCCCCCCTGTCTGGGAGAGCTCAGCCGGGGGATGGTTCTGGTTTTCCTCTTGTTCCGGTACTGAATTTAGATTCGTTGCAGCGGGGTGACGGGAACCACCGGATTGTCCCTGTCTTCTGTTCTTGCCAGCCGCCATTGATCGAGTAGAAGGCATATCAGCTTTTTGCTTGATTCCCACAGACGGCGCCAATGTTGGATCGCGGTGGAACTCCGGTACGGACTTTGACGGCAATCCTAGCTCCTTTGCTCCACGCAATCCTGCAAGAGGGGATAGACCGGGCGGTGACCCAGAATCCCTCTCCGATGCTTAAATGAGTATTTCGTATGACTGGCAAGTAATAAACTCAGAGTGTATTCAACTCAACGTAAGTCTTTCTGAGGTGATCTCCTGCCCTTTTATAGGCAAAGAGATGCCTCAGGTACCTGGCGAACCGTTAGGGGTGGTTAGCCTGTATCCCGCATATCTCGGACGTGATCTCGCGTATCTTAGCCATGCCCCGCGTATCTCGGCCACGCTCCGTGTATCTTAACCACGTTCCGCGTATCTCGGCCACGCCCCGCATATCTTGGCTTTATCCTCTGATAACGAGTCCCGACTCCCGTCGGGGACTCCAGAGTTATCTCGTTGTGTCACCGCTCGGGGCCCCTCGTCATCGTGACAGGGCCAATCATTCTCAGGGATTCATCATCGGGGCCTACTTAAAGGCTTCTTATCGGGAGCTTCCAGCTCCACTGTCGGAACCGACTCTGTCGGGACCTTGCCTCGTCGGGACTCCCTTCGTCGGGACCCTTCTCCTAGGTCATCTTGACCTTCACTTTGGGGCCTGGTGGGCCTGTTTGCCGTTTCCTCACCGTTAAAGGGCCTGACGGCTATAGTCGGACCCATCAATGTTGATCTTTAATTCAATTGGCTTTGTTCTCATGGTGACAAGTAACTCGATTGTTCCTTCGGGGTAGGTTGCCTCTCCTCCAAATCTTATCAGGGGGAATGTAGAAGTTTTAGGTGTTTGGTTGTTTTTCCTAACTTTTTGAACACCTCCGTGGATAAGACATCCGTCGAGCTTCCCTCATCTATCAACATTATGCTGACATGAGATTTTTCTATTTGCATGGTGATGACCAAGGTGTCCTCTTGCGGACCAATCACATGTTCCATGTCATTGTCTGAAAATTGGATCATTCCCTGTTGGATTACGGGGACGTAATACTACGGAATGCTAAACGCGTACTTGTAAGTAATCTAATTACGCAGCGGAATAATGTACACATACCTCAATAGCTTTCCTTCCCAAGAACGTTGTGGAGGGAGTTCTGATCCTCCGGTCGGAACCCGTACAAGTTCTTCGTGAGAAGAAGTCCTACGCTGTATAAGCTCCACAGCAAATCCTCTGATCGATTCTTCAACGGGGACAGAACCTCGGAATGAATGCTCAGAAGAAGTTTGGCACGCTAATGGTGGTGTTAGGGGGCCGGCAGAAATATGCTTGTAGAGAGATAATGATTTCTCTCAAATCACAACTTAGGAGGAGTTGTGATCAAGGTGTGTTTTGGGAGTGACCCCAAGACCTCCTTATATTGTGGGAGGAGGAGAAAATCCTCCTCCCTACTATTAGGGTTTCAGCCGACTATGCTATGTGGGTGGGAGGCCCAATTTTGGGCCTCCTATGTCACATAGGAATTGGGACTGGCCCAATTAGCCCTAATGTGACATTTACCTAATTATCTTAGGTAACCACATATATTAACGGGCTACCAATTACGGCGCCACGTCACCATATGCTAACAGCTCCCACTCGCCGGAATGGGTGGGTGCCTGTTAATGTATTGTCATCCAATAGCATCAACTTTTCAGTCTCCAGTTATTGTCTCTGTCTCCGAATAGTTCATACGAGGTTTGCCGTGCGACCGGCGGATACGACGGGCATCGTATCTGTTAGGAGTGTTGTAGCGCCCGCAGAACATTGATTCCCTTTCGTAAATCAATCGTGTCAAAAATAAAATATGTACCGCAATTTATCCTTGGTCAACTGATAATTCTCCAATTGCCCAGTTTTCCACATAGGAATACTTCTCCAGGGCATCTGTACAAGTGTTCACAACCTTCAACTAATATCCGGTTGGTGGCCACCTAGTGAACACAAGGGTCGGTGAATTATAAATGAACATGACCATCCCCATCGCTTATACCCTTGGTCTAACTCAACCGGTTTCCAAAGAAGTGGTCACTTGGCCGTTTTCTTTGGCTCTACACTCGTACGCCGGGAAGCGAACATTGGCTAGACTTTTAGGTATACGTTTTGAGTCCGAGAGGATACTTTGGGTGTCTCTTCATAAGACACCCGGGATCAATCACACGCTCAAGGTAAAGAAGTATGCGTCCTTTGAATAACAAGGATTCTAGCTAGCACAACCGAGCATGACCCCGTGGTCGAACATGGCACGCGTAGTATGAAGCACGCGTCGATAGCACACCTGGACAAGCCAGGGGTGGGATATGTCAATCATGCAATCACAGAGTCTTTCATCTGGCCCTAAATGTGATTTTAATGATGGACAGAGTCCAACACGCCGATTTACAAAACGAAGATTAAGTCATGCTTTAAGCGTGACCAAGTTATCGTTTCGTTTAACCAGGTTTATCCCTCTGGTTCTTAGCCAATCTTGTTGTGGTAGAGGTCCCCCTATCCTACAAGATGACCGTGCCTGTGTGACGAGGCAAGGTTCACATCCGACATAATTTTGGTGGAAGAGTTTTACTTCTTCCTACGACTTAGTTTATAGACCGAAAAATCCGATGTTATTTATCATTATGACGTCGATAGATCATATACTCAATTTGTAATTCTTTTATTCAATCGAAATATTATTTCAAATGTCAAAATTCCATCACTCATACAAGCCACTTATTAAGCCCTACGTAATCCAAGCAGTTTTACGTGCTTTTCAAAAATTTCTCTACCTAATGGCTTAGTTAATGGGTCTACGACCATATTGTCTGTGAACAAGTGTTCTAAAGAGATTATATTGTCTTCCACAACTGATTTGGCATAATTGTATTTCACATCAATTGTCCTACTATGGTACTTTGGATTCTTAACTGCTGCAATGGCTGCCTGACTGTCGGAGTATACCTTCACAGGTTTGCTCTTCTTGTCAGTGCCAATTAATGCAGTAAGAAGCCTTTTCAGCCAGACAGCTTCTTGTGCGTTTTTAGAAAGGGCAACGAATTCTGATTCCATAGTGGAAAGCGCGACTCAAGATTGCTAATTGCTTACCCATGATATGGCAGCAGTAGCAAGGAGGAAAACTCCCCCTGTGGTGGACTTACGATCGTCCAGATCGCCACCGTGTTCGGCGTCACTATAACCAGTCAATTTGATTTGACTGCCCTTATAGCACAGATCATAGTCGGTAGTACCTTTCAGATATCTTATAATTCGTTTTACGGCCATTAAACGTTGATAACCAGGATCTGATTGGAATCTTGCTACTAGCCCACAGCGTAACAGATGTACGGCCGAGTACATAGCATGGTGTACATTAGACTTCCTACCATGCTTAGAGACTCTGCACTCTTCATTGTTCACGCTCCTGCTGGTTTTTCAGGGCCATCACACTTCGACAGCGCGCACCCGAACACAACCGGCGTATCCACGGGTTTGGCATCGAGCATTCTGAATCTTTCAACAGTTTGTTGATATATGATTCTTGAGACAGACACAATCTCTAGGCGGTACGATCTCGGGCAATTTTAATGCCTAAGATGTACGTGGCCTCTCCCATGTCTTTCATCTCAAATATTGATGATAACCAGGACTTTGATTCGTTCATGAAACTCACGTCGTTTGCAGCAATGAGTATGCCATCCACGTATAAGGTTATGATGACATATTTTGACCCGGAGGTCTTGGTGCAAACGCAGGGATCCTCGTGAAGGTTCACAAATCCGTTTCCGACGATTTCCTCGTGGAATCCGCGATACCATTGCCGAGACGATTGTTTAAGACCGTAAATAGATCTTTGGAGTTTGCAAACTTTACGTTCTTTAGCCAGGAGTAATAAAACCCTCTGGCTGCTCCATATAGATCTCTTTCTCCAGGTTTCCATGGAGAAATGCGGTCTCTAACATCCATTTGATGCAGACTCGTGATCGAGGCTTGCAATAAGGGCAAGGATGGCCCTAACTGTGGTGTAACGCACAGTTGGTGAGTATGTTTCATCAAAGTCCTCTCCGTGAATTTGGGTATATCCTTTCGCAATCGTTCGAGTTTTGCAGAACTCAAATTTTCCATCAGTAGTAAATTATAAAATTGCACTTTCTAGCTCTGTGGTTAGCAGGTAAATCAACTGAAGACCAAAACCGAATACGTTCTAATTTAGGCATTTTCATCCTCCATTGTTTTCCTCCATTTCAACGTTTGAGGTTCTTCCAATACTTGCCGAACTTTCACTGGTTCGTGAACGAATGTCTCACTTGATGGGATACTTCTTAAAAGAAGTTCGTTGCCTTAGACAAAGTCTAGGCTCGATAATCTCATCTTAAGTCTGATCGTTACTCCCACTCGGAATGATGCTCCTTCTCGGAGCATTACTCCCACTGGGAACAATGGCGGTGTTTGAACTTTGGTATACAAATTTCATAGAATGACCTCTTGGTCTCAGGAATTTACCTCCGAGATTTATTCCTCAATCATTAGGATCTGGAATCAAGTTAGTCGTTTCCTCCCACTAGGAATAATGGGCAGTTGCGATGACTATTGGATTTTCATCAAATGGTTCAGCATTATGATTATCACGTCCGACTTGATTCGCATTAACATTTAGTGATGATTATGTGAGGGGGAGTGAGCCCTCCCACTGGATTTATTATGAGGACGTTTCCATCATCATTTACCATGTCATTCACTAATGCATTTACTAATGCTATATCATTCTCCCACTCGAAGTAAGTGGGACCTGAGAATCTATGTTATCCATTTTAATTCGATCGGTACTTTAGTTCGTTTCGTTCCGCAAAGCATTGGAAGTTCATCCTCAAATTTTCTATCATGTGTCATGTTCGACCACGTTACCATTAATCCAAGCTAATTTTAAACTTGCATCCTTTTAAGAGTAGTCTGATCTCTTAAATGCCTGTTTAATTTGCAAATTAATGCTACTTTATGATAAGGTTTCACCCGTATCATATCTTAGCTTTTATGGTAACGCTCCAACCGATTTTATTGGAACATATTTTTACATTAATATGAAATCAACTTAACTTCATTCCATAGGAATAATTAATGTTGAGTTCTAACATAATGTAATTTTAAACTATGTTTCTTGAAGTATTTAATAATATGATTGCTTAGCCAAACTTTTCGTTAAAGGCCTATAGTGGGAGTGTCATTTTACTGACTACTTCCTTTCGTTTATTAACTCATCCAGAGACTTATCCACCTCATGGACTATACATTTGAGCTTTTGCTTAATGCTACAGTTGATGTACTACTCGATCGTAGTAGCATTAAAGCATACTTCTTCTTGACTATAGTAGTCATCAATGAGTTATTTCCAAAGGATCATAAATGAAATTTAGCATTCATACATTAAAACACTTCATTATTAAATTTTTACTTTAAAACGATGTGTTCCGTCTTTCGAGGTACACGCGCGGATGGCGCATAAAACCAGTTTCATCCCGTGATTTAAATCGTTTCATTTTCAAAATTTAATATCAAATCGGTTTTTCATGCACATTAACCGGGGAATTTATCATTTAATGGAGTACTTAATAGAAAATAAGGATGTATTAGCAATGTGTTGAATAATGTTAATAATAAGATTAAAATGAACGATGATAAATTCAATACTCAACTTAAGTATTCTGAAATACTTAGGAAAAATAATATGTTCCTTTACGGAACTTATTTGAGAGTATCTCAAAATAAAAGTCAAGAAGTTTTAGCAATTTTAAAGATAAAAATCTCTCATTCTATCTTTATTCTACTGGGGCATCCTCGATCAGGTCGTTGCTTCTGTTTCTCGGTTCTGTAATTCAAAAGGAAAATGAATTACTCTCGAGCGTTTAGAAGCGGAAAAGAATGAATGATTTTCATCATCTTTTCTCTTTACATACCTTAGGAGGATTGGTACAGGCAGCAACCAGGTGTCCTTTACACCACACCTAAAACACGTTCGAGTTTCCTCTTTTCGTGTTTGTTTTGCTTGCCTTTTCTTACCACCAGTTTGTTTGCGTTTAAACTTATTCTGGGTTTTGTTTGCCACAAACTTCTCAGTTTTATTCTGAGGACTTTTGCCCTTTCTCTTGCGCTTCCCCTTTTGTCCGGCTGGCGCGGAGGATGCAATATGCATTTCAGAACTAGACTTTTCAGCCCTGAGTCTATCCTCCTCCAGCTCAAGATGAACTTGCACCTTCTCGAGGGTGTCGAGATGGGTGGCATGGGTAAGGCTCATTTTTATGATACTCCAAGAGTCGGGCAATTAGCGAATCATGTAATTGATCAGTTGTTCCTCAGACAGATTTTCACCTGCTTCCTTGAGTTCAGCGATCAAGTTACACACATGCATAACATGATCCTTCATCGTATGCTTGGGATTCATTTTATAGAAGTCAAGAGCGATATTTAACGATCGCTTTTGGGTTATGGTGTAAACACCGAATGTTTCCTTAAGACCATCCCAGAGGTCTTTGGCAGTTCCCAAATGATCAAACCTATAGAGAATCTCATCTTCCAGCATTAATAACAAGGTGAAATGAACATCATGATCTTTGACATCCCATTCATCATAGAATGTCTTTTTTCTCTTCCGTGAGGTCTCCCTCAGGTCTAGTTTGTTTTGTGGTCAAAAGATCCAGACCTCTTATTTCAGAAATTATCATCTTAACTCGTTTATTCCATATCTTATAATTACTACTATTCAACCCTATTCCCTTGTTCAACTGGGAAATGACATTGCTAGTTGCAGCCATCGATACTAACACATTGATAATTATGCTAAGTTAGGGAGACAATAACATTTTGACAGAATTGCAAACATCAGATTATCTATTAAGATGGAATACGACGAATAGTGATCCTTTAGTCACTAAACCAAACCGACCGCCAGTAAACCGAGGGAAGGGGGTGTTGTGAAAGAGTTCACACCATTGTCGTCTTCAATCCAATAGATCGGTCTTTTGAAAACGGTTATTATTTTGCAAATTACCGGGAATTTTCAAACAAGCATACCCGATCATGGCTTTTCCATGACCCTTTTTTTTATTTTGTAAAATTACCCGATAATTTACGCATGCATAATACTCAATCACGCCATAAACATCGAACAAACCAAAAAAACATGCTTATGCGTCATGCGTCTAATGTTCCTTAGCATATATAATTCTACTTAAAGTAAATTACCACATTTTTTCATTCATGAACATTCTAGACGTGTCAAAACATGCAACTTCCGCATACATCATGCATAATTTGCGACTGGTATTTTCAGTTTTAAAAATGTTTTGAAAATATTAGGGGCTGACTTGCAATTCATGCTTACAATCAATGAATTCTAGGCAATTTCAATCAGCATAGCATGTCTATCCTATTGCGCATACCATATATTTAAATCCCAGAGCTCAATGCTCGCAATTTATTATCCAGCTAGCTTGACTAAGTCAAGACGACAGTTCTAATATATGTTTCAGAAAGTAAATAATTGCAATTCAGCCCACTAATTTAATCCAGTCCCAAAAACATGCATATCCGAGATCCATCCCCATAATCGTAACCAGGTATAATGGTTTTTATCCGAAAACGTGTTAAAACGTAAACCCTAAGAGCACTGTTTAGGTTAACTTTTAAAGTTCGAAAACATTTTGGATTTAAAATTTGACATCCTATTTTATTGAACATTTAAAATTTCTGAAAAATTTTAAAATTTGGTTCGGTCCAATTTAAAATCCGGTCTGAGTCGGTCCGATTTTAAAAATCCGGTTTGGTCCGAAATGGTTCAATAAAATAAGATTGTGGTTCGGTTCATCACTCGAAACCGGTTCGGTTTAGATTCACTTAGTTACTTTGGTCCGACCCGACCCGACTAGGTCGACCCGATTAAGAAAAACCCGTATTGGTTTAACCCATTCCGATTTTGCAAATTGGACCGGCCCAATAAACCCATAGGGTTCGGCCGAAACATTTCTTTTGGGCCAAATAGAGTTTTAAAGTCCACTAAAAACTTAACTTAGCCCACAAAAAACATTAATTATGTAATATAATTTCCAATATTGCTAACATATATATAAAATTCGGCACTTATATATTATTAATATATATAAATATTGTCAAGATTCTATCTTTAATATGTAAATCAATTAACAATATAAATATATATATATATAATTTTCGGCCATATATATATATATATATATATATTTAGGGATAAAATATATATATATATAACTATTGTCAAATATATATTTAGGGATATAATATATATACAATATATCTTCTTAATCTTTTTAAGTAACCAAATCCTATCAATATATCTTTATCCCTGTTGGGATCAAAATGACGTGGCCTTGGAACTTCGAGTAGTGGACTTCTAAGTCTCGCCGGAGCTAGCTCGCTCAGGTATCTTTATTGGTCGCGTGGACACTTAGTTTCCTTTGGTGGCTTTGTGCTAGGCGAGGACCTGAAAAGAGGTGGGGATGGCCCCTGATTCCACTCCGAAGCTTAAGTCAGTAATGGATATCGAGAGAATAATATAGAGTAATTGATAGATCTTAGAGCTTAAATATATGAAAGTGAGCCCCTATTTATAGGGGCATATTACCGACATTTAGTGGCGGTTACCCTCTTGGGAGGGTTTCTGTCCTTAATCGGCATAAGCAGGTGACAAGCAGGTTGCCAGCTGATACCACTTCCTTGAGAGGAAGGTTTCGTGGTATAGGGGGTGGCGAGCAGGTCGCCAGCCGGTGCCTCTTTCTTCAAAGGGAAGTCTTCTTAGAGGCGGCGAGCAGGTCTCCACCTGTCCTTTCCTTAAGAGGGAAGGTTTCCTCTAAGTATCTGGTGGTCGACTCGACTAGTACTTTAGTAGGGAAGCTTTGGTCATTGACTCGACTTACACTTCAAGAGAGGAGCCTTAAATGACCTTCTCGCCTTGTTCTTTATGACTTCTATCTGGAAGTCGACTTCTTAAAATGTAATCGTCGACCTTTTACTTTTGTTTCACCATTCCAAACAAGGTTGGTCGTCGATTCGTCAATCTCGCCAATAAACGTACTTGGCTCCAGTCTTTGTCGTTTAATCGTAACCCAACACTTGCCCCCCGACACTTAAGTCGTCAGCTTCATTTATGAAGAGGAGGTCTTGAATCGAGTATAATTATTGAACATGTTTGAGCGAGATTCCGTCTCTATTAGTTCACTTAACCTCAGTTGGATAGGCTAAAATAGGATACCTTCA
The DNA here is from genome assembly GCA_036873135.1 of Clarkia xantiana subsp. parviflora. Taxonomy (NCBI): domain Eukaryota; kingdom Viridiplantae; phylum Streptophyta; class Magnoliopsida; order Myrtales; family Onagraceae; genus Clarkia; species Clarkia xantiana. Next base: position 40,995,917 of record JAPTYO010000002.1, read on the forward strand.
GTCGAGGCGAGATGCTAGTCCCTATGGCTTTCCTGACCGTTGGTCTGGGAGAAGCTGGGGAGTCACCTCGATAAGCCCTTGACAGGTGCGAGGCAATGGTCATGTTGTCAGGGAATGACCCAATGAATGCCTGACCTCGGGAAAACTTCCTTGGGAAGTCAAGCGGTTAATACTTGTTAGTATAAATACCACCATTTACTCTTCATTTTTTACTTCCTGCTCTCGTCTTTAGTCATCCTAGCGAATCAATATAGTGCTTTCTTCATTAACCCTAGCTCGCCTCGTCCCTGCGCTCCTGAAGAGAGAATCCTTGTTGGAATCGCCACTACTGGTCCTTCCGATCGGATTCGAGAAGCTTCTTTCCTTCGATCCCTTTCTCAGACTCCCATGGCTGCTCAATTCCAACAAGGTAGGTCGCAAGGGTTCATCCCTTCCATTCCTGAGTCTCCCAAAGAAAATAAATTGTCTGGCCCCGCTTTCGTAAAAGCCGTGACCCTAGGTAATCTGAGCGATCATGAAGGCCCTTGTTATGCTCGTCCCCCTGGACAAGGATATAGGGCTAGGGATGGAGAGGTCCCAGTATAATGCGGGCCATATTGAGGCGGGGCTCCGATTTCCTTTCTGCAAATAGTTGGATGAACTCTGTGAGCATTATAGGATACATCCTTGCCAGCTCACAGTCAATGCTATCCGCTTCTGGGTTAGTTTTCGGTGTTTGTGTGACGTCTATAATTGGACGTACACCCTTCAAGTCTTTAGATGCTTCTATCAATTGTTGAGAATCAAGTCGTTGAACTTTGGTTTCAAAGGTCGATGGCCCTCAGATGACCAACTTTCTTGGAAATCGGCCAAGGAGTTGATGGTCGGGCTTAAGTCATATAATGCAAACTGAAAGCATTATTACTTTTTCTGTCGAGAAGGTGTCACTTGGCCAATATCCCTTCCCCTTGGTGCTGATGGTCCCCCCACTCTCCGTGGATTAACTCCTGAGGAAATCGCCACGGTCGGCCAGATTCACGCCGTCGTGACCTAAAAAGAGTTTGAACCGTGGAAATCTGTTGAAGATACAACAGAAGAGGCTCTTATTAGATCCTCAATTCGTCTTCGCACTGAAGATCCTCCTCTTGATTGGGTAACTTCTTTTTCATAGTAGTTTTTTTAAATTCTCTTCTGGTTTCATGTAGGTCTCTTTAAGAAGCTTTTTGATGCTCGTGGTCAGGCGGCAACAGGAGTGCCCTTGGACGATTCTGCGACGACCAGCTCTGAGGTCGCCTCTGAACAACCCTCCCTGGCGGGAGCTATTACTGAGGCTGCCCCTGATTCTGAGAAGGCGGAATCTGCGGAGGACGTCGTGAAGACTCCTCGCGTGAGGACCAAGAGGACTGCCCACGGAGGTATTCCCAAGCCTAACAAAAGGGCACATGTGATCAACGCCACTCCTATCTCAGAGTTCCAGGAGACAGCTTCTTAGCCGCTCCTGCTGTTTCTATCTCCCCAACTCCCAAAGGTAGAAACTTTCCATTCTCGATTTTATCTTTGTTTGGATTTCCTTAGAAATTTTTCTAACTTCTTTTCCTTTTGTAGAAGTAGCCCCGGAGGAAGGGGTCGTGGTGAAGCTTCTAGCTCCCAAGCCGTGACTGGCTTGAAGTTTGAAGGTCCTCCCTTTTCCTGTAAGATGCTTTATACTGCCCCCGAGTCATCCTCGGGTGTCGCCGACTGGGATCCCCTGGTTTCTTTGAAGGGCTATCAGTTGAATGAGGGACACTCCATCACCAATAGGAAGTTAGCCCTCCATCTTATAAATGGCTCCGTTCCTCCTCAAGATCGCCCCACATTCCTGTGAAATGTGCTGATGAGACTGCTCGCATGTTTCTACATCGGCAGGCCAAGGTAAATAATTGTATCCTCCTCATAATCTCGAGTTCTTTGAAATCGCTTCCGTACTTATCTTGCTATGCTTTCAGGCCACCCGCGATTTTTTACAAGTCGATCAGCTGCTCATCGACTTGGGTGAAGAAGTTTCCTCTTTAAAGGGGAAGCTCGCCTCAGTGGAGTCGGAGGCAGAAGAGGTGCAACGCCTCCGAGGAGAAAATACCCGCCTGGAAGTGGAACTTCGTCGTCTGAAGAACATTATGGCCAAAGATCTCGCCTCCCTGGAGGACACTGTAAGGGCCTCCGCTAATATGATCGAAGAAGTCGCCTTTCTGAAGGATACAGTGAGGGCCTCCATGACTCTTGGAGCATTGATGGATGATGCTCGTCGTACCTCCGCCGCTTTTTTAAGGGCTTTTCGTGCCAAGGTGGCTTCTCATCAAGAGGAGATCGCTTTGTTGAAAGCGGAGATAGAGGAGCACAAGAAGTCTGTCCCCAAGATCATTGCTGACTAAAAGGCTAGTGCTGATTTTCAAATCGACGCCGCCATTGCCAGTGGGCAGATGCTTCTTTCCAGCTTTGCCTCTGTGGTGGTGGATATCAGGGCCATGGACCCTAGTTTTGATTTCTCGAAGGTGGGGATCCTTCGAGATTACTTAGCGGAGGAGGCTAGGAGTAGGAAAGACTCTGTATAGATTTACTTTTTCTTTTCCCATCCCTTTGTAGTCCCGACTTGATGTAATCAGTATTTATTAATGATAGAACGGATCCTTCTTTTTGGAATTCTTGTGCATTCATCCTTATTTCCAATCATTCTTGTGATAAATTTACCCAAGATCAGAATTCACCTTTCAAGAATAAGGCTCTTAATCGATTTTCTAGAGCGAAACGTTTAAACTCTATATAATCGATAATTAATATTTAAAGAGGATTTTATCCTTAGAAAATCAAACATGTCTTCTAAATCATCGATCCCTCTGAGTGATTTGGTTGATATCAGATTCGGGATGATCGATATATGACTTTGAGAAGATCAGCTTATAGTACTTCTTCTTCAAGTAGTCGACTGATCTGAGTGATTTAGTTGATATCAGATCTTTGATGGTCGACTCTTGATTCGACAGTAGTTCTTCAATACTTAAACTCTTTCGAGTAGTCGACCAATCTGAGTGATTTAGTAGATATCAGATTTTTTATGGTCGCTCTCGATTTGGAAAAAGCTCTTCAATACTTAACCTCTTTCAAGTAGTCGACCGATCTGAATGATTTAGTAGATATCAGATCTTTGATGGTCGCTCTCGATTTGGAAAAATCTCTTCAATACTTAACCTCTTTCGAGTAGTCGAACGATCTGAGTGATTTAGTAGATATCAGATCTTTGATGGTCGCTCTCGATTTGGAAAAAGCTCTTCAATACTTAACCTCTTTCGAGTAGTCGACCGATCTGAGTGATTTAGTAGATATCAGATCTTTGATGGTCGCTCTCGATTTAGAAAAATCTCTTCAATACTTAACCTCTTTCGAGTAGTCGACCGATCTGAGTGATTTAGTAGATATAAGATCCTTGATGGTCGCTCTCGATTCGGAAAAAGCTCTTCAATACTTAACCTCTTTCGAGTAGTCGATCGATCTGAGTGATTTAGTAGATATCAGATCTTTGATGGTCACTCTCGATTTGGAAAAAGCTCTTAAATACTTAACCTCTTTCGAGTAGTCGACTGATCTGAGTGATTTAGTAGATATCAGATCTTTGATGGTCGCTCTCGATTCGGAAAAAGCTCTTCAATACTTAACCTCTTTCGAGTAGTCGACCGATCTGAGTGATTTAGTAGATATCAGATCTTTGATGGTCGCTCTTGATTTGGAAAAAGCTCTTCCTGACGCCACCTCTTCATCGACCAATTCTGAGTGATTTAGATGATATCAGATTGTTGATAGTCGATTTTTTGAGTATTTTGACGGAAGAACTCGAAATTCTTGAAACAAAAGGGGCCTTAAGAGGCTTTATATTTATTTATCCTTCCTGAGTTTCACACAAAAAGCATCACAAGACAAACATTAGCCTTAAAAGATAAACAAAATTGCTTTCTTAATCAGGCGCAGTTTTCATGACTTCTCTTTGATTGCGACGCCGCATTGAGCTGACGTAGCACCGTCGGGATGCGGTTTGATCTCCTCTTACTTCCCCTATCCCTTGTAGTGTCGGAAACCTCATTACTTGATGAGAAGTAAACGGGATTATACGATGGGGATTGAGAGTAGTTCTTCCGATAATGGCGTTATATGAGGAGGCGGCGTCGACGACCACAAAAAGCACCTCAATTGTAAGGGTTGTTTTTCCATTTCCCAAAATCATTGGCAGCTTGATAGCTCCCATTGGATAGGTAGCTCTTCCGGCGAATCCTATGAGGGGAAAGTCGACGTTGAGGAGATCTCTTCTAGTTAGCCCCAAATTTTGGAAGGCTTCGTAAAAGAATATGTCCGTCGAGCTCCCACTGTCGATGAGAATCCTCTTTACTTCATACTCTGCTATTGTGGCAGTGATGACTAAGGTGTCATCATGAGGATGGGTGACCATCATTAAGTCGTCAGTGGTGAAGCTTACGGTTATCGGGTCGATTTTCTCCTGTCTCCTGCCTTCACCCTCATGTGGTGTTCGAGCAGCATAGACTTCCCGGGCGAGGCTGGTTTCTCCTCCAGAAGCAAATCCTCCGGTGATGACATTTATCGTTCCCCGTTGAGTCGGGGTTGGATGGTTATGTGGGGGGGGGGGAGATCGAGAATTCCTTTGAGGGCTACGACTTCGTTTTTTGGGCACTTTGGAGGGCTTTTCGATAAACTTTTAACAGTTTACCTCTTAGAATTAGCGCCTCGATGTCGTATTTCAGAGCAACACATTCGTTCGTGTCGTGCCCTTGAACTCGATGGTAACGACAATAGTCGTTCATCTGAGATCCCATCGGGCTTTTCCTGACTAGAGGGGGATCATCCAGTCTAAGTTTCTCCATCTCTTGAAGCACCACAAATATATTGTGTGTGAGTGGAGTGAGTTTTGCGGAAAATTTCCCAGGCGATTTCCTTGTCGAAAAGTTCCCTCCCGTCTTTCTTCTCTCTTGGATGGTCGAGAAACGGAACTTTCTTCGGCCCTGGTTGGAGTATTCAGCCTCTTGATTTCCATGGGCGATCTTTCATGTGACCTCTCCAAGTCGATGTACTTCTTGACCTTGATGGCAAGAGCGTCAATCTTTCGTACTGGCTTCATCACCATGTTATCCTTCAAGGCTTGACTTTGTACCCTGAGACCCCTCCAGAAGGTCCTGATCAACTCGACAACAGTGCCGTCTTCATTCAGATGCTTAAGTATCTTATGGTATCTAGTATAATAATTGGTTAAGGTTTCATCAGGATCTTGCTCAATTTTATCCAGAAAATCCATACTATTGAGGCGTTGTATTGGCCTATGTGACCCTCTATAAACTTGGCCTTTAACTCTTCCCATGAGTCAATCGAGTTATCTGGAAGACCATAGAACCAGGTAGACGCCTCTTCCTTCAGAGTTGTGGGGAAAAGCGCCGCGTAGTGGTCCGGTGTTGCCCCTCTTCCTAGGAGGGAAAAGTTATGGGCGTTGATATGGCGAACTGGGTCTCCCTCGCCCGTGTAGTCCTCGATGTTCCTCGCAAAGACTTGTGGAGGGACTCGAGTATTGAATAACCTCTTGGAGAAAGGGTGAGAAGTGCGTTCGCGAACGACAAGTAGATCACTCGCTCCTCTTCTTTTCTTCTCCAGTAATTCTTCTACCTGTCCTATAGTGAATAGGACAGGGCTTTTGCTCGCCATTTCGCCCTCTGGCGCTTTAGGGGCCTTCTCCGGGAGATCCTTTTCCATGATCTTCACACTGGAAGCCACCTCTTCCTTTTGTGAGACTTCTCGAGTTGGTTCCTTTTTGTCAGGAACCATTCCTGCCTGGGCTTGTTTCCAGAAGGCTATGAAGGCTGCCATTATCTCCTGAGGGACAGCCGGAGGGACGGTTCTCGCCTCTTCCGTATTTGGTAGTGACTTGGAATGGTTGAGATTTTCTTAGCCACCAGTACCATTAGCTTGGGGCACTGGTGGGTCTTCTTCTGGTGTGGGTCTGGAGGTGGTGGGACTTGCTTGAGTGTTTCCCATCTCCTTAACCACAGGGTTTGGCATCTTGTTCTTCTCGGAGGCCATGACTTTTTGATCTGTTTCCCACAGACGGCGCCAAATGTTGGGATCAAAATGACGTGGCCTTGGAACTTCGAGTAGTGGACTTCTAAGTCTCGCTGGGAGCTAGCTCACTCAGGTATCTTTATTGGTCGCGTGGACACTTAGTTTCCTTTGGTGGCTTAGTGATAGGCGAGGACCTGAAAAGAGGTGGGGATGGCCCCTGATTCCACTCCGAAGCTTAAGTCAGTAATGGATATCGAGATAATAATATAGAGTAATTGATAGATCTTAGAGCTTAAATATATGAAAGTGAGCCCCTATTTATAGGGGTATATTACGAACTTTTAGTGGTGTTTACCCTCTTGGGAGGGTTTCTGTCCTGAGTCGGCATAAGCAGGTGAAAAGCAGGTTGCCAGCTGATACCACTTCCTTGAGAGGAAGGTTTCGTGGTATAGGGGGTGGCGAGCAAGTCGCCAGCTGGTGCCTCTTTCTTCAAAGGGAAGTCTTCTTAGAGGCGGCGAGCAGGTCTCCACCTGTCCTTTCCTTAAGAGGGAAGGTTTCCTCTAAGTATCTGGTGGTCGACTTAACTAGTACTTTAGTAGGGAAGCTTTGGTCCTTAACTCGACTTACACTTCAAGAGAGGAGCCTTGAATGACCTTCTCGCCTTGTTCTTTATGAATTATGTCTGGAAGTCGACTTCTTAAAATGTGATCGTCGACCATTTACTTTTGTTTAACCATTCCAAACAAGGTTGGTCGTCGATTCGTCAATCTCGCCAATAAACGTACTTGGCTCCAGTCTTTCTCGTTTAATCGTAACCTAACAATCCCTATCTTTTAGCTAAATATATTGATAGTTTATATATTTTACTATATAATGTGAATCTTTCCTTATCTTTCCAATTTATAGATATATTGTCTCCTTTTAATAAAATTAAAATATGGTGACAGATATATCTAACCTAGGCCGGCCGAATTTTTCTTTCTTGCACCCTAAGAAATTAAAAATTTTACCTAATAATTCACCTAGGGTTTCGGCCATAACACCAAAAATTGGAAAAATTGTCAAATTTTAAGATCAAACACTATTATGATCATGAATCCAAAAAGTGTTCTTGATAAAACTCATCGTGTTCTTGAAGATCATGAATATCAAACTTAAATTTAAACATAAATTTTCGGTTTTGATCTATAAAAACATGTAAATTCCGAAAATTTTAAGTTTTTAAAGATCAAACATATGAAATTTGTTTAAAAATTTTGGATTACTCATGGTGTTCATCATAAAAATTTCAGTTTTTATAAAATTTTCAAGAACATCAATTTATCAAAATTTCTAGAACTCTTAACACAAGCTCTGATACTACTGTTGGATTACGGGGACGTAATACTACTGTTGGATTACGGGGACGTAATACTACGGAATGCTAAACGTGTACTTGTAAGTAATCTAATTACGCATCGGAATAATGTACACATACCTCAATAGCTTTCCCGCCCAAGAACGTTGTGGAGGGAGTTCTGATCCTCCGGTCGGAACCCGTACAAGTTCTTCGTGAGAAGAAGTCTTACGCGGGATAAGCTCCACAGCAAATCCTCTGATCGATTCTTCAACGGGGACAGAACCTCGGACTGAATGCTCGGAAGCAATTTGGCACACCAATGGTGGTGTTAGGGGGCCGGCCGAAATATGCTTGTAGAGAGAAAATAATTTCTCTCAAATCACAACTTAGGAGGAGTTGTGATCAAGGTGTGTTTTGGGAGTGACCCCAAGACCTCTTAATATAGTGGGAGGAGGAGAAAATCCTCCTCCCTACTATTAGGGTTTCGGCCAACTATACTATGTGGGTGGGAGGCCCAATTTTGGGACTCCTATGTCACATGGGAATTGGGTCTGGTCCAATTAGCCCTAATGTGACATTTACCTAATATCTTAGGTAACCACATATATTAACGGGCTACCAATTACGGCGCCACCTCACCATATTCTAACATTCTCCATTTCTTGCTAGAGGGTATGTTTTTGGTGTTCGTGTTGTCCCTTGTAGAGACGCATATACTTCTCTTGCATTAGACGTCTCTCCTCCTGCCGCAGGACCTCTGTGTAGTGTATTGAGTGTAGCCATTTAGCTTTAAGAGTAGGCTATTGCTTTTGTTCGAATATCACTTGACGGCGCCAATGTTGGATCTTGTGCTCCCTTAAGGTGACCTTGGTTAATCATCTACAAAGAGGGGTAGACTGGGGAGTGTTCCGATGAACCCTTCCTGATGCCTAAGTAAGTCTCGGTTTTAGCGAGAGAAATGAATAGCGTAATTATAGAGAGAGAGCTTAAATCCCCAAATGAGGGAAATAAATGTGTATTTATATGGATTTTCACTTAAACCCATTTAGGATAAAGTTATCCGGGCTTAATTATGGATAAGCTATACTAATCTTGTTTGACAATGGGGTATCGAGGGTGTAAAGTAGGTCAACCCCCTTTTGGTCTGGGGTATATCTTCACTCGGGGTTATACGGTTACGGGTCGACTGGTCGACTTGTCGTGGACAAGTCGATCTAGTCGGGCGGATTTCGAATTCTTATTGGGAGATGTGTGATTTCGCATCATGTTCGAGGTTTGATGTCATACATGATCCATTTTGTTGTCGAGGTGTTATACAAATTAAGCGTATACCCATCAATAAGAATTTCACTGTGAAAGTCATTGGCTTTAGCACCATTATACTTATTGGGTTGTAATCAGGCACGGATCTACCTGAGGCCCAGAGGGGGCACTTGCCCCCACTGACTCCATAGATTTTTAATATGTATACTCAAATTTTAAAAAAATAATTGCACCTTATTAAATTTGCCCCCTCTAAAAATGGCTTAAAGCGTGTCTAAATGCCTACTTGCCCCTATGTGAAAATTTGTTGCTTTACTTCATAATCTCATTTGAAAGAAAATGAAGAAAACTAACAAAGTTGCAGAGATGTATTCTTGACAGAAACAACGAAGAAGAAGAAGAAGAGAGAATATGGAATAAGAGAGATTGCATTGTTTTAGGAAAAATGATTTGTAGATAGATTGTACATGTTCTTAGTCGTAAAAAATTTAATTTCAAACGTGCATTCCAAATGCATTGTTTTCAAAACCTCTTACCATAATGGTTTATTTATGTGTTTCATACGCATTATTTTTTGAAAAAAAAAAATTTCATGTAAGTTGTAAATCCCGCTAGTGCATTCAATGTGCATCATTTATTTTTAATTTAAAAAAAAATGTAATTTATCTAATATTTCAAAGCAGACTGAATTCTGAATAATCAAATTTGAGATAGATTAGACAAAATAGAGTAGAGATGTCTTGGCCATGCATGGTCCATTGCCAAAGGCATGATATATAAATATACAGCAAAAAAAAAGACTAGGTACATCAAATGAAAGGGAAAACAATAAAACATAAGCACACCCCATTAATTAATTACATCATCAACACAATGAAAACACATATATAATTAAAATAGGTACGCACGTGGACAAACATTAAGGGCACGTTTGATTGCCGGTATTGCGATATTCTAATACCGGTATTAGCTAATACCGTGTTTGTGTCAACTTGGTATTGGTATTAGCTAATACTTGGTATTAGCTAATACTCAATTATAGAAGGAATTTTGTATTAATTAATACCATCTAAAAGTAAAGCATTAGCTAATACCAATCTCCTAATTACCAATTTACCCTTGTAATATATGGCAAACTCTCACTGTTTACATCGTAGCTTCGGGCCGGACCCCGTTTACATCGAAACTTCAGACACGGGTCGGGCCGAGTCATGTTCGGGCCGGGCTGGGCGGTTCGGGCCGGTCTGGGCAATTCGGGCTGTTCGGGTCGGGCTGGGCGGTTCGGGCCGGGTTGGGTGGTTCGGGTTGGGCTGGTCAGTTCGGGCCAGGCTAGGTGATTCGAGCTGGTCAATTCGGGCCGGGCTGGGTGGTTCGGGCCAGGCAGGTCAATTTGGGTCGTACTGTGCGGTTCGGGCCGGGCTGAGCAATTCGGGCTGTTCGGGTGCTTTATGTTGCTTTGGTTAGTTCGGGTTAGGCCCGGCTAGAACGGGCCGGGTCGGGCTAATCACTTTTTTCAATTGTTTTGTACTATTTTCTTTATATATATACATATTTATACATTAGCAAAAATAGTTTTTACTATTTATACATAAATTTGATTTTTTTTTATGAAAAATATTATTTTAAATAATTGAAGTTACTTTTTTTTTTGTTAAATTTTATCTTTGTTAAATTAATCATATGTAAAATATATCTTCATTGAAAATGCAAGTAAGAGTATTTAGATCTTTTAGTCATTGTATTAGGATTTAGGATATCCTAATACATGGCTCAATCAAACATTGTATTAGCTAAGCATGTATTGGCTAAGCATGTATTAGCTAATACCGGTATTAGGATACCGCAATACCGGCAATCAAACGTGCCCTAAATGTATGTTACCGATTAATTAGCTAGCTAATGACTGAATATATATATATATCACATATCCCGAACTTCAAAGAGATTGCGGTTCTTGACAACGATATCATACATGTGCATGGATTTGAGCTTGTTGAAATCCTTGGGAAGTGAGATGAGGTCAATGGTGGATCGCTTATGGAACTGAAACAAGTCATATTCGTCGTAGTATCTCTCCCACCCGGCAGCATAGAGCATCTTCTCGAGTTGAGCATAAGATTTGATAACTTCATTGGTGGGTATATGGACTAACACCTTCCTCCTCAACCCTCCACTGTGTGGCTCTGGGTTTTCGATGAGACGAATAACTCCATTGTTGTTGAACATCCACACACCTGACATGTTTTAATGAGTTGGTAATATGTTGAATGAGTTCTTGTGTTTGGTTGATGAGATTGTGTTTGAATGGATGAGGATGGGGCATATATTTATAGGCAAGAATCTGCGTATGAAAAATATGTATGGGGTGTAATGTAGCCAATGTAGGGAATCTTGGCTATAAAGAGACCACATAAATAAAGCTCTACCTAGCTAGCAAGCTTGCTCCATCGTAGAATAGAATATAATGATTCCTTTAGCTATCAATAACTTTTCATGACGTGTGAGCATTTATTATATCATAATTACTATGTTTTAATTAAGTAATAAGTGCGCATCTATGTTAAGAGAATAAATTTTATATACCAAAAATCTACTAATTAATTGGATTAAGAATTATTGGCCAAAAAAAAAATTGGATTAAGAATTATCGATTGATAACGTCTAAGGATATGTCACGCACCGTCTAGCTACACAAACTATATAAATGACATGCATGCATGGCTTTAATTTATGCCATGAAATGTGGTCTCATTCATTCATTCATATATATATATATATATATATATGAGAGAGTGTTAAGGGTTTTGCTTTATATACATGATGTCGTGCATGGTGTTTCCCTCGTGACATCGTGGTCCCTTTCCCTCCCCGACCATATGTTCTACATGTGCTTTTATTGGTCCAAGAATCATTTCCATCTCTACCTACCTAAGTTATTCCTCTTCATCTACTCAGTATATATATAATTCACCATATCCATATTACAAGATTATATATAGAACCACAAACGTACAATCTTCTAATGTGAAATCGTATTTGATTAGAGAATCCATATTAGCTCTCTCATAGTCATATGCATCTATCTATATATATGTCTCCATCCAATATTTTTGGACACATATTCCCATCCATGCTCCCCGTGGCTTCGCGGAACATCGATTTTTCTTAATCCAGTTAGCTGGTGTAATAGCGAGTCAGCACAGTTAGATAGTGCGTTAGAACCCATTCAGTTCTTTTTCTTGTAGGGAAATTATACCAAATTATGGTTTACTATTCCAAACCAAGAATCACCCAAATAACTTCAAAGCTTCACGTGCATCACTAATCTACAGAGAAGAGTTCCACCCAACGCATTGTCTCTTGACTCTTCTTAACAATCTAATCTTAACAAGTAGTAATCACGTAAAATGAACGTAAACATCTTACTATTTATAGAGTTTGTAAAACGACTTTATAGTGACGTTACCTTCCTATGAGGGTTTTCCTTTGTGGCGGTTCTGAGCAGATGACAAGCAGATCGCAACCTCAATTTTACTTAGGAGGTTGGGTTTCGTTCTGACGGTGTCAAGCAGGTTGCCACCTCAACTTCACTTAGGAGTGCAGGTTTCCTTGTTATTGGTTTCTTAGAGGTGGTAGCCGCCTTTTCCTGATCGATAGAAATAAAAAATAATGAGTCAGCTGGTGACAAGCAGGTCGCCACCTAACCTTCCTTAGAAGGAAGAGTTTCCTCCAGAATGATAACAAGCAGGTCAACAACTTACATTCCCTAAAGGAAAGGTTATCTTTGGCGCCGCCGTTTACACCCTCTCCTCTTGCTTCTATTTGCATATTCTGAGGTTCCCCGAAAAGCTCTTACACTGATATGTTCGTGACTCGATCTAGGCTAGGGATCTGGGTTCCTATCTTGGGTCGCTTTGGTGAGGCGTTATTGACCTAGTTGAGCTAATAGTCCGAGTAAAATAACAGAGAAAGAGGTAGCATTGTACTTTGGTTCTTAATTTCTTCTTCTTAATATCTTCTTCTTCTTCTTAATATCTTAATACATATATACTTCATCATATCCATATTACAAGATTATATATAGGACCACAAACCTACAATCTTCTAATGGGAAATAGTATTTGATTTAAGAATCCATATTAGTTCTCTCATAGTAATATGCATCTATCTATATATCTCTCTCCATCCAATCTTTTTTGACACATATTCCCAGCCTTGCTCCCCGTCGCTTCGCAGAACATCGATTCTTCTTAATCTAATTACTTGCCTCTTTTCTATTTGTTGAGTTGTTTGCATAACATTGAAAGAGTACTTCTTTTCCAAAAAAAAAAATTGAAATGATATATGCTTTATTTAAGCATGTGCATTTATATTTTAATAAATTACTTTTATCTTCTAAATATTTTATTTTTCAAGTTCTATCAGTGCCTCAATTATAATGCATGTGTATTTTTTAGTACTTTAAAAACTTTTAGTTAATGTTTTGGCGTACAATAAAATCAGACCTGTGGCGATATTTTGGAAAAACATGACTTTTTAGGGATGTCACTACTTAATTAGACGATAACTAGAAACCTTAGTTGCCTAGGGGAATCACAAATTAAATATAAATTTTTGAGACCCTAACCCTAATTGTTAAAGATGAAGAGATAGGAGCAGCGAAGTGTCGGATTTGGGCGTGTGAATACATGTATCATGTAGAAGCTGCGATCTGAGCCAGACCCATAGTTAACTATGGTACTTGACATTATTAGCTGAATTTTACAGCAGTTGAAATAATAATGAAAAAAAACTTAGGTTTTCCTCAACCATGTGTCAATTCTTCGTTATTCTTCCGAATCAACGAATTCTTGCGCCTCTATCCAACAAATTCTCGGCATTCCCCTTGAATCAACGAGTTTTTGTCCCATCTGTCCCCATCACGCTGCATCAGATTAGTATCATAGCCGAAGATTCTACGTAATGTCGTTCCTTGATTGGCTGGCACCCGATCGTACCAGACTTGCTACTGTTCTTGATAATCCAATTTATTATGAGTACGTTGAAGATGAAGACTGTTGGATCATGGGCGAAGCTCCGTTACGTCCTTGACGGAAAGCTTTGGACTCCTGGGCTCCGCGTAATCCTGCAAAAGGGGATGACCTGGGTGGTGACCCAGAATCCCTCTCTGATGCTTAAATGAGTATACGATCAATGGGGTGGCAGCAGTAATCTAAGTGCGTATTAGATAATGTGTTTTCTGAGGTAACTTCCTCCTTTATATAGGAGGGGAAGTTACTCAGTTACCTGTGACCGTGATTGGCCGTTTGCCCATGATTCCGTGTATCTCGCCACGATTCCGCATATCTCGGTCGGGATTCCGTATATCTCGCCCCACGCTCCGCGTATCTTACCCATACTTCCGCGTATCTCGGGCACGCCCTGCGTATCTCGGGGGACTTATCTATATCTTTAACCGTCTCCCACTATTCTATCTAGTAGGCGGGTTTCTCGGTCTTTATCCTCTGATCACAAGTCTCGACTCCTGTCGGGGACTCCAGAGTTATCTCATTCTAGATCACCACCCAGGACCCTTTGTCTCACGAGACGGGTCCAGCCTCTGCGGGGCTTTTATTATTGGGGCCTTTACTAAGGCATATCGGGGCCTACTCAGAGGCTTCTTGTCGGGAGCATTCAGCTCATATATCGGGAACGCTAAGGTCGGGACCTTTCGTACTGGGCCTCTGGGCCTTCCAGGCTTTTCACGAGGCCCACTGGACCTACTCGCCGTCCATTGGCTGTTAACGGGGCTAACGATTACATCGGAACCCATCATTTGCCCCCAAGACATGGGGGACTTTTAGTTCGTCGTGTCTTACAGTTCCAGATCTTCTGACCTCGCTGTCGGAGGCTTTTATGTCCATACCTCCCGATGTTGTCATCGGAGGCTTTTGTCTCGAGGCCTTCTGATATCTCCATCGGAGGCTTTTGCCTTGCACGCAATTATTATGTGACGAGGCTTCTTACTCATGATTATCTTGGGCCCACTGGACTCTGTGGACAGTTGCCAAATCGCAGAACCCAAGGAGACTCCTTGGCTACTGCAGCATTAAATGCTTGGGGATAAGGAAACGACGCTCACACCAGCGTGACTGCTACTTTCTGAAAAAGCACTCATTACGTCACCAACGTCTCTTCCATTACGTCACCATAATCTCGATGATCAAGATTAAATCGTTTCGTCTTCAACGGTCTAGATTAAGTCCGTTCGGTTTGTCCTGTTGCTTATAAAAGCTAAAGCCCTGGCACCATTCTCCTTCACCGTCTCAATTTCTGGAGGTTCAGCCATTTTCGAGCTCAAAGCTTCTTCTCCCTGTTTCTTTTGCTCTTCAAATGATCCAAGACTTTTACAATGTCTGGTAAGGTTTTCTTCTCTATTGTTCGCCTTCATCTTTATTTAGTTTGATTGTAATTTTCCGAAAAAACCTAAGATCCCTTTCAATGGCTGATTTCAGACAGTGGATTTGGTTTCGAGGGAAGGAAGCCTTTCAACTTCGACTATGTTCTGAACGAAATTTTCAGCACTGCTTATGATGCAGCTCTCCGGGAAGGATGTATCATTTCCATCAGAGAAGCCGATGCTCAAGGCCGGAAATGCATACCATAAGTTCAGAGTGAAGAGGAGCTGCTTCTTCATCGGAAACTCCTCGATCCCACAACCCTGATAGCCAATCCTCCACCGACTGATCCTGTGGAGCCTTCTGCCACCAACTTCGTGGACCCAGCTCTCGTTGATGCCGCCAATAAGGACCAAGCTTAATGCTATATCTTTTTAGTCCTTGTAGTTTTTCTTCTTTATCTTTTATATCGGAACTCCTAGGCCTTTGAGCCTTCATATAAGCGGTTTCTTTTTATCTGTTTTGGTCCCGATAATCGTTTGCACTTATTTAAAGCGACTTTAGACTCGTTACTCAGAACGTTCCGATGCACCATTTAAGATGACTTCATACGTCCTTCCGACGCTTTACTCGGGACTTTACCACTTAAGGTTTCTCGTTTTATCGGGATTTCACCACTTAAGGTTTCTCATCCAATCGGGACTTCACCACTTAAGGTTTCTTATCCAATCGAGACTTCACCACTTAAGGTTTCTCATCCAATCGGAACTTCACCACTTAAGGTTTCTTATCCAATCGGGACTTCACCACTTAAGGTTTCTCGTTCAATCGGGACTTCACCACTTAAGGCTTCTCGTCCAATCGGGACTTCACCACTTAAGGTTTACTTATCCCTGCCTTTCCAGGCCATTTTTCACACATCATTTAAGATGATTTTTCACACCCCCTAGGGCTTTTTCGTACCTGTTAAGGCTTTTGGCCGCATCATATAGACGACTTACGAGGACCCGCTAGGGCTTTTTCGTACCTGTTAAGGCTTTTGGCCGCATCATATAGACGACTTACGCGGACCCGTTAGGGCTTTTTCGTACCTGTTAAGGCTTTTGGCCGCATCATATAGACGACTTACGCGGACCCGTTAGGGCTTTTTCGTACCTGTTAAGGCTTTTGGCCGCATCATATAGACGACTTACGCGGACCCGTTAGGGCTTTTTCGTACCTAGGCTTTTGGTTGCATCATAAAGACGACTTACTTGTACCCCGTAGGGCTTTTGTCCGTACCTCGGAAGGCTTTTTGTTGCGCCATAAAGGCGACTTACTCGTACCTCGTAAGGCTTTTATTGTACCTCGAAAGGCTTTTGGTCGCGTCCTTCAGGACGGCTTTCTAACAGTTAGAATAAATCTAAAAGCAATTTGATCGGAAGCAACTTCTTTTATTCACTAATAACTCAAAGTAGGCTTACATCGGATCTTATTGATAGACAATTTGCGCCATTCGCGGCGGCTTAATATCAAACATGATACTTCTTCAAGTGTGCGCCACTGAAGGAATGCCTCAACGTCTTGCCATCGAGGTCTTCTAGCTTGTACGCATTCGGAGCTGGCATCCCTACGATCTTGTAAGGTCCCTCCCATTTCGGTGATAGCTTGTTGATCCGATCTTGATGAACGAACTCGTTCCTCCGCCAAACAAGTTCTCCTACGAAGAATTGTCGGGACTTGACACGCCGATTATAATATCGGGCTGTTGCCAGATGCATCCGAGCCTGGACTTCATCGGCCTTCCACCTCTTCTCCTCGAGCAAGTCTAAGTCTAGACGTCTCATTTCCTCGTTCGTCAGAGGCTCATAATATTTCGCGCGATGGGACGCCACCGCTATCTCCACGGGAGCGACCGCCTCCGTGCTATAGACCAGGCCAAACGGAGTTTCCCCCGTCGATTGCTTGGGTGTTGTTCTAACAGCCCACATCACGTTTTCGAGCTCATCCAGCCAATGGCCCTGCAAGGCGTAAACTCTCTTCTTCAAGCCATCCATCACGATCTTGTTGGCCGATTCTACTTGGCCGTTGGTCTGAGCATGTCGGACTGAAGCGGTCCGATGCTCGATGTTCAATTCCTCCAGGTACTCCTTCAACTGAGCCCCATTGAATGGAGGGCCATTGTCGCTGATCAGCACTCGAGGAACTCCATACCGGGATATGATCTGAGTTTGAAGGAACTTGAGGATCTGCTGCCCCGTCGTTTTGGCCAGTGCCTTAGCCTCTATCCACTTTGAGAAGTAATCGATAGCCACGAGTAAATACTTGCACTGACCTTTCGCTTGGGGAAGAGGTCCCACCAAGTCAATCCCCCATTGCGCGAAGGGCCAAGCACTCCTGATGGGCATCAAGTCCGTGGCAGGAGCCACGATATTCGGAGCGTACCTTTGGCATGCATCACAGGATCGGACCATTGCTGTCGCCTCCTTGTTCATCGAAGGCCAATAGTAGCCTAAGTTCAACGCCTTCCTCACGATAGATCGGGCCCCTTCATGACAGGCCGCGACTCCCTCGTGTAGCTCTCTCAGGATCCGATTCGTATCAGGCTCCGCCACACACTTCAGAAAAGGCTTCACATGCCCCCTCTTGTATAACTGGTTGTCCACCATCACGTAGTTGTCCGCAATCCTGCGCAACCTGACAGCTGCCACTTTGTCATCGGGGAGTGCCCCCGTAGTCAGGTATGTGACCATCAGGGTCATCCAAGTGGGCTTCTCTTCTTCTCCCGATCCTGTTTCAATAGCGCAAACCTCCGCCGGATCGATGTTTGAGATGATCACCTTCTCCAGGAAATGCACCTTCCGATTCTCCTCGGGGGCCACTCCCAGAGCAAACTTGCTCAAAGCATCTGCCTCCGCGTTTTCTTCCCTTGGGATTTCCTCGATGTCGAAGCTTTTGAAGCTTCCCTTCAAAGTCTGCACCTCGTGCAAATACTTCCTCATTGTCGGGCTCCTGGCTTCATAGTTCCCCTGGACTTATTTACGATCAAGCTGGCATCGCACCTTACTTTTAGATGATCGACTCCCGTACCCTTGGCAATCTTGAGGCCCGTGATGAGAGCCTCGTACTCCGCTTCATTGTTGGTGGCTTTAAACGTCAACGCCAAGGCATATCGTAGGGGCTCGCCTCCACCGGGCGGTATCAATACGAATCCTACCCCCGAGCCTTCTACACTCGATGAACCATCAGTGTACATCTCCCAGGCGTTATCCTCATTTGGCTGTTCTGATCGTTCTGCTATCGGGACCTCTGTCGGGACCTCCATGGTTGCCCCCTCTATAGGACCCGCTTCTTCCAGATCGGGTGCTGTAGACTCAGCTATAAAATCTGCCAATGCCTGGCCCTTAATAGCGGTTCTCGGAGCGAAATGAATACGGAACTCCGTAAGCTCGATGGCCCATTTCACCAGTCTCCCCGACGCCTCCGGTCGGTTCAAAAAGTGCTTCAGGGGCTGATTAGTCAATACCGTGACTTCATGGGCATGGAAGTAAGGTCGTAGCTTTCGAGCGGCAACAATCAACGCAAAGAGATACTTCTCAATAGCGGGATAATTTATTTCAGACTTGGCAAACGTGCTTACATAATAATAGACAGGCACTTGGTTGCCCTTGACAATCTTAATCAGTACAGAACTAACAGCAACATCAGAAACAGCCAAATAGAGATAAAGCGGCTCGCCTGGAATCGGTTTTGCCAACGGCGGAAGGGTACGGAGGTGCTGCTTGAGTGCTTGGAATGCCTCCTCGCACTTGTCGGACCATTCGAACTTCTTGTGGGCCCTCAGCACATCGAAAAATGGCATGGCTCGGTCAGTCGCCTTGGATAGGAAGCGATTCATCGCGGCCAACCGGCCATTCAGCACTTGAACCTCCCGATGATTCTTCGGGGACTGCATCTCTTCGATTGCTCGCAACTTCTCGGGATTCACCTCGATTCCTCTCTGGCTCACCATGAACCCTAGGAACTTCCCCGAGTTCACCCCGAAAGCACATTTTTCTGGGTTCAGCCGAACCTGATGAAACCTCATCCGCTCAAACGCCGCCGCCAAGTTTTGGACGTGGTCTCCTGCCTGTCGGGACTTCACCAGCATGTCATCCACATACGCCTCCATGGTCTTCCCCAACATGTCTCCAAACAGCTTGTTTACCATCCGCTGGTAAGTTGCTTCGGCATTGATCAATCCGAAGGGCATCACGTCGTAATGGTAGACGTCACTGTCGGCATAGAAAGCCGTATGGGGGGCATCTTCCTTCGCCATCTTGATCTGGTTGTATCCGGAGTAGGCATCCATGAAGCTCAGCAGCTCATGTCCCGATGTGGCATCTACCAACTGGTCAATCCTCGGAAGCGGGTAGCAGTCTTTTGGGCAAGCCTTGTTCAAGTCGCGGAAATCGACACACATCCGCCACTTCCCGTTACTCTTTCGCACCAGGACTGGGTTAGCAACCCAAGTCTGGAATCGGAGCTCCTTGATGAACCCAGCATCGAGCAGTCAGCCTACCTCTTGCTGGATCGCGACCCTCTTGTCCGCGCCCATCGGACGCCTTCTCTGCGCGATAGGCTTGATCGCGGGATCTATCTTTAGCCCGTGCACTATCACGTCGGGGCTGATTCCTGGCATATCACTCGGGGACCAGGCAAACAGCTCTTTAAACTCCTTCAGGAGCTCGATCAACTCTCGGGCTCTTTCCTCCGACAAAGCAGACCCGATCTTCACCTTCCTCTGAGGTCCATCAATCTCAACCTCCTTCAGATCTTCCATGGGGGCGGGACGCCCATACTCCTCTCGAGGATCGGCATCAGTCTGAAGGACAGTCATGGCTTCCCTCCTTCTCCTTCGAGTGGCATTAACATAGCATTTTCGCGACGCCACTTGGTCACCTCTAACCTCTCCGACTCCGTTGTCAGTTGGGAACTTCATCTTCTGGTGGACCGTCGAGGCGACTGCCATAAGGGGGTTGATGGTGGTCCTCCCGATAATAGCGTTGTATGCCCCCGCAGACTCTACTACGACGAAATCCACGTTTCGCTTTTCCATCTTCCAGCCACTACCAAACTCCACCGGTAAGGTAATCATTCCCAATGGGTAGGAAGTGGAACCAGAGAATCCCACCATCGGGAAGTCCACCTGCGTCAGGTCCTTCTTCGTCTTTCCCATTGCTTCCAGGGCGTCCATAAAAAGAATATCGGAGGAACTCCCTCCGTCTATCAGGATCCGCTTCATTTCGAATCCGTCTACGTCCAGGGTCACGACCAAGGCGTCATCGTGAGGGCTCTCTACGCCTACCAGATCTTCCGCCGAGAAAGAAATCACCATTTCCTCCTTCAGGGTCCACGACCGGGACCTTTTGCCTAGCACCACCGCCACAGAGATGCGGGAAGCATAATTCTCCCGAGAAGCGGAGGTGTCACCTCCCGCTGCCATTCCTCCGTGAATGACGTTAATGGTTCCCCGCCTCTCCTTACGGGCACCTGAACCGGAGGCTTCTTGCTCCACTTTCTTCTTCTTAGGAGATCGATCGCGAGACTTGGAACGGGACCGCGACCGAGTTTTGGAGCGGGATCGGCAGCGTCCCCTTCCGACGAACTCCTTCAGCTTCCCCTTCTGGATCAGCTTTTCTATTTCCTTCTTCAGCTCCCGACAGTTATCCGTGTCGTGACCATTGGCTCGATGGTACCGACAGTAACGATCCGAGCGGCCTCCCAAGAACTCTCCTTCCTTCCTCGGGGGGTATCGGGCGAGACCCTGCCGATCCATCACAGCTAGTACAGAGGTCATCGAGCTGTTGATAGGAACACTGCGACCTTCACGGTTATCCTTCCTCGGGGGACGCTTGTCCTCTCTTCTCTTGGGGCGACCCCGATTCCTACTCCCTTCCGATTTCTCGCCCCCTTTGCGATCATCCGACAACTTGGACGATGGCTTTCCTCTTCCGGACTTTGGAGGATCAAGTTCTCCCGCAGCGATCTTCGACTCTTGCACGTCGATTTGCTGTTTGACCCTCGCCTATAGGGCCTCCATGCTCCACACAGCCTTCGCGGCTACGCTGTGCATCAGGTCGGAACCATACGGAGCGCTCAGGTTCCGCAGGAAATTACGGATGGTCTCTCCCTCTGATATCTCTTCATCAATTTCCGCGGCGCTAGCTGTGAACCGTTGGTAGTAGTATGCCAACGATTCGTCGGGTCTTTGTACCACCTGGGTCAACGACCTCACACTTTTCAGGAGACGCCTCCGTCCTTGATATTGCTTGATGAAGCGGTCGTGCATGTCAGCCCAACACGTAATACACCCCGGCGGCAGGCTGAAGAACCATGTCATGGCTCTTTCTCCCAAGGTGATCGGGAACAGCGAGCATATGAGATCGTCGTTTGAAGTTCTACCCATACAGGCCTGGACGTGTCTCTGAACATGGCGAACTGGATCCCCTTCACCATCATACTCCTTGATGGTCGGAATACCTAGCCCGGGCGGGGTGACGGTATCTATCAGTCGCGGGACGAAAGGATGACTGGACCGATCCCTCAGCTCCGATGTCATCTGCTTCTGATCGCCCATGCAGATGCTGACGATCTTCACCACCTGATCGGGGGTGATGGGGCCATTCAGGGGAATGGTCCTGTTTTGCACTGGTCCTGGGCCGTCGACCACGAACTTCTCTAAATGCGTGGGTTCCTTACCCCTGCTTCTGGGCGGAACCTCCTGTTCTTCTGGGACCACCCTCGGAGGGGGTGGAGGTAACTCTTCTCGCGGAGGCAATTCCTCTGTCCTCCTGGCAGCCTCTCTCTTGTCCAGCAAGGCCTCCATGGCAGCCAAGAACATGGGCATAGCATCTGCTACTACCTTGGCTAACTCCGAGTTCGAAGACGACCCTTCTTCCCTTCGCGGGACTCCTTCTCCTCTACGCCCCACCGGGTTTGGGGGAGCCTCGTCCTCCTCCCTTCGCGGGATATCTTGCCTGTTCCTCTCCGTGTCTCGGACTGAGACCTCATAACCATCATCATGCCCCCCTGTCTGAGAAAGAGCGGGGTTCTCACCTTGTTCAGCAACACGTTCCGGCAACGGGGAATTCACAGTTCCTGCGGGACGAGAACTGCCAGCCTGAACCTGCTTCTTCTTGCCACCACCGGCCATTGATCTGGTAGAAACTATCTTGACTTTTCGTAAGTTCCCACAGACGGCGCCAATGTTGGATCACGGGCGAAGCTCCGTTACGTCCTTGACGGAAAGCTTTGAGACTCCTGGGCTCCGCGTAATCCTGCAAAAGGGGATGACCTGGGTGGTGACCCAGAATCCCTCTCCGATGCTTAAATGAGTATACGATCAATGGGGTGGCAGCAGTAATCTAAGTGCGTATTAGATAATGTGTTTTCTGAGGTAACTTCCTCCTTTATATAGGAGGGGAAGTTACTCAGTTACCTGTGACCGTGATTGGCCGTTTGCCCATGATTCCGTGTATCTCGCCACGATTCCGCATATCTCGGTCGGGATTCCGTATATCTCGCCCCACGCTCCGCGTATCTTACCCATACTTCCGCGTATCTCGGGCACGCCCTGCGTATCTCGGGGGACTTATCTATATCTTTAACCGTCTCCCACTACTCTATCTAGTAGGCGGGTTTCTCGGTCTTTATCCTCTGATCACAAGTCTCGACTCCTGTCGGGGACTCCAGAGTTATCTCATTCTAGATCACCACCCAGGACCCTTTGTCTCACGAGACGGGTCCAGCCTCTGCGGGGCTTTTATTGTTGGGGCCTTTACTAAGGCATATCGGGGCCTACTCAGAGGCTTCTTGTCGGGAGCATTCAGCTCATATATCGGGACCGCTAAGGTCGGGACCTTTCGTACTGGGCCTCTGGGCCTTCCAGACTTTTCACGAGGCCCACTGGACCTACTCGCCGTCCATTGGCTGTTAACGGGGCTAACGATTTCATCGGAACCCATCAAAGACGTCACAACGATGATAGACCATCACCCCGCCTTTGTGATCCTGGATTCATCATTTACCTGACCTCTAGAGTTTTTGACCAAATTAGGTTCTTAATAAGAACCAAATACAAATATAAGACAAATGAATAATTATTTACCAAAATAGGTCTAGCCGGGTTCTCTCAACCCGGCGTCAGGACTGAGCAAAAAGTCCACTAGGACCGGTCCAAGTCCGGGACCGGTCCAGGACCGAACCGCTAAGGACCGGTCCATTTCAGGACCGAGTCCAGTGGACCTGTCTTATCGGTCCTTTTCGGTCCTGGACTTAATTCGGTCTAGGACCGTTTCGGTCCATGGAGTCCAGGACCGAACCGATGTTATTTAATATATTAAAAAAAAATCTCAATTTCTAATTTCTAGGTCAAAGAAAATACGGACAGACGACAGAGTCGGACGCTGGAGAGCCTGGAGGAGAGAACGCGACCGAACAAGACCAGGCGGCAGGCGACAGGAGACCACCGCAGCTCGCTCAGACCACCGCAGCTCGCTCGGACCACCGCAGCTCGGACCACCGCAGCTCGGAATAGGCGAACGGCTAACACCCACCAATCCACCGGCACCGGGCTGAAGAGCACTGTTACGGTTCACTGTCGGATTTCACTGAAGACCACGAAGCTAGAGTCATGCATGCAATACTAGTTGTAGCTAGCTAACAGTTTAACAATAATAATATGATCAATTAATCATCCACCGTCCTTAATAATACAAATTAATAATACAAAGTAGTCATTAAATATGATATAATTATTTTTGAATTTTTATTTGTTATAAAAAATAAATGATACATTTTTTTTACTTAATAAGATAATTATATATTAATATTTTAAAAAAAATTACAATTTTTCTAAAAAAAAGTAAATTTTATAAAAAAAAATAAAAAAAATCGGTCTTGGTTCGGTCCTATCGGTCCTGGACCGAACCAAGACCGTTAAAGTCCAGGACCGTTTAAAACGGTCCTGGCGGTCCTGGATCGGTCCTGAGACCGAAAAAAATAAGTCCATTCCTAATGGACCTAAACGGTCCTGGACCGGTCCTAGTCCAGGACCGGTCCATACTCACCCCTACCCGGCGTATTGCAATTTTTTTTTTCTTAATTGGCCGGGTCCTTCAATCCCGGCCAAATAAGATTTTTTTTTTTTTTTAATGGTTGTGGGACCTTTTGACTGACAGAAAGTTGACAGAAAAATGATGTCAACTAAAATAAACAGGAATGGCTAAGGACCACGCGCCTCTTTCCTCCTTCTCTCTTAGCCTAAAGTGATGTCTTCTCTCCTCTCTGCTAGTTTTCTCTTGTTTTGTTTTTTTGTTAATTATTATAAATGCATTTATTTGTTTGGTACTTTTTTTGGCCATGTTTTATTTAATTTTAACATAGTAAAATGTAATCATTGTCTTATATAAATTATTTTAAAATATTGTTTTTTATTAATAATATTAAACAATAATATTTTTTTCGAATTTATAAAGATAGTATAAAACTAATATTTTCAATTGTGAATAAAATCAGTGCTAGTATAATCTTTTTTATTTCTAAAATCTATTGTCTGAATAAACATTTTAGAGAAAATAAATAAAATTTAAAAGCTTTTTTTAAAATATAATACTTAATAAATTTCGTATTTAATTATTTTAATAGTGTCAATTTAGTGTGTTTATATAAAATAATAAACATGGTCAGAAATATTTTAACAAAAGAATAAATGCATTCAAGGAAAAAATAGAAAAAAAATAGAAAAAAGGAAGAGAGAGAGGATAATAGGACAATTAAAGTGGGACCATTGACTAGAATTAAGAAGAGATGACAGAGAAATTTGCCGTTTATCAAAAAAAAAAAGACAGAGAAATTTGCCAGCGCACATCCATCTCACCATTTACTTGAACCCATGACTGACACATGACATGAGACTTTAGAGCATTTTAATGGTCAAATTTGTTAGGACATTTGCTTAGTTGGTGGTGAGAGGTTAGGACAAAATTTGTTTTCACCACTAATTGTCTCTCCATATTTTTTTCCTCTTTCCTCTAAGTTGTCCTAAGGACATTTGTGTTTCCAAGATAATTACTTAATATATTCATTTTTAATACAAATAAAAACTTACAAAACAAATAATAACATTTATCTTCAACATATAAGTAGCCGATTTTTAGCCGTTATATTAACTACTTTGGCCAAAAAAAGTTAGTATTTTTTTCCGTAAAAAATTAGTTAATAATTATCTAGAATTTTCGTTAGAATATTATATTTCTTAAACATATTTGGAAATTTCATAATACTTGTGCTAATTCCGTTTAAGTCTAATATAAGTGATTGGCCAAAAAAAATATATTATGAGTGATTAATGATGTACTTTTATTATTTAATATAACACTTAATACAATGAATTTTTTTTTTAATTTTTTTTAATATTTTTAATGATTTAAATTATGTACTTTTTATATATTTTATAGATAATTATTTAAATAAAACATTGATTTGTATGTATGATAATATGATTAAATAATTAAAAAATAAATTTTAAGTAAATATATATATATTTATTTATATTATATAAACACCATATATATCCAAAATGGTTTGTCTAATGTGTCCAAAATGGGTTTGCCCATTGTGAGTACTTTGGACAAATTACATTTTTCTCTCTCTTTTATGACATATAGCTTATGTGGCGCTGATGTGGCTGCAAATGTCCATCAAAATGTCTTTTGCCATTGGAAATGCTCTTAGCCATGCTCTGCTTTAATGACGACACATACCTGGTGGGAAAATGGAAGACAGCTCGCGTTCTTTTCTCTATCCGGCGAAACAAAAAAGGAAAAAAAAAATCTTACTTCGCCGGGTTTGAAGGACCCGGCCAACTAAGAAAAAAAAATTGCAGTACGCCGGGTTGACAGAACCCGGCTAGATCTATGTTGGTAAATAATTATTTATTTGTCTTATATTTGTATTTGGTTCTTATTGTGGACCTAATTTGGTCAAAATCTCTGACCTCTAGGAGCAACTTCGAAGGCCTCTTGACCTCCGATTTCGGGTACAAGCCACAAGGCAAATCGACCCCAATGTCGGCACCCAGACCACCCTCGAACACCGATTCGACTGAAAATTTTTATGCTACTGTGGCTAATTGTGTTCTTCTTCCAACTTCCTATTACTGGCCTTCGTTGCGCAAGATTCGAGGGCGAATCTTCTCTTCCCCGAAGAGAATGATGTGGTTGAAGTGTCGGATTTGGGCGTATGAATACATATTTTTATGTGGAAACGGATCTGAACAAGATCCATAGTTTTCTATGGTATTTGACAATTAATGGCCAAATACATTCGTCTAGATGGTCAAATTTGCAGTTTTATGTTTATTTAGGTCTTTTTTGTAATTTGTCGGTTTTGTTTGGAATTTTTTTTTAATTTCGTATTTTATCTAGGTTTAGGGCTTTCCTTTTCAGTATTAAGACATTGTTAGCTGAATTTTACAGCAATTGAATCATTAATGAAAAAAACTGAGGTTTTCCTCAACCCTGCGTCAACTCTTCGGTATTTTTCCGAATTATTTCGCCTCTATCCAACAAATTCTCGGCATTCCGCTTGAATCAACGAGTTTTAGTCCCATCTATCCCATCACGCCGCGTCAAGATGTGAATCGTCATGGGAGCCGCAAGTTGTGAATCATCAAGGGAGCACAGTTAATTAGATATGTGTCAGCACTGTTATTTAGTGTATTAGAACAGTAAGTTATTATGTTTGCACATTAAGTCATCATAGCTAGTGTGTTAGCACATTAAGTAAACAGGTGTCCACAGTTAGTAAGTGTTTCAGCATAGTTATTTGGTGTGTTCGCACATTACTTTGCACATTCCTGATTTGAATCAAATTAGAAATTGCTCCAAAAAAGAACCATACATAATCGTTAAAAAAAAATTAGACTTCAAAGTTCAAAATGGCAGCTACTAAATAGCCAGATTCAATATGTTCATCTAATAATCTTATTCTACTTCAACTTACAAAAGTTCCAACGGGTTATCACTCACAAAACTTAAATATGTTGAGATATTAACCAGGTGTAATAGTGAGTCAGCACAGTTAGATAGTGCGTTAGCACCCATTCAGTTCATCTTCTTATATGGAAATTCGTTCAAATTATGGTTTACTATTCCAAACCAAGAATCAGCCAAATAAATTAAGAGCTTCACGTACATCAATAATCTACCGAGAAGAGTTCCACCCAGCGCATTGGCTTTTGACTCTACTTAACAATCTAATCTCGACAAGTAGTAATCACGTCAAATGAACGTAAACATCTTACTATTTTTAGAGTTTGTAAACCCTTTAGAGTGGCGTTACCTTCCTATGAGGGTTTTCCTTTGTGTCGGTTCTAAGTAGATGGCAAGCAGGTCGCTACCTCAATTTTATTTAGGAGGTTGGGTTTCCTAGCGGTGTCAAGCAGGTGACCACCTCAACTTCACTTAATAGTGCATGTTTCCTCGTCATTGGTTTCTTAGAGGAGGTAGCCGCCTTTTCCTGATCGATGGAGATAAGAATCAAGGAGTCAGCTGGTGACAAGCAGGTCGCCACCTAACATTCCTTAGAAGGAATGGTTTTCTGCAGACTGATGACAAGCAGGCCAACACCTTACCTTCCCTGAAGGAAAGGTTAACTTTGGTGCCGCCTTTTACACCTTCTCCTATTGCTTCTATTTGCATATTCTGAGGTTGTCGACTTTTTCAATATGTAGTTATCTCTTTTGGTCGACGCCTTCTTTGCTCCCATTTGGATTCTTTTCCTTTTTATATGTTCGTACGCGAGTATGTCATGGTTGTCGGACTCTATCCATCGCATATAGTATTTAAGGACATCGTAGCATAACCGTCGAGGTGATCTCAAGACCTAAAAGATTGAAGGTATGATACATAGTGATATGTGCCCGAATATCGATAGAAATAAGATCACTAGAATGTATGGAAATAGTAAAGCTTACTTCCTAATCAACCCTAATCTCTTTAGGAGACTAAGATTAATTGTTGGAAGGTTTGATATTTCATTAATATGAATACCCTATATATAGGGATTACAAGAATCCTAAAAGATATACTAAGATATAAGATATAGATATTTAGGGATTACATGACCCCTAAGGATATACTAAGATACTAAAAGATATAATTATAACTAAAGATATTGTTTATCCTAATAATACTATTCCTAATAAGATATAGATATAGTTGTAATCTAGACACTAGTAACGGCTGTAACATTACTCCCCTCCTCGACTACGAGCTTGCCCTCAAGCTCGTGTTTTGGGTATGTCTCAAAAAGCTTGTCTGCATCACCCCATGTAGGCCCGTTTTCAGCTTCTTCTGCCCACTTGTCATGTTTCATCTTGATATTCAGGTCCATGTAAGTGCTTGGGCAAGGAGTTGCAGCGAAAACTCCCTTCTTGCTATATGTCTTTGGAGGAGTGACTAATTTTGCCGTTTTATTATCAGTGGTCTTCGTTGCAGTCTCATTGTGCCTTTTCTTCCTTATTTCATGTTTCTTAGACTTCTCTTTGACATCAGTAAATTCGACACCGGTTAAAGTGACGTCCATCACGACAGGTTCCAGAAGGACCGATAACTCCCAAACCGATCCACACCCATTTTTACTCTGCGAAGAGAGAATGATGTTGACAACATCGTAAAGTTTCTCGAGTTCCATTTGTTTACCAATGGTTTCGGGTGGCATCATGGCAAAGATGAGGTAGCACTTTAAGCTTTCAGCTGTGTAATCAGAAACTTGCCATCCATAGTCTTTATCATAAAAGGTCCATGCCCCATTTGAGATATGACGGAACATTTTCAAATCCCCGGGTGGTTCATGGTTGACCTGAGACTCTATCAAGAGCTTGTGTCCTCTCTTCAGCACGGGCCCAAACTCGTCGATTAGATCACTAGAAAGTATAGCTTGATGAATGAAGGCACAATCCCACACCTTACTACCGAAGCTTTGCATCTTCATTCCATCATCTCCAACCCATACGTAATCTTGAGTCAAGTCTCGGAAGTGGGACCAATGTTTGGGCTCGTGGTTTTCCATGTTCAAAGCCTTGGCCTTCAGCAATGTCGGGTCATCTTCCAATTCTGTCACCAGTACAGTTTGTGCGTCTGGAAAAATGTTTTCTTGTCTTGTCAAAACACACTCTGCTCCGACATAAATTGGTCCATCAAACCTCTGAGGAAGCTGAACGTTGCAGATCTTATTTCCTGAGGTGGGGTCCCCCACGAAGCACATGGCCTTTCTCTTGCTATTGTTTATGTAGTGATCACAGTCAACATTCAAGATATAAGGAACATTGGATGGGACAGCTGAAACACGTATCAGATCATTCATGGCCCCGGCCTTTTTGTGGTGGTCAAAGCTCGGTCTTTTCTCATCTGATACATAAACCAAACAAGGTAAACTGAATTTACAGCCATCATTATCACGATTGTCTTCTTCATGGCGACTGAAGACCTGAATCATGCCATGATGATCCCGAACATTGTTTCCGGACCATGAAGTCTCGTCTTTCATTGTTGATGGCGAATCAGTCTCGACGGAGGGGGCTAGGGTTTCTTCCTCGGTGGGCTTGGTCGGCTCATTGGGTTTGGCAGAAGGAGCGAAAATCTCGACGATGGTCCCCTCGATAAACTCCATAGTCTTAGTGTCATTCTCGTCCCCCTCGGTCACCTTCTCGACCGCCTCGGTCACCATATCGACCACCTCTTCGACGATGATGACCTCAACCGTTTCTGGTGCCAGAGGTGGCGTTTCCTCTAGGTCCTCTTCTCCAATCTGCTCGACCACCTTGGTAACCTTCTCGACCGCCTCTTCTTCGACAACAACTTCAACAGCCAGAGGTGGTGTTTCCTCCATCTTGTTCAGACGTACCTTCAGCAGTGCAGTTAATTCATTCGGCGACATCGAAGATAGGTCCGACATAAGCCTGGAAACTGAACCATTTGCAGTCACGATCGAATTCCCTCCATCATCTTCCTTGGTCATGATCGCGTTGCCTTCGGGGAGGGATTCCACCGTCGCCACCAGCTCTTCAAGTCCCGTCTTCCGCGCCTGTTCAAGCTTCACGTCCACCAGCGAAGTGCCGGTTTGAACCGGCTTCTCGACCACCTCCTCAACAGGTAGCTCGGAAGCGGATAGAATCGTCGCTGTCGTCGGCCGACCCATCGCTATTATCTCCTCTAGCATCTTCTCTATCCTGTCAAATTTTTTCTGAATCATCGGTGAGCAATTGATCGCCCGCAACTCTTCTAGCTTCTTCTCCATCACGTCAAAGTGCAACTCTCATTCCTTGTTGAACTCGTTCCCACTCTTCCACGGATCCATTGGATCGTCGGCTCACTTTCAGAGCCCTAGATAATTCAATTCCAATGGTCTTTTGCCCATCTAGGCGTCTATCATAGAGTACAGTTGGAATAGTAGGAGCCAAAGTAGGAAGGCCCCTTAGCCGACTTGCTAGAACAGCCTCGGGAGGTATTATCCAAGATGGCCCATAGTCGGGAACGCTGTCAATTGTCGCCAGACCATCCTGCACCTTCTCATTGGATAAAGTTGAAAAAGCATCCATTGCTTCAGCACCACCACCCTTGAACTGAACCGACTTGTTCTGAGCCTGCAAACACGACCCGCCTGGGTGGCCAAAGTTGGGTTTTACCACAAGCTTATTCGAAGAGAGCCATGGAACCTTGTCCACTAATTCAGTGACATCAATTGATTCTATCAACTTTTCTGAGCAGATTTTCTTCACTGAGGTGGGGTCCTTTATGAAGTTCATACCCTCTTCAACATCATTGTTGATTGAAGATAACTCCATTATCCAACGATGATGGGGCTTTTGTAGTATCCATATCAAGAGCTGAACCCACCGTCACTGCAAGCTCTTTGACTTCCTGCACTGCCGGCTCATCGTTCACTTTCCCGACCACCTCGATTATCTCTTCGACAACAACAACCTCTACCGTATCGTGAGTCAGGTGCGACTTCACTGGAGCAGCTGTCACGTCAGCGAGATTCCTGGGCGACTTCGTCGGAGCTGTCATGTCGTCGTGGGTCATGGGCGACTTCCCCCTGCCATCGCTTGCTGTCACTATTGGCTGGCCCAGGATCAAGACGTCAATCTTGGCTGTCAGCTCGACCAGATCTGCTCGCACCGCATCCTGCTCAGTTGTTACCTTTGCTACGGTTGTGTTTGTGCAACTGACCCTATTCAGCAGCTCTGTCAACTTTTCCTCCTGCCCTTCCAACTTCCGTAATAATTCCTGAAGCAAGTAACTAGTGGTGGGTTCTGCCATCGGGTCGGGTCGTTGGCTCTGATACCAAATATGATACGTGCCCCAAATATTGAAAGAACGAATATATGTAAATAGGGAAGCTTACTTCCTAATCAATCCTAATCTCTGATTGAGACTAAGATTAATTGTTGGAAGCTTAATATTTCATTAATAAGAATACCCTATATATAGGGATTACAGGAACCTTAAAGATAAATATTCTAAATATTATCAGATAACTAAATATATTATTTAACCTAAAGATATTATCTCTAATAATATTCTAGCCACTAACGATCATAACATTACTCCCCTCCTCGACTAAGAGCTTGTCCTCAAGCTCTTGTGCTGGACATGTCCCGTAAAGTTTGGTTGTATCATCGGTTTTTTTAATCTTATGGGCCTCATTGTAGACAAGTATACCAGGTCCCTTATGAAGAGAACAGATGATATCAAAGAGCCCACCATTTCTTCTCCATTGTGCAAGCAGCTCTAATCTTCTATTCCTCGACACGTCTTCCATAAAGATCCTAATGGGCTTAAATTTTGAGTAAGCCCACTTCCCAAATTCATGCCTCGAATTGTCCCAGTTCCCCTCGATGTCAATTCCTTCTTTGGAAAAGCTGAAGCTGCATCTAAGGGCGCTGTCAGAGACAATGTTAAGGTAAAACTCCTCGATAAGTATAAAGGATTCATGAATAAATAGGGAAATCAGTCCTCTGCAGCCACCAATCTTGACTTCCTTATAGGGAGAGATACATGAGGTCCGAATTTGGTCCGTTTTTCCGGCGGAGTGTGTGGCTAGGGCCTGGAGGAGAGCCGCCCACTTGACGCCTTGCACAACGACGACGTGGACCTTCATCACTCCCTCTTTCGCTGCGGGCCTGGCCTGGGTAGCCGTAAAGAGTTTCAACAAAGGGCCGCCATCCTTCTCTAGCTTCATCGGATCCTTGTCTGGCGGTCGTCCCTCTAGGTTCCCGTTGAACAGCTCGTCCTCGTCGATCTTCCCATCAAAGTTGTTGGCTGTCAGCACAAAAGGAGCGGAAGAAGGATCTCCTATATCAGCATTCATCATTGTCCCCTTCGCAGCAGCTTGCAGTGGCTGGTCGGAACCTTTTTCATGATATTCATCGACTGCGGCTGCAGGTGGTGGCGTTGAGTTCTCCGATGTGCCCATGGTTGTCTGCAGGTCTGCTACTATTACTTCGGTCTTGGCGATGAATTTCCCCTTGGGTCCCTTTTCAGGATCACTGCCAAAAGACAAGACTTTTACTTGTTCGTCTGATATGGCTGAAACATATGCCTTCTCTTCAGCTTTAAGCTCTGCTCCTCCACGGATTCCTTCAGTTGGGCTCCATTCTTGTGGACTAGAAACATATTCATCGGTGGTACCTTCTTCCTCGACCTTCATATTCTCCAACCGTTCCTTTAGGAGCAAAATTAATTCCCTCATCGACATCGAAGACAGGTCCGCCATAGAATCGTTGGCTCTGATACCAAATATGATATGTGCCCGAATATCGATAGAAATAAGATCACTAGAATGTATGGAAATAGTAAAGCTTACTTCCTAATCAACCCTAATCTCTTTAGGAGACTAAGATTAATTGTTGGAAGGTTTGATATTTCATTAATATGAATACCCTATATATAGGGATTACAAGAATCCTAAAAGATATACTAAGATATAAGATATAGATATTTAGGGATTACATGACCCCTAAGGATATACTAAGATATTAAAAGATATAATTATAACTAAAGATATTGTTTATCCTAATAATACTATTCCTAATAAGATATAGATATAGTTGTAATCTAGACACTAGTAACGGCTGTAACACATAGACAAGTAAATTACTTATGAATTACAACTCTAATGGCATTGATCATTCAAAGGAAAGTAGACTACTAAAAATTTCACATTTCTTTTTTTATTTATGTAGGTAACTAAATCTATAATTCAACAAAGAATTCAAAAAATATGAATGAAAAAGAATGAATCAATGAAATGTTGCTTGGTTTTCCCTGCTAAATTGAGTAATGAGTACATAGTAGATCTTTTCGGGGTTTTCGAAAATTTGAAAGTGAAAAACCCATTTTTTAGTGGGTGTAATTAATTAAGTCGGATGAAAGGAAACATTCTCCATTATGCCGAGATGTGAGGTGCAGGTGGTGATGATCACCCCAGGGTATGCGTTAGTTCCCTTGACAGGCACTCCAGGACCCGCCAACACTCATGAAAACCTGGGTCGGTTCTCCATTCATCTCACTCGATTCTCCTGATAAACTAGTACAAGAAAAAAAAAATTTAAAGATATTTAAAACAATAAAGGCTCGATTAATCCGACAAAAATATAAATTTCTAAGAATCTAAAAATCATATTATGTTCTACTATTTTTCATTATAAAGGATATCTAGCAATATTAAAATGATATACTTCAATCTAGTTCGATGTGCCATTTCTATTCACAAGATCCATCCACAACATTTCTTTTAAATTAAAAAAAAAAAAAGTGAAATATCCATTTGCAAAATTGGAACTTGTATATAAAACAAATAATTACAAACCTAAATCAAAGAAAAAAAAACTCTTTATTTCGATTTTTAAAGAGTCATTTTCTTATAATGGTATTAGGATTTCGCGGATATGGATTGGCCCGCGATCTTCACATCCATTAACAACAGTCCCTTCTTGTTGGACTTCCTCGCCTTGATCAAACCCAACATCTTGAGTGCTCCAAGTTTGGTGGTCAACTTTCTCCTCCTTAGGCACTCGCGAGCTAAGTGCGGCTCATCACGTAGGAAGCTGCTAAGGGGAAGGCGGTTAAGACTAGCGAACCCTTATACTCTACTTACAGTTTTGCTGTTCGGGCAGCTTTTTGGACTTATCCTGCTCTCTCCCACCAGTTCATTTGTTTTGGACTTGGGCTCACTCTTTTCAGCCAACTTGTACTCCACCAAGGACTCAGCAACTGTCATGGCCTCCTCCAATTCCCTTATGTCCTGCCTCTGCAACTATAGCTTTACTCACAGCTTGAGCTCATCGACGACGTGAAGGAAGCCCTCCTTCGCGTCCAACGTCGAAATTGTGAGACGGGTCTACTGGAACTCGCGAACATATTCCTGAGTTCGCCCTACGACTCAAGGTGTCGCCGGCATTTCGAATTGTTTGTTGAGGCGGAATAAGTCAGGGAAAACCTTTGAAATAATTCAGTATTGGACCAATTCACCGTGCACCCATATATACATCATTGGCTAATACACGACCAATTAATGTTTGAATAAAAATAATTCTGGCGGAGACATTAGGGCCGTCGTTTCACCATTCGTGAATGTCGCTACTTATTCGACAATGTGTTTCGCTACCTTAAGACAGTTAGAGTTACTGTC
This sequence comes from Clarkia xantiana subsp. parviflora, assembly GCA_036873135.1. Lineage (NCBI taxonomy): Eukaryota > Viridiplantae > Streptophyta > Magnoliopsida > Myrtales > Onagraceae > Clarkia > Clarkia xantiana. The sequence goes on from JAPTYO010000002.1 coordinate 41,030,678, forward strand.
GCCGTTTATAGGGGGCTTCCATTCAAAGAAACTAACACTTCTTCATCCGAACTTCCAGCTATTTTATCAAATAAAGTTCATCAATCCAATTTCCGGGTTGATTTAAATATGATTGTGAAAGCATGGTCCATTTTTACACAAAAGAAAAGTAATATTTTCAATCTAATAAAAATAAAATGAAAAAATAAGAAGAATTTATTATATATGTTGATTCATTTATAGATCGATATTTCTTTCATCTTGTGTCAATTTCGAAAAAAAATAATTATTTTCTCTTATGATCTAAAAAAGTCTTCAATCGTCCTTTTTTCTTTTTAAACTGAGTCCGACCTTCCCATTGCTGACTTTCTCTATATTTATAGAGGTTACAACACACGTTATACAACGTTCTCGGTTTATTATCAGTATTTTCCAAGTACTTGATCTAGTAGGAATAATGTGAGGCTTACTTACTATGTTACTCCCAGCAACTAACCCAATTCAACCCCTTTAGGTTAAGTAAAGTTGATAAGTATTTGGGGTGCTCAAAATTCTAGAATCATTCTATTTAACACGCGAAGGCACGAGATTTTAGATGACATCGGAGTGCGCGACAGAAGCATGATGTTGACATGTTCATCATTGTTTATTGATGCATAAGAAACTATTGTGTAAGTATCATATCTCTTTGTATTTGAACTCAATTGATATCAGAATGATGCTTAAATTAATAATTTTTAGGCTTCGTTATTTCTGTTTTACTACCGGTAAATGGTGGCAATCACTCACTAACTTCGATAGTGGATTTTGGGGTGTGGCACCTTTAATATTATTTGAGATCGTATTTCTCCATATTAGCTCTCTAATATGCATCTATCTATATTTCTCCATACAATTTTTTTATGAACTTTCCTCAACTATCTGTCAAGGTCGAACTCTCGGGTTTTCATGCCAAATATAACTCACATTGTCACTTGGACCATGGTTCAGATCCGTGCTCTACAAGAAAAGTGGCTACCACACCATCGAATTTGGTCAAAAATTGGTGTGTAAAGAGGTGTACACACTGTTTACTGACTGAATTGGTCAGTAAATAAAACATGGGACGATTATCGCTATGTAAATTTCTAACTGATTTTTCTGTCAGAAAAACCTTTATGAGCAACTGAATCTATTAAAAAGTTTGTATGTACACTGATTTCTGTGTGTAATTAACACAACGATTTCCATGTGCAGTCGGAGTGTACACTACGTATGAGATGATGTTTAGACAACATACAGGATCACCATTTTTGTTTCCTAAGATGTTGTGTAGAGTTATTAATTTTTTATACAAATTGTTAGTTTTAGAACCATGAGTTTTTATTGCAATGTTTTTAGTTTTAGTCTTTAGACATGTGAAAATAAATTGATGGTTTATGTATGTGGATTTTTTTTTAAAAAAAAAAATACTTCCAGCATTAATACTTTTTCTCTTATTTTGGTTTTTAGCATTGGAGATACTCATTGCTAATACACATGATAACACATTCCATATGTGTTTCTAAGTATAGTCTTTACACTTTAGTAAATTAAGGTAATCCAAGTTGAGATATTTTAGATTTGAGATTCAAAAAGTAATTTATTTTGTATTATAACCATCCATTCAGTCAAATCATCATTTCTCAAAACAAAATCAGCCACATGTTAAAATCACTGTAATAATGTAGACACACAGTGTCAAAATTGAATAACAGTGTCACGATCTATACACAAAACACACTAGTGCATTGACTCCCAAAAAATATAAATCAATAAATACATATATCTTTTAGGGCTAAAAGTCCCAGAGTAAATATGAAATGGAGCTTCTAAACCAGCAGCACTCCACTCATTTCTAGTTAGCAAAGCAGCTGCAGTATTAACAATACTAATTGAGATAAAGCTTGTTGATTTAACGTTAAATTACAAAAAAAAAAAAATTGAAATTTTCTGGCTAATCAATTGCAAAAATAAATCAGGCGAAAATTGATTAAGTACAATATGGTAGATCGAGGGATTCGCCTCTAGTTAAGTGGCAAAGACATAATGAAAAAAACTAAGATAATTGTGAGCTACTTTTCCGAGGTGAATCACATTTATTTGTATCCAATTTTCATGATGATGCAGCAAATAAAAAAATCTATATATTAAAAAATAAAAGAAATAATTGAATTTACTAATACGAAATAATTGTATATATTAATACAGATGTTGCAACACAAAGATTGATCGAGTATTTACCTCCTTCTACATGTGTTTGTGTCATGTGGGAGGTTATTCGAGCATAGAAGTAAGAAAAGATAATAAGTAAATAGAAAATCAAGTCAAATAAGTGTGAGCAATCATTGCTTCAAATTAATCTAGATAAGTTTTCCCTGAAAAATAGTTTGCATTCTAACTAATGCGAAATAAAAGCTAGAATAAATACGTACGCATGGCAATCTAGTATCTACTGAGGTGTCATCAATGTTATATAGTGTGTGTGCAAAGTTACTTTTTGTGTTAGCACATTAAGTTATCACAGTTAGTTAGTTGTTAGTGTTGGATCACGGTTAGAACTCCGGTACGTTTTTGACGGAAGTCCGAACTCCTTCGCTTCAAGTAATCCTGCAAGAAGGGGATAGACCGGGCGGTGACCCAGAATCCCTCTCCGATGCTTAAATGACTATCTCGATGTAGGCAAGCAAGTATCAGTATGTAAGTGTATGAACGTATCAATCCTAAAGTAACTCCTTCCTTTATATAGGGGACGGGTCACCTCAGTTACCTGTTGGGATAACTGCCACGTTCCGTTTATCTCGGCCAGTAGCCCACGTTCCGTCTTTTCAGGCCACTTTCCCACTACGCTGATAGTGGGCGTGTTTCTCGGCCTCAAGTCCCGACGAATGTCCGGGACTCCAGAGTTATCTACTTTGGTCACCGTTCGGGGCCCCTCGTCATCGGGACAGGGCCAACATTCTTAGGGATTCAATATCGGGGCCTACTCAAAGGCATATCATCGGGGCCTACTTAAAGGCATAACCATCGGGGCCTACTTAAAGGCATAACCATCGGGAGCGTATAGCTCATATGTCGGGACCGACCTTGTCGGGACCCCTCGCATTAGTCCTCTAAGCCTCTTTTGGAGCCCAGTGGGCCTACTTCACCGTTTACTTCGTCGTTAATGGGCCTAACGGCTATGTCGAAACCCATCATTTGACCCCAAGACATGAGGGACTTACAGTTCGTCGTGTCTTCAAGTTCCGGACCTCCCGACATCGGTATCAGAGGCTTTCGACTTTACGAAAAATCTTTTGAAGCAGATCTCCTCCTCCAAGATTCCCCGATATTCCGAGGATAACCACCGAATCCGAAAAAATTTCTCGGTCACTCAACTATTAAATGCAGCAGGTGACGAAGCGACGGCTTGGGTACCCGTGCCTGTTTTTTTTTTTTTTTTCTGAAAAAGCACTTTCTAGCCGTTTTGTCTCTAGTGTTTCGACGATTCAGGTTGAGGCGTTTCATCTTCAACGGTTCGGATTGCAACGTCTCTTTGGCTGTCCTCTCTCCTATATAACCCCAAATCTTGGCACTATTCAGTTCTCCTCTACCGTTTCATTCTCTGTGTTTTCAAAAGCTCAAGCTCTCCTTTCTATTTCTGATCAACACTCCGGCGACCAGGATCTCCGACCATCAAGATCATCTTTTCTTCTCCGAGTCAACATGTCTGGTAAGATTTCCTCATTCGATTCCGAAAAAACTTGTTAGCATAGTTTTTCCTTTTATCTCAAATAATTTACCCGAAATTTTGCGGAAATCAACTGTGCCTTTTCTTGCCATGATTATTTTCCAGACGGTGAGTCCAGTTCCGGGGGGAGGAAGCCCTTCAAGTTCGATTATGCTTGTAATGAGATTTCCGAAACCACCTATGATGCAGCTCTCCGGGAGAAATGCATTACTTCCACTTGGGAGCCTCGCTTCCCTTTTCCTCACCCTCGCCTCCATGGTGACCCTGTAGTCACTCGTCCCCGGGAAGGGGAGGTGTTAATCTCCGTCGGGCAAGTATCGGCGGGGATCCGATTCCCCTTCTGCGGGAATTTAGTCGAGATGTGTGAATATTATAAAACACATCCGACTACTTCCCCCCCCCCCCCCACGCCATTCGTGTGTGGAATGCCTTCCTTGTTCTCTGCCTTCGCCAACAGTGGACCTACAGCCTCCGACTCTTCCGGACCTTCTACGGGATGAAATGCAATGATGTCGGGGTCTGTGCCTTCTACCCGCGGATGCCTAAATGGAGCAAGGCGCAGCTCTCTCGGTACAGCTGGAATGGTGACACCTGGAAGGTCGCCAAAGGTCGGGGGCTCATCACTGACTCGGGGCCCGACAACAGCGGCTGGAAGAGGAATTACTTATTCATCCGGAACAGCTCTATTCCGTGGCCCCGATGGGAGGTTGAAGCAGACCCTGCTCCCGCTTTTCACACTTACTCCGAGGAGGATTTCCAGATTCTCCACTGCATCCAACTTTATCGCCGGGGGGATTCTTTCGCTCCCCTCGATGCCAACTCCATCGTGGAGCGGGACCTGGTTCTGACCGGGATCCGACTCCTTGATGTCGCCTCTGGGGGTCAACTCTTCGATGGCCCTTCCAACCTTGTTCCTTGGGTAATATTCTAATTGCACTTTCGTTTTCGTCTTTGCAGCTAAGAAGGTATCATTGCTGACCAATCTCGTGCTTAAGCAGGCGGAGACCGATGCTGTCCAATGCCCCGCGAGGAAGAGGAAATCTTCGAAGAGGGCCACCTCCTCATCGGCACCTTCGACTTTGGAGCAGATCAAGCGGGCCCGGGTGGAGAAGATGGAGCAGATCTTCAACACCAAGACTCCCGAGGAAGGTAAACAGCTCCGCTTAGCAATTCGATTATACAGGAGGCGTATTCCCGAGGAGTTAATCCCCTCCGATAAGAAAGCCAGAATCGAAGGGATCAACCGTATCCTGCAAGGAGAGACTGCCCACCTCCTCAAGGCGGGTTACTACAATTATTACGGGAAGGACCAGTATCTCTCCCGTCGCGTCATCTGGTGTAAGGATCCTGATCAACTTCCTGATTTTCTTTCTGAAGCTTCTCGTCCTCCAGCTGCAGGTCAATCGGGAGCTGGAGCTTCGGCGGAGGTGCCACACTCCGACGCCCGGGTCGGAGAGCCCCTCCTTTCTCTTCCTGCTCCAGGAGGATCGGGGACTGAAGACGCCCCGACGGACGGCCAGTTCCGTCGGGTGATGTACCTGGATGTTTCTCACTCTTCTGAGGAGGCGAGCGAGGGTCAGCCCCTGGTTCGTCGTCGGGGGGTGAGGCAGATCCCGCTGGAGCCGACACCCGAAGGGCTGCCTCTATCTTCCCCGGCACAACAGCATTCGCCGGTCTTGAGCCTGACTCCTGAGGGGACGACGGGTTCTCATGGCGGTTCGGAGGCCCGCACATCCGACACTCAGGGCGTCGTTCCCCCTCTCCCCTTAGACGGGAGCTTCTACCAGCTTTACTCCCCCGACCAGGCGGCGGCTCCCTGGACTCAGATCGAGTCATTACGGGGGGTCCCGCTGCGTCGGGATGATGTATCATCGGAACTGGGTCTGCACCTGCTGGCAGGTTCAGTTCCGCCGTCTATGAAGCTTCCGCTCTCCTTGGCTCGAGAGGACATCCACGGGGACATTCGCAACATGGCCGTTCGCCGCGTGGAGGTAAGGCTTTCTATTTTTACACTTAGTATATAAGGTAAAATGTTCTCGTGTACTGACCTGTTCCTTTCTTTTCCACAGGAAATGGCGGACCAACACCGCTGTTTTGGGTATATCCTGGCCTTGGAGGAGGCCCTGGAGCAGGAGCAAGCCAAGGAGGCCCCCGAGGTCTTGGCCAAACTCAAGGAGGATCTGGCTGCCTCCGAATCAGCGAAGGGGAAGCTGGTTAAGGAGCAGGCCCTACTTAATCAGAAGACTCGGGACCTCCTGAGGCAGGTTCACGACTTCGAGCGGTTGTTGAAGCAGGAGCGACAAAAGCTCCAGGAAGAGCAGCAGGGGCGCGCGGAGGATCGGGACAGGCTTGTCCTCGAGAAGAAGGCCCTTGAGGACGCCAAGGCGGGGCTGGAGGCTGAAAAAGTCCTTCTCGCCAATCGGTCTCAACAGATGAAGCGGGAACTCGCTGAGTTTCCCGCCAAGCTGGCCGAGGCTGAGGCCAAGGGACGGGAAGATTATCGGGGCTCCGAGGCTTTCCAAGTGGACGCGGTAAAGTTCTGCACGGCGGAGGTGGAGACCACCTTGCTTAATGCCGTCGAGGAGCTCCATCTGGAGTATGGTGGTGCCATCGACTTCACCAAGTCTCAGACTCTCGCCCCCTTCGCGGAGAGGTATTTCAACCTTTCCGAGGAGAGCGACGGGGCCAACACCCCCGAGGGGGCTACGGGTGCTGAAGGCACGGTGGAGCCTCCAAGTGCAGACCTCCCGAAAACTGATCCCCCGACAATCGACTCTTCACCGGCTGACCTCCAAGAGTCCGATCCTCCCGCGGCCAATCTTCCAGGATCCGATCCTCCGACCGCGGATCCTTCTGCCACAGACCTCGTGGACCCTGCTCCCCTCGACGCTGCCAAGGATCAAGCTTAATAGCTTTATTTTCGAATCCTTGTAATTTCCTTCTTTTGCCGTGAACCTTTTAGATAATATCAATCTCTTTTGGTTCCGATTATCGCTGAACCACTTAAGGTGAATTAACCCCGCCACTTAAGGCAATTCGATCATACCACTTAGAGTGATTTCGACGCGTCACTTAAGACATTTTACCTACACCACTTAAGGCGATTTAATCGTGCCACTTAAGGCAATTTATCCACACCACTTAAAGCGATTTAATCGTGTCACTTAAGGCGAAACCACGCCACTTAAGGCGAAACCACGCCACTTAAGGCGAAACCACGCCACTTAAGGCGAAACCACGCCACTTAAGGCGAAACCATGCCACTTAAGGCGATTTAGCTACACCACTTAAGGCGATTTAAGCATACTTAGAATGATAAGTCTAAGCACAATCTGGTCGGAAGTAACCTCTTTATTCATTGATGGCTCAAAACCTGTTTATATCGACTCAAAACGATAAACAACTTGCACCAATGAAGGCGACTTCGATAAACAACTTGCACCACTGAAGGCGACTTAATAAACAACTTGCACCACTGAAGGCGACTTAATAAACAACGTGCACCACAGAAGGCGACTTAATATCAAGCATGACATTTCTTCAAGTGTTCGCCACTAAAAGAATGCTTCAACACATTGCCATCGAGGTCTTCCAACTTATACGCGTTTCGAGCTGGCATCCCCACGACCTTATAAGGCCCTTCCCATTTTGGTGACATCTTGTTGATCCGATCCAAAAGGGTAAATTTGTTCCGACGCCAGACCAGTTCCCCGACAAAGAACTGTCGAGACTTGACTCGTCGATTATAATATCGGGCTGTTGCCAAGAGTATCCGAGCCTGGGCCTCCTCGGCACTCCGCCTCTTCTCTTCGACCAAGTCCATGTCCAGACGCCTCATTTCATCATTCGACATAGGTTAGTAATACCTCGTCCGATGGGATGCCACAGGTATTTCGACGGGAGCAACTGCCTCCGTGCCATAAACAAGGCCAAACGGAGTCTCCCTGGTTGATCGTTTGGGTGTTGTTCTAACGGCCCAAAGCACATTTTCCAGCTCGTCCAGCCATTTGCCCTTCAAGGCATGGACCCTCTTCTTCAGGCCGTCCATCACGATCTTGTTGGCTGATTCCACCTGTCCATTAGTTTGGGCATGATGGACAGAGGCTGTCCGATGCTCAATTTTCAGTTCCTCCAAGTACTCCTTCCATTGGGCCCCCTTAAACGGGGGGCCGTTATCGTTGATCAATACCTTGGGGATCCTGTACCGGGATACGATATGGGTCTGGAGGAATTTGAGGATATGATTCCCCGTTGTCTTGGCCAACGCCTTAGCTTCTATCCACTTCGAGAAATAATCAATAGCCACGACTAAATATCGGCACTGACCTTTTGCAACTGGAAGGGGTCCCACCAAATCGATTCCCCATTGCGCGAAGGGCCAAGCACTCTTGATGGACGTCAGATCGGCCGCTGGAGCCACGATATTCGGGGCATGCCTCTGGCAAGCGTCACAGGATCGGACTAACATCGTTGCCTCCTTGTTCATCGAGGGCCAGTAATTGCCCAGGTTCAGCACTTTCCTCACGATGGATCGGGCCCCTTCATGACAAGCCAAATATCCTTCGTGCACCTCCCTAAGGATCCGACTTGTGTCGGGCTCGGCCACGCATTTCAGATAAGGAGTTAAATACCCCATTTTGTACAGTTGATTGTCCACCATCACATAATTGGGCGCTATTCGGCGTATTTTGCCGGCTGCTACTTCGTCATCGGGGACTGCCCCCGTAGTCAGATACGCGACTATCGGGGTCATCCAAGTGGGCTCCTCCGATCTGATCTCAATGGCACATACCTCCGATTGATCGGTGGTTGATAGGATCACCTTCTCCAAGAAATGCACCTTCCGGCTTTCATCAAGGGGTGCCCCCAAGGCGAACTTGCTCAAGGCATCTGCTTCCACATTATCCTCCCTTGGGATCGCCTCAATATCGAAGCTCTTGAAACTCTCCTTCAAGGTTTGCACCTCGTGAAGATACTTTTTCATCATCGGGCTCTTTGCTTCGTATCGCCCCTGGACTTGTTTCACGATCAGGCTAGCATCGCACTTCACCTTTAAGTGACCAACTCCCGTTCCTTTAGCAATCTTGAGGCCAGTGATGAGAGCCTCATATTCAGCTTCATTGTTGGTGGCCCTAAATGTCAAGGCCAAGGAATATCGGAGGGGCTCGCCTCCGTCTGGTGGTATTAGTACGAACCCTGCTCCCGATCCTTCTGAATTTGAGGAGCCATCGGTATACATCTCCCAAGTATTTTCGGCGTCGGGCTGTTCTGACTGCTCTGTTATCGGGACTTCCATAGTTGCCCCCTCTACAGGGCCCGCTTCTTCTAGATCGGGGGCTGTAGACTCCGCTATGAAATCTGCCAACGCCTGGCCCTTAATTGCCGTTCTTGGAGCAAGGTGAATGCGGAACTCACTAAGCTCGACTGCCCATTTTACTAATCTCCCCGACGCATCAGGTCGGTTCAAAAAGGGTTTCAATGGCTGATTTGTCAGAAGGGTAATCTCATGCGCGTGGAAGTAAGGTCTCAGCTTCCGAGCAGTAACAATCAACGCATAAAGATACTTCTCAACGGCGGGATAATTAATTTCAGACTTGGCGAGTGCCTTGCTTACATAATAGACGGGGACTTGGCTACCCTCTACAATTTTCACTAAGACAGAGCTAACAGCAAATTCAGAAACAGCCAAATACAGATAGAGTGGCTCGCCTGGGATGGGCTTCGCAAGTGGCGGGAGGGTGCGGAGGTGCTGCTTGAGTGCCTGGAACGCCTCCTCGCACTCGGCAGTCCAATCGAACTTCTTATTGGCCCTCAGCACTTCAAAGAACGGCATGGATCGGTCGCTTGCCTTGGACAGGAAGCGATTCATCGTGGCCAATCGGCCATTCAGCACCTGCACCTCCCGATGGTTCGTCGGGGACTTCATCTCCTCGATCGCGTTCAGCTTCTCAGGGTTCACCTTGATTCCCCTCTGGCTCACCATGAAGCCCAGAAACTTCCCTGAGTGCACTCCGAAGGCACACTTGGTCGGATTCAAGCGAACTTGATGAAGCCTCATCCTCGAACGCTGTGGCTAAGTTGTGAACATGTTCCTTGGCCTGTCGGGACTTCACTAGCATATCGTCCACATAGGCCTCCATCGTTTTCCCCAACATATCCCCGAACAACTTGTTCACCATCCTCTGGTAAGTTGTACCTGCATTGATCAATCCAAAGGGCATAACATCGTAATGATAGATGTCACTATCAGCATAAAAGGCGGTGTGGGGGGCATCCTCCTTGGACATCTTGATCTGATTGTAGCCAGAGTAGGCATCCATAAAGCTCAGCAACTCATGTCCCGATGTAGCATCCACCAGCTGGTCGATCCTCGGGAGCGGATAGCAATCCTTCGGGCATGCTTTGTTCAGGTCGCGGAAATCGACACACATCCGCCACGTGCCATTGCTCTTCTTCACCAGGACTGGGTTGGCGACCCAGGTCTGGAATCGGAGCTCCTAAATGAATCCAGCATCGAGCAATCTGCCCACCTCATGCTGGATCGCGATCTTCTTGTCGGCACCCATTGGGCGCCTTCTCTGTGTGATCGGCTTGATCGTGGGGTCAATCTTCAGCTCATGAGTAATCACATCGGGGCTGATTCCTGGCATGTCACTCGGGGACCAGGCAAATAGCTCCTTGAATTCCATCAACAGATCAATCAGTTCTCGGGCCGTCTCCTCAGTTAGAGCGGACCCGATTTTCACCTTCCTCTGAGGTCCATCAATTTCGACCTCCTTCAAATCCTCCATCGGGGCGGGACGCCCAAACTCCTCTCTGGGATCAGCATCAGTCTAGAGAACGGTCATAACCTCCTGATTCCTCCTTCGAGTGGCATTGACATAGCACCTCCTGGAAGCCACCTGATCGCCCTGGACCTCCCCGATTCCATGGTCGGTCGGGAACTTCATCTTCTGATGGACAGTTGAGGCAATTGCCCCCAGCGGGTTGATGGTGGTCCTCCCGATAATGGCATTGTAAGTCCCCGCGGACTCGACCACCACGAATTCCACGTTCCTCTTCTCTGACTTCCAACCGCTACCGAATTCAACCGGTAAGGTAATCATCTCCACTGGGTAAGAGGTAGACCCAGAAAATCCGACCATCGGGAAGTCCGCAGGCTTCAAGTCCTTCTTGGTTTTCCCCATGGCCTGCAGCGCATGCATGAACAAAATGTCGGAGGAGCTCCCTCCATCTATCAAGATTCGCTTCATCTCGTACCCATCCACATTCAGGGTCACGACCAAAGCATCATCGTGCGGGGTCTCCACACCTATCAGGTCCTCTGCTGAGAAGGGAATCACCATTTCTTCTTTCAGAGTCCAATTTCGGGCCCTCTTGTCCAGCACCACAGCAATGGGAATTCGAGAAGCATAGACCTCCCGAGACGCCGTGGTATCTCCTCCCACAGCAAGTCCCCCATGAATCACATTAATTGTCCCCCGCTTCTCCTTGCGGGCATTGGAAGACTCAGGCTTATCTTTCTTCGGGGATCGACCGCGGGATCGGGAACGGGACCGCGATCGGGACCGGGAATGGGATCGGCTCCATTGGCCAGCCACAAATTCCTTGAGCTTTCCCTTCTGGATCAGCCTCTCAGTCTCCTTCTTCAACTCCCGACAATGGTTAGTGTCGTGACCGTTGGCACGATGAAAGCAACAATAACGATCAGTGCGGGCTCCCATGAACTCTCCATCTTTTTTCGGGGGGTACCTAGTGATACCCTGTCGGTCCATCACCGCCAACACGGCACCCATGGAGCAAATGAGATGAGTGTAATGGTCCTCCCGTTTGTCCGACCTCGAGGGACGCTTGTCTTCCCATCGATCGGGACGGCCTCGACCCCGACTATTCTCGGGTTTATCCTTTCTCCTGCGATCGTCCGAGGGCTTGAACGACTGCTTCCCCTTGATCGATTTTGGAGGATCGAGGTCTCCGGCAGCTATCTTCGACTCCTGGACGTCGATTTGCTGCTTCACCCTCTTCTGCAGCGCCTCCATGTTCCACACAGCCTTCTCAGCCACGCTGTGCATCAGGTCGGAACCATATGGTGTTGTCAGGTTCCGAATGAAGGTGCGGATGGTCTCTCCCTCCGACATTTCCTCATCAATCTCGGCCACGCTGGCAGTGTATCTTTGATAGTAATGCGCCAGCGACTCGTCGGGCCTCTGTACCACTTCAGCCAGGGACCTCGCGCTTTTCAGGAGACGTCGACGGCCCTGGTACTGCTGGATGAAGCGATCATGCATCTAGGTCCAGCTAGAGATGCACCCTGGGGGAAGGCTGAAGAACCACGTCAGGGCCCTCTCACCAAGTGTGCCTGGGAACAGAACGCACACTATATCGTCATTCGGGGCTCTGCCTAGACAAGCCATGACATGCTTCTGGACATGGCGATCTGGATCTCCCTCGCCATCATACTCCTTGATTGTCGGGATACCCAGCCCTGGCGGGGCCGTGGTGTTCACCAATTGGGGGACAAAGGGATGAGTGGATCGATCCCTCAGCTCTGACATCATCTTCTTCTGGTCTCCCATACAGATGTTCACGATCTTCACCACCTGGTCGGGGGTGATAGGACCATTAAGAGGGATGGTCCTATGCTGCATCGGTCCAGGCCCATCAATCACGAACGGCTCCGGCTGAGCGGGCTCCTTGCCCTTGTCCTGGTGCTCGGGTTGGGCCTCCTGTTCGTCCCGATTCTCCCTCGGCGGAGGCAACTCCTCCTTCTTCTTCTTGGCGGCCTCCCTTCGATCCAGGAGAGCCTCCATAGCCTCCAAGAATATTGGCATAGCATCCATTACAATCTTTGCCAAGTCCGGCTTTGTAGGTTCATCCTGGTCCCTTCTCGGGATCTCTTCCCGGCTCTCCGACGAGTTTCGAATGGAATCTTCGCGATCATCATGATGCCCCCCTGTTTGGGAAACAGCAGGGGGAGGATCATTCCGATCAACAGTGCGCTCCGGCGGCCCTGAATTCAGAGCAGGGTGGCGGGAACCGCCGGATTGTCCTTGTCTCTTCTTTTGCTTGCCAGCCATCGATCGGGTAGAAGCCATTTTTGCTTTTTGTTACGATTCCCACAGACAGCGCCAATGTTGGATCACGGTTGGAACTCCGGTACGTTCTTGACGGAAGTCCGAACTCCTTCGCTCCAAGTAATCCTGCAAGAAGGGGATAGACCGGGCGGTGACCCAGAATCCCTCTCCGATGCTTAAATGAGTATCTCGATGTAGGCAAGCAAGTATCAGTATGTAAGTGTATGAACGTATCAATCCTGAGGTAACTCCTTCCTTTATATAGGGGAGGGGTCACCTCAGTTACCTGTTGGGATAACTGCCACGTTCCGTTTATCTCGGCCAGTAGCCCACGTTCCGTCTTTTCAGGCCACTTTCCCACTACGCTGATAGTGGGCGTGTTTCTCGGCCTCGTCCTCTGGTGGCAAGTCCCGACGGATGTCGGGGACTCCAGAGTTATCTCCTTTGGTTACCGCTCGGGGCCCCTCGTCATCGGGACAGGACCAACATTCTCAGGGATTCAATATCGGGGCCTACTCAAAGGCATATCATCGGGGCCTACTTAAAGGCATAACCATCGGGGCCTACTTAAAGGCATAACCATCGGGAGCGTATAGCTCATATGTCGAGACCGACCTTGTCGGGACCCCTCGCATTAGTCCTCTAAGCCTCTTTTGGAGCCAAGTGGGCCTACTTCACCGTTTACTTCGTCGTTAATGGGCCTAACGGCTATGTTGAAACCCATCGGTTAGCACATTAAAGTAAAGAGGTATCAACGTAATTAGCACAGTAGTTTAGTGTGTTAGCACAGTATTTCGCACATTCCTAACATGAATCAAATTAGAGACTGCTCCAAAAGAGAAGGATACATAATCGTTAAAAGACATGACCTTGAAAATTCTAATGGCAGCTACCAAATAGCAAGATTGAATATGTTCACCGAACAATCTCATTCTACTTAAACTTGGTTATCAAATCATCCACACAAGTTAAATATGTTGAAATTATAGAAGAATGAGAATTGTATTATTGATGTTATTTAGGGTTGAGTACATGTACCTATATATATAGATACAAGACTATATCTATAGCAATATAATAAGAAACATAATCTGATAATATACTAAGAATATATCTATTCCTAATCTAGATATATTTAAATATAATAAGATATATTTATCTCTAATATATCTTATTCCCTTATAGAAATATTAACCTAGTGTGATAGTGAAGCAGCAGAGTTATTAGTGTGTTAGCACCCATTAAGGAGATTTCTTAAAATTACATGACAATTCTATGGAATCGGTTCATCTTCTTATATGTAAATTCATCCAACCTACTATATATGGTGGAGACCTGAGATGGGCTCTGATCACCCTTATTTCTCATCTCCTCCCCTCTTTTCCCATATCCCCTAATAGGTAATATTATATTTTTAAGGGTTAATAACTAAAAAACTGTCCAAGGTTTACCCTATGTTAAAATTAGGTATCTGAAGTTTGAAATGTTAAAATGAACTGTCCCAAGTTTCATTTTTGTTGAAATTTGGTGTCTCTACGCGTCTTTTCATCTCCATTCAATTATTTTCATCAACACACACACCCACTCATAATCCATCACTATTTACTTTTCACAAAATCGTCAAATTTCACCCAAAAATTGAACATTAAAAACAAAGTTTCTAGAAGAGTGGTGTGGAGCCACTTTCCAAGGACAACAGAGCGAGATTTACTTGCGCGGATGCGACCAACTTATTAGGTGACGGTCCCGGCAAGATGACGATAATGGAGTGTGTATGGGAGCTCGAATTTGACAGACGGTTTCGTCGGAATTGACTTCTCTAAAGTAATCACACTGAGACACCACATTTTAACAAATTTGAAACCCTGGACATTGCAGTTTAACATTTGAAACTTCAGACACCTAATTTTAACATAGGGTAAACCTTGGACAGTTTTTTAGTTATTAACCCTATTTTTAATAGGTAATATTATATTCTTGTTGTCTTGAATAATTTGTTTACAATACATCAGAATATATATACAAGTGTATCATTGTAGATAAGGAAACTAAGTAATTCAAAATATATACATACCTAAACCAGAAGCTCCTAAATATAGATTGATTACCTACCATTATTAGATAATTTCCTAATACGCCCCCGCAAGTTGGCGGATCCATCAGATACGCACAGCTTGGATCTGAGAAATTGAAATCGTGACCTAGGTAGCGGCTTGGTTAGGCCATCAGCTAGTTGGTCTGTGGTGGCAACATGAGAAACCTTAAGCAAGCATTTGACGACAAGGTCGCGTACAAAGTGATATTCTAATGCAATATGCTTCATGCGGGAGTGAAAAACGGGATTTGCACTCAGATAAGTTGCTCTAATGTTTTCACAGAGAATAGACGGGGGTTGACTGATGGAAACTCCGAGTTCTTGAAGAAGAGAGAGAATCCAGGCAAGTTCGGAGGCTACAGCACCAACTGCTTTGTACTCTGCTTCGGTTGTTGATTTGGCAACCGACTTTTGCTTCCGTGATCCCCATGATATAAAATTAGCTCCGAGATAGACAACAAATCCCGTGGTGGACTTATAGTCATCGACATTTCCGCCTAAATCAGCTTCAGAGTATGCCTTGAGATGAAGCGAGGTAGGACGATGAAGATGCAGACCATAGTGGACGGTTGATTTTAGATAACGAATCACTCGTTTTAAGGCAGACCAATGATTGATAGTTGGAGCATGCATGAATTGAGAAAGCTTGTTCACCGCATACGCTACATCTGGCCGTGTAAGCGATAAATACTGGAGTGCTCCAACGAGTTTTCTATATAGACGTTCGTCAGCTAATAGTGGTCCGTCTTTAAGAGAGAGCTTGGATGATGTCGCAAGCGGAGTATAAACTGGTTTCGCACCACTCATGTTAGCCCTGGCAATGATATCTCGAACATAGTTGTGTTGTGATAAGAAATAGCCATCTCCTACAGGAATAACTTCAACACCAAAGTAGTTGAGCATACCCAAGTCCTTCAGATCGAATCGTTTGGACAGAGCTGCAAAAAAGCCTTCGACATTTGCACCTGGACTTCCAGTAACTAAGAGATCATCCACATAAGCAAGAAAATAGATCGTTGTATTGCCATGTTGTAAAACAAACTGGGAGCTATCAGATATAGTATTACGAAACCCAAAAAACAATAAAAAGGATCGGAATTCCTTGTACCAAGCCCGTGGTGCCTGCTTTAGACCGTATATCGCCTTGCGAAGTCGACATACGTGATTTGGATGCTCGGAATCAACAAAGCCCGGAGGTTGCTTCATGAACACCTCTTCTTCTAGTGTCCCTTTGAGAAAAGCATTGTTTACATCTAATTGGTGGATTGGCCATTTCCGAGCAAGAGCAAGAGATAGAACCACCCGTATTGTCACAGGTTTGATGACAGGACTGAACGTCTCCTTGAAGTCTAGACCTGGTCGTTGATGGAACCCCTTTGCTACAAGTCGCGCTTTATAGAGATCGATTGAACCATCAGGTCGACGCTTCACACGAAATACCCATTTACACCCTACACTATTTTGGGAGGATGTAGCTGGAACAAGATCCCAAGTGCCATTAGTAAGGAGGACATTGAATTCTGCAGACATTGCAGCTCGCCATGAAGAATCTTGAAGTGCTTGAGTGACACAAGATGGCTCGAGAGATGGCGAGATGGGGTGTTTCGTAGCCAAAAACAACTGCTTGGGTTTATAAATATTGTTTCTTGAACGAGTGATCATCGGATGCATTCATGTGGGCTCTAGAGGTGCACCTGTGCGCAGTGAATCAGTGGTCTCACTAGATGTATTAGTTGAGGTTGTAGATTGAGCATGTAAATGAGACGGGAAGAATGGTGCTGCTGGACCGGGCAAGTGTTGTGCTGCTGAACCGGTGGATTGCTGTGCTGCTGAGCCGGTGGATTGTTGTGCTGCTGAACTGGTGGGTTGCTGTGCTGCTGAACCGGCGGGTTGCTGTGCTGCTGAACCGGCCTGAGCTGCTGAACCGGTGGATTTCTGTGCTGCTGAACCGGATGAACCTGGTGACTTATTGGTTAGCACGAGCAGTGGTATTGTTGAGACAGAACCGTTGGACTGCTCACCAGGAGATCGTGTTTCGAGACCCGGTATTAATGTCTCGTCAAAAACAACATGTCGCGATACAAACACTCTTTGAGCTATCAGATCAAAACACTTGTAGGCACTTTGATGTAATGAATACCCTATAAAGATACACGGTCGAGAACGAGGTTCCAACTTGTGTTTGGCATAAGGACGAAGCCATGGATAACATCGACAACCAAATATACGAAGCTTAGAGTAGTTTGGAAATCCACCAAATAAACATTCAAACGGTGATCGGAGTCCAAGCACCAGTGTTGGTAACCGATTGATAAGATAGACAGCCGTAAGGACAACATAAGATCAAAAATTTGGTCGGAAGTCTCGCATGATGGAGGAGACTCATAGCTGTTTCGATGATGTGTCGATTACGCCGCTCCGCAAGACCGTTATGCTCGGGTGTATGTGGTGGTGTTTTGAAATGCGAAATGCCATTGTGCCTAAGATAATGAGCCAGTCTTTGATACTCTGCACCTCCATCACTATATAGGGATCTGATTGGTAAGTTGAAATACTTTTCAACTAGTGACTTGAACGACAAGAACGTCATATAGACATCCGACTTATTAACAATAGGATAAAGCCAAGTATAACGAGTATAATGATCCAAAAATATGACGTAATACTTAAACCCATCAATAGAAAGCAATGGAGATGTCCAAACATCAGAAAAACCAATTCAAGTGGTTTCGAGCTATGAAGACTAGACTCCGAAAACGGGAGTTTATGACTCTTATTACAACTGCAAGACTCACAGAGAATAGAGTTACCCCGAGCATGCTTATTAGATAGTGAAAACTTGTGTAGGACGAAGTTGAGAACTTGAGACGACGGATGCCCAAGCCTTTTGTGCTAGTCACCTGTTTGACTCGAGATGGAGATCATTGCCATTGGGTCAGCCATTGTTGGACATGGCAGAGGCTGCAGCCGATACACTCAACTCTTATTTGGACCTCGCATAAGTGGCGCCCCCGTGATCAAATCCTTCACCACAAAATAAGTCGGGAAAAGTTCGACCGAAACCGAGTTAGTCTTGCAAAGATTAGATACCGAAATAAGATTTCGCGCCATTGAGGGTACACACAAGACATTGGATAATTTTAATGTAGCTTTAGGAGAGGGAATAAGAGTAGAACCAGTATGTGTGATGGGTAGTTTTGTGCCATCTCCCACTGCAATTTCGTCTTGGCCATCATAAGACGAAGATAAAGACAAATTTTCAATATCATTTGTTACATGATGCGAAGCCCCCGAGTCCATGAGCCAATCCGGATTCGATGTGTTGACAGCAGATACATAATTTGCAGCAATATTGACAGGTGGATGGATTTGATAACAAGTCTTGGCTGTATGTCCTGGTTTATCACAAAATTGGCAAAATACCTTGTAACCAGATTGCCTAGAAGAGTTGCTGAATTGAGCACGAGCTGGTCTGAAATGGCTGGTCATGTGGTTTTGGCCTTGCTGATGTCCATTTTGTCCTAAGGATGCAGCCCCCTTTTTAGCAAAATTTGCAGTCACGGTGGATGAGTCAAGAAGCATGTCCTGTCTTCTTAAAAAAATTTCATGATCCACAAGTTTGTCGTGGAGTTCTTCAAATGTAATCGGGTCGTCTCGAGCCCTAAGAGCTGCAGCAATCTCCTTATAATCTGAACCCAATCCCTGTAAAGCATAGATGACAAGATCAACACCATCGAGGGGCGAATGAATAATTGCAAGATCATCCGCGGTTGTTTTGAGTATTTGTAGATACTCAAAAATTGTCTTATCCCCTTTCTGGAGATTAGCTAGGCGTTCCTTCAAGGATAGGATACGCGATCGAGATTTTATTGGCGTAGGTACGAATCAACTTGTCCCACGCTTCCTTGGATGTCGCAGCAGATGCTATAATCGACATGGTTAGTTCAGTTGTGGAGGTCATAATGGTATGTAGAAGCAACTGATCTTGTCGCTTCCAGAGAAGGAAGTCAGGATTGGCATCCTTTTTCCCATCAGCGGTAACTACCGTTTCTTCTGGACATGGTTTAGTGCCGTCGACGAATCCAAGAAGATCATGGCCGCGCAGTAAGGCGTTAAATTGAGCACGCCATAGTGAGTAGTTTTTGGATGTCAACTTGCAGGGAAGTTGAGTTGAAGCATTGAAAGTAACCAAATTACTTGGTATGTTACTTTGTGATGCCATAGTAGATTGCTGCAAAATTTTGAGAGGTGACGTAGGGAAGAGAATGATGCCGCAGGAATCAAAAGGTTAGTGACCTAATTATGCTATGATTCCATAATAGGTAATATTATGTTTTTGTTGTCTTGAATAATTTGTTTACAATACATCAGAATATATATACAAGTGTATCATTGTAGATAAGGAAACTAAGTAATTCAAAATATATACATCCCTAAACCAGAAGCTCCTAAATATAGATTGATTACCTACCATTATTAGATAATTTTCCTAATATCCCCTTTCCTATTTTCAATTCACTTCTCTTCTCTTCTTTTGTCCTCTCTCGTTTCCCTCCCTCCTTGACCTTCTCATTTAATTAGGGAGGTGAAATTTCAAGGGGGAAGAATATAGAAATTTAAGGGAGGTAATAACTGAAAAATAAATAAATAAAAATAGGGCCCCAAATTCTGAATTTCCCCCTCTTTTTTCGATAAATAAATAAAAATAGTCCTTTAAACTTGTTTATTTCTTAATATAGATAGATTAGGTTACATTACTTAAATTTATATAGTGTACATTGATGAAAATGTTATACCACCATATAACTTAAGAACATCCATAGTGGTATTACATATTTTACTTTTCTTAAAATTGTCTCCTAGGCTTTTTATGTGTGTTTTAAGGAATACATAAATTTATGTAATGGTTATATAATAGTAAGTCTACAATGGTTTTACTAACCATTTTACTTAAATATATTTTATTATTAAATTTTAACAACCAATTTGTTGTCTTTATCAAGAATTGTACTATTGAATTATATAGAATATATTGTTGGAAAATATTGAGGGTAAATATGCAAATTTATAAAGTTCGAGGACCAAAATGCAATATTCTAAAATTCAATGACTAAAATGTAATTAGTCAAATTTCGGTTACTTACAAATAATTATACCAATTAACATGCAAGATACAGGCAACACCGAAATTATACGTAAAATCGACACGAATACGAATACATATTTTTATACTGAGGCCCGTGCTGATCACGGTCTCCTTAAGACAATTTCACCCCTCCCCACCCTTGGGTTATGCAAAGGGGTTTATACAAGGGGCGATCACATCCCAGGATTCAACAGTGTCATCGAATCGTGTTATGCATGCAACACGTTCGACCGAACCGCACTCACAATACCTAAACTCAAACAAAGAACAGGAAAGCCGACGACAACGACTATAAATAAAATAACTAGAAAGGTCGAACACGACATAAGTTGAAATCAACGTAGGAAGAACTCTGTAATTCGTCAACACGAAGAACAGAGGAGGAGAAAAATATAACTTGGATTCTAAAAAAATGGATTCCGAAAAATATTGGATACTCAACCAAAAGGAATATATCACATTTTTCATTCTGCAAAAAAGTGAAGGGGAGACTCCTTTATATGGGAGAGGAGAAGGAGGAGGAAAGATGAAGTATTCGATGTGGTACAAACATCTTCACAATTCCAGTCACAAAAAATCTGGGCTTGAGAAAAGAGTTGGGCTCAATCTAAAAATTGGGCCAAATAAGATTTGTCCAAAACTAGCCCAAAAATGTTTTAATAATAAAAATTAACCAAAGTCCAACAATCCCCCACATGAATGGAAATTGGAAACATAACGGTAGCACTAGACACGGAGTTTGAGTTCAACGGTCAATAGCTGCAAAGGATAGGTAGGGGTAACCCCTTTGAACCTATCCCTTGTGGGATCATGCCTTCTCTACTGACTGGTCGGTAGACGCGATGTCCTTGAACCGACTGTCGTTGGTGTAGATGACGACATCACCCATACAGGTACCTTCATAATATGGTTCAGTTCACACCCTGTAATCCCTAGGTCCTGGATTAGTCGCCTGGTTCTGCAAGCGTTTCTAAGAATTGTGCCCTCAACAATTCCTTTCGAAGCGGCCCCACTTCTCACTCGCATAGGTGATTCTATTTTTATGTCTCAAGAGCATCATCAAGACTATGATTTCTCCTTACGAATCATTAAAAGTTTTGCTTAATATGTGATCTTAATTAAGTAATTGCGTTACTATTCTCGGTTTTACCGAAGCTTGAAGATCAACAAAGGAAAAAGCTTAACCTTATATTCATCACTGTTTCTCATCATAAGAATGAGCTCGGAGTTTGACCCCCACATTGACCACACTCACTCTTGTGATTAGGTTGTCCCATTGAACCAAGTTCTTGGGATCTCAAATCATCATGGTTGAGTTTTCCTTCTCAAAAGTGTTTCCTAAACGGGCTTCAACCCCATTCTCCTCGATACTTGACCAAAGAGTTTCTCTGCTTAACCCTTTTGGGTAGCGGATCCGCTATTCTGTCGACTTTACTATATAAGGCACAATAAATATATTTGAGAGCAACTGTCTAATGGAATTTTAATGTCTGAGACGTATACGTCTAAACCTTCCATTATACAAGTTATACTGTGTTATACCGATTGATTATCGCAACGTTGCATCAATGTTCTCAAATAATCATTTTCCTCGGACTATCATTTCCTGCAAGAATAATTTTTGTTAATCCAATAACTAAATTTAGATTGATTTTTGTGTGGACAACTGGTTTGCAAAGTATCCAATTTCCCAACTTTTAACAATGGTTTTCAGGCCAAATGGGGGGTGCACCACTTATTTGCTTTAACCCTGTCTCCTAAACAAAATCTTCAACCTTTCATTAGATAGGATTTTATTTGGATTAAACAAATTCATCAATCTCTGCATTAACAGAGGTTTTGGCCAATTGGTAAAATCCTCGAGAAATTGGCATAGCCATTCTGCCTCTTCGGCACATTTCTCCAGTGCAGTAACTCAGACTTGATAGTTGATCTGGCTATAACTCTTTCTTTTAAGGATTTTCTACGACAATGTTGCACCTCGTAAGGTGAAAACGTAACAACTCATACTCATAGTGGCAGTGTCTATTTTAATAACACAATCTCAATTGTTCTTGAATCGGATACCAGTTTGCATCCCTATAACCCTCTATATCTCAGATACCTAAGTAACCTGATTGCCCGTTCCAGTGGTCAACACGATGGTTACTCGTATATCGAATCAATATACTTACAACATGAGCGATATCTGGTCTAGTGCATGACATTAAGTACATGACACTTCCAATAATCCGAGCGTACTCAATTCGGGAAAAGGATTCTCCTTTGTTCTTTGAAAAATTATTTACTCATATCTTTAGAGTACTAACCTCTTTCTTGTAAATTTCGTTGAATTTATCTAATATCTTGACGACATAATGAGTTCGACTAAGAATGAGACATTCCGACGATCACGTGAGTTTTAACTCCAAAGATCACATCGGCAAGACCCATGTCTTTCATGTCAATACTCAAATTCAACATATGCCCACTGGACCAGACCATTTCATCGTTATTTCCAACGATAATCATGTCATCAACGTAAAAATTTTGTCATACTTATTTATTTTGAAACATTTCTCCAATAAACCACTGTCAAATTTATAAAACCATTGTTTAGGCGCCTGTTTTAACCCATACAGATATTTGACTAGCTTACAGACTTTCTCTTCATGCCCTCGAGCAGAGAAACCCTCGGGTTGTTACATGTAGATTTCATCATCTAAATCTCCATTCAAGAAAGTTGTTTTTGACTTCCATTTGATGTACTTATAGATTTAGCAAAGCTGCAATAGCAAGTACCATCCTTATGGAAGTAATTCCGGTTACTAGAGAATATTTATCAAAATAATCCAGTCCCTTCATTTTTTTTTCCTATAATCCTTGATGACCATTTGTCTTTGTAATTATCAATTGATCCATCTTCTTTCATTTTACGTTTGAATATCCACTTGTAGCCTAACGGTTTGCCTCTGGGCGGAAGATCCACCAACTCCCAAGTGTGGTTCTGCAAGATGGATTCAATTTCACTATTGATTGCCTCTTTTCATAGAGGTCTCTCAAAATAGTTTACGGTTTCGTGGTAAGTCTGAGGTTCGGCTTCAAGCATATAGTTCAGAAAAACTGGACCATAGGATTTTTCAATCCTCGCCCTTTTACTCATCATGGGGTCGACCTCGGTTTCAACCTCGGTCTCGACCTCAACATGCCCTCCATGTTCTCGGTCTTGACTATTTTTCCTCTATAGTCTCATATGCTTACCTCTCCTTTAGACTTAGCATAAAATACATTTTCCAAAGAAATATGCATTTCTTGATTACATTAACCTATATTTGTGTATATCCGACATTTTTTATTCAAATACAAGAAACTGATACGTTTTACTATTCTGAGCATACCCTATGAAAATGCAATCAATAGTTTGGGGCATATATGCACATTTTTCGTAGAGATATCATAACTTAATACCCCCACATTTGAAGGCACAACTCAAACAAAGTTTTATCTTCCTTCTTATTATTCAAAATGTAATTGCTAGGTAAAATAGTTATCCCATATTAATCACAACTCTAAAATAAACATGGTATCAACCATATTTTTTTTCCTTCCAAAAAAATTTAACGTGTTAACACACGAGTTGGGTATGAAGTTATTACTAACTCTCAACCACATCATCATTGATCATCGGATCATCATTTAATCAATGTAGGTCCGTAAAAACATCAATATTTCTCTTAAACCAATTGTAAACACTCGATTATGACCCGGACGTAACGACGTTACACATAATACGTCAATTCCGGACCCATCAAGCCACGAAGCCTCCAAGAAATGCTTAAGTGCATATTAGGAAATTATTATAAATATATTTTAAAATATTTTGAATATATTTAATATTTTAGGAATATTTAAAAATATATATATTCGACCACACTGTGATGAAGTGAATGCTATTCGAACCCCATCCAAGTGTTCGTGTGGTGACGTCAAGGAGGAAGTAAAATAGGTTGAGGAGGATCAGGTATATCAATTCTTGTTGGGATTGAATCCCAAGTATGGTAATATCAGTTCTCAAATTCTCAACATGGACCCACTTCCATCACTTAGCAAAGTGTTGGCCAAAATTCAACATGAAGAAGGGCACTATGACGTTAGTGCATTCATTGAAGCAAGTGAGCCCCAAGGAGCAGCTTTCCATGCAGCAACAAGAAAGCCAAAATGTGAGCACTGCAACATGATATATCTATATGCTACCAGTTAAATGGGTATCCAGCCAATTGGAATACCCGTCGATCCAGCAAGATCAACCAGACAGCTCGGAGCACACCGAAATCGCATATCCACACATACAAGTGGTAGCTCACAAGAAGAAGATGCCTCACACTCAGGTATTGCTGGTCTTACTAATGAGCAAATAGATCATCTGGTCGCATGCATGGTATGAACTGTTCCTCTTGGATTATGGATAGCGGTGCATCACATCGATCACATGACTTACCATTCATCAATCTTACAAAATATAGTCACTATGCCTGCGAGCTAACCATCGCAAATGGAACAGTCGTAGAGGTTTGGCAAAAAGGGGAATTCGAATCAGTCCATCAATTTATTTAATCCATGTCTAGCTTATATGTGCCATCATTTACGTGCAATTTGTTATCAATACGAAAGTTGATAAGAGACTCTAATTGCATTGTTACTTATAACTCTGAGCATTGTCATGTACAGGACCGTACCCTGAGGACGATTGGACGGGGTGAGGTACGAGATGGGGTTTATCAAATAAGTGGTCGTGTTTTCTCAGCAACAAGTCAACCTATGGCATCCTTCATCAAAGACTATGTCACACCTCTCTACCAACTGTGGCTTTATTCATCGTGATTTGGATGTTTGTGATATTTGTTCTAGAGACTTCCATTTTATATTAATGAAAATAAAGTCACGGAGCCATTCACACTTATTCATTGTGACTTGTGGGGTAAATGTAAATACAACACACGCACGTATGATGGAGCCCAATATTTTTTGACTCGTTGACGATTTTTAGTCGAGCTACATGGGTTTACTTGCTCAAAGACAAGGCTGAGGTACCAAACATGATAATTAAATTTGTTAAAATGGTTGAGAATCAATTTAACTATCGTGTCAAAAGTGTGGCATATTACAAGAGACTTCGTGTGTTAATACTCCACAACAAAATGGTCGCGTGGAAAGGAAGCATCCTCATATTCTTAATGTCGCTAGAGCTCTTCTCTTTCAATCCGGATTACCAAAACCTTTTTGGGGTTTTAACGGCGACTTATCTGATTAATAGGACTCCGGCGATAGCCAATGAAGGAAAAACCCCATATGAGCTTCTCTTTAGGAAACCACCAACGTACAAACATTTGAGGGTCTTTGGTTGTCTATGTTATGCTCACATGCACCATCGCACCCATGACAAGTTTGATGATAGGGCTACAAAATGCATATTTGTCGGGTACCCTATTTCACAAAAGGGTTGGAAGGTTTACTCATTGAGATATAAACGCTTCTTCGTTTCAAGGGACGTAATATTTCATGAAGACATTTTTCCATTCTTGATGACACCAGACCCACTTTTACATAATGGTGGAGTTCCTTCACATACTCACAGACTAAGTCAAGCTGAAGTAATGACAGACCATGAAGATGTTAATGACACCGTTGAAGAGAGTCAGGAGGAGCCATCAAATGACCAAACTGGTTATAACAGAGAGGAAGATGCAGATGCAGATCACGAACCAGCACAATTGGAAATATCTAATAGACCAACACGTGCTAGAAGACCTCCGCGGCATCTCGACGATTATATTTGCCATGCTACTTGCCTCAAACCCAGTCTCACCTCCTCCGGCCACATCAAGTCCTCAGGTACTCCTTACCCCTTAACTCAGTATATCTCATATAATAAGTTTTCTAGTGCTCATCGTGCTTATATGGCGGCTATTTCTTTTGATAATGAGCCTCGTTCTTATAAGAGAGCGGTACAAGATTCTAATTGGTGAACGGCCATGGCATCCGAAATCAAAGCATTGGAAGATAATCATACGTGGGAAATTGTTTCTCTTCCCCTGGGTAGGGAAGCTATTGGTTGTAAATGGGTGTACAAGATAAAGCGCAAAGCAGATTATGGGACTATCGAACGATACAAGGCTCGCTTAGTTGCAAAAGGCTTTACCCAAAAAGAAGGGGAGGATTACAATGAGACTTTTTCTCCCGTGGCCAAACTCGTTAGTGTTCTGTGCCTCATATCCGTAGCTATTGCAAAAAATTGGGAGTTGCACCAGATGGATGTCCATAATGCATTCCTTCGCGGCGATTTAGCAGAAGAGGTTTATATGTGTCTTCCTTCAGGGTTTCGGCCTTCGAAGCGTGACTAAGTATGTCGATTGAAGAAGTCGCTTTATGGGCTGAAACAAAGCTTCTCGAAATTGGTTTGCGAAGCTCACATCTGCTATCCAAGCTTATGGTTTCATTCAATCTCCAGCTGAGTCAACACATTTACATTTCGTAAGTAAGGTGTATTCATGGCAATCTTGATTTATACAGATAACTTAGTACTTACAGGGAGTGACCATGGTGCATGTTCGGAGTTTAAACTATCTTGGACGCTACTTCAAAATTAAAGACTTGGGGAACTTGAAGTATTTTTTGGGGCTTGAAGTTGGTCGACCGAATAAAGGTATATTTCTATGCCAGAGAAATTATGCACTTGATATACTCGATGATAGTGGACTAACAGGTGCCAAACCAAGTAATTTTCCAATGGAGCAGCAACATCGCCTTCACAGTGAGTGTGGCGACATTATTTTGAATCCATCGCAGTACATAAGAATGGTTGGAAGACTTATCTATCTTACAATCACTCGACCTGATATCACGTACGCGGTTCACATTTTGAGTCAGTTCATGAATGAGCCTCGTCAAGGACATTGGGATGCTGCAATACGAGTGTTACGATATGTTAAGAGCAGTCCAGGTTTGGGTATTTTACTTCCTTCACTGAACGAACTTAAACTCACTGCTTATTGTGACTCTAATTGGTCAAGTTGTCCAATGACTCGAAGGTCCACTACTGTTATTTTGTCTCTCTTGGAGGTGGCCCGATCTCCTGGCGGACAAAGAAACAACCAATTGTCTCTCATTCCTCAACTGAAGCAGAATATCGAGCCATGGCCAATGCCGCTAGTGTGATAACATGGTTACGACGACTACTCGAATCTCTTGATACTTCTCAGACAGGGCCTACGATTCTCCACTGCGACAACAATGCGGCAATTCACATTGCCTCGAATCCCGTCTTTCACGAACGCACGAAACAAATAGGAATTGATTGTCATTTAGTTCGGGAAATCGATATGTCTCCACCAAACACCAGCTGGCGGATATCTTCACAAAGGCACTCGCAAGTTGGGCATTTGCTATGCACACGCTCCAACGTGAACGTGAGGGGGAGTATTAGGAATATTCTGGTGGCAATATTACCTAAATATTCTGTATTTATACATAGTTTCCATTTTATGTAGGTAATTACTTTCTTTCTATTCTATGTATTATGTAATATATACATATTGTACGTGGATACAATTCATTCAATAAGATTATCATATTATTCAATCTTTTATTGAAAAATTCAAAATCAATCATCTGAGATGTCCAGAAGCTGAAATTGCAATTTACAGCTCACAAACAAAGAATATGAGGATTATCTAAGATGCGACATAATGAACTGAAATGAGGCTAGCTTCTTGATGAAACTTGTATATTGAAGAAGGATGAGACTAAAACTGAGGTTTATTTGCTCAAATCGGATATCAAATCAACATATATAAGAAGAACTGAACTAATACATGAAGCTATCAATTAGAAAGTAGAAATTCATGACTCCAATCAAATCTTATTAAAAGCTCACGTCAAAGTACTAGCGTACACATTCTTAAATTTCTTAATATATCTTATAAGCTTTGGACAAATATAAAATCAAGCAAACATAGAAAATAGTATTACATACTAAAGTAGTAAATTCTACTCGAATATGGTGAAAAAATCGTTATATACCTTTCAGCAATCAGTAGCAAAAAACATGAACACCAAGGACAAACAGTATAATTTACTATAATTGCCCACAAAAATTTCCAAGAAAGTTGAAGACACAATGTCCAATGTTGCTGATACACTTACAAACACTAATTTAAGTACTACGGACACAAGTACTAAAATATTTTCTTACTTTGTAAAAAATAATTTCATCTCTTTCAGTAATTAGCAGTAAGAAACATGAACACCAACAACTAATTTCAAAATTGCGGACATAAGTAGTAAAATCTACTCGACTTTGGTCAATATTACATCCATCTCTTTCAGTAATTAGGAGGAAAAAATATGAACACAAATAGTAACTAGTATAATGTACTTTAATTGACTAAAAAAATTTCCAAGAAAGTTCACGCACCATTGCCAATGTTGCAACAACAGTTGTAGAACTAGTTTGATCAATATTGTAGATACAAAAAGATAAATCCCTTCGACTATGGTAAAAAATAAATGAAACTCTCTTTCATGAATCAATAGCAAAAAATATGAACACCTGCAGCAAACAAATAATCTCTATTCTCTCTAGAAAAATTTCCAGGATAGTGTCAAACCCATATCCAATGTTGTTGATACAGTTGCAAACACAAGCAGTATTCAAGAAACGATGAACAGCATTCCCAGAAATATGAATAGACCGTACCCAGATAGAACTTATGTTGTAATCCAAAATTACAGTTTCAGATCACTCACATAACCATTATGTGAATCATATAATGCAACAAACCGTAACAATCTATTCAATTCTCAACTTAAATCGCAAATCCAATTCAAAATGGGTTGAATTAAGTTGAATTAGGGAAGGAAACAAACCAATAAATATCAAGGTAAATTCGATTTGGGTTAAGAACCTATTAAAGGTCTGAACTATCACCCATGTTAACGGGAGAGGTCTGAAATTTAAAAAGTTAATAACAGAGGTCTGAAATTTCAATTTTGTTGATTTGAGGTTTTCCGTCCATTTTTAGGGTTAAATTTAACAGAACTGTGTGAAATGACATTTTTGCCCCTATAATATTTTGTTTTATTTAATATCTTATTTAAGGAAATGTGAAATGACAATTTTACCCCTAAAGTCAAACTAAAGCCACCCAACTCCGGCCACCGCCACCTGACTCCGGCCACCACCACCCGACTCCGGCCACCACCACCCGACTCCGGCAACCACCACCTCGACTCCGACAACCACCACCTCGGCTCCGGCGACCCGACTCCGGCCACCACCTCAGCAAAAAAGCTCCGATCGGAGCCAAAAAGCTCCGATCGGAGCTCTGTGGCTCCGGCCGGGGCCACAGAGCTCCGATCGGAGCCACAGAGCTCCAAATCGGAGCTTTGTGGCCCCGGCCGGAGCCACAGAGCTTCGACCGGAGCTCTGTGGCTCCGTCTAGAGCCACAAAGCTCCGATCGGAGCTTTTTTTGCTCCGACCGGAGCTCAATCGGGGCCGGTGGCTCCGATCGGAGCCCAATCGGGGCCGGTGGCTCCGATTTTGGCCCAATCGGAGCCTTGGTGGTGGTCACCGGAGTACGGTGGTGGTCGCCGGAGTACGGTGGTGGTCGCCGGAGTACGGTGGTGGTCGCCGAAGTACGATTGGTGGTCGCCGGAGTACCGTGGTGGCTTCAAGGGCATTTTGGTCTTTTCACTCCAAGCATGTGAGGGGCACACTTGATAGAAGGGCATTTTTGGAAATTTATTTTATTTCCGGTCACATGCCAAGCATGTGACCAACTTCCGTTAGTTTTAACGGAAAAAACTAACGGAGACCGCTGTTATCAACAAAATTGAAATTTCAGACCTCTGTTATTAACTTTTTAAATTTCAGACCTCTCCCGTTAACATGGGTGATAGTTCAGACCTTTCATAGGTTCTTAACCCATTCGATTTACTAAGTTGAATTAAGTTGATCACGATTTTGAATGAAGAAAAGAAACCAAATCGTAGCATCGACAAAGTGACTTCCTATAGAATTTTGAACAACAATGTGGATCCTTATTAGGTTGGATCATTGCTTGAAAAAAAGACAAAATCAATTTCTAGCTTACAAACGAAGAATCTGATGTTAAACACACCACTTTCAATAATATTGCAAACCTAAATAGTTAAATATTCTCGACATTTGTAAAAAATAATTCTTCCATCTTTTCCAATAATCAGCAGCAAAAAACAAGAACACCATCAACAACTAGTAAAATCTGGTCGAATTACTTAGAAATTAACATGAAAGTTGCAGACACCATATCTAATGTTGTAGACACAGTTGCATTCACCAATTTGAGTATTGAAGACACAAGTAGTAAAATCTCCTCGATTTTGATCAAAAATCGTTCCATTTCATTTTGTTGTATCAACATGAAAAAAGATGAACGCAGCAGCAACCAGTATAATATGTTGTAATTACCAAGAAAAAATTCCAAAAAAGTTACAAAAACCTTTGCCAATGTTGGAGCCACAGTTGCAGACACCGATTTTGGTATTGCAGACACAAGTAGTAAAATCTCATTGACTTAGGTCAAAAAATAATTCCATCTATTTAAGTAATCAGCAGTACAAAACATGAACCCCAGCAACAAACATTATATTGTGCTCTAATTACTCAGAAAAGATTTCCAGGAAAGTAGCAGTTGTCGTATCCAATGTTGCAGAAACAGTTACGATGAGTATTCTAAAACAGTGAACAACATTTCCAGCAATATGAACAGATCAAACCCATGCTGAACTGATGTTGTAATCAAAATTTCAATTTCAGATTACTCACATAATCACTATGTAAATCATATAAACCACCACACAGCAACCAATTATTGAATTTCCAAATTAAATCACCAACAAATCGGGAATTATATCAAGAAAGCTACAAACACTATTGCCAATGTTGGAGCCACAGTTGCAGACACCAGTTTTGGTATTGCAGACATGAGTAGTAAAATCTAATCGACTTAGGTTAAAAAAATAATTCCATTTCTTCAAGTAATCAGTAGTATTAAAACATGAACCCCAGCAGCAAAATTATATTATGCTCTAATTATGCAGAAAAATTAGCAGTAAAAAAACATGAACCCCTGCAGCAAACATTATATTCTACTCTAATTATTCAGAAAATTTTCCTGGAAAGTAGCAGACATCATGTCCAATGTTGCAGAAATAGTTGAAACACCATTTTCAGTATCGCGGACACAAGGAGTTTTCTTGAAACAATGAACAACATACCCAGAAATATGAACATATCGAACCCATGCAGAACTAATGTTGTAATCCTAATTTCTGTTTCGGATCACTCACATAATCACTATGTAAATCATATAAACCACCAAACAATAACCAATTATTGAATTCCCAACTTAAATCACAAATCCAATACAAATCCCCATAAATCGGGAAATATATCAACAAATCTAATTCATATCAAATTGAATCAACACAATCAATAAACCCACTCCAAGTATTTTTGATTCTCTTCAATATTTAGACAGTGATTTACTAATTTGAATCAAGTTAACACATGTCTTAAATGAAGAAACAAATCCTATCACTGTATCCACAAATTGACTTTATGTAGAGTTTTGAAAAGCTTTGTGAATTGTTTGCGTGTTGGAATCGATGCATGAAAAAATTCAAAATCAACCATCTAAGATGTGAAAAGTTGAAATTGCAATTTGCAACTAAAAAACGAAGAATATGATGTTTATCTAAGATGTGACATAATGCACTGAAATGACGCTGGCTTCTTGATCAAACTAGTAGATAGAAGAAGGATGAGACTAAAACTGACGTTTATTTTCTCAAATCGGATATCAAATCAACATATATAAGCAAAATTGAACTAATACACGAGGCTATCAAGCTAGAAAGTAGAAATTCATGACTCCATTCAAAATCTTATTAACGGCTCACGTCAAAGTACTAGCGTACACATTCTTAAATTTCTTAATATATGTTACCAATTTTTAACAAACATAAATACTCAAGCAAACATAGAAAATAGTATTACATACAAAAGTAGTAAATTCTCCTCGACTTTAGTGAAAAATTCCTTCAATCTCTTTAAGTAAGCAGTAGCAAAAAACATGAATACCAACAACAAACAGTATAATTAAAGGTAATTTTGGTACCACATGTTTGCACAAATTACACTGTTCATACAATTAGTATTTTTTTGTACCGAATTGGTACCATATGTTTCCAAACCTTACTGTTTTGGTACTTCCGTTACCATTCCGTAAAAAACGGCCGTTAAATGGCATGTGTCATGCACGTGAGCAGCCCAAAACTTTCAATTTTGTTACAATTTAGTCCATCTAATACATCCCTAACTTTTATTTTGTTCAATTTAGTCCTAAAATTTCAAAACCAAACCATTTTCCCAAATTGACCTAGCTGGACCTAGCCATGGGCTAGGTCCGACCCTGGGTCGGGGTCACCGGACCCAGGCGAGCCTGACCCAGGGTCGGACCTAGCCCTAGGCTAGGTCCAGCTAGGTCAATTGGGACCTAGCCCCAATTTAACTCAATTGGGGCTAGGTCCCAATTGACCTAGCCGGACCTAGCCTAGGGCTAGGTCCGACCATGGGTCATGGTCGCCGGGCCCAGGTGACCTCGACCCAAGGTCGGAACTAGCCCATGGCTAGGTCCGGCTAGGTCAATTTGGGAAAATGGTTTGGTTTTGAAATTTTATGAATAAATTGAACAAAATAAAAGTTAGGGATGTATTAGATGGACTAAATTGTAACAAAATTGAAAGTTTTGGGCTGCTTACGTGCATGGCACATGCCATTTAACGACCGTTTTTGACGGAATGGTAACGGAAGTACCAAAACAGTAAGGTTTGGAAACATATGGTACCTGTAAACACCTAATTTTGGTAAGCGCGACACGTATATAACATGTTAAAAAATGTTATGTGTAACGCGTTTAAAAATGGAAATATTTAAATATGGAAGGTCACGGGGTTGCTAAAAATAGACTTAGTTTAAATTTGGATAGTGTAGATGCATTTAATATTTTGTAATATTCAGAAAATATGTGATATATATTTACGGCAATATGCAATAAATATATATTCATAATTTTCGGAATTAATTAGTGTATATTAGGGAAAATATTGTTTTCCTAATTTTAGGTGTTAATCTAGCTATAAAAGGACCCATTGTCAATGTAAAAACATACAAAAAATTAACCATCAATAATATTACTATCAAATCTCGAAATTCGTGTAAATTTGTCATGTAATGTAAAGTTTTTTTTTTTTTTCTTCTTTCCCTCTCACACCGGTGGCTGCCCTGACTACCAGAAACCGCCGGCGACCGGCCCGTCGCCTGGCCTCACCAGCTCCTCCACCGGCCACCACTCCAATCAGCCCAGAGACCGGCGATCGCCCCGCGCTCCGCCCTCTCGCTTCGTTCTCGCCGGTGAACCCCTGCAGCCACCCACGACCACCTCTATCCTCGCCTGCGGCCACGGTCCGCCTCGTTATCGCCGGAATGGCCACCATGAGCCAGCTCGCCTGCTCACGCCGGAGTTCGCCATCAGAATCCCGACTCCGATTCAAGCCCAATGTAAACACCTAATTTTGGACCACGCGCGACTCGCGTGATGTGTGGCGCACCTAAATGAGGAAATGTCTAAATTTGGCAAAGTTTCCAAAGATAGGACTGGCTTAAATTAGGATAGTTATTTGTATTTATTGCAGAAAATATTTGTTGAATATTTAGAGCAAATTTTCTGAATATTTAGCATTTATTAGAGAATAATTCAACAATATTTGTTGCTTAGTTTAGATTAGGACTTTGTGTTATAAATAGCTAGTTTCTTTAATGTAAACGGGGGGAGAAGAAGGCCGCAATAAAGAATTAAACTCTTCCATTGATTCAGTGCATCGTGCATTCTTTGCTTTCATATATTTTGTATATGTATATTGTAGCTAACGTATTCTTTATCTATGTATATACATATATAGCTGAATGTTTTTTTTCTTAGTGTTTAATTTATCAGACTTCACCACCGTAAGCTACCTTCATGCCCCCGATCGGATGCTCCCTCCCTTTCAAACCCACACAGCTCGTTAGCTTCGGTTTTGACCACGTGATGATCCTCCGATCGTGTCCTTGAAATTTCTGAACCACCGCCCATGGGCTCCTACGGCTCTGTCCAATTTGTTGCCGCTGCTCCGATTCCGACCTCCGCCCAGTCCTTCCTCCGGTTTGCTATCTCGACCATCTATCGACCTGCTGCGGAGTCCACCTGCTGCTGCTGCTGCTGCTGCCACGGAGTCCTTCCACTACGTTCGCCCTCGCCGGAGTAGCCACCATGAGCAGGACCGTTGCCATCGTCATGTTCTCGCTGCAGTCCTTCTCGCTGTCTGATGTTCGACTGCCTCGTATAGCCACTCGTCCACCCTTCGCCGGATCTGGTCATCTCCTGCTGCTCCGGTCACATCTGTCCATGTCCGTCCAGAGCTCCTCGTCGAACCGAAGATTAGGCCCTCCATCGCTGCTCTTTGTTGCTGTTACAGGTACAAATTAATTTTTTGGACAAGTCAGGTACGCATTCCCTTTTGTTTGTTTTTGTTATTTTTATATATTATTATTATAAGTTATACCTGCAAGCCTTCTTTTGTTTTCTAGTTATTATTTCTATATATCATTGTTATTATATAAGTATTATTTAATTAGATTAAAGTTAATTAAATAATAAATGATTTATTGTATAAATTACATATGTATTCAATGTATTAGGTTGTGTTTGGTTCGAATTCTATGTGATAATTGTCACTGTTTTTTTTTTATATATATACTAGATGCTAATCCCGCGCACCGCGCGGGAAAAACTTATCTTAATGAATTCATATTAAAATCTTAAATTTGTATAACTCTTAAAATTATTCAGCCTATGTATATCAATAAATGTTTTGTAAGGTTAATGTATTTTTAGATAGTTAACTCTATGTATATATTATTGGTCTTCATTTTTAATTTATCCTAATATAATATATACGGCTATTATAGATAAATAAATAATATAACATAATAATAATATAGGCTTAGTAATTTTATATTGTAATTTTCTTAACATGGATTTGTAGTGTTATAGTAATTGTTTAGCTAAGGGTTTAGGCATTTTTAAGTGCATAATAATTTAATAATGCTTAAAAAAATATTCCTTTTCACATGTCATTATTAAGATTTATGTCATATATGATTTTATAAACATTAAATAATTAGTTTAATATTTCTAAAATAAATATATAAGTAAACCCGCGTACATGTATTATGGTTTGTTGTGATCATTTTTTCTTTTTCAAAATTCATGAAATATCATAAGTTATACTACAATAAACAAAAATGTGTACGATGTTTTTTTTCCCAACAAAATGTGTACAAAGTTAATAATAAAGAGATATATATATAAATTAAAACTCACTGAATTAACTTGGTAGTAATAAACGTTAGAGTTCCGTCGACGAAATTTAGTTACTTGTCACGAAATTAATTACTTTTCTAGTGACGGTAGTCTTCTCCTTCCTGTCATCACACTTCATAGTTGCTCTTCTCTACCATAACTGTCTCATCACACGTTACTTTATTTTATATACGTAACAAACACTACTTTACTATTTTTTGAAACTTTCTCCAATCATGATCCACCGTCTCTCTGATCTTAGGGATGTTTAGAGTTGTTGATGAAGAAAGAATGTTGAAATAATTGAAAATCAATTAGCATGCTAAAAGAAAAATTACAAAAAAATTAATTATAGGATGACATTATAGTATATACGTTATATGAAACATTGTTATGTACATTTTACGGAAAAATCAACCTACAAAACTAATAGTCAAATTCTAGTTGCACAAAATATATATACTCCTCATCAGATAGTTCTTCGTATTCGAGTACCATGGAGTCTTCTCCATCTTGTTTGAGCAGTGACGCTGATGGCGTTTATTTTGCATGTTTGACGCCTTTTATCTTCAACTTCAAAAGCTGAATTGTATCTTCAGCTAAATCGTTTGCGATAAACTATAAAATAATCGATCAAGTTATATATATACAATTATAAATCTCAATAGGAAACTTTATGTATACAAATTAAAGAGTATCACTAATAAGAGCATCCACAATGGTTTTACATAAAATGTATTATTTAAAGTTGCCACGTAGACATTTATGTACACTTTAAGTAATACGTAAATTTAAGACACACGTAAAAAATATTTTCTCTGCAATCGTATTACTTAAACATATTCCTTAAATATATTTTATTATTAGATTTTCCAACAACCACCAATAAGATATTAGTATTAATTATAAAATGAATTAATTTATAATAAAAAATTTGTTACGTAATACATAGTGCATTACTTAAATTTAAGGAATGCTTTATGTAAAAACATAAATTTACGTGTGGGTCCCATCTTTAAGGAATGCTATGTAAAACCACTGTAGATAGTTTTTGTTGCTTTACTTAAATAAACATGTAGGACCCACGTTTACGTAATCTTTACGTAATACCATTGTGGATGCTCTAAACACAAGTCAAATTCTAAATAATTAAATAATCAAATGTTAAAAAAAAAAATCATGATATTTCTCACCATTAATAATATAATCTTGACCATCTTCTTGGTGATCAAGTCCTAAATTCTAGGCATTTTCTCTACTCCATATTTCGCTTTAAACTCCTGTATCTGCTACATTATTCTTCCACATTCGGTTGATTTGTTCTACTTCTTTATATCATTCCGTATCTTCTATTGCCTTATACAATTTACTATATATATATATTTATAGTAACATTATATATATATACTATAGATCAATCAAGTACACACGTTAATTATAAGAAAAATAGAAATTAAATTTTTTTTTTGGTGAAAAGAAATTAAATTAATATATTAGTGCTTAATATTATTAATTTTAAACTTACCATAAAATCTACATCAATATTATTTTTTTACCTGCACCCATACGAAGATTGACAATGTTTATTTTGCAACAAAAAATTCATAATATATATTGTTTAACAACTCGTCAAAGAATTAACCCACAGGAAGATATATTTTTTTTATAATAAAAAATCCATGAAGATGGGCAATTTTAAGCAACATAAAATGTAATTTTTTTTTTGTAATATATATTTATATACTAATTAAACTTTTAATGTCTACAAAAAAAAAGAGAGAGAGAGAACCAACATTAAAGAGAGACCATTCACATGTAGAAAATTAAACTAACGGTAATACGAAGTGAAAATTTACTTAACGGTGCAAGAAAAAAATTACCTTGGATTAAGGACCAGTTCTTCGTAAGCATGTACGATTAACTGGATCTTCATATCCGTAACCTTATTTATCGTCGCTAGAGCTGACCCGATCTTCTTTGTGGCGTTGTTGCATTCTATTTAATGGTAGACTAACATGCCTATATATGCAATTTTCGTAGTTGCTCAACAGGAGGTATTTATGTATATGCATATATGCAATTTCTTCCTATATGTTGATTATTGACTATTTTGGTTGATTATATATATATATTCCAAATGTATGAAAAATAGTGGGTTTATGATTTTTATTAGAGTTTAAAAGGTTGATAGGTTTCTTAGGGGTACGTCATTAATTAAATATGTATATATACATATATTCCAAAACTATTTAATAAAAATTCATCTATATAAATTAAAGTTGTATTTAATTTAATAGAATCCCAAAAATCAACGCATGTGTGCTTACATAGGTTTTCCCCCCTAAATGTTGTTTCGTTTTTTTTTTCTTATGGAATATATATATATATAATTAATATATTATATTATATTATATTATGTATGTATATAGGTGTTGGGTATATTTTATATGCCGTGACATAATTATTATTATTATTATATGATACTTTCCTCTAGTAGAATATACGTTGCTTTATTTACGTATAGTATTTTATTTATTATTCTTGTTTACGTGGCGGCTTATGGTCTTCCGGAACCAAACTGTATAGATAATGAATTTAAAAGGAAATTTTCAATAAATTTGTTTCTTTAAATTGCGTAGAGACCAAAATAGGATATAAAAATACTTCTTAATTTTGAATCAATCAATATTATGTATCTAAATTTAGAGAACACCTATTAAATTCCGATTAAATTAGGCAATGCTGACTGGACAAACTGTCCACGTGTCAGCCAGAGGGCTTCCGATGCCGAATTAATATAATATAGTAGATATATATTTTTTTAATTTAGAATTGATTTTTAGATGATAATCAATAATGAAATTGGCAAATTTGTGAATAGAGTACCGAAAGGACGTGATTAATTCCATGTGTTTTAATTCGTAATAGAACCCCCGAACTCAAATTTCTGATCGTAGACCGATTTTATACCTAGGTGTTTAACTTGTTATTCGCTTAGGTATTTTAGGATTCTAGTTAGCCTTATAATTAACTAGTGGCGACTCTATTCAAAATCCACGTTTATAAACGTAATCGCCTTAGGTCAGATTTTTAGGTCCGACAATTTGGCGACTCTGCTGGGGAGATTTAGAGGGTTCGGGCTCAGTATGTTCACTTTTTGCCATGTTAGAATTTTGTAATTTTTATTTTTATTTCACAGATCTAACTTGTTTTTTTGTGATTTCAGGTGTGGAGTTAGTTCTTAAATGACTAACTATTTGTCTGTGTTGTGTATGTATTATTTAAATTTGCACACACCCACTTTAGCGTAATCTCCAAAATGCCTAAATCCCAGGGCAACTAGGAACCCCGGAGAGTTAGTAAGGGTACGACCGCGCGGCCGAGCCGCCGGAACGACTCAGAACAACTCCACTCGCTTGTGAAGGTCTTATGATCCCTATGATGGGGTAAAGAAACCACCTTGTCGGGAACCTATCAGTGGAAGCTACCTTGTAGAGCAAAGCCACACATTTTTTACCCCCTAACATGTTGTGTTTTATCCGTGTTTTTTTGTTGTTGTAAAAAAGAGTCGTCAGGAAAACTGTAAGATTTTTTTAACTGTGTAAGTTTTATTTCTCATGCATTCATCTCATTGCATTTTTTTAAAAAAACAAAAAAGACTTTTTTTTTTTTTTTTCCAGCTAGTTGTTAGTCATTTAGTTGTATACATTTTCTTTTCAAACTTGCATTTCGCATGCATTGTTTTTAAAACCTCATACCTGAATTTTTTATTTTAAACCTGCGTTTCATACGCATTTTTTTTAAAAAAATTCTTTAGGTGAGTTGTAATTTTGGTTATTGCGTTACGTATGCATTACTTTTTTTTTAAAAAAAACATTTTAGGAAAAATTGTAATTCCTCTTTAGCTATTAGAGCTCCTAATTTCGAACGTGCATTTATGCATTCTTTTAAAAAAACTTTTCACTTGTTTTTTTTTTTTTCAATTTTGAGCAACTAGGATGCATTGATTTTTATTTTTCCTCGTTAAAAAAAATAAAAACAAAAAAATCTTTTCAGATAGCTTGTAATTTTCTTAACTGTACAACTTTCATCTCATGTACATCTAATAGAGATTTTTTTAGGAAATATTTTTTAGATAGATTGTAAATCTTCTCTTAATTGTTGAGCATTGCATTTGTATTTGTTTTTATAAAAAAACTTTGCCTGATTTTTTCATTTTGTACATATGTATCATTCAAGTAAACTGGTTGTAAGTTGTAACTTTCTTAACAGTATAACTTTAACTTTCGAGCATGCATGAGCATTTTAAAAAAGAAAAACCTCAAAGTGTCATTCGTTATTATCCAAAGTGTATTGCACTTTTTTTTGGCAAGATCGTCATTTCAACACTCGCATGAGCGAGCATTTAAAAAATGGGATTTTTTATTCCTTTTTGAGAAAATATTTTAACTGTGCAATTGAGTGCTACTATTCGAGTTTAAACAAAGGACGATAAAACATTTTTGAAAAAAACTTTGTTTTGAGCAGTTGTCCTGCGTTCGAGCTAGATAATGCACTCGGCAAACTCAGTAAACTCCATGATGATGCAAAACACCTTAGATCATAAATTTTGATTCATTTTTAAAAATCAATCAAAATTATGAAATGAATGACATTAGAGTTTTAAAAAAAAAAAAACTCATGCATGACTTCATTTTTTTCTTTATACTAACTTTCATGTTTGGTCTTTTTAGGTACCCTTGGTTAGGTATCCTGCACATACGAGCTGTGTCGGCCAGATGGGGCAACAAAAAAGAACGTGCAACCTTCAAGTTGCATGAAGCACAAATTGCGCACTCGGGATATCCAACGTTTAGGTACGATGAATTGTACTTGATTTTTCTTTTATATTTGAGTGCCCCTACTCTTTTTGCAGATCAGATGACTATTTCAACCAAGGTCGCAACACGTGAAACGTGACTGCTTCAAAGAACTTCCATGCAAAAATTTCACCTTCCATGTGTGGAATTCATACGCGTCCCCGAATCAAGCCGTACATCTGTTTTACGGCGAGGTCTAAACCAGTCGGCGGTAACCAAGGGGCATCTCCCGTTGAGATAGGACATGTCCGAATATGGAAAATATCAAGAGATCATCGAGTGTCCCCAGGAGATTCAATGTGCCGATCAATGATCGTTTGAGATGTCAAGCAAATGAAGCATTATTGTTTGTGCCTTCCGTCAGAGGTTCAGTGGCATTTACTTTCCGGCAGGTGCTCATATACAAGTTGTTATTTCTAGATGGAGCAGGAAAATCAGGACATGCAGCAGGTCCAGTCGCATAGCGAGCACATTTCCCACTAGAAAAAAATCCAACACCCAGGTAAGAAAAGTTGTGATCATTTTTATCCCCGAAATTTGAGTTTTTCCTTACTCATTGTGCAGCTCGGATAATCGTCCAAATAAAAGCCTATGAAGAGCACATCTCGTGCACGGCCCTTTGCTCGCCAACCGTTCTTGTGTCAGTTGCCGAATTTATCTCGCGCAATATCTGTGCCCCAATGCGGACTACTCCGCGTCATCCATTTGTGTTCATTGGCCAGGACATTCATCTTGCATGCGACGAGCCTAACCCGGTAGGTGCTAGCCATAGGGCATCCCCAGACGAGATTGAGCGATAATCGGGGCACTTGAGAAGCCGAGATTAAAAATCAATGTCTACGTCATCCATTGGTTGTAGGGTTCATCCAGGGCGTCGACACGGTCAATCAAGTGAGTCCTTCTCAAGAAGATGTTTTGAATTGGAAATTTCAGATTTGCCACTAGGGGGCATGTACATAATTGTTGTTGGCTATTTTGCTAAATTTTCATTTTCAAAAAAAAAAAAAAAAAAAAAAAAAGCAAGCAAAAAAGAAAAAAAAGCAAAAAGCAAAAGAAAAAGCAAAAGCAAAAATTTTTTAGGGTTACAGCCGCCCTTTAATTGGCTACCGATAAAAATAAAGAGAGTGCTCTTGCATATTTTGTGAGAGCAGTGAAGAAATAAAAGGGTCACAGTTGTCCCTAAATCAACTACAAATAAAAGGGTCTTTGTCGTCCCTAAAACGACTATATAAAGAGGGCCATAGCCACCCTTCAAAGGGCTACAGATAAAGAGCGCTCCTACAACGTCAAAAGCGGGAAATAGGTGAAAGGGCCACAGCCACCCTCCAAACGGCTACAAATAAAAGACTGACCCCGCGAACCCTGTGAGGGCGGGAGAATAAAAAGGGCCACAGCCACCCTTAAAATGGCTACACAAAAAGAGTGATCTCGCGAACCCGGTGAGGGCGGGAAAATAAAAGAAAGGGTCACAGTCGTCCCTCAAACAGATACAGTCAAAAGAGCGATCCCGAAACATCAATGGCGGATATTAAGTGAAAGGGCCACAACCACCCTCAAAATGGTTACATACAAAGAGTGTTTCCTGGATCAGAGACGAGTAATAAAGGGCCACAGCCACCCTCCAAATGGCTACAATCAAAAGAGCTCCCGCAACATCAAAGACGGTGAGAAAAGGCCACAGCCACCCTCCAAAGGGCTACAAATACTCCCGCATCGAGGCAGAAAATAAAGTACGGGTCACAGCCACCGTTTAATCGGCTACCAAATAAAGAGTGCTTCCGCTAGGTTGAAAACCCGAAAGGGCGACCTAGGCAAAATCAGGAAATGAGAGGCATGGTTGCAAGTTCAGAAATTGCAATCATGGCAAAAGGAGAGAAGATAAAAAAATCGAGGGGCATGGTCGGAAATCTTTCAATCGACCGTGGCAAAAGGAGAGAAAAAAGAGAAATTCTCAACAAAAAAAAAGAGAGAAAAAGAAAAAAGAAAAAAGAGAAAAAAGAAAAAAGATCCCGATAGGTTGTCGCACAATGCACAATTTAGGCAAAAATTAGGGACAAACATTCATGCGCAACACAGCGCCTTCCAAAGTCAACTTCACGGCAAACGGGACGGTTACAGTCTGCTCTCGCGAGTCACCATTCAAGGACAAGTAGGACTGTTACAGTCTGTTCCTACAAGTCACAACCGACAATCAGAGTCACCCCCGACGAACGAAGCCTTAGTGTTCAGCCTTCGCAAGTCACGCCACTAGAGGCACTTCTCCAACGGACGCCACTAGAGGCTCATCTCCAACACTCGCCACTAGAGGCACTTCTCCAACGGACGCCACTAGAGGCTCATCTCCGACACTCGCCACTAGAGGCATCACCAAAGGGTCTCCGGTATGGTCTGACGTAGAGGTCTTCCGCCACCAGAGATATCACCAGAGGTTTTCCGGTACGGTCTGACGTAGAGGTCTTCCGTTACCACTCGCCACCAGAGATATCACCAGAGGTTTTCCGGTACGGTCTGACGTAGAGGTCTTCCGTTACCACTCGCCACTAGAGGCATCACCAAAGGTTCTCCGGTACGGTCTGACGTAGAGGTCTTTCAGTACCAGAGATATCACCAGAGGTTTTCCGGTACGGTCTGACGTAGAGGTTTTTCCGTTACCACTCGCCACTAGAGGCGTTAGCAGAGGTTGTTGGTACTGTCTGACGTAGAGGTCTTCTGTTACCAATCATCACCAAAGGTTTTACTTTATTGCACGCCACTGGAGGCTTTACTTTTCTGCACGCCACTGGAGGCTTTACTTTTTCGCACGCCACTGGAGGCTTTACTTTTTCGCACGCCACTGGAGGCTTTATTTTCTGCACTACCAATGGAGGCACCGCCAACAGGGGCACCGCCGACGGAGGTTCTATTTTCCGCGCTACCAATGGAGGCACCGCCAACAGGGGCACCGCCGACGGAGGTTCTATTTTCTGCACGCCAACAGAGGCACCGCCAACAGGGGCACCGCCGACAGAGGCTCTACTTTTTGCACTTTCCGGAATAAGCCAGGAGTTCCCTTGAAGACTCGAAGACTCAAAAAAAAGACAAACTTATCATCCAAAATTCGGTGTTTCCTTATCTTT
Organism: Clarkia xantiana subsp. parviflora; assembly: GCA_036873135.1. Taxonomy (NCBI): domain Eukaryota; kingdom Viridiplantae; phylum Streptophyta; class Magnoliopsida; order Myrtales; family Onagraceae; genus Clarkia; species Clarkia xantiana. The sequence goes on from JAPTYO010000002.1 coordinate 41,074,178, forward strand.
GGACGAATCCCCTCGAACATGTTCTACGGGAATTCGCCCAAAGAGGGGCAAACTGTAAACACCTAATTTTGGACCACGCGCGACTCGCGTGATGTGTGGCGCACCTAAATGAAGAAATGTCTAAATTTGGCAAAGTTTCCAAAGATAGGACTGGCTTAAATTATGATAGTTATTTGTATTTATTGCAGAAAATATTTGTTGAATATTTAGAGTATATTTTCTGAATATTTAGCATTTATTAGAGAATAATTCAACAATATTTGTTGCTTAGTTTAGATTAGGACTTTGTGTTATAAATAGCTAGTTTCTTTAATGTAAACGGGGGGAGAAGAAGGCCGCAATAAAGAATTAAACTCTTCCATTGATTCAGTGCATCGTGCATTCTTTGCTTTCATATATTTTGTATATGTATATTGTAGCTAACGTATTCTTTATCTATGTATATACATATATAGCTGAATGTTTTTTTTCTTAGTGTTTAATTTATCAGACTTCACCACCGTAAGCTACCTTCATGCCCCCGATCGGATGCTCCCTCCCTTTCAAACCCACACAGCTCGTTAGCTTCGGTTTTGACCACGTGATGATCCTCCGATCGTGTCCTTGAAATTTCTGAACCACCGCCCATGGGCTCCTACGGCTCTGTCCAATTTGTTGCCGCTGCTCCGATTCCGACCTCCGCCCAGTCCTTCCTCCGGTTTGCTATCTCGACCATCTATCGACCTGCTGCCGAGTCCACCTGCTGCTGCTGCTGCTGCTGCCACGGAGTCCTTCCACTACGTTCGCCCTCGCCGGAGTAGCCACCATGAGCAGGACCGTTGCCATCGTCATGTTCTCGCTGCAGTCCTTCTCGCTGTCTGATGTTCGACTGCCTCGTATAGCCACTCGTCCACCCTTCGCCGGATCTGGTCATCTCCTGCTGCTCCGGTCACATCTGTCCATGTCCGTCCAGAGCTCCTCGTCGAACCGAAGATTAGGCCCTCCATCGCTGCTCTTTGTTGCTGTTACAGGTACAAATTAATCAGCAGCAAAAAACAAGAACACCATCAACAACTAGTAAAATCTGGTCGAATTACTTAGAAATTAACATGAAAGTTGCAGACACCATATCTAATGTTGTAGACACAGTTGCATTCACCAATTTGAGTATTGAAGACACAAGTAGTAAAATCTCCTCGATTTTGATCAAAAATCGTTCCATTTCATTTTGTTGTATCAACATGAAAAAAGATGAACGCAGCAGCAACCAGTATAATATGTTGTAATTACCAAGAAAAAATTCCAAAAAAGTTACAAAAACCTTTGCCAATGTTGGAGCCACAGTTGCAGACACCGATTTTGGTATTGCAGACACAAGTAGTAAAATCTCATTGACTTAGGTCAAAAAATAATTCCATCTATTTAAGTAATCAGCAGTACAAAACATGAACCCCAGCAACAAACATTATATTGTGCTCTAATTACTCAGAAAAGATTTCCAGGAAAGTAGCAGTTGTCGTATCCAATGTTGCAGAAACAGTTACGATGAGTATTCTAAAACAGTGAACAACATTTCCAGCAATATGAACAGATCAAACCCATGCTGAACTGATGTTGTAATCAAAATTTCAATTTCAGATTACTCACATAATCACTATGTAAATCATATAAACCACCACACAGCAACCAATTATTGAATTTCCAAATTAAATCACCAACAAATCGGGAATTATATCAAGAAAGCTACAAACACTATTGCCAATGTTGGAGCCACAGTTGCAGACACCAGTTTTGGTATTGCAGACATGAGTAGTAAAATCTAATCGACTTAGGTTAAAAAAATAATTCCATTTCTTCAAGTAATCAGTAGTATTAAAACATGAACCCCAGCAGCAAAATTATATTATGCTCTAATTATGCAGAAAAATTAGCAGTAAAAAAACATGAACCCCTGCAGCAAACATTATATTCTACTCTAATTATTCAGAAAATTTTCCTGGAAAGTAGCAGACATCATGTCCAATGTTGCAGAAATAGTTGAAACACCATTTTCAGTATCGCGGACACAAGGAGTTTTCTTGAAACAATGAACAACATACCCAGAAATATGAACATATCGAACCCATGCAGAACTAATGTTGTAATCCTAATTTCTGTTTCGGATCACTCACATAATCACTATGTAAATCATATAAACCACCAAACAATAACCAATTATTGAATTCCCAACTTAAATCACAAATCCAATACAAATCCCCATAAATCGGGAAATATATCAACAAATCTAATTCATATCAAATTGAATCAACACAATCAATAAACCCACTCCAAGTATTTTTGATTCTCTTCAATATTTAGACAGTGATTTACTAATTTGAATCAAGTTAACACATGTCTTAAATGAAGAAACAAATCCTATCACTGTATCCACAAATTGACTTTATGTAGAGTTTTGAAAAGCTTTGTGAATTGTTTGCGTGTTGGAATCGATGCATGAAAAAATTCAAAATCAACCATCTAAGATGTGAAAAGTTGAAATTGCAATTTGCAACTAAAAAACGAAGAATATGATGTTTATCTAAGATGTGACATAATGCACTGAAATGACGCTGGCTTCTTGATCAAACTAGTAGATAGAAGAAGGATGAGACTAAAACTGACGTTTATTTTCTCAAATCGGATATCAAATCAACATATATAAGCAAAATTGAACTAATACACGAGGCTATCAAGCTAGAAAGTAGAAATTCATGACTCCATTCAAAATCTTATTAACGGCTCACGTCAAAGTACTAGCGTACACATTCTTAAATTTCTTAATATATGTTACCAATTTTTAACAAACATAAATACTCAAGCAAACATAGAAAATAGTATTACATACAAAAGTAGTAAATTCTCCTCGACTTTAGTGAAAAATTCCTTCAATCTCTTTAAGTAAGCAGTAGCAAAAAACATGAATACCAACAACAAACAGTATAATTAAAGGTAATTTTGGTACCACATGTTTGCACAAATTACACTGTTCATACAATTAGTATTTTTTTGTACCGAATTGGTACCATATGTTTCCAAACCTTACTGTTTTGGTACTTCCGTTACCATTCCGTAAAAAACGGCCGTTAAATGGCATGTGTCATGCACGTGAGCAGCCCAAAACTTTCAATTTTGTTACAATTTAGTCCATCTAATACATCCCTAACTTTTATTTTGTTCAATTTAGTCCTAAAATTTCAAAACCAAACCATTTTCCCAAATTGACCTAGCTGGACCTAGCCATGGGCTAGGTCCGACCCTGGGTCGGGGTCACCGGACCCAGGCGAGCCTGACCCAGGGTCGGACCTAGCCCTAGGCTAGGTCCAGCTAGGTCAATTGGGACCTAGCCCCAATTTAACTCAATTGGGGCTAGGTCCCAATTGACCTAGCCGGACCTAGCCTAGGGCTAGGTCCGACCATGGGTCATGGTCGCCGGGCCCAGGTGACCTCGACCCAAGGTCGGAACTAGCCCATGGCTAGGTCCGGCTAGGTCAATTTGGGAAAATGGTTTGGTTTTGAAATTTTATGAATAAATTGAACAAAATAAAAGTTAGGGATGTATTAGATGGACTAAATTGTAACAAAATTGAAAGTTTTGGGCTGCTTACGTGCATGGCACATGCCATTTAACGACCGTTTTTGACGGAATGGTAACGGAAGTACCAAAACAGTAAGGTTTGGAAACATATGGTACCTGTAAACACCTAATTTTGGTAAGCGCGACACGTATATAACATGTTAAAAAATGTTATGTGTAACGCGTTTAAAAATGGAAATATTTAAATATGGAAGGTCACGGGGTTGCTAAAAATAGACTTAGTTTAAATTTGGATAGTGTAGATGCATTTAATATTTTGTAATATTCAGAAAATATGTGATATATATTTACGGCAATATGCAATAAATATATATTCATAATTTTCGGAATTAATTAGTGTATATTAGGGAAAATATTGTTTTCCTAATTTTAGGTGTTAATCTAGCTATAAAAGGACCCATTGTCAATGTAAAAACATACAAAAAATTAACCATCAATAATATTACTATCAAATCTCGAAATTCGTGTAAATTTGTCATGTAATGTAAAGTTTTTTTTTTTTCTTCTTTCCCTCTCACACCGGTGGCTGCCCTGACTACCAGAAACCGCCGGCGACCGGCCCGTCGCCTGGCCTCACCAGCTCCTCCACCGGCCACCACTCCAATCAGCCCCGAGACCGGCGATCGCCCCGCGCTCCGCCCTCTCGCTTCGTTCTCGCCGGTGAACCCCTGCAGCCACCCACGACCACCTCTATCCTCGCCTGCGGCCACGGTCCGCCTCGTTATCGCCGGAATGGCCACCATGAGCCAGCTCGCCTGCTCACGCCGGAGTTCGCCATCAGAATTCCGACTCCGATTCAAGCCCAATGTAAACACCTAATTTTGGACCACGCGCGACTCGCGTGATGTGTGGCGCACCTAAATGAGGAAATGTCTAAATTTGGCAAAGTTTCCAAAGATAGGACTGGCTTAAATTAGGATAGTTATTTGTATTTATTGCAGAAAATATTTGTTGAATATTTAGAGCAAATTTTCTGAATATTTAGCATTTATTAGAGAATAATTCAACAATATTTGTTGCTTAGTTTAGATTAGGACTTTGTGTTATAAATAGCTAGTTTCTTTAATGTAAACGGGGGGAGAAGAAGGCCGCAATAAAGAATTAAACTCTTCCATTGATTCAGTGCATCGTGCATTCTTTGCTTTCATATATTTTGTATATGTATATTGTAGCTAACGTATTCTTTATCTATGTATATACATATATAGCTGAATGTTTTTTTTCTTAGTGTTTAATTTATCAGACTTCACCACCGTAAGCTACCTTCATGCCCCCGATCGGATGCTCCCTCCCTTTCAAACCCACACAGCTCGTTAGCTTCGGTTTTGACCACGTGATGATCCTCCGATCGTGTCCTTGAAATTTCTGAACCACCGCCCATGGGCTCCTACGGCTCTGTCCAATTTGTTGCCGCTGCTCCGATTCCGACCTCCGCCCAGTCCTTCCTCCGGTTTGCTATCTCGACCATCTATCGACCTGCTGCCGAGTCCACCTGCTGCTGCTGCTGCTGCTGCCACGGAGTCCTTCCACTACGTTCGCCCTCGCCGGAGTAGCCACCATGAGCAGGACCGTTGCCATCGTCATGTTCTCGCTGCAGTCCTTCTCGCTGTCTGATGTTCGACTGCCTCGTATAGCCACTCGTCCACCCTTCGCCGGATCTGGTCATCTCCTGCTGCTCCGGTCACATCTGTCCATGTCCGTCCAGAGCTCCTCGTCGAACCGAAGATTAGGCCCTCCATCGCTGCTCTTTGTTGCTGTTACAGGTACAAATTAATTTTTTGGACAAGTCAGGTACGCATTCCCTTTTGTTTGTTTTTGTTATTTTTATATATTATTATTATAAGTTATACCTGCAAGCCTTCTTTTGTTTTCTAGTTATTATTTCTATATATCATTGTTATTATATAAGTATTATTTAATTAGATTAAAGTTAATTAAATAAGGGTTAAAGGTCCTTTTGGTACCACATGTTTGCAAAAATTACACTGTTCATACCACTTGTATTTTTTCGTACCGAATTGGTACCATATGTTTCCAAACCTTACTCTTTTGGTACCTCCGTTAGGGTTCCGTCAAAAACGGCCGTTAAATGGCATGTGCCATGCACGTGACCAGCCCAAAACTTTCAATTTTGTTACAATTTAGTCCATCTAATACATCCCTAACTTTTACTTTGTTCAATTTAGTCCTAAAACTTCAAAATCAAACCATTTCGCCAAATTGACCTAGCCGGACCTAGCCATGGGCTAGGTCCGACCGTGGGTCGGGGTCCCCGGACCCAGGCGACCCCGACCCAGGGTCGGACCTAGCCCTAGGCTAGGTCCGGCTAGGTCAATTGGGACCTAGCCCCAAATTGGGTATAGGTCCCAATTGACCTAGCCGGACCTAGCCTAGGGCTAGGTCCGACCCTGGGTCGGGGTCGCCTGGGTCCGGGGACCCCGACCCACGGTCGGACCTAGCCCATGGCTAGGTCCGGCTAGGTCAATTTGGCGAAATGGTTTGATTTTGAAGTTTTAGGACTAAATTGAACAAAATAAAAGTTAGGGATGTATTAGATGGACTAAATTGTAACAAAATTGAAAGTTTTGGGCTGGTCACGTGCATGGCACATGCCATTTAACGGCTGTTTTTGACAGAACCCTAACGGAGGTACCAAAACAGTAAGGTTTGGAAACATATGGTACCAATTCGGTACGAAAAAATACTAGTGGTATGAACAGTGTAATTTTTGCAAACATGTGGTACCAAAAGGACCTTTAACCCATTAAATAATAAATGATTTATTGTATAAATTACATATGTATTCAATGTATTAGGTTGTGTTTGGTTCGAATTCTATGTGATAATTGTCACTGTTTTTTTTTATATATATATATATTTTTTTTTAATTTAGAATTGATTTTTAGATGATAATCAATAATGAAATTGGCAAATTTGTGAATAGAGTACCGAAAGGACGTGATTAATTCCATGTGTTTTAATTCGTAATAGAACCCCCGAACTCAAATTTCTGATCGTAGACCGATTTTATACCTAGGTGTTTAACTTGTTATTCGCTTAGGTATTTTAGGATTCTAGTTAGCCTTATAATTAACTAGTGGCGACTCTATTCAAAATCCACGTTTATAAACGTAATCGCCTTAGGTCAGATTTTTAGGTCCGACACCCAAGATTCACCTTCGACAGTGCCCACAACCTCGGTCCTCGTTCCAGTCGACTCTTCCTGAGATCGTCATTGCTAATTTCGATCCATCCAGTCAACGGTCACCACGGTATCTAGCTTCGTCGTCACCTATCTGTTTTAGCTGCAAGATGACAAAACTGTAGCTTTTCATTCTTTTTATTATGCATTATTATATTCAGGCTGACTTTAGTAGCTTTGATTTGACTTCTCTAACCTTTTTTCTTTATCATTTTACAATTCAAATCTAAGTTTAATCAACTAACTAAATTAGTTTAATAACGTGTTTTAATTGAGCATGTTTCGGTAATTCTAGGGTCCTTATGTTTTATTTTGTTAGGAATTGTACTTATGTTTAATAGTCTTTCAATTTTATTTTACTATTGTTAAATTAGATGAAGTAATATGTTTGTACAAAAATAAAGTGGCTATTTGTGAATTGAGTGCCGAAAGGGCGTAGTTAAAAATATCATATTTTTTAAATCGTAACAGAACCCCCGAACTCAAATTTCTGATCGTAGATCTATTTTATACCTAGGCGTTTAATTCGTTATTCACGTAGGTAATTTAGGATTCTAGTTAGCCTTAATTAACTAGTGGCGACTGTTTTCAAAATCCACGTTTTCAAAACGTATTTCGCCTTAGGTCGGATTTTTAGGGTCTGACAATTTGGCGACTCTGCTGGGGAAGATAAAGGGTTCGGGCTCAGTATGTTCACTTTTTTTTTTTGCCATGTTTGAGTTTTGTAGCTTTATTTTTTATTTTGACTTCACTGATCTAACTTGGTTATTGATGGATATGTGTCCAATTCGTGTTCGTATTTATGTTTCGGGCCTCGTAAACACGTCAAAATCACATCACGGCTTGAAAAACGTCTCCCAAGGGTCAAAACGGTCCGGAAGCGCGTTACGCGCGTCCGGATTGCCCTACGGGTATTACCCGTTTACCGTTACGCGTAGAGAAGTCGAGTTCGCGCATTGCCAACATTAATGACGGTTACCGCTTGCATTTGAACCGTCATCAAACTGCTTCAAAACCGGGTCCGGTCCCAAGGGAGCCTATAAATAGGAGGCCTTGGCCACCCATTTTCACACATCCTCTCATTTTCCCAACTTTGGTATTTTGAGCTCTGACTTCTCTCTAGAAATACTTTCTCTCTCTAGAGTCATCTTTATCTTTTTAGCCCCAATCGTGACTTAGGCATCGGAGAGGGCTCCACTAGCACCACCCCCCCCCCCCCCTCTCCGTGCTAGTACCGGCCCTTTGTGCATGAAACGAGCCCCAAAGCTAAGGCGAGGAAGAGAAATAGGAATAAGATGTGCCCAGACGCTCAGACCAGTGCCTAGACCGCCATTTCCTGAGACACGAACCTTTCCGAGACTCAGCGATAAAACCGAACACTCGATATCGGCACAAGGCGAAAACCTCTTCCAGACGAAGGGTGACAGCCTAGAAACCCGCTCAACCACTCAGACAGACGCGTCCATACGACCCAGTTCATCCAGGACGCAACATTGGCGCCGTCTCCGGGATTCGAACAAAAAGCTATCATACCGCAAAGTCATGACGATTGATCGCAATCCTCCCGAAGAGGTTAACGCGAGAAGTACAAGGAAAAGGCCTGGACATCCTAAGACGTCTCCGGCAAGCAAAAAAGCAGGAGGTCAGAAGCCAGCCGGAAGCCAGCCGGGGCCTTCCCATATACAGAGAGCTACTTCCATAGCTTCATCCATGCCAACCGAGTATGTGCCCGACGCACAGCACAACCTCTAAGACCCAAATGACGAGCATCGTCCACCCCCACCTGGTTTTGAACCAGAGATGCATGATGATGATGAATTTCAGTCAGAAATGCCGCAAGGCAAACAACAAGGAACGGGAACAAACCTGATGCCTTCAGTTACTCCAGCAATGATGGCTGCGTTGGAAGACTTACTCGCATTCCCCGAGTCACTGAAAAATCAAGGATATGCGGCCCAACCACCTCCAACCGCCCAGGAACATGCTGCGCCGACAAGAGAAATGTCGCAAGACACTACCCGCCAAGGCCGTCCATTCCAGGGCAGGGACCAACATGCGGAAAATGCCTTCCAGCATACAAGATATGAAGCCGCACGTTCATACACTCCTTCCCAAGAAGCCCGTCATTGGAGGAGTGCAAGAGACTTTGACGCTGAAAGCGAGAATTCATATGAGCAAGAAGTGTACGTTGCAAAGACAATGCACAAGACCGATGATACTAATTGGGAGTATGTCGACATAAAAGATGCCGCCTTTGAAGATGTCATTGATTTTTCATCAAAGGACAATGAGCACGTTGCATACCACGACGCATTGCCCATAACCGCGCAGAAGCCAATAAGAAGACAACTGGGATCCTTCCACATCCCTGTTGCCACATCCAACGCTTTCTTCACGCCAACAAGAAATGCATCCTTCGCACAATACGACTAAGGAGTCCTCCAATACAAAGGTGTCAACCCGCCACCACCTGTCACTCCTACCATGACGACCGCACTCGAAGAATCCCTTGCATTTCGAAAGATATCAACGAACCAAGGATACGCCCTGCTATCACCACATCTGCCTCCAGTCAACGGACAAGTTGAGGCGACAGGGAAAAAGTCTCGAGTCACAAGTCATCAAGACGCACTGCACCGAAGAATAGAGGGGCAATGCACGGAAGGTACCTTCCAGTACCAACAATCAAGGCACGGAGCTGCACGCTCATGCAACCCGTACGTGATAGCACAACACCAAAAAGAGGCATGGAAACAACCTCCAAAGCAGAATCAAGCAAAACCGCCATCAAGCGGTCAGAAAGGAAGAAATTGGCAGCCTCAGCCGAAAAGGCCTTTCCAAGAAGATTTCCAGAAACAAAGAGAAGTAAAGCTCGCTGATTGCATTCCATTGAATGCACCGCTATTCGTAATATTGAAGGAAATGAAGGATGCGAACATGTGGAAAGAGCCGAACAATTTCAGAAAAGTTCCGCTGGGGAAAGACAAAGACAAGTGGTGTGAAAACCACGAGGTCTTCGGCCACGAAACAAACAGCTGTGTCCGCATTAACAACTTCGTCCTCAAAGGCGAATTGAAGCAATTCGTCGATCAAGGCGACAGCCCCCCAAAGAAGACTCAAGCAGAGTCATCAAAAATACATAAGGAAGGTCCTTCCACAATGACAAGCCAAGACGATGCTGACATCTGTCACAAGGAGGGACGGGAAAAACCTGTTAGTAACGATGACGTCCCAATCACGGGACTGACAACAAGAACCTTGAAGGCAATAATTGAAAAGGAGATACATGTTTCCTGGGAAAAGAGACAACTGCAACAAAAGAGGCCGTTCCAGTCAGACGTCCAAAGTCTCAAAAAGAACAATCTCGCCAAATGTGTTCCATTGAACACACCGCTGTCCGTCATCTTGAAAGAGATAAAGAAGACCAAACGGTGGAAAAATCCCTCCAATTTTCGCAAGGGCCCACTGGGAAAAGCTGAAAGCAAATGGTGTGAAAATCACGAAGTATATGGCCACGAGACGGATAGCTGTGATGGATTAAAGCTTCATGTAAACAGCTTAATCTTAAAAGGAGAAATGAAAAAGTATATCGACCAAGGCGATAAGCATCAAAGGAAGCCTCATGTGAAGTCTTCGGAAAAAGGCAAGGGAAAAGAAAGGGCGAATAATAACCCACCCATCGCCAAACGACAGAAAAACAACGTCACTTATGGAACCAATTGTGACGACTTATACAATCCTTGGAGCACGAAGGTGGAAGAAACAAATTTCAAACTCCCGAAAAACAAACCTCACCGCCCACTTGAGCTAACGACTGCCTTCCTTGGCAAAAATGTTGAAGAACAACGCACGCAACGTAAAACTGAGGGGCATAACATCAACATTTGCTCATCCCCAAAGGTGGAGATTGAAGAGCTCAACACGCTAGATGCACTGAGGAACTATGTGGCACGTGGCAATGTCAACTTGCCAACAAATCACCTATAAAGACGTCAAACACATCAGCAATCCCTTTATCTCCTTTACCTCCTTTTTTCGCATATCTACTTTAAGTCTTTTTAGATTAAGTACAACTTATGCTTATTAGCCTTAATACGTTTCAAAAGAAGCGATCAGTAGACGCTTTATTGTAATCCGTTGTACGAACTCCAAATATCTAATGAAGGTTAAATCTACTTCCGTAGGTACATTATTATATGACGCATACTACCTTGGAATAACGCCAAGTAACAACTACGCACATATTAATCGCGTCAACAACACAAACTATGGCACTAAGGACAACAAACGGCTTAGGTCATACAACATCCCCCATGCAACGAAGCCTCAAGCATTCTATACGCGCAAGACTAAAAATCGTGTTGCAATAATAAATAAGGCGTGGGCATTACCCAAGTGACAACGTCACCAACATTGTGGAAGAAAGGAATTCAGGATACGCTCATATGTCATACGCACACCTGTGCCAAACCCATCACGAGAAAAGAGCTAGAAAATTATTTCCAACATCCAGCAAGTTTACCTTTGCCAAGACAAACAATAACGGAATCCCCGTCATTGATGAAAACCCAAAGGCAGATCATGCACTGTCAGAAGATGAAACAATAAAAACCATCAGGAAACAACGGCACAACTGCCAAGCGACTTGGGAGGCACCAAGCTGACAAGTGCTCGGCATTCCACCTAACATAATACACGCCTGTCTTGATCCGCACCTATCATGATCCGCACCTATCACGTCCGCACTCAGGGAAATTTCCTACACAAACAAGGAATCCTCGTATCAGATTCCTTTACTTTATTTATCTGCATGACTAAAAAGAAAATTTCATGACTCCATACTTTTGCAAACTTATAAACATTGCAATTATCTGACAAAAGCAACTCTGTTTGTAGGTACATGCTACACTATGATTACTACATGGGAATTACGCCAAGTAGTAACCTATGCACAAAAATCTACTTCACCAATACAAGCTAAGCATTGTGTTCAAGAAGGGATTTACGGTATACAACGCCAACATATCTATTATCTACACCAACATGGAGTTTATTTCTCCATTCATAACATTGACGTCTATCTCAAGAAGGTGCCGGCAACACAAAGCCATCGCGCTATGTGCACAGTCAACCTATATATCGTAATGACAACTTGCGGATTATCTATCAAAATGACGACTATTCCATAGGCGTCTACTACAAGCAATATCTTGGAAAAACAGTAAGGTCTACTATCAAAATGACGACTATTCCAGAGGCGTCAACTACAAGCAATATCTTGGAAAAACACCAAGGTCTACTATCAAAATGACGACTATTCCAGAGGCGTCAACTACAAGCAATATCTTGGAAAAACACCAAGGTCTACTATCAAAATGACGACTATTCCAGAGGCGTCAACTACAAGCAATATCTTGGAAAAACACCAAGGTCTACTATCAAAATGACGACTATTCCAGAGGCGTCAACTACAAGCAATATCTTGGATAAACACTAAGATTTACTATCAAAAGTAGCATGTTGAGGTATCCTCTTTGTAAAGACAAACCCCATGTTTACTTCTAAAAATGACATGCTGTGACATCTCTTGTTAGATGAAAATCCTCATGTTCATCGCCATTCCCTGGATTCAGAACAGGATGGGCAAATACAATACGAGACTGATCACCCCATAAGTGGTGGAAGTTCTCTTGTTAGACAACGACCCCACGCTACAACAAGTGTGAATTCCTGTTTAAAGGGTTCACTCTTTATGGAGAAAGTCCTCTTGTTAGATGACAATCCCATACTATGAATTCATGTTTAAAGGGTTCACTCTTTACGGCAAAATTCCTCTTGTTAGATGACAATTCCGTACTATAGATTTTCAAACCGTGTTGCATGGTTCCTGGACGCAGAAAGCATGCATCACAATACATATTTTCAAAAAGTGTTACGTGGTCCCTGGACGCAAAAATCATGTATCACAAATATTTTTTCAAAAACCAAATTGTTTTTACGTATGCTTCCCCAACGCGAGTTGATACACGCTGGCAGGTGCACACCCTGTTTAAAACTCATAAAATTTACAAGTCGAGTCTTGTACAACTTCGCCTTAGAGTGGAACTAAGAGACGGTATAAACTAGTATCTTGCTTAGCCAAGATAACACCTTTCAAATACACAGCTTGTTAAGAAAAATCGCTATACGCGAAATACTTGACAGGTTACAACATATATAGCGGCAAGCTATTCAGGAAAGAAGGGCAACATGCGTAATGCATCATGCAAGCAATCTTGAGTACATCTCAAGTCATCAATCAAGAAGTGGCTATCGGTCACGACTGCGGGGACTATGTCTACGTTACTAGTCATCCACATTCAACAAAAACAGTAAGTGATAACGGTATGAAATATTACTAACAAGTTATCATGTAAACTTTTATGCATAAAGCAGGTTCAATCGACATAGTTCGAAGCAAACAAGTCATAAGCAATAAGCAAGGAACAACTCCAACAAAGTTCCAAACATAGGAGCTCACAAAAACACACAGACAAGTGTTCAGCTCATACCAGAAGGAAGAGCACGTTCCACCTCGGGCCGCTCCTTCGAGCGGGGGGCAGACTGCGCATCCTTACAACCGTCAACTTCCTTCCCTTTATGGCAGGAAGGAGTAGGAACTGTCACAGAAGTCTTCAGGCGCTTCGAACTGCTCGAAAGACGCGTCCCAGCGGCGGACCGTTTGGCAGAATCAGGATAGGCAACAACGCGATCAGTAACAAGCGTCTTGCGACCTGCAAAGAACCTCCAAAGCTACAATCAAAATACAACTAAACTAAGACAGTATACAAGGATGACTGTTTATTCAAACCGTTTACCTTTTCCATGCCCGGAAGCCGCCGATGCTCCAGGAACAAGAGATGGAACAAACCTTCCGTTAGAATTAGAAGCAATCCTACGAGTAGACGCCGTTTGCAAAGACAAGCTTTTTCCTTCAAGATGGAGATAATGGACTTACTCATGGTAACAGCCGTGGGAAGACTAATTCTGACAATGGACAGCAAGATCTGATATCCTGGAAAATGCAACCAACAATCCAGTCAGTGCGTAAACACGCATCAACACTTATGCAAACATTTATGCAACGGACGCTCCATGTGAGACAACTATGTACGTACAAGACTCGTTAGTCTTCGCGCAACAATTAACAAGCATCACGCAAGGGGGACAACCTCTTCAACACATTAACTTTGCATGACAACATCGAGCTCATACTCGCAGCATACAAGATTACAAGGGTGGAATATTTTCTAAGTGTTTTGCTCAGGATGACAGTCAGCATATAGCAAGCTATCAGCATACAACTATGTGTCAGCATATTATCAGGAGTTGGCATATAACCTGTGTTCGCATCAATCATACGGATACAGCGTACATAGCCAGGGATGGTGAAAAGATTCTAAGTGCGGGGGCAAATACGCACATACGTGTACATTCACGCATGTTGACAAGGATGCATGTCGACAAGGAGAAAATATTTTCTAAGTGTTTCCATGTACGTACATACATGTCGACAAGGATGCATGTCGACAATGAGAAAATATTTTCTCAGTGTTTCCATGTACGTTCATACATGTCGACAAGAATGCATGTCGTCAAGGAGTAAATATTTTCTAAGTGTTTCCATGTACGTACATACATGTCGACAAAGATGGATTGCATACAACAAGTAGCTATGCCTCCTAAGCACACCTACGACGCTCATCGACAAAGCTCATACGACGAAATCTATGGTAACAAGCATTAGATATCGTTTAAATATTTTCTAAGTGTTTTAACATGTTTGCAGACAATAACCGACAGTCTATACCTGATGCTCAACCATTAGCGCCAACACGCATAGCAAAGTCAACGCGCATAGCAAAGTCAACGCGCATAGCAAAGTCAACGCGCATAGCAAAGTCAACGTGCATAGTAAAGTCAATGCGCATAGCAAAGTCAACGCGCATAGCAAAGTTGATGCACGCAATAAAAGTGGCCAACGTCCCAAGAAGCTATCATACAAGCGGTGCGACTAACGTGACGAACCGCGAAGAGCAAACACGACAACACTTAGGAAAAATATTTTTCTAAGGCATCAAGACAACAAACGACTACTCCAAAGACGTTTGGCAACTTCCGACAACCAACAAATCCGTCAAGGGAAAAACTACACGTACCGACCGAAAGGCCTTTACGCGAAGGCATGGGGGCAATATGTCCAATGGGGGAATTTTATCACGACTATGCACGGAGGTAAAAAATCGTCTAAGGCATGACCCAACGACGATAGCAACAACAACCAACCAGCAATTATTTGACATACGAACACCAGTGAGCAGCTCTATGCAACAACAACGACAAATAGTTCAAAGGAACGACAATACGACAACATCCAAAAATCAAGACGAAGCTGTCCTGTAAAATCGAGTTTTCAGACTACCTCAAAATGTGACAAAAAGTATCACAATGGACTCCACTCGTCGATACAATTTCAGAAAGGTAAGGACCGCGGCGAACGGAGCACGGGAAGGCGGCGCGTGGGTTACACGTGCCGGCAGGGCAGCACACACGCGACGGCGCGTGAGGGCGCGTCCGGTGTCGTCTGGCGATTCTGAAGGCGGCACCGGAATCCTCGCGATGATCTGAGTCGATTGATGGTGTCAATTTCTGAAAACAAGTCAAGAATCAAACACGTAACTTTCTGGATGCACCTAAAGTTTACAACGGTGAAGAAACTATGAACAAGCAAATAGTTTCTAGAAATGGTGGAGCAATTACCTGCAAACAAGGATGAAGAATGAATTCCCAAAGAGCTGGAAGAATGATTGGGGATTAGTGTAATCACATATCCCAAAAGATGCCTTGATGATAAGGATCAAAGGAGTAATTCATCTACACCCACGCCTAAGTGCTTACGGTATACTCCACCCTCTTCTAAGTATTTATCTCTAGCACATGATTATTTTGGTATTACGCATATCAAATTCTTTATTCTACATGCATGTTTGCATATTGCATGATTCATGATTCATTAATTGCTAAGTCATTTTAGAGTATGCGGATTATATTTCTAGCATCACGTAATTACGTTCTTGCCATGACCGTTACTTGTGCATGCGTATTGATAAAAGCATGTCCGCATGACATATTACTAATAGCTTATATCCCTAGCGGTAATCATGTTTGCACGATATATACGCGCATTTTCTATTGCACTAACCGTGATGACAGGAAATAAAGTCACTCGGTCGGAAAATGAAAACCGAATCAAGACTTCTACGTCCAACCAACAATCAAAACCGGAAGGTTAACGTCAAGCTCAAATTGGATGCGTATCCTAACTTAAAATAGAGTCAAGAAAGGTTTTAAACCGTTACTTGACTCGGGGGCAAGTGATGGATATGTGTCCAATTCGGGTTCGTATTTATGTTTCGGGCATCGTAAACACGTTAAAATCACATCACGGCTTGAAAAACGTCTCCCAAGAGTCAAAACGGTACGGAAGCGCGTTACGCGCGTCCGGGTTGCATTACAACCCGGATGTCCGGATTGCTTGCAATCCGGTGGTCCAGGTTGCGCGGCAAGCCGGACCTCGCCGAATTGCCCAAATTCGACGAGGTCCGGATTGCCCTAAGGGTATTACGCGTTTACCGTTACGTGATTACCGTTACGCGTAGAGAAGTCGAGTTCGCGCATTGCCAACATTAATGACGGTTACCGCTTGCTTTTGAACCGTCATCAAACCGCTTCAAAACTGGGTCCGGTCCCAAGGGAGCCTATAAATAGGAGGCCTTGGCCACCCATTTTCACACATCCTCTCATTTGCCCAACTTTGGTATTTTGAGCTCTGACTTCTCTTTAGAAATACTTTCTCTCTCTAGAGTCATCTTTACCTTTTTAGCCCCAATCGTGACTTAGGCATCGGAGAGGGCTCCACTAGCACCACCCCCTGTCTCCATGCTAGTACCGGCCCTTTGTGCAGGAAACGAGCCCCAAAGCTAAGGCGAGGAAGAGAAATAGGAATAAGACGTGCCCAGACGCTCAGACCAGTGCCCAGACCGCCATTTCCTGAGACACAAACCTTTCCGAGACTCAGCGATAAAACCGAACACTCGTCATCGGCACAAGGCGAAAACCTCTTCCAGACGAAGGGTGACAGCCCAGAAACCCGCTTAACCACTCAGACAGACGCGTCCATACGACCCAGTTCATCCAGGACGCAACAGTTGTTTTTGTGCGATTTCAGGTGTGGAGTTAGTTATTTATTATGACTGACAAATTTTCTATGTTGTATATGTATTATTTGAATTCACACACTCACTTTAGTGTAATCTCCAAAAACGCCTAAAACCCAGGGCGACTAGGAACCCCGGAGGTTTAGTACGGTACGACCGGAGCGGCTGGGCCGCCGGTACGGCTCGGAAAAACTCTACTCGCTTGTGAAGGTCTTATGATCCCTATGATGGGGTGAGGAAACCACCTTGTCGGGAACCTATCAGTGGAACCTACCTAGTAGAGCAAAGCCACACGTTTTTTACCCCCTAACATGTTGTGTTTTATCCGTGTTTCTTTGTTGTGTAAATAAGAGTTGTCAGGAAATCTGTAAGTTTTTTTTAAACTGTGTAACTTTTATTCTCATGCATTCATCTCATTGCATTTTTTTAAAAAAACAAAAAAATTACTTTTTCAGCTAAGTAGTTAGCCATTTAGTTGTAGAATTTTCATTTTCAAACATGCATTTCGTATGCGTTGTTTTTTTTAAAACTCTTACCTGAATTTATAATTTCAACATTGCGTTTCTTACGCATTATTTTAAAAAAACCTCTTCAGGTAAGTTGTAATTTTTTTAGTGCATCATACATGCGTTGTTAAAAAAACATTTTTGGAAATTTTAATTCCTCTTTAGCTATTAGAGCTTCTAATTTCGAACGTGCATTCCATATGCATCATTTCACAAACTTTTTACCTGGATTGTTTTATTTTAAATAATGCATCCAGTATGCATTAATTTTAAAAAAAAAATTTAGATAAATCGTAAGCTCTCTTAGTTTTAGGGCTCTTTGTTTAAAAAAAAACCTTTTACCTGATATGCATTATTTTCGAAAAAAAAAATTTCAGGTAAATTGTAATTTTTCTTAGTTGTAGAATTTTTTTTTTTTAATTTTGCATCTTGTATTTATTTTGTGCATCTCATATGCATTCTTTAAAAAAACTTTTTATTTTTTTGAGCAACCAAGATGTTTTTTTTCCTTTAAAAAAAAATAAATTTTTTTTTTTCAGGTAATTTGTAAGTTTTCTCAACTGTAGAACTTTCATTTCAAGTATGCATCTCATGTATATCTCATAGACATTGTTTTAGGAAAAACGATTCTTTAGATAGATTTTAAATCTTCTCTTAGTTGTTGAGCATTTAATTCCAAACATGCATTGCATTTGCATTATTTTTAAAAAACTTTACTTGGTTTTTTCATTTTGTACATTCCATATGTATCATTCAGGTAAACTGGTTGTAAGTTGTAAACTTCCTTAGCAGTTCAGCTTTAACTTTCGAGCATGCATGAACATTAAAAAAAAAACTCAAAGTGTCATTCATTTTTTATCCGAGGTGTAATACACTTTTTCGACAAGATCTTCATTTCAACCTTCGCATAAGCTAGCGTTTAAAAAAAAAAGATTTGATTCTATTTTTGAGAAAATAGTTTAACTGTGCAGTTGAGTGCGACTATTCGAGTTTAAACAAAGGATTAGAAAACCTTTTTGAGAAACCTTGTTTTGAACATCTAGCGTTCGTTCGAGCCAGATAGTGCACTCAACGAACTCATTAAACTCCAAGCTAGTGCAAACCACCTTAGATCATAAATTTTGATTCTTTCTGAAAGGTAATCAAAATTATGAAATGAATGATATTAGAAGTTTTCCGAAAAATCATGCATGACTCATTTGATTCTTTATACTAACTATCGTGTCTGGTCTTTTCAGGTACCCTTGGATAGGTATGTTGTACATACAAGTGGTGTCGGCCGAATGGGGCAACATAAACGTGTAGTCATCCAGTTACAAATATAGCAAATTGCGCACTCGAAATATCCGATACTCAGGTATGATGAATTGTACTTGATTTTTTCCTTGAGATTTGAGTGTCCCTACTCTTTTTGCAGATCAGACGACCACTTCGACGAGGTCGCAACCACGTTAAATGTGACTGCTTCAAAGAACTCCCATGCCAAAATTCCACATACAATGTGTGGAATTCATACGCGTCCCCGAACCAAACCCTACATCCGTTCTACGGTAAGGTCTAAAACGGTCGGTGGTAACCAAGGGGCATCTCCTATTGAGATCGGGCATGTCCGAAGATGGGAAAATATCAAGAGATCATCAAGAGTCTCGTGAAGATTCAATGTGCTGATCAATGAACATTTTGGATGTCAAGTAAAGAAAACATTATTGTTGGTGCCTTCCATCAGAGGTCCAGGGGCATTTACTTTCCAGCAGGTGTTCATATACATGTTGTGATTTCTAGATGGAGCAGGAAAATCAGGACATGCAACAGATCCATTCACATATGGAGCAAATTTCCATTAAAGATGTCAGGCACCCAGGTAAGAGAAGTCGTGATCAATTTTCTCCCCGAAATTTGATTTTTTTTCCTTACTCATTGTGCAGCTCGGATAATCATCCAAATAAAAGCCTCTGAAGAGCACATCTCGTGCACAACCCTTTGCTCGCCAACCATTCTTGTGTCAGTTGCCGAATTTATCTCGCGCAATATATGTGCCCCAATACGGACTACTCCACGTCATCCATGTGTATTCATTGGCCAGGCCATTCATCCTGCATGCGACGAGCCTAACCCGGTAGGTGCTAGCCATGGGGCATCCCCAGACGAGATTGAGCAATAACCGGGGCACTTGAGAAGCCGAGATTAGAAAACACTGTCTACGTCATCCATTGGTTGTAAGGTCCATCCAGGGCGTCGACACGATCGATATATTTTGACTCAATCAACTGATTCCTTCTCTAGAAGATGTTTTGAATTAGAAATTTCAGATTTTCCACTAGGGGCATGTACATAATTGTTGTTGATTATTTTCGCTAAATTTTCGTTTTCAAAAAAAAAAAAAGCAAGCAAAAAAGGCCCAAAAAAAAAGCAAGCAAAAAGGGAGAAAAAAAAAAAGAAAAAAAAAAAGCAAAAGAAAAAAGCAAAAAAACTTTTTTTTTTAGGGTCACAGCTGCCCTTTAATTGGCTACCGATAAAAATAAAGAGAGTGCTCATTCATATTCTGTGAGAGCAGTGAAGAAATAAAAGGGTCACAGTTGTCCCTAGATCAACTACAGATAAAAAGGGTCACAGTCATCCCTAAAACGACTACAAAGAAAGGGCGCCACAGCCACCCTTAAAATGGCTACACAAAAAGAGTGATCTCGCGAAACCGGTGAGGGCGGGAAAATAAAACAAAGGGTCACAGTCGTCTGTCAAACGGCTACAGTCAAAAGAGAGATCCCGGAACATCGATGGCGGATATCAAGTGAAAGGGCCACAACCACCCTCGAAATGGTTACATACAAAGAGTGTTTCCCGTATCAGAGACGAGGAATGAAGGGCCACAGCCACCCTCTAAAGGGCTATAAATTAAAAGAGCTCCGACAACATTAAGGACGGTGAGAAAAGGCCATAGCCACCCTCCAAACGGCTACAAATACTCCCACATCGATGCGGAAAATAAAGTACGAGTCACAGCCACCGTTTAATCGGCTATCAAATAAAGAGTGCTTCTGATAGGTTGAAAACCCGAAAGGGCGGCCTAGGCAAAATCAGGAAATGAGGGGCATGATTGCAAATTCAGAAATTGCAATTATGGCAAAAGGAGAGAAAATAAAAAAACCGAGGGGCACGGTCGGAAATCTCTCAAACGACCGTGGCAAAAGGAGAGAATAAGAGAGAAATTCTCTAAAAAAAAAAGGAGATAAAAAAAAAAAAGATCCGGCTAGGTTGTTGCACCATGCACAATTTATGCAAAAATTAGGGACAAACATTCATGCGCATGCGTATTTTCTACGGTACAGCGTCTTCAAAGTCAAGCGGGACGGTTACAGTCTGCTCTCACAAGTCACCATTCAAGGATGAGTAGGACTGTTACAATCTGTTCCTACGAGTCAACTTCACGGCGAGTGGGATGGTTACAGTCTGTTCTCGCAAGTCACCATTCAAGGATGCGTAGGACTGTTACAGTCTGTTCCTACGAGTCAACTTCTCGGCGAGCGGGACGGTTACAGTCTGCTCTCGCAAGTCACCGTTCAAGGATGAGTAAGACTGTTACAGTCTGTTCCTACAAGTCAACTTCACGGCGAGCGGGACAGTTACATTCTGCAATCGCGAGTCATCACTCAAAGGATGAGTAGGACCGTTACAGTCTGTTCCTACAAGTCACAACCGACAATCAGGATCTGAAGTTTTCCAGCTTCCTGAGAGTCAACCCCAACGAACGAAGCCTTAGTATTCAGCCTTCGAAGTCACGCCACTAGAGGCTCTTCTCCGATACACGCCACTAGAGGCTTTTTCCTTATCGCTCGCCACTGGAGGCATTATCGATTAAGGTTTTACTTTACTGCATGCCACTGGAGGCTTTTTCTTGTCGCTTGCCACTTGAGGCATCATCGATCAAGATTTTACTTTACTGCATGCCACTGGAGGCTTTACTTTCTGCACCGCCAACGGAGGCACCGCCAACAGGTGCACCGCCAACCGAGGTTTTACTTTTCCGCACGCCACTGGAGGCTTTACTTTCTGCACTACCAATGGAGGCACCGCCAACAGGGGCACCGCCGACGGAGGTTCTGTTTTCTGCACTACCAATGGAGGCACCGCCAACAGGGGCACCGCCGACGGAGGTTCTATTTTCTGCACGACCAATGGAGGCACCGCCAACAGGGGCACCGTCGACCAAGGCTTTACTTTTCTGCGCTACCAACGGAGGTACTGTCAACAGGGGCACCGCCAACAGAAGTTTAACTTTTTCGCATCGTTAATAAAGCCAAAGGTCACCTTGGAGACTTGAAGACCCGAAAGAAGATATACTTCCTAGCCAAAATTACTGTTTACTCGTCTTTGGACAAACCCCCTCGAATGCATTCTACGGGAGTCCGTCCAAAGAGGGGCAAGCTGTAAACACCTAATTTTGGTACGTGCGACACGTATATAACATGTTAAAAATTTTTATGTGTAACGCGTTTAAAAATGAAAATATTTAAATATGGAAGGTCACGGGATTCCAAAAAATAGGCTTAGTTTAAATTTGGATAGTGTAGATGCATTTAATATTTTGTAATATTCAGAAAATATATGATATATATTTATGGCAATATGCAATAAATATATATTCATAATTTTCGGAATTAATTAGTGTATATTAGGGAAAACATTGTTTTCCTAATTTTAGGTGTTAATATAGCTATAAAAGGAACCCTTGTCAATGTAAAAACACACAGAAAATTAACCATCAATAATATCACTATCAGATCTCGAAATTCGTGTAAATTTGTCATGTAGTGTAAATTTTTTTTTTTCTTCTTCTTTCCCTCTCACACCGGTGGCTGCCCTGCCTACCAGAAACCGCCGCCCGACGTCGCCAGCGACCGGCGACCGGCCCGTCGCCTGGCCCTCCTCTCACCAGCTCCTCCACCGGCCACCACTCCAATCAGCCCCGAGACCGGCGATCGCCCCACGTTCCGCCCTCTCGCTTCGTTTCCGCCGGTGAACCCCTGCAGCCACCCACGACCACCTCTATCCTCGCCTGCGGCCACAGTCCGCCTCGTTATCGCCGGAATGGCCACCATGAGCCAGCTCGCCTGCTCACGCCGGAGTTCGCCATCAGAATCCCGACTCCGATTCAAGCCCAAGATTCACCTTCGACAGTGCCCACAACCTCGATCCTCGTTCCAGTCGACTCTTCCTGAG
Organism: Clarkia xantiana subsp. parviflora; assembly: GCA_036873135.1. Taxonomy (NCBI): domain Eukaryota; kingdom Viridiplantae; phylum Streptophyta; class Magnoliopsida; order Myrtales; family Onagraceae; genus Clarkia; species Clarkia xantiana. The sequence goes on from JAPTYO010000002.1 coordinate 41,096,972, forward strand.
ATCGTCATTGCTAATTTCGATCCATCCAGTCAACGGTCACCACGGTATCTAGCTTCGTCGTCACCTATCTGTTTTAGCTGCAAGATGACAAAACTGTAGCTTTTCATTCTTTTTATTATGCATTATTATATTCAGGCTGACTTTAGTAGCTTTGATTTGACTGCTCTAACCTTTTTACTTTATCATTTTACAATTCAATTGCTCTAAGTTTAATCAACTAACTAAATTAGTTTAATAACGTGTTTTAATTGAGCATGTTTCGGTAATTCTAGGGTCCTTATGTTTTATTTTGTTAGGAATTGTATTTATGTTTAATAGTCTTTCAATTTAATTTTACTATTGTTAAATTAGATGAAGTAATATGTTTGTACAAAAATAAAGTGGCTATTTGTGAATTGAGTACCGAAAGGGCGTAGTTAAAAATATCATATTTTTTTAAATCGTAACAGAACCCCCGAACTCAAATTTCTGATCGTAGATCTATTTTATACCTAGGCGTTTAATTCGTTCTTCACTTAGGTAATTTAGGATTCTAGTTAGCCTTAATTAACTAGTGGCGACTCTTTTCAAAATCCACGTTTTCAAAACGTATTTCGCCTTAGGTCGGATTTTTAGGGTCTGACAGTACCAATTCGGTACAAAAAAATACTAACGGTATGAACAGTGTAATTTGTGCAAACATGTGGTACCAAAAGGACCCTTAACCCTTTATTATAATTGCCCACGTAAATTTCCAAGAAAGTTGCAGACACCATGTTCAATGTTGCAGATACACTTACAAACACTAATTTATGTATTACGGACACAAGTGCTAAAATCTTCTATAACTTTGTAAAAATAAGTTCATCTCTTTCGGTAATCAGCAGTAAGAAACATGAACACCAAGAACAACTAATTTCAGTATTGCGGACATAAGTTGTAAAATATGCTCGACTTTGGTCAAAATTACATCCATTTGTTTCAGTAATTAGGAGGAAAAAATATTAACACAAATAGTAACTAGTATAATATGCTCTAATTTACCAAAAAAAAATTCCAGGAAAGTTTCACGCACCATTACCAATGTTGCAACAGTTGTAGCACCAGTATCAGTATTGTAGATACAAGCAGAAAAATCTGTTCGAATTTGGTAAAAAATAAAGGGTTAATAACTAAAAAACTGTCCAAGGTTTACCCTATGTTAAAATTAGGTGTCTGAAATTTGAAATGTTAAAATGGACCGTCTCAACTTTCATTTTTGTTGAAATTTGGTGTCTCGGTGTGATTACTTTAGATAAGTCAATTCCGACGAAACCGTCTGTCAAATTCGAGCTCTCATACACACTTCCTTCTCGTCATCTTGCCGAGACCGTCACCTAAAAAGTTGGTCACATTCGGGCTAGTAAATCTCGCTCTATTGTCCTTGGAAAATGGCTCCACACCACCCTTCTAGAAACTTTTTTTTTAATGTTCAATTTTTAGATGAAATTTGACGATTTTGTGAAAAGTAAAGAGTGATGGATTATGAGTGGGTTGGTGGGTTGATGAAAATGATTGAATGGAGATGAAAAGACGCACAGAGACACCAAATTTCAACAAAAATGAAACTTGGGACAGTCCATTTTAACATTTCAAACTTCAGACACCTAATTTTAACATAGGGTAAACGTTGGACAGTTTTTTAGTTATTAACCCAAAAATAAATGAACACCAGCAGCAAACAGTATAATCTCTAATTTGTTGGATTTAGGGGATTAATACTACGGAAACAAAACCCTAGATACGTGCATGGTAACTAGTACGCAGCAGAATAAGGTGCACATACCTATAATTTTCCTGTAGCCCAGGACCGTTGAGGGGAGTTCTCGATCCGCCGGACAGTTCCCGTAGAGGTTCCTGTTAGAGAAGCCCTTGGTGTTTCGGCCGAACTAGCTATATTATAGGGAGGAGGGTTTTCTTTTAATCTCGCCACTTAGGAAGAGAGAATTAGCATTAATAAAACCTCCTAGGACTCCCTATTTATAGGAGGAGCAAAGTGGAAAGAGTCCACTTTACCCCTCACTAAAGTCGGCCGGCCACGTGTGTTTGGGAGGCCCAAAATTGGGCCTCCCATGTCAATTGGGATTTTAGGCCTAGCCCAAAATCCCTAATATGACATTATCTAATTTCTTAGGTACGTGGACTTTATTAATGGGCTCCCAATTACGGTGGCCCATTGGCCAAATGCTAACAAACCCTACTCGCCGGAATGGGAGGCGGGATCGTGCCCGAGATACGCGGAATATGGGCTAACCACCCCAACGGTTCACCAGGTAACTGAGGTACCTCTCCGCCTATAAAAGGGCAGAGGTTACCACAGATCACATGACGTTTTGAGATACATACTTTGAGTTTGCTGCTTGCCAGTTCATACGAGATACTCATTTAAGCATCGAAGAGGGATTCTGGGTCATCGCCCGGTCTATCCCCTCTTGCAGGATTACGAGGAGCAAAGGAGCTCGGGTCGCCGTCAAGACCGTACCGGAGTTCCACCGTGATCCAACAGCAGCTATTTCTTCTGATAATGAGCCTCGTTCTTATAAGAGAGCGGTATAATATTCTAATTGGCGAACGACCATGGCATCCGAAATCAAAGCATTGGAAGATAATCATACGTGGGAAATTGTTTCTCTTACCCCGGGTAAGGAAGCTATTGGTTGTAAATGGGTGTACAAGATAAAACGCAAAGCAGATGGGACTATCGAACGATACAAAGCTCGCTTAGTTGCAAAAGGCTTTACCCAAAAAGAAGGGGAGGATTACAATGAGACTTTTGCTCCCGTGGCCAAACTCGTTAGTGTTCGGTGCCTCCTATCCGTAGCTGTTGCAAAAAATTGGGGTTGCACCAGATGGATGTCCATAATGCATTCCTTCACGGCGATTTAGCAGAAGAAGTTTATATGTGTCTTCCTCCAGGGTTTCGGCCTTCGAAGCGTGACCAAGTATGTCGATTGAAGAAGTCACTTTATGGGCTGAAACAAGCTTCTCGAAATTGGTTTGCAAAGCTCACATCTGCTATCCAAGTTTATGGTTTCATTCAATCTCCAGCTGAGTCAACACTATTTACATTTCGTAAGGAAGGTGTATTCATGGCAATCTTGATTTATGTAGATGACTTAGTACTTACATGGAAGGACCATGGTGCATGTTTGAAGTTTAAACAATATCTTGGGCGATGCTTCAAAATTAAAGACTTGGGGCACTTGAACTATTTTTTGGGGCTTGAAGTTGCTCGATCGAATAAAGGTATATTTCTATGCCAGAGAAAGTATGCACTTGATATACTCGATGATAGTGGACTAACAGGTGCCAAACCAAGTAATTTTCCAATGGAGCAGCAACATCGCCTTCACAGTGAGTGTGGCGACATTATTTTGAATCCATCGCAGTACAGAAGAATGGTTGGAAGACTTATCTATCTTACAATCACTCGACCTGATATCACGTACGCGGTTCACATTTTGAGTCAGTTCATGAATGAGCCTCGTCAAGGACATTGGGATGCTCCAATACGGGTGTTACGATATGTTAAGAGCAGTCCAGGTTTGGGTATTCTACTTCGTTCACGGAACGAACTTAAACTCACTGCTTATTGTGACTCTGATTGGGCAAGTTGTCCAATGACTCGAAGGTCCACTACTGGTTATTTTGTCTCTCTTGGAGGTGCCCCGATCTCCTGGCGGACAAAGAAACAACCAACTGACTCTCGTTCCTCAGTTGAAGCAGAATATCGAGCCATGGCCAATGCCGCTAGTGAGATAACATGGTTACGACGACTACTCGAATCTCTTGATACTTCTCAGGCAAGGCGGAAATTCACATTGCCTCGAATCCCGTCTTTCACGAAAGCACAAAACATATAGAAATTGACTGTCATTTCGTTCGGGAAATCGATATGTCTCAACCAAACACCAGCTGGCGCGGATATCTTCACAAAGGCACTCGGTTCACAGCAATTTCGGTCAAACTTACCCAAGTTGGGCATTTGCTATACACACGCTCCAACTTGAGGGGGAGTGTTAGGAATATTCTGGTCTAAATGAGGCAATATTACCTAAATATTGCTCCATTATTCCAAATCTCTCTTGTATTTATACATAGTTTCCATTTTATGTAGGTAATTACATGCTTTCTATTTTATGTATTATGTAGTATATACATATTGTACGTGGATACAACTCATTCAATAAGATTATCATATGATTCAATCTTTTATTGAAAAATTCAAAATCAATCATCAGAGATGTCCATAAGCTGAAATTGCAATTGACAGCTCACAAACAAAGAATATGAGGATTATCTAAGATGCGACATAATGAACTGAAATGAGGCTAGCTTCTTGATGAAACTTGTATATTGAAGAAGGATGATACTAAAACTGAGGTTTATTTGCTCAAATCAGATATCAAATCAACATATATAAGAACAACTGAACTAATACATGAAGCTATCAATTAGAAAGTAGAAATTCATGACTCCAATCAAATCTTATTAACAGCTCACGTCAAAGTACTAGTGTACACATTCTTAAATTTCTTAATATATCTTATAAGATTTGGACAAATATATATTCAAGCAACTATAGAAAATAGTATCACATGGTAAAGTAGTAAATTCTACTCGAATATGGTGAAAAAATCGTTCTATACCTTTCAGTAATCAGTAGCAAAAAACATGAACACCAAGGACAAACAGTATAATTTACTATAATTGCCCACAAAAATTTCCAAGAAAGTTGAAGACACAAATGTCCTATGTTGCTGATACACTTACAAACACTAATTTAGGTACTACGGACACAAGTACTAAAATCTTTTCTTACTTTGTAAAAAATAATTTCATCTCTTTTAGTAATTAGCAGTAAGAAACATGAACACCAACAACAACTAAATTCAAAATTGCGGACATAAGTAGTAAAATCTACTCGACTTTGGTAAAAAAATACATCCATCTCTTTCAGTAATTAGGAGGAAAAAATATGAACACAAATAGTAACTAGTATAATGTACTTTAATTGACTAAAAAAATTTCCAGGAAAGTTCACGCACCATTGCCAATGTTGCAACAACAGTTGTAGAACTAGTTTGATCAATTTTGTAGAAATAAAAAGATAAATCCCTTCGACTATGGTAAAAAATAAATGAAACTCTCTTTCATGAATCAATTGCAAAAAATATGAACACCAGCAGCAAACAATATAGTCTCTATTCTCTCTGGAAAAATTTCCAGGAAAGTGTCAAACCCATATCCAATGTTGTTGACATAGTTGCAAACACAAGCAGTATTCAAGAAACGATGAACAGCATTCCCAGAAATATGAATAGACCGTACCCAGATAGAACTTGTGTTGTAATCCAAAATTACAGTTTCAGATCACTCACATAATCACTATGTGAATCATATAATGCAGCAAACATTAACAATCTATTCATTTCTCAACTTAAATCACAAATCCAATTCAAAATGGGTTGAATTAAGTTGAATTAGAGTAGGAAACAAACCAATAAATATCAAGGTAAATTCGATTTACTAAGTTGAATTAAGTCGATCACGGTTTTGAATGAAGAAAAGAAACCAAATCGTAACATCGACAAAGTGACTTCTTGTAGAATTTTGAACAACATTGTGGATCCTTAGTAGGTTGGAATCATTGCTTGAAAAAAAGTCAAAATCAATTTCTAGCTTACAAACGAAGAATCTGATGTTAAACAAACCACTTTTAATAATATTGCAAACCTAAATAGTTAAATATTCTAGACATTTGTAAAAAATAATTCTTCCATCTTTTAAAATAACCAGCAGCAAAAAACATGAACACCATCAGCAACTAGTAAAATCTGGTCGAATTACTTAGAAAATTAACATGAAAGTTGCAGACATCATATCTAATGTTGTAGACACAGTTGCATTCACCAATATGAGTATTGAAAACACAAGTAGTAAAATCTCCTCGATTTTGATAAAAAAATCGTTCCATTTCATTTTGTTGTATCAGCATGAAAAAAGATGAACGCAGCAGCAACCAGTGTAATATGTTGTAATTACCAAGAAAAAATTCCAAAAAAGTTACAAAAACCTTTGTCAATGTTGGAGCCACGGTTGCTCATTGACTTAGGTCAAAAAATAATTCCATCTATTTAAGTAATCAGCAGTACAATACATGAACCCCAGCAACAGACATTATATTGTGCTCTAATTACTCAGAAAAGATTTCTAGGAAAGTAGGAGTCACCATATCCAATGTTGCAGAAACAGTTACAATGAGTATTCTAAAACAGTGAACAACATTTCCAGCAATATGAACAGATCAAACCCATGTTGAACTGATGTGGTAATCAAAATTTCAATTTCAGATAACTCACATAATCACTATCTAAATCATATAAACCACCACACAGCAACCAATTATTGAATTTCCAAATTAAATCACCAACAAATCGAGAATTATATCAAGAAAGTTACAAACACTATTGCCACTGTTGGAGCCACAGTTGCAGACACCAGTTTTGGTATTGCAGACAGGAGTAGTAAAATCTAATCGACTTAGGTCAAAAAAATAATTCCATTTCTTCAAGTAATCAGTAGTATAAAACATGAACCCCAGCAGCAAAATTATATTCTGCTCTAATTATGCAGAAAAATCAGCAGTAAAAATTCATGAACCCCTGCAGCAAACATTATATTCTGCTCTAATTATTCAGAAAATTTTCCTGGAAAGTAGCAGACACCATGTCCAATGTTGCAGAAATAGTTGAAACACCATTTTCAATATCGCGGACAGAAGGAATTTTCTTGAAACAATGAACAACATACCCAAAAATATGAACATATTGAACCCATGCAGAACTAATGTTGTAATCCTAATTTCAGTTTCGGATCACTCACATAATCACTATGTAAATCATATAAACCACCAAACAACAACCAATTATTGAATTCCCAACTTAAATCACAAATCCAATACAAATCCCCATAAATCGGGAAATATATCAACAAATCTAATTCATATCAAACTGAATCAACACAATCAATAAATCCACTCCAGGTATTTTCGATTCTCTTCAATATTTAGACAGTGATTAACTAATGGGTTAAAGGTACTTTTCATACCACATGTTTGACCGAATGTGGCTTTTAGTACCGGATGTTTAGTTTTGTATACTTTTTGTACCAAACGTTTGATAAAATGTGGCTTTTGGTACATCCGTTAGTTGGCCGTTAGTTTTGGTCGTTAAATGACATGTGCAAGTCACGTGATCGACTCTAGACTTTTAATTTTGTTCAATTTAGTCCCTCAAATATATTCCTAAATTTTATTTTGTTTAACTTAGTCATAACACGTCAAAATCGGACCCAATTAAACCAATCGAATTCAATTAACATAGCCCCATTTGAGTCAAATTTACCCAATTGGGATAGGTCCCAATTGGGTTCGATTTTGAAGCTTTAAGACAAAATTAAACAAAATAAAAGTTATGAATATATTTGAGGGACTAAATTGAACAAAATTAAAAGTTTAGAGTCGATCACGTGACTTGCACATGTCATTTAACGACCAAAACTAACAGCCAACTAACGGATGTACCAAAAGCCACATTTTTTCAAACGTTTGGTACTAAAAGTATACAAAACTAAACATCCAGTACTAAAAGCCACATTCGGCTAAACATGTGGTATGAAAAGTACCTTTAACCCTTAACTAATTTGAATCAAGTTAACAAATCCTCCACAAATTACTTTATGTATAGTTTTGAAAAGCTTCGTGAATTGTTTGCGTGTTGGAATCTATGCATGGAAATATTCAAAATCAACCATCTAAGATGTGACATAATGCACTGAAATGAGGCTGGCTTCTTGATCAAACTTGTAGATAGAAGAAGGATGAGACTAAAATAGAGGTTTATTTTCTCAAATCGGATATCAAATCAACATATATAAGCAGAATTGAACTAATACACGAGGCTATCAAGCTAGAAAGTAGAAATTCATGACTCCATTCATAATCGTATTAACGGCTCACGTCTGATGAATATACGCCCAATTTGAACCCGTTGACTTCCGAACCGTTGTATTTTTATCGTCCCATTACCGATTGTAAATCGAAACTTCAACCTGAACACTTCGCGAGAACATCAACGGCTCGGACGGGGCCGAAGCGCCCGTCCGACCAAGGTAAACTCACCTAGGTGAGGTTGGGTGGCCACACCCGACCACCCCTAGGAGAGATCGGGTCGGACAACCCGATCTCTCCTAGGAGGGATGGGGTTGGCCAACCCCATCCTCCCTAGGAGGGGTTGGGTGCCCTCACCCAACCCCTACCCTTGGGGGTCGGATTTCTTCCCCCCCAAGGGCCCCTGCGCCATTTTCGGACACCCACACCCGGTTCACGTCGCCTACCTTCTCCGTATCCTAAGGTCTTAATTATGCACTTAAAGGTTAATTAATTGTGTTTAAAGGTTAAACGATGTCATTAAGCCACCTTAATGACACCGTTGCCTATAAATACCCCACCTTCACAACTCATTTGGGCATCTTGGCAATTTGGATTACTTTGCTCTGACATCTCTCTAGTTTATCTTTCTAAGAAGAATACTGACTTAGGCATCGGAGAGGGTTCACCAGGCACCACCCCCCCCTCCGTGTCTGGTACTGCCCCTTCTGCAGGGTAGAAGGAGAGAAGAAGCAAAGGAAGGAAGGAAGGACATAGGTTGAGACAGGGCAACTCAGGAATACCGGATCACACACATCCCCAGTAAGGAGCGAGATCAAAGCCGACCACCCGTTGACCTAGACCTCATAACCTAACACTTGGCGCCGTCTGTAGGCTTCGGACAGAAAGCCTGGCTATTACACGAGCTATGACGAACAATAGGGTGTCTAGGCACCAACGCCCACCCGGGGGCAATGGGCGGAGAAGAGAACCCATACCCCCAGGGAGGCAGCCTAACCCTGGGAAGCAACCAATGCATCCAGAGCCCCAAGAAATACCACAGCCTCCTCAACAACAGAACAACCAGGAGGGAGGACCTTCACGCCCAGCTGGGGCTGAGTCCTCCACAGCCTCCACCCCCCGGGCAAGAAGGCCACAGAGAGAAAGAGAACAACAGGGAGTGCCTTCCCACAACACGGCACCCCCTGAGGGATATTATTATGAAGAGCAACCCCAAAGGTACCCGTATGGGATGCCGGCACAGAGAGATGGCAACCGCGCCCACACAGCGTATGCAAGGCCGGCATACACCCAAGGGACTTACACTGAAGCTCATGAAGAGGAGCAGATCCCAACAGAAGAGCACTACTCGCACCCTCGAGCAGAGCAGCGAGAGGAACAAAGAAGATATTACCAGGAGCCACCCCCAGAGGGAAGGCAACAATTCGCGCCTCCTAGGCAACAGCAGAGCAACAGGGCTTACACCCCGCTTGGGGAGGAAAGACAAGCAAGACCTCCAAGGAGGCAAGGCTTCTATGAAGCACCCCCACAGGCGTACCAAGGGTACACCTACAGTCCATACCAGCATGGACAAGGGAACCCAGTAAGCCCAGTCTACAACTACAGTGGGTATCAGAGGGATTATACTCCGGCGCAGGTGATGATCACCCCGGAGGAGATAGAAGCCATGATAACCCGGAAATTGAATGAGTCAAAGAAACCCAGCCTGCATTGTCTAAGTGACAAGACAAACCACCCTTTCACAAGGGAACTGGAGATGAACAGGGTGCCAGACTCCCTGCACACAGTGCAAATTGCAAAATACAATGGGAAGGGAGACCCCCTAGAGCATATCCAACAGCATGAGGCCTCCCTATTTGGGAGGACCACTGATGAAAGGTACAAGGCACTCTTATTCCCAAACACCCTATCAGGGGTGGCCTCACATTGGTTCTTCAGTCTACCCTCTGAAAGCATCCACTCATGGGAGCAGCTAAAAGCTAACTTTCTGCAGAGATACCTAGGGGAGAGGAAACTCCTCAAGGGAACAGGCTCCATTGATGATGTGAAACAAGAATACGATGAATCCCTGGCCAGCTACTATACTAGGTTCAACCAGAATATTGCAGACATCCAGGGAGACATCACCGAAGGGGAGATTATACGAGCCTTCATCAGAAACTTAGGTCGCTTTGGGTCAACATTGGCTGAAAAGATGGCCAAAAAGCCAGCAAGCACCTTGGAGGAGCTTGCAGGAAGAGTTAAAACGCATATCGACCTTGAAAGGCACAGGGCAAGCAAGAAGGCCAAAATCCAGGCAGCCAAGGAGGATAATCAAAAGCCAAACAAAGGCAAGCCACCCCAGGCACCGCAGCATGCAAGGCAGCAGGAATGGCGTCCGCCACAGCAAAGAAACCAAATGGGTGAACCCTTAAAGGCTAGAGAAATAAACGTCATTAAGTTCATCCCACTGAACGCCACTCCAGCCACCGTACTTAGAGAGATGCGGAACCAAAAGCTTTGGTCACCCCCTGCAAGGTGGAGAGCCCCAATGGTGGGAAATCACAAGGATAGATGGTGTGACAACCATGAGGCTTATGGTCACGACACAAATGAATGCTTTAGCCTAAAGCTAAGCATAAACAACATCGTCCAGAGAGGAGAACTGAAGCAATTCATAGACCATGGGGGCAACAGTATGCAACTAGGGCCATCACAGAGAGACAAAGGCAAGGAAGGAGGAGGAGTGGAGTGACACTCCGTCTGAGCAGGCAGTTTTTTCAAACAGTGCCTACAAGGAGACACAGGAGCAAGGCTGTGAAGGTGACATCCATACCCTGGCAGCCAGACACCATAATAGGGAACAGAACAAGGAACTCCATCCTAAGAGGCTTCCGCTACATAGATGATATCAAGCAAATGCCGCGGGAGTCTATATCAAGCTATTTCCAGAGATTCTTCAATTATGGTGCCAACATGGACATCACAAGGGGAGAAGCAGTAAGGGCATTCATTAGAAACATGCATCCAAACTCATTCGGGGCCTATGGAGGGCTCTATGAGATGGTCATGACGAGCACAATGAGAGAGCTCAAGGCAAGACTGGACAGGGCATTTGCACAGGAAGCGGAGCAGTTGGATGAAGTTCCGAAGAGAGGAAGAGAAATGGACACATTGGGAAGAAGTGTCAATTACACATTCACACCCCTCACACTCAGCATAGAAGAAATTTTCCACAAACACCTCAAGCAAGAGCTACCAACATGCAGGGAGGAAGGCAAGGCCTTCCTAGGAAGAGATGCACAGGGTTGGTGTGAGTACCATGGGACCTGGGGGCATCAAACCAACAACTGCATGGTGTTGAAGGTGGAAGTGGAAGAAATGATTTACAATGGAGGCTTCAAGGAATACGTGGCAACAGACACAGTGACCACCCCATATCCTTAGTTTCATATTTAGCATTTTGCATGTTTCAGCTTTACAAGCTTTTCAAAAAACAACTTTGGAGAAGGAGAACTCACGAAGTTACTCCAACTCTACAACTATCTTTGATTCCTACAAAGGATGTCTTGGTGCACCAAGGCATCCCAAGTGTACAAAAAACATGAATGCTCCTAAGGGAGTAGAAGTTACTCAAAAGTATTTTCCAGTGAATGTAGTGGTATAATCACGAAGTTATCCTTACACAGATATGACTTCAAGTCAATGACAGGTTCGACGCCCCCAAGAGCGTATCTTGAGAGTAGTTCTTATACTACGTCATTCGACGCCCCCAAGAGCGTATCTTGAGAGTAGTTTTCATACTACGACATTCGACGCCCCCAAGAGCGTATCTTGAGAGTAGTGTTCATACTACGACATTCGACGCCCCCAAGAGCGTATCTTGAGAGTAGTGTTCATACTACGACCTTCGACGCCCCCAAGAGCGTATCTTGAGAGTAGTTATTACACTACGAATTCGACGCACCAAGAGCGTATCTTGAGAGTGGTTTCCAAAAACTACGAACTTCAACGCCCCCAGGAGCGTATCTTGAGAGTAGTGTTCATACTACGACCTTCGACGCCCCCAAGAGCGTATCTTGAGAGTAGTTATTACACTACGAATTCGACGCACCAAGAGCGTATCTTGAGAGTGGTTTCCAAAAACTACGAATTCGACGCCCCCAGGAGCGTATCTTGAGGTAGATTTGCAACCTACCAGATTCGACGCCCCCAAGAGCGTATCTTGAGGTAGAAAAAACACTACCAGTTCGACGCCCCCAAGAGCGTATCTTGAGGTAGATTTCAAACTACCAGTTCGACGCCCACCAGGAGCGTATCTTTGGTCTAACCTGAGCCCTCCGGGAGCCTATCCTGTGAAACGTTAAGTGCCGTCCGAGAGCCTGTCTCGTGAACAGATTTCGACGCCCACCAAGAGCGTATCTTTGGTCTAACAGTACAACGTATACCGTGTAAGGGGTATCAGAAGAGATCATCACACCATGCTCAGAAGGATACCATGAGAAAGAAATTTCTAAGTAAAATAATGTGAAGAACAAGTAATGTTTTTTCTTTATGAAATGGCAGGTATGACATGAAGGAAAACACGAAAGAAAGACAAGTAAAGGAAACACACCAAGAGAAGAGCCCATAACCAAAGGGATATATACAAAAGCATGAGAAGCACTAGTGTAAAGGCAAGCGAACCACGTAGTCAACAACACAATGCGGCAAAGGAAAGTAACAACAAACACCATCACAATCTCAAAAGACACTCAACCCATTAAAGGGGAGAAGGAGTATAGTTATATATACAAGGATAGCATGAGATAAACACATCAGTCAGAACCTTCAGGGGAGTCACCCTCACCCCCTGAAGCTGAACCACCGGCAGATAGAGATGATGAGGAGGAATCTGAGGTACCAATCTCCACTGGTGTAGCATCCACCTGGGCAGGGGCAGGCTCGTCTGCAACAGCAGCCTGACCCCTCAGAACAGCCATGTAACCAGTGGCATATGGCCCGAAGTCACCAAGGTCACCAACAGGGAACTGAGGATCAATACGGAAAATGTGATCAACCAGATACTCACCGAACTGGTTCATCTCCTGAGTGAGACGCGCGCTATAATCGGCAGTGAAGGCAGAGGAGGCCTTGTACTCAGACACCGCGACAGTCCTCTCCTCCGCCCGACACTTAGCCTCCAACTTCCGTAACTCCTCAGAATGGAGCGACGCTGCAACCTCAGCTTCCCGACGCAAACTGCCCACAGTGGTCTCAAGCAAGGACACCTGGTCCCGGAGCTCCTGCATCCTCAAATCAGATAATCGCGCCTTCTCAACAGCAGTGGCGACCTCCGCCTTGAGAGAGACCTGGCTGTCCTCAAGGGTCTTCCTCTCGTCAGATAACTCGAGCACGAGCGAGGACATGTTCAACATGTTCACCATGTCAGACATACCCTAACAATTCAAACAAGGGATGAGTAACCGAAAGATAGCCATTATGAAAGTAATAAGAGGAAAGCAAGGAACAACTCACAGGTGCATAACGAGAAAGTACCCCCTGAACAAAGCGCCGAGTCTCCCCAGGAGACTTGGGCGGAGCAACACGATCGCCAGGGGGGATGGCGCCGCGGAGTACGCGGATGCCAACCTCAGGAGTCCGCAAAGAGGAGGTGCTATCGAGGTGGAACTCCTTCAGACCAGCGAAAGGAGTCCACTCAGACCCAATAACATCTTCATCAGTAAGACGTGCGAAATCCCTCCGACTTAAAGTCGGAGGCCCACCTACACAAGCAAAGCAAGTCAAAGGAAAATATAAACATAGAAGGATCAGCAACAAGGTAGAGATCATACCTGAGGACCGTGCCCTCGGCTGGGGGGCAGGGGAACCACCACCAGCAGGTCGCTTCCCTTTGTCAGCCAGGGAAGGCACCTCTTCGACCACCATCTCCTTATCACGAGATAGGGTCGGAGGACGAGCAGTAGGCGAAGCAGGATCTGCAGCTTTCTTTCTCTTAGCAGCCGAGGCCCCGACCTCAGAATCAGATCTCCGCGGCTTGGACTTGGAAGGTCCAGAATCTCTGCCAACGGAGACGACCCTCTCAGTCACCAAGGGGGAGCGCCCTAGCAATGTAAGAAAAGCAAGATAAGGAAAACACAAGTTATACCATAAAGAAGCAAATAGGAGAAAGCATACCAGAGGCCCCAGCCTTCTTCCCAGGCAGGGGGGATTTCTTCAGAGCGGAACTAGAAGGAGCCTTCCTCTTACTCAGATCAACAGGGGCTCCCTGCACGTTATAGGTTTTTCCATGAAACCAACCTACAAAGGAAGAGCAGAAGGTAAATAAAGATGGAAAGACCAAGTGACATACCGAACCCCCGGAGTCAGGAGTCAAACTGATCCCGGCCTCGTAAAGATCCGTCTCAGTCACTAAGGACACGGGGCAGTATGACCGAGTCCTGTTGCTCTCGTGAATGATCTTCATAGTCTCTAAATCAACCGAAGAGAACTCTCCAAAAGCAGGCCAACCATCGGACCGATCCTCATTCAAGACCGACCAAGTGACGTATCGATCCGTAATGAAGAAGTAATGCTTAGCCCAGTGACTGGCCGAATTGTCACTCCGGGCTACGAAACGGAGGGAGGTATCCCACTCGATCCCACTCAACCCGAAATCAGCAAATCGGGGATCCTTGAAGGTCGGATGGCGAGTTACGAAACTCGCAAACCCCACCTTCGTCTGGTACTGGAACCGGTAGAAGCATCGGAATAGAACGAGGGAGTACTTCCAGGAGTACCAATGGCACAATACCCGGAAGCCCACCCAGACACGAAGGGCACTGGGGGCAAGGTTCACAGGAGAAATCCTGAAGAACCTGCTCAACTCTATAAGCTCGTCACAGTAAGGCAACCTCAGCCCGAATCGGATCTGGGAGGGGTACACGGCGACCTTCCCTATAGGAGGCTCCGTCACCGTCTCGCGAGTATTCCCCAAGGAGGGGAGAAAAGGATACAGAGGCTCATCTAGGGGACATATATCTCCTAGGGTAACATGCTCATTGTAATCGGACCTAGTGAGATGGTTCTCCGACAAGATAGCAAAACCTAAGGCAAAGGTAGCAGGAAATCCCAAAGTACGAATCAAATTTCGACTAACACCCCAACGAAGGTCACGACACTAAGCTAGCAATAGGAAAGGAAGTAATGCGACCAAAAAGGAAGAGAAAAGGAACTCACTCATCCTTCGGAGGATGCGACGCCTCTGTAGAGTCTGTGTGCGCGGACACCACCAGGAATACAGTACCTGCCACGGCACGACAAATATCAAGACAAGAAAAATTTCCGAAGAACCGGAAATATTCCAACACCCGACCAACGACAACAGTCACAGATCCAAAGACACCCAGCAAAGATAGTCAACATGAGCCAAGGACACCACGACAACCAAGTTGAATAATTTTATCCGAGCCTAAGGTCGGGTTTTGGAAAAAATTACCATTATACCCTCCAATAAAGATTAACACACCAACGGCGGTACGACATCAAATTCAAGAACGGGATGGTCCAATCGGACAAGAAACTATATCCGGACGACCGGCAAACATTTTTCCCCAAATCCACAACTATCAACGGTTACCCACATTCGATCAAATTTCGGCAATCAAGCATCGGCAATCAAATATCAACGATTCAAAAATCAACGTTTTACGCGGTAACGGAAAGGAAAAGAGCGGACCTTCGGAAAACCCGACCCGATGTGATAAACGGGTCCAGAATTCGAATTTGAGCGTTGCCGGAAATCAGCCCCTCGCCGGAGTCCCAATTCCGTCGTCGCCGGAGTCGCTCCCAGCCGTCCTTTCGCCGCCGGAGTCCGCCCCAGATCACGTCGGAGCCCCCCTGTCCCGCCGTCGACTGCTCTGGCCGAAGCTAGCGCTGCCGTCGTCGGAGGTAAACTCGCCGTCGAAGCCTCCCGACGCCGCTGCTCGTCTGGTCGCCGCCCTCCGTCGGCCAAGCTCGTACCGCGTCGCTTTCGTTCGTCAGCCACCGGGAGTCACGTCGCCGTCGACCGCCTGCGTCGGACCAGGCTCCACCTCCGCCAGCTGCTCCTTCACGCCGCCACTGGTCCGTCCCGCCTCCACGCCGTCGTCTCGCGTCACCAATCCACCGGCCGGCTCTGTCCCGTGCTGGTGGTCTCTTCCCGCCGGAGCTGCTGGCCGGAATTTCGTGTCTCTCGCCGGAATTCTGGCCGGCCCTAACCTTGGGGGTGCTCTCCAATTTTTCTTGCTCTCCAAGGGTGAGTGAAGAGGGAAGATGGTGGCTATGGTGACTCTTTGAGGTATTTTTCCAACTCTCCTCTATTTTGAAAAGATGATAGGGTTTTTTAAGGGGTTTTAATCACCACCCTCCATCTATCTTTAAATGAGATCTAAGGGCCAAGGAAAAACCATCATTTTTATCCCTTTCAACTATGGCTAAGTATATCTCCATACTTAGAAAAACTATCAAGTTAGTTTTATTTTTGAGCATTCCATACTTAGGAAATTTTTTGGCCAAAATTAAATTTTTCCTCACCTAGATAGAATCCCGGCACGAATTTGAAGCATAAGTCACTTAGTTGCATTCGTATTGCATCCTTGTAAGAGTATGCATTTTTTAAGTATACGCCAGTAACAACAATAGATCTATTGCTCCCGCCTCAGACGAACGCATGCTTAGGCATACGTCCGTGCTACTCTAACGTTTACAACTCCTCTATCTCATAAGACAGGGGGCAGAGTCGAAGACACGCATCCATGGGTAAGCAAACGTTCAGATGAAAGGTAAAACCCCGGTTTCAAATTGCGCGTATCATACCATCCTGAAATAGAGTCAATCAAGGGTTAAGCCATTGGTTGACTCGGGGGCATGTGATGGATATACGCCCAATTTGAACCCGTTGACTTCCGAACCGTTGTATTTTTATCGTCCCATTACCGATTGTAAATCGAAACTTCAACCCGAACACTTCGCGAGAACATCAACGGCTCGGACGGGGCCGAAGCGCCCGTCCGACCAAGGTAAACTCACCTAGGTGAGGTTGGGTGGCCACACCCGACCTCCCCTAGGAGAGATCGGGTCAGCCAACCCGATCTCTCCTAGGGGAGATCGGGTGGACCAACCCGATCTCTCCTAGGAGAGATCGGGTCGGCCAACCCGATCTCTCCTAGGAGGGATGGGGTTGGCCAACCCCATCCTCCCTAGGAGGGGTTGGGTGCCCTCACCCAACCCCTACCCTTGGGGGTCGGATTTCTCCCCCCCCCCAAGGGCCCCTGCGCCATTTTCGGACACCCACACCCGGTTCACGTCGCCTACCTTCTCCGTATCCTAAGGTCTTAATTATGCACTTAAAGGTTAATTAATTGTGTTTAAAGGTTAAACGATGTCATTAAGCCACCTTAATGACACCGTTGCCTATAAATACCCCACCTTCACAACTCATTTGGGCATCTTGGCAATTTGGATTACTTTGCTCTGACATCTCTCTAGTTTATCTCTCTAAGAAGAATACTGACTTAGGCATCGGAGAGAGTTCACCAGGCACCACCCCCCCCCTCCGTGTCTGGTACTGCCCCTTCTGCAGGGTAGAAGGAGAGAAGAAGCAAAGGAAGGAAGGAAGGAAGGAAGGAAGGACATAGGTTGAGACAGGGCAACTCAGGAATACCGGATCACACACATCCCCAGTAAGGAGCGAGATCAAAGCCGACCACCCCTTGACCTAGACCTCATAACCTAACAACGTCAAAGTACTAGCGTACACATTCTTTTAATATATGTTACCAATTTTTAACAAACATATATACTCAAGCAAACATACAAAATAGTATTACATACAAAAGTAGTAAATTCTCCTCAACTTTGGTGTAAAAGTCCTTCAATCTCTTTCAGTAATCGGTAGCAAAAACATGAATACCAACAACAAACAGTATAATTTATTATAATTGCCCACGAAAATTTCCAAGAAAGTTGCAGACACCATGTTCAATGTTGCAGATACACTTACAAACACTAATTTATGTATTACGGACACAAGTGCTAAAATCTTCTATAACTTTGTAAAAATAATTTCATCTCTTTCGGTAATCAGCAGTAAGAAACATGAACACCAACAACAACTAATTTCAGTATTGCGGACATAAGTAGTAAAATATGCTCGACTTTGGTCAAAACTACATCCATCTGTTTCAGTAATTAGGAGGAAAAAATATGAACACAAATAGTAACTAGTATAATATGCTCTAATTTACCAAAAAAAAGTTCTAGGAAAGTTTCACGCATCATTGCCAATGTTGCAACAGTTGTAGCACCAGTTTCAGTATTGTAGATACAAGTAGAAAAATATGTTCGAATTAGGTAAAAAATAAATGAACACAAGCAGCAAACAGTATAATCTCTAATTTGTAGAATTTATGGGGATTAATACTACGGAAACAAAACCCTAGATACGTGCATGGTAACTAGTACGCAGCGGAATAAGGTGCACATACCTATAATTTTCCTGTAGCCCTGGACCGTTGAGGGGAGTTCTCGATCCGGTGGACAGTTCCCGTAGAGGTTCCTGTTAGAGAAGCCCTACGCGGATAGATCTCTTGGAGTAAATTTCTCGACACAATTTGGCACCTCCTTGCTTCCTTGGTGTTTCGGCCGAACTAGCTATATTATAGGGAGGATGGTTTTCTTTTAATATCACCACTTAGGAAGAGAGAATTAGCATTAATAAAAGCTCCTAGGACTCCCTATTTATAGGAGGAGTAAAGTGGAAAAAGTCCACTTTACCCCACTAAAGTCGGCCGGCCATGTGTGTTTGGGAGGCCCAAAATTGGGCCTCCCATGTCAATTGGGATTTTAGGCCTAGCCCAAAATCCCTAATATGACATTATCTAATTTCTTAGGTACGTGGACTTTATTAATGGGCTCCCAATTACGGCGGCCCATTGTCCAAATAGTTCATACGAGGTTTGCCGTGCGACAGGCGAACACGACGGGCATCGTGCTACTCATCTTTTAAGAGTGTTGTAGCGCTCGCGGAACGTTGATTCCCTATGTCTAATCAACCCATGATAATTAATAGTGCCGCGCTGTATCCTAGGTCATCTGTCATTCTCCTATTGCCTAGTTTCCACATCCGAATACTTCCGCAGGGCATCCGTACAAGTATTCACAACCTTTCAACTAATGTCAGGTTGGTGGCCACCTAGTGAATACAAGAGTCGAAGAATTACAGGTGTACTTGACCATCCCCATCGCTCATACCCTTAGTCAATCCCAACCGGTTTCCAAATACGTGGTCAGTAGGTCTTTTTGTTCAGCACTGCGTTCGTACGCCAGGAAGCGAACATTGAGCCTGACCTTAGGTATGAGTTCTGAGTCCGTGAGAATACTTTGGATGCTTCTTCATATAGGATCCGGAATCTGCCACACGCTCAAGGTGAAGATGTTGGATTACGGGGCAGATTACTACGGAAACATAAACAAGGTACATGCTTGTAATCAGAATTACGCAACAGAAGATATGCACATACTTCAAACCCTATCCGTAGTCCCCACTTTTCCCCTACCACTAAAGTTCGGCCGACCATGTATAAGGGATGCCCAATATTTTTGGCCTCTCATGTCAATTGGGATTTGGGTCAAGCACAATTTCCCTAATGTGACATTTACCCAATTTATTAGGTAATGTATATATATTAATGGGCTACCAATTACGGCGCCCAATAACCATATGCTAACAGCTCCCACTCGCCGGAATGGGAGGGTGCCTGTTAATGTATTGTTCTCCAAATCGCATCAACATTTCACTCTTCTGATCCTGCCCCTGCTTCCGAATAGTTCATAAGAGGTTTTCCATGCGATCGGTGGATACGACAGGCATCGTGCTACTCATCTGTTAGGAGTGTTGTAGCGCCCGCGGAACGTTAATTCCCTATCACAAATCAATCTGTTTAAAAACACCAATTTGTATCACGTTGTATCCTAGGTCAACTGATAATTCTCCAATTGCCCAGTTTCCACATAGGAATACTTCTCCAGGGCATCCACACAAGTATTCACAACCTTCAACTAATATCCGGTTGGTGGCCACCTAGTGAATATAAGAGTTGGTGAATTACAGGTTAACTTAACCATCCCCATTGCTCATACCCTTAGTCAAACTCAATCGGTTTCCAAAGACATTGTAAATTGGCCTTTTTCTCTTGCACTGCGCTCATATGTCGGGAAGCGAACATTGAGCCTGGCCTTAGGTATGAGTTATGAGTCCATGAGGATACTTCGGGTGCCTCTTCATAAGCCTCCCGAGATCAATCACACGCTCGAGGTGAAGAAGTTTTCGCCCGTCCGAATCACGAGGATTCTATCCAGCACAACCGAGCATGACCCTGTGGTCGAACGTGGCACGCGCAGTATGAAACACGCGTCGATAGCATACTCAAACATCGTCAGGTGTGGGATATGTCAATGATGCTTTCGCAGACTTTCATCTGGTCCAAAATGTGGTTAATGACGAACAGAGTTCATCACTGGCGAAGTACAAAACGAAGATCATATCGTGTTACTCCGAAACCAAAAGATCGTTTTGCATAACCAAGTTTCCCAACTGGATCTTAGCCAGTCTTGCTTCGGAAGAGGTCCCCCTCTCCTACAAGACGACCGTGCCCGTGTGACAAGGCAAGGCCCACATTCGACATAATTTTTTTGCAGAGGATTGCTTCCTTCTACGACTTAGTTTATAGACCGTAAAATCCGATGTAATCAAACATTACGACGTAGACGAATCATAAAATCAAATTGCAATTCTCTCATTTATCAAAATGTAACTTTCAATTCATCAAAATGTTATCACATATACATGCCCTCATTTAAACCATATGCAATCCAAGCAGTTTAACATGCTTTTCAAATGTCTCCCTGCATAATGGTTTAGTAAGTGGGTCCGCCACCATATCATCAGTGGGCGAGTATTCTAAAGTGATTATATTATCTTCTACCGTAGATTTAGACAATTATATTTCACATCAATGTGTTTAGTCCTACTATGGTACTTTAGATTCTTTACTGCCGCAATCACTGCTTGATTGTCAGAGAACACCTTCACAGGTTTAATCCCAACATCGCCATCAAGCAGCGCAGTAAGAAGCCTTTTCAGCCAGACCGCTTCATGTGCATTTTTAGAGAGAGCAAAGAATTCCGATTTCATCGTAGACAACGCGACACATGATTACTTCTTGCTCGTCCATGAAATGGCAGCATAAGCAAGGAGAAACACTCCTCATGTAGTGGACTTACAATCGTCTGGATCGCCACCATGGTCGGCGTCACTGAATCCGGTCAATTCTAACTTCCTACCCTTATAGCACAGTACGTAGTCGGCAGTACCTTTCAGATATCGTATGATCCGCTTTACAGCTTTTAAATGTTTATAGCCAGGGTCTGATTGGAATCTTCCTACTAGGCCCAAAACGTAACAGATGTCCGGTTGAGTACATTGCATGGCGTACATGAGACTCCCAACCATGCTAAAATACTCTGCACTCCTCATCTGTTCACACTCTTGCTGGTTCTTCGGGCCGTCACGCTTTGACAACGAGCACCCGAGTACTACCGGCGTTTCCACGGGTTTGGTATCCTGTGATCTAAACATTTTAAACAGTTTTTTGATGTAGGCTTCCTGAAATAGACATAACCTCCGGATGTCACGATCTCTAGCAGTTTTAACACCCAAGATGTACGTAGCCTCTCCCATGTCTTTCATCTCAAATACAGATGCCAACCAGAACTTTGATTCATGCATAAAACTCACATCGTTCGAGGCAATGAGTATGTCATCCACGTACAAACTTAAAATGACATACTTAAACCCGGAGGTCTTTGTATACACGAATGGATCCTCATGGAGATTCACCAATCCGTTTCCAACGATTTCCTTGTGGAACCTGCGTTACCATTGTCAAGACGATTGTTTGAGACCGTAAATGGATCTTTGGAGTTTACAAACTTTACGTTCGTTACCAGGAGAAATGAAACCCTCTGGTTGCTCCATGTAGATCTCCTCCTTCGGGTTTCCGTGGAGGAATGTGGTCTTAACATCCATTTGGTGCAGCTCTAAATCAAGGTTTGCGACCAAGGCTAGGATTGCCCTGACTTTGGTGTATCTCACAGTCGGTGAGGAAGTCTCATCGTCCACACCGTGAAGCTGGGTGTATCCATTCGCAACCAGTCGAGCTTTGTATCACTAGACATTTCCATCAGCAGTGAGTTTCAATTTCAGAACCCACTTCGCTCCTATGGCCCTGCGGTTAGCAGGTAAATCAACTAAAGACCATACATAATTGGCTTTCGTTGAGGCAATATCTTCTTCCATTGCTTTCCTACATTCCTTCGATTGAGGTCTTTTTAACGCTTGTTGAACCGTCACTGGTTCGTCAATAGAAGTTAGGGTAAAGATTCCACCCTTCTCGATGGGATGCTTCTTGGGAGAAGTTCGACTTCGTCTAGGCTCGCCAATCCCATCTTGAGTCTGAACATTGCTCCCACTCGGAATAATGCTTTCTATCGGAGCATCACTCCCACTGGGAATAAGGGCAGTACTGAAATCTTGACATACAACTTTTCTTGGACGACCTCTCGGTCTCGGAACCAAGTTGGTTAGTCCATTCCCACTGGGAACAACTGGTAGTTGTGGCATTATTGGATTTTCATCTAGCGGTCAGGCAATGTGATTGTCAGGTTCAACTTGATTCGCACCTGCAGCAACAGTGATTTGTGTGGTAGGATTGTGTCCTCCCACTGGATTTACTATGAAAATGTCCCCATCTTCATTTACCATTTCATTCACTTGCGTTGCTGCCTCAAATCTCCCACTCGAAGTAAGTGGTACCTGACTATCATCGTTATCCTACTCCAATTCGATCAAGACTTCATCTGTTTTGATTTCACCAAGCGTTGGAAATTCGTCCTCAAGGAATGTAACGTCTCTGGACTCATGTTCGACCACGCCACTATTCTCTTGAGCTGACACAAACACATAACCTTTAGAGTTCTCTGAATATCTTAAGAAGATACTCTTAAGTCCTCTAGGTAATAACTTGCCAAAACGGCTATTAGTTGTGTGTGTATAGGCCGCGCAACCCCACGGTCCTAACCTAGTAAGGTCTAATTCTCTACCAGTCCATAGCTCATATGCTTTCGTGTCTACCGCTTTCATTGGAACAAGGTTTACTATATGAGTAGCAGTCATCAACGTGTCCCCCCAAAAGGAGATTGGTAGTTGCGCCTGTGACATCATAGTTCTAACCATGTCCATGAGTGTTCGATTACGACTTTCAGCCACAACATTTTGTTGCGATGTGTTTGGGATTGTCGTTTGACGAGCAATTTCCTTTTCTTTGCACAACTTATTAAACTTATTAGGGAAATATTCTCCACCTCTATCAGTGCGTAGGGTTTTCACCTTTCGCTCCTGTTGAATCTCTACGAGCTTTAGGAAACATATAAAGAAATCTATAGCTTCAGATTTGCGAGTAATCAAATGAGTAAACCCATAACGAGTAAAGTCATCAATGAAAGTTACGAAGTATCGTTTACCACCCCTAGTGGTTACATTCATTGGTCCACATACGTGGGAATGAATTAGATGCAATGGATACTCGGCTCGTTGAGCTTCGCCAAATGGCTTGCGGGTGGACTTGCCAGCTAGACAGTCATGGCATGGGTGCTTAACCACATTGTTAGTTCCGGGGAGAATCCCTCGTCGAGCTAACGACTGAACCCTGTCATAGCTTATATGTCTGAGCCTCGCATGCCATCCAGCCGCGTCTGTTTATGCTTCCCTGGAAGATAGTGCATACATACTATTCGAATTTATGCTACCATTCATATCCATGATAATGAGACCATTAGAGGAAAGCGCATGTCCATACAGGACGTTGTCTTTATTTATCCGAACAAGGGTCTTCTCAAATGATAAAACAAAGTTATTATTCATAAGAGCCGAAACAGAAACAACATTTCTACGGATTCTAGGAGGAAAAAGGACATTTTCAAAAAGTTTGGTTCTGCCATTGTTCATAGAAAACTTGCAGTTCCCTATTCCTGTGACTTCAACTTGCGAGTTGTCACCAATGTATATCCATTTAGAATCCTTCGGAAATCGTCTAAACTTGGCAAATAGTCCTTTGTCGTTGGCTATGTGGTCCGTTGCGCCTGAATCAAGAATCCAAGCAGGATTTGAGTCAGTTAACATGACGGTTGAGGAAACTAAAGCTTCCATAACATAACCAACATCGTGTACCTTTTTAAGGTGCGATTTGCTGGAACCTGCCCCATCGCCTATGCGGCATGGGCTGGAGTTCTCGCAGACTATCTCGGATTTTAATCTGAGAGTGCCTTGTTTAAGCTTAGTCAATATTATATCATCGACAACCTGTTATATCTTCCTCTTGTTCCCGTTCTTCCTCTTCCTCTGCCCAGCTTGCACTGACATCTTTGTATCTTTTGATATTGATGTCAATCGAGCGTCTTCCATCTTGATCAATTTCAGGACAGATGTAAGATCTAGCACGGAACCACTAATAGTCAATAAAGCCTTGGCTGCTCTCCAAGACCTCGGGAGAATCCCGATGATGTCTTTAATTTTATCCCATTCAACCATCTGACTTTCCTCTTCTAATGGTTTCCACATTTGGAGGAGCTCGTATACCTTTTCAAGTACAGTTTTGATGTTGTTACTTAGACAATCTTTCATAGTTGGTATAAGTGGGTGTAGTATAACTGCTATGCCGCTTACATATTTCAGGAAGAGTGCATTCCAGATGTCCTTTGTTATTGGAACATCCTTATACTCGTCATGGAAGTCCCGAGACATCTCAGACAGCAGCATCTCCTTTGCTTTCTTGTCATCTGGCTCCCATTGGAAATGGGCGAATGCTAGTCCCTTAGTGAGACCATCATCTGGGCAGCTCATTTTCTTTTGAATGTGGTCTATAAGACCTTGACCTTCCAGCAGTGTACTGACGCGTTTTCTCCACGAGTCGTATTTCGTCTCAATCAAAAGCTCATTAGCACATGATGAAGCCATCTATGCTGTAATTCTTTACTAACACATTGATAATCATGCATAATCAGGGAGATAATAACATTTTGAGAAAGAATTGCATTTATCGGATATCTATTAAGATGGAATACGACAAATAATGATTCCTTAGTCATCTAAACGAATCGACCGCCAGTAAACCAAGGGAAGGGGGTTCGTGAAAGAGTTCACATTACCGTTGTCTTCAATCTAATAGATCAGTCTCTTAAAAACAGTTTTATTCGTAAATTACCGGAACAGGAACTTTGAAATAAGCATACCCGGTCTTGGCTTTCCCAAGGCCCTTTTGTATCTTAAAATTGTTCCGATGAACTCACGCATGCCTATATAATTCTACTTCTCAAGTAAATTATCATAGCAAGCCAAAAATTCATCAACCAACCCATACATCATGCATACGCGTCACACGTTTAATGTTCCGAGGAACTCATGCTAGCATATACATATTTCTGTTGGATCACGATCAAAACTCCGGTAAGTTCTTGACGGAAAACCTGAACTCCTTGGCTCCGCGTAATCCTGCAAAAAGGGATGATCCGGGTGGTGACCCAGAATCCCTCTCCGATGCTTAAATGAGAGTTTGAACGATGGGGTGGATAGCAAAAGTCTAAGTTCGTATTAGAGAATGTGTGTTCTGAGGTAACTTCCTCCTTTATATAGGAGGAGAAGTTACCTCAGTTACCTGTAACCGCGCCTGGCAGTTTACCCACGTTCCGTATATCTCGTTCAAGATTCCATGTATCTCGCCCCACGTTCCGCGTATCTCGCCCACGCTCCGCGTATCTCGGGCACGCCCTGCGTATCTCGGGGGAGTTTATCCATATCTTAACCGTTTCCCCACTACTCTATCTAGTAGGCGGGTTTCTTGGTCTTATCCTCTGATCACAAGTCCCGATCCATATCGGGGACTCCAGAGTTGTCTCATTCTAGGTCACCACCCAGGACCCCTCGTCCCACGGGACAGGGTCAGCATTCTCGGGGCTTTATTATCGAGACCTTCTCAAAGGCATATCGGGGCCTACTCAGAGGCTTCTCGTCGGGAGTATTCAATTCATATATCGGGACCAATCTCATCGGGACCCTTCATACTGGGCTTCTGGGCCTTCCAGGCCTTTCACGAGGCCCACTAAGCTTACCCGCCGTTTATTGACTGTTAACAGGGCTAACGATTACATCGGAACCCATCATTTGCCCCCAAGACATGAGGGACTTATAGTCTGTCGTGTCTTCCAATTCCGAACCTTCCGACATCATCATCGAAGGCTTTCATCTTCAGACCTCCCGATATTACCATCGGAGGCTTTTACCTTGGGTGCAACTCTTTAATCACAAAGCTTCTCGCTCACGATTCCTCGAGACTCTAAGGGTAGTTGCCAAATCCGAGGAGACTCCTCGGTTACTCCACCATTAAATGCAAGGGATAATGAAACGACGCCTAAGCAGGCGTGACTGTTGCTTTCTGAAAAAGCAGTATTACGTCACTAACGTCTCTTCCGTACTGTCCCCTATAATCTCGGCGATCCGGATTGAGTCGTTTCATCTTCAACGGTCCGGATTTGAATCTGTCCAGCTGTCTTTTTATCTATAAAAGCCAAAATCCTGGCACTATTCACTCCTTCCTTACCGTTCTGATTTCTGAAAGCTCTGCCATTGTCAAACCTCGAAGTTTTTCTCTTCAAGTCTCGTTTGATTCTCCGGCGATTCAAGGCTTCCTCCGGCGATTCAAGGCATCCAGCCGTCAAGATCTTCTCTTCGTCTTCTCCGATCAATCATCCACTATGTCTGGTAAGGTTTTCCTTCTTTGCCTCCGTGATTTACTGATATTATCCTTTTGGTGCCTAAGTTTTCCCTTTATGGCCGTTTTTAGACGAGGCCAGTTCTAGAGGAAGGAACCTCTTTACATTCGAGCTTGCTACTAATGAAATCTCGGAGACCCTTTACGAAGCTGCTCTCCGGGAAGGCTGCATCACATCGGCCTGGGAACCTCGCTTTCCCTACGATTCTCACCAACCCACCAAGAGAAAACACATAGTTACCCGTCCTCGGTAAGGAGAAGTGTTTGTCTCCACGGGACAGATAAACGCCGGGATCCGATTCCCTTTCAGCGGGAATTTGGTTGAAATGTGTAATTTCTATCAGACGCATCCAACCACCTTCTCCCCACACGCTATCCGCGTGTGGAATGCCTACCAAGTCCTGTGCCTCTGCCAACAATGGACGTACAGCCTGCTGCTCTTCCGTACCTTCTACGGAATGAAGTGTAACAAGGCTGGAGTCTGCTCCTTTACCCCTCGACTTCCCAAATGGACCAGGGAGAAACTCGCTCGCTTCGGCTGGGATGGCGAAACTTGGAAGTTCAACAAGGATCGGGGGTTCATTCGCGACTCAGGGTCCGACAACAGTGGGTGGAAGAAGTACTACTTCTTCGTCCAGAACAGCTCCGTCCCGTGGCCCCGATGGGAGGTTGTCGCGGACCATGCCCCCAAGTTTGAATCCTACACTGAGGACGACTTCAACACCCTTCAACTGATCCAGCTTTATCGTTGGGGGGAATCCTTCGCTCCCCTTGACGCCAATAAACTCGTGGAGGGGGACCTGATCCAGATCGGGGTTCAACTCCTCGATTCAATTTCCGACAACTTGGTTCTTTGGGTAACACTTCTAACTGCATTTTTATTTTCATTTTTGCAGCCAAGAAGGCATCTCTGCTGACCCATCTCATGTTGAAGCAGGGGGAGACCGACGCTGTTCCAAGCTCCAAGCGGAAGCGAAAGTCCTTGAAGAGGGGAGCCTCCTCTTCTGTGGCTCCTCCGACTGAGGAGCAAGTCGAGATGGCCAAGCGGGCCAAGAGAGAGGAGGTGAACAAGGCCTTCGGTGTCACCACCGCCGAGGAAGGTAAGCGTGTTCGCCAAGCTATTAAAAAATACAGGAGGTTGGTTCCCGAGGAGTTTATCCCCTCCGACCAGCAGTCGCGGGTCAGAGAAATCAAATACATACTTCAAGGGGAAACCCCCCGCGTCCTCAAGGCGGGCTATTACAACTTCTGTGGAAAGGACCAGTACGTCCCGCGTGGGGTCATCTGGTGCCCCAATAATGAACTTCCTGACTTTATTCGTCCCCCAACCGCAGGTCTATCGGAGGCTCTCACTCCGACGAAGGCTGCAACTCCAGCGAGGGCTGCGACTCCACGGGAGCCAATAACAGAGAGTACCCCGACGGAAGCTCAGTTCCATCAGGTGACTATCTTGGATGCTTCCCCCTCCTCCGAGGAGCCAAATGAAGGCTTGATTCCCCGCCAGAGGCCAGGGCGGAGCATCCTGAGGCCAGCTATGGAGGACGTGTCCCGGATTCCTCCTTGGATTTGCCCTCTCCCACTCCGGAGCCTCTGACTGAGGCTTCCAAGGTCATTCCTCCTCTTCCCCTGGATGGGAGCCTCTACGAGGTTTACACCCCCGATCAAGAGACGGTTCCCTGGAACCCGATCGAGTCTCTTCGAGGGGTCCCCCTCCATCGGGGAGAGCTTCAGCCAGAATTGGCCCTGCACCTGCTGGCAGGGTCAATTCCACCAGCCTTGAGACGTCCGATCTCCTTGGCTGACGAAGATATCGACGAGGATCTTCGCGACATGGCCATCCGTCAGATGGAGGTAAAACTTTACCTTCGCTTTTGCTCTTGCCTTCGATTATTGGACCTTAACATTTTATTCCTTTTGCCTCAGGAAACTGCGAGCCAACAGCGCTGCTTTGGCTTCCTCGCTCTGAAGGATGCTTTGAAGGAGGAGCGGGCCAGGTCGGACCCCAAAGCCTTGGCCAAGCTCCAGGAGGACCTTGCCGATGCTGTGGCGGCAAGGGAGAAGATAACCAAGGAGCAGACCCTCCTTGGCCAGAAGGCTATGGACTTGCAAAATCAGGTCCATGACTATGAAGCCGTGCTGCGTCGGAAGCGGAGGATGCTCAAAGAGGAACAGCAGCGGCACGAGGCGGAGCAGAGGCAGATCGTCCTCGAGAAGAGCATTCTCGAGGAAGCTAAGGCGGGACTCGAGGCCGAGAAGGCTGAATTTCCTGCCAAGCTGGCTGAGGCAAAGGCTCAGGGTCGCGAGGAGGGTCACGAGGAGTATCGGAACTCCGATGATTTCAAGGCGGATGCCGTGGGGTTCTGCAAGGCCGAGGTGGAGAACGTTCTGTTCAATGCCGTCGAGGAACTTTACACGGTATACGAGGATGCCATTGACTTCAAGAAGTCTGAGACCCTTGCCCCCTTCGCGGAGAAATACTTCAACCTCCCCGCGGAAAGTGATGAGGCCGATGCCCCCGAGGGTGCCGCGGACCCGACTCCACGAACTGCGGAGCCTTCTGCCCTGGACCCCGCGAACTCTGCTCCCTCCGAAGCTGCTGAGGACCCAACTTCCAACAAGGACCAGGCTTAATGTTTCATTCTTTAAGTCCTTGTAATTTCCTCTTCATTTCCTCCTTGTATCGGAACCTTCAGGCCTTCGAGCCTTTATGAAAAATTCCTTTTATCTATTTTGGTCTCGATTATTATTGCACTACTTAAAGCGACTTGAATCGTTATTTAAAACGTTCTGATGCATCACTTAAGATGACTTCATACATCCTTCCGATGCTTCACAAGAACTTACCACTTAAGGTGATTTCATACGTCCTTCGCGACGTTTTTCTCGGGACCTCACCACTTAAGGCTTCTCGTCCATGCCGTTCAAGGCAATTTCGCACATCACTTAAGATGATTTTATCGTACCATTTAAGGCTTTTTATCGCGTCATTCTAGACGACTTAATCATACCCCTTAAGGCTTTTTGCTGCATCATAAAGACGACTTACTTGTACCCCTTAGGGCTTTTATTCATACCTAGGCTTTTTGTTGCATCATAAAGACGACTTATTCATACCTCGTAAGGCTTTTGTTCTTACCTCGGAAGGCTTTTTATCGCGCCATAAAGACGACTTAATCGTACCTCGTAAGGCTTTTTAATCGTACCTCAGAATGCTTTTTAATCGTACCTCGGAAGGCTTTTATCGCGTCCTTTAGGACGACTTACTCGTACCTCGGAAGGCTTTTTAATCGTACCTCGGGAGGCTTTAATCGCGTCCTTTAAGACGACTTACCAACAGTTAGAATAAATCTAAAAGCAATTTGATCGGAAGCAACTTCTTTTATTCATTAATAACTCAAAGCTTGCTTACATCGGATATCGGATCAATCGATAGATAAATTGCGCCATTCGCGGCGACTTAACATCACGCACCTCTTAAGGCGACTTAGGATCAAACATGATATTTCTCCAAGTGTGCGCCACTGAAAGAATGTTTCAACGTCTTGCCATCAATATCTTCTAACTTGTACGCATTCGGGGCTGGCATCCCTACGATCTTGTAAGGTCCCTCCCATTTCGGTGACAACTTGTTGATCCGATCTTGATAGACGAACTCATTCCTCCGCCAAAAAATTTCTCCCACGAAGAATTTTCGGGACTTGACCCGCCGATTATAGTACCTGGCTGTTGCCAGACGCATCCGAGCCTGAACTTCATCAGCTTTCCGCCTTTTCTCTTCAAGCAAGTCCAAGTCCAGACGTCTCATTTCTTCGTTCGTCAGAGGCTCATAATACCTCATGCGATGGGACGCCACCGCTATCTCCACGGGAGCAACTGCCTCCGTGCCATAGACAAGGCCAAACGGAGTCTCCCCCGTCGATTGCTTGGGTGTTGTTCTAACAGCACACAACACGTTTTCAAGCTCATCTAGCCAATGACCCTGCAAGGCATAGACCCTCTTCTTCAAGCCATCCATTACGATCTTGTTGGCTGATTCCACTTGCCCATTTGTTTGAGCGTGGTGGACCGAGGATGTCCGATGCTCAATGTTCAGCTGTTCCAGATACTCCTTCAACTGAGCCCCATTGAACGGAGGGCCATTATCGTTGATCAACACTTGAGGAACCCCGTACCGGGATACGATTTGAGTCTGGAGAAACTTGAGGATCTGCTGTCCCGTCGTCTTGGCCAACGCCTTAGCCTCTATCCACTTCGAAAAGTAATCAATGGCTACAAGTAAGTACTTGCACTGACCTTTCGCTTGTGGAAGGGGTCCCACCAAGCCAATGCCCCACTGCGCGAATGGCCAAGCACTCTTGATGGACATCAAGTTCGCGGCAGGAGCCACGATATTCGGAGCGTACCTCTGACACGCATCACAAGATTGGACCAACGCTATCGCTTCCTTGTTCATCGAAGGCCAGTAGTAGCCTAAATTCAGCGCTTTCCTCACAATGGATCGGGCCCCTTCATGACACGCCGCGACTCCTTCGTGCAACTCTCTCAGAATCCGATTCGTGTCAGGCCCCGCCACACATCTCAGAAAAGCCTTTACATGCCCCTTCTTATATAATTGGTTGTCCACCATCACGTAGTTGCTTACGATTCGACGCAACCTGACAGCTGCCACTTCATCGTCGGGGAGTGCCCCCGTAGTCAGGTATGTGACTATCGGGGTCATCCAGGTGGGTTCCTCTTCTTCCTCCGATCCTGCTTCAATAGCACATACCTCCGATGGATCGATGGTTGAGATAATTACCCTCTCCAGAAAATGCACCTTCCGATTCTCCTCGGGGGCTACTCCCAGGGCAAACTTGCTTAAGGCATCTGCCTCCGCGTTCTCCTCCCTCGGGATTGCCTCAATGTCGAAGCTTTTGAAGCTTCCCTTCAAAGTCTGCACCTCGTGCAAATACTTCCTCATTGTCGGGTTCTTCGCCTCGTAATTCCCCTGGACTTGATTCACGATCAGGTTAGCATCACACTTCACCTTTAAATGATCAACTCCCGTACCTTTGGCGATTTTAAGGCCCGTGATGAGAGCCTCATAATCAGCTTCATTGTTGGTGGCCCTAAACGTCAAGGCCAAGGCATATCGCAGGGGCTCGCCTCTACCGGGCGGTATCAGTACAAATCCTGCCCCCGATCCCTCTACACTTGAAGAACCATCAGTGTACATTTCCCAGGTGTTCTCCTCATTTGGCTGTTCAGATTGTTCTGCTATCGGGACCTCCATGGCTGCCCCCTCTACAGGACCTGCTTCTTCCAGATCGGGTGCTGTAGACTCTGCTATGAAGTCCGCCAATGCCTGGCCCTTAATAGCTGTTCTTGGAGCAAAGTGAATACGGAACTCCGTAAGCTCGACTGCCCATTTCACCAATCTCCCCGACGCCTCCGGTCGGTTTAAAAAGTGTTTCAAGGGCTGATTAGTTAACACCGTAATCTCGTGGGCATGGAAGTAAGGCCTCAGCTTTCGAGCAGCAATAATCAACGCAAAGAGATACTTCTCAACAGCGGGATAATTCATTTCAGATTTGGCAAACGCCTTGCTTACAAAATAAACAGGAACTTGGTTGCCCTTGACAATCTTTATTAACACAGAACTAACAGCAACTTCAGAAACAGCCAAATAGAGATAAAGCGGCTCGCCTGGAACCGGTTTTGCCAACGGCGGGAGAGTACGTAGGTGTTGCTTGAGCGCCTGAAATGCCTCCTCGCACTTTTCGGACCAGTCAAACTTCTTGTGGGCCCTTAGCACATCAAAAAATGGCATGGCTCGGTCACTCGCCTTGGATAAGAAACGGTTCATCTCGGCTAATCGGCCATTCAGCACCTGAACCTCCCGATGGGTTTTCGGAGACTGCATCTCCTCGATTGCTCTCAGCTTCTCAGGATTTACCTCGATTCCTCTTTGGCTCACCATAAAGCCCAGGAACTTCCCCGAGTTCACTCCGAAAGCGCATTTGTCCGGATTCAAACGAACCTGATGAAACCTCATCCGCTCAAACGCCACCGCCAAGTTGCGGACATGGTCTCCCGCCTGTCGAGACTTCACCAACATGTCATCCACATAAGCTTCCATGGTCTTTCCCAGCATGTCCCCGAACAATTTGTTCACCATCCTCTGGTAAGTCGCTCCAGCATTGACCAGCCCAAAGGGCATAACATCATAGTGATAGACATCACTGTCAGCATAGAAGGCTGTGTGGGGGGCATCCTCCTTCGCCATCTTGATCTGGTTATAACCAGAATAAGCGTCCATGAAGCTCAGCAACTCATGTCCTGACGTGGCATCCACCAACTGGTCGATTCCCGGGAGCGGATAACAGTCTTTTGGGCAAGCTTTGTTCAAGTCGCGGAAATCGACACACATCCGCCACTTCCCGTTACTCTTCCTCACCAAGACCGGGTTAGCGACCCAAGTCTAGAATCGGAGCTCCTTGATGAACCTAGCATCGAGCAGCCTGCCCACCTCCTGCTGGATCGCGATAATCTTGTCCGCGCCCATCGGACGCCTCTTCTGCGCGATAGGCTTGATTGCGGGATCAATCTTCAGCTCGTGCACAATCACGTCGGGGCTGATTCCTGGCATATCGCTCGGGGACCAGGCAAACAACTCCTTGAACTCCTTCAGGAGCTCGATCAATTCTCGGGCTCTTTCCTCCGACAAAGTAGACCCGATCTTCACTTTTCTTTGAGGTCCGTCAATCTCGACCTCTTTCAGATCCTCCATGTGGGCGGGACGCCCAAACTCCTCTCAAGGGTCAGCATCAGTCTGAAGGACAGCCATAGCTTCCCTCCTTCTCCTTCGGGTGGCGTTAACATAACACTTTCTGGATGCCACCTGGTCACCCTTGACCTCCCCGACTCCATTGTCAGTCGGGAACTTCATCTTCTGGTGGACGGTCGAGGCGACTGCCATGAGAGGATTGATGGTGGTCCTTCCGATGATAGCATTGTACGTCCCCGTAGACTCCACCACGACGAAATCCACGTTCCGCCTTTCCGCTTTCCACCCACTACCGAATTCCACCGGTAAGGTGATCATTCCCAGCGGATAGGAAGTAGAACCAGAGAATCCCACCATCGGGAAGTTCACCTGCGCCAAGTCCTTCTTCGTCTTTCCCATGGCTTCCAAGGCGTCCATGAACAGAATGTCGGAGGAGCTCCCTCCGTCTATCAGGATCCGCTTCATCTCGAATCCATCCACATCCAAGGTCACGACCAAGGCATCATCGTGGGGGCTCTCCACGCCTATCAGATTCTCTGCTGAGAAAGAGATCACCATTTCTTCCTTCTTAGTCCACGATCGGGACCTCTTTCCTAACACCACGGCAGCAGATATTCGGGAAGCGTAATTCTCCCGAGAAGCGGAGGTATCACCTTCCGCCGCCATTCCTCCGTGAATGACATTGATGGTTCCCCGCCTCTCCTTACGGGCACAGGAAGATTCCGGCTCAACCTTCTTCTTCTTTGGAGATCGATCACGGGACCTGGAACGAGACCGCGATCGAGTTTTGGAACGGGATCGGCACCGTCCCCCGCCTACAAACTCCTTAAGCTTCCCCTTCTGGATCAGCTTCTCTATCTCCTTCTTCAGCTCCCGACAGTTATCCGTGTCGTGACCATTAGCTCGGTGATACCGACAGTAACGATCAGAGCGACCTCCCAAGAATTCACCTTCTTTCCTCTGGGGGTATCGGACGAGACCCTGCCGATCCATCAACGCTAGCACGGCGGCCATCGAACTGTTGAGGGGAACGTGACGACCCTCTCGGTTATCCTTCCTCGGAGGACGCTTGTCCTCCCTTCTATCGGGGCGACCACGGCTCCTACTTCCCTCCGATTTGTCGTTCTCTTTGCGATCGTCCGACAGCTTGAACGATTGCTTTCCTCTTCCTGACTTCGGATGATCAAGCTCTCCGGCAGCAATCTTCGACTCCTGCACGTCGATTTGCTGCTTCACCCTCGCTTGCAAAGCTTCCATACTCCACACAACCTTCGCAGCCACACTATGCATCAGATCGGAACCATATGGGGCAGTTAGGTTCCGAAGGAAGGTGCGGATGGTCTCTCCCTCTGACATCTCCTCGTCGATCTCCGCGACACTAGCAGTGAACCGTTGGTAGTAATACGCCAACGATTCATCAGACCTCTGCACCACCTGGGTCAAAGACCTCACGCTCTTCAAGAGGCGCCTACGACCCTGATACTGCTTGATGAAGCGGTCGTGCATATCACTCCAGCAAGTAATACATCCCGGCGGTAGGCTGAAAAACCACGTCAAGGCCCTTTCTCCCAATGTGATCGGGAACAGCACACACACGATGTCATCATTCGCGGCCCTACCCATACAGGCCTGGACATGCCTCTGAACATGGCGAACTGGGTCCCCTTCACCATCGTACTCCTTGATGGTCGGAATACCTAGCCCTGGCGGGGCGACAATATCTATCAGCCGTGGAACAAAAGGATGAGTAGATCGATCCCTCAGCTCCGATGTCATATGTTTCTGGTCAACCATGCAGATGTTGACGATCTTCACCACCTGATCGGGGGTGATGGGGCCATTCAGGGGAATGTTCATGTGTTGCACTGGTCCGGGACCGTCGACCACGAACCTTTCCGAATGCACGGGTTCCTTACCCCTATTCCTGGACTGAACCTCCTGTTCCTCTTGAACCTCCCTTGGAGGAGGTGGAGGCAACTCTTCCCTTCTCTTGGCAGCCTCTCTTCTGTCCAGAAGAGCCTCCATGGCCTCCTGGAACATGGGCATAGCATCTGCTACTGCCTTAGCCAACTCCGGGTTTGAGGAAGCACCTACCTCCCTCCGCGGGATTTCCTCTCTGTGCACCACCGGATTTGGAGGAGCATCCACCTCCCTTCTCGGGATATCCTCCCTGTTCACCGCCGTGTCTCGGACTGAGACCTCGTGATCTTCACCATGCCCCCCCATGTGAGAAACAGCAGGGTGATCACCTTGTTCAGCAGCACGCTCCGGCAACGCGGAATTCACGGTTCCAGCAGGGCGAGAACTGCTCGCCGGGACTTGCTTCTTCTGCTTGCCACCACCAGCCATCGATCTAGTAGAAACTATTGTGACTTTTTGTAAGTTTCCCACAGACGGCGCCAATGTTGGATCACGGTCAAAGCTCCGGTAAGTTCTTGACGGAAAACCTGAACTCCTTGGCTCCGCGTAATCCTGCAAAAAGGGATGATCCGGGTGGTAACCCAGAATCCCTCTCCGATGCTTAAATGAGAGTTTGAACGATGGGGTGGATAGCAAAAGTCTAAGTTCGTATTAGAGAATGTGTGTTCTGAGGTAACTTCCTCATTTATATAGGAGGAGAAGTTACCTCAGTTACCTGTAACCGCGCCTGGCAGTTTACCCACGTTCCGTATATCTCGTTCAAGATTCCATGTATCTCGCCCCACGCTCCGCGTATCTCGCCCACGCTCCGCGTATCTCGGGCACGCCCTGCGTATCTCGGGGGAGTTTATCCATATCTTAACCGTTTCCCCACTACTCTATCTAGTAGGCGGGTTTCTTGGTCTTATCCTCTGATCACAAGTCCCGATCCATATCGGGGACTCCAGAGTTGTCTCATTCTAGGTCACCACCCAGGACCCCTCGTCCCACGGGACAGGGTCAGCATTCTCGGGGCTTTATTATCGAGACCTTCTCAAAGGCATATCGGGTCCTACTCAGAGGCTTCTCGTCGGGAGTATTCAATTCATATATCGGGACCGATCTCGTCGGGACCCTTCATACTGGGCTTCTGGGCCTTCCATGCCTTTCACGAGGCCCACTAAGCTTACCCGCCGTTTATTGACAGTTAACGGGGCTAACGATTACATCGGAACCCATCAATTTCTACTTTCCAAGTAAACTATCACATGCAGCTACATCCTCAACATTCAGGCATACGTGTCATACATGAAAACTTCCACATCAATAATGCATATTTGGCGACTGGCTTTTGTTTTTAAAACATTAAAAATATTAGGGGCTGACTTGCAATTCATGCTTACAATTAATCATGCGTGTTTCTAGACATGAATCCTAGGCAATCACAACCATCACAGCATGTCTGTCCTAATGCACAAACCATATATTTAACCAGGACTCCTCCCCCAACATCCAACTAGTTTGACGTAATCAAGACAATAGTTCTAATAAATATATGTGACGAAAAGTAAAAAATTTCTATTCAGCCCTCTAATTAATCCAGTCCCTAAATCATGCATTTCCGAGATCCATCCCCATTGTAAACACTCGATTTTGACCCGGACGTAACGACGTTACACATGATACGTCAAATTCCGGATGCGTCAGTCCACAAAGTCCCCAAAAATGCTCAAGGGCACATTAGGGAAATTATTATAAAATATATTTTAAATTATTTCGAATTTATTTAATATTTTCGGAATTTTTTTAAAAAATATATATAATAATTAGTTTTTTTTATGTTAGAAAATTATCTGTAAGATATTTATCTCCATATATTATTTTTTATTCAAAAAAAATATAATTATCTGTAAAGATAAATATCCTTAGGAATATTCTCTAGAATAATTATCTGTTAGCATTTTTTATTTAAATTTTATCTGTAATCTAGACTAGGTTTTTAGTATAAATAGGGGTCTAGGTTTACATTGTAAAGGAGAAAAAAAAACACCACAAAAAGCAATAATACACTATTCATCGGGATCCGTGCGATTTTCGTCCTCTAGTGCTCAGAAAAAAATTTAATTTAATTTATTTATTATTTTTTTTTCTGGATCACCGTGATCTCCCAGGACCGCCGGTGCAGCCCAACAACCACGTTGGTGGCCACACCGGTGGCCCATCCGGCCACCACGACGACCGGAGACACCGCCCGACGCCACCGCCCGATCCGCCACCCGACACCCGGCCGACTCCGCCCGCTAGGCTGCCCTCCGCCACCGTCGACCTTTTCTCTCTCTCTCTCTCTCTCTCTCTCTCCCTCTCTCTCTCTCTCTCTCTCTCTCTCTCTCTCTCTCTCTCTCTCTCTCTCTCTCTCTCTCTCTCTCTCTCTCCTCTTATTTATTGCAGCTCTACCCAGACGAAGCTTCTGGCCGCCGTTCCACCGCCGATTCGCCGGCGCCATCCCACTCACCATCCACCGGGAGTGACCATCGACCAGCCGTTCCGTGCTCGAGCCGTCCAATCGTCACCATCGTTACATCGGTCCTCTCCTCTGACGTTCATCAGCCCCCCAGCTCCGCCATCGACTTCGCCCCAGTCATTCCCGCGGCGACGCTCAGCCCAGTCAGCCCGAGCCATCTTGTCGTACCGTTCCCGACCTCACCTGGCCGCCTGCTGTGCCGCCCGGATCTAAGCCAGCAGCAAGGACGAGCGTCCATGGCACTTCCGGCCGGACCCCCGTCCCTTCACCGTGTCCTGTTCCGGCCACCTCACCTGTCCGTCGCTGCGTGTCAACCTCCGTCGAAGGCCCCGCTGCTGTCCAGTGCCGCCCCGACCCCCGTTGCCGTCTGTCCAGCCCTCTGTCGAAGGTAACCTGCGTTTTCCTTTTTTTTTTTTTTATTTTATTTATTTATTATTAATATTTTTTTTGCCAATATTTATTATTAATATTTGGTTATTAGGTTTTATGTTTTAATTATTATTATTATATTATAATTAATTAAAAATTAAAATATATTTAGTTAGATTTAATTAATAGTTTAGATGTAATTGGTAAAATTTAATTAGTAATTTAATTATAGTTGACTAATTTTAATTTAATAGCATGTGGGAAGTTTTTTTTTAGTATTTTAAATTTCATTTTTACTAGGAGTTATAGGTTACAATTAACTTTTTAGATTTAGGATTATATCTGATTAATATTTTTTATGATGAAATTTGATTAATTTTGACATTTTTAGATTAATTGGGCGTAATGTATGTAAATGATAAAATTCGCAAATTAAGTAAATTGAGTACCGAAAGGGCGTAATTAAAATTATATTTTTAATTAGTAATAGAACCCCCGAACTCGAACTTCTGATCGTAGACCGATTCTATATCTAGGTGTTTAATCCATTATTCGCTTAGGTAATTTAGGATTCTAGTTAGCCTTACAATTAACAAGTGGCGACTCTTT
This sequence comes from Clarkia xantiana subsp. parviflora, assembly GCA_036873135.1. Taxonomy (NCBI): domain Eukaryota; kingdom Viridiplantae; phylum Streptophyta; class Magnoliopsida; order Myrtales; family Onagraceae; genus Clarkia; species Clarkia xantiana. The sequence continues at coordinate 41,135,986 of JAPTYO010000002.1, forward strand.
CAAAATTGCACGTTTTCAAAACGTAATTCGCCGTAAGTCAGATTTTAGGTCCGACACCCATAATCGAAACTAGGCATTAAGGTGTAATTAAAAATATGAAAGTTTTAAACCTTCGAGCACTGTGTAGACTTATAAAGTTCAAAAACATTTGGATTTTAAAACTTGACCATCCTATTTTATTAATTGACTTGAATTTGATTTTGAAAATCCGGTTCAGTTCAGTCAATTCCGGTCCGGTTCGGTTCGGTCCAGTAAATCTAGTTCGGTTCGGTCCGGTTTTATTTCAAAATTTGGTTCGGTCCGAACCGGTCCAATAAAATAGGGTTCGCTTCAACACAGGAAACCGGTCCGGTTAGGTCAACTTAGTTACCCCAGCTCGACTCAATCCGGCTAGGTCGAACCGATTAAGAAAATCCGGTTTGGTTTTATTCCTATCTGGTTTAGCAAATTGGACCGGCCCATTAATCACATAGGGTTGGGCCGAAATAATCTTGTGGGCTAAGTAGGGTTTTAAAGACCACTAAAAACCTAAATTAGCCTCCAAGAATTATTAACTATATAAAATAATATCCAATATTGCATATATATATATAAATCGGCACACATCTATATATATATATATATATTTATTATCAAGATTCTATCTATAAGATGTAAATCAATCAACAATATATAAATTTCGGCCCAATTATATATATATATATATATATATATATATTTATTTATTTATTGTCAATATCTTTAATAAGGAAACAAACATACTGACAATATATTTTCTTAATCTTTTATGTAACTAAATCTATCAATAATATCTCAATCCCTATAAATAAGCTAGATATATTGATAGTTATATATATTTTCATATATTTAATGTGAACCTATCATTATGTTTCCAATTATAGACATGTTGTTACCTTTAATAAAAAAAATATTAAAATATAGTAAACAATATTCTAGACCTATTTCGGCTTAAACTTCTAACTTGGGGCCTAAGAAATTTAAAAAATTTCACCTTGTAACTCCTATAGGTTTCAGCCGAAAACACCAAATTGGAAACAAGTGGTCAAATTTCAATATCAAATTTTACTAAGATCTACAATCCAATGTTTGATTTAGAAAAAAGTCCCCTTTTTCTTGAAGATCATGAACATCAAATTTTACTAAGAACATCATGAAAATTTCGGCACACCCATCAAAGTGTTGGAGTATCTTGCAGTGTTTGCGCATGCGTGTGCCTTGCGGAGTAAGCGCGTATGCGTCTCATGCAGTGTATGCACATACTCGCGTTTTTGGGAACCGAAGCCGACGGGGTGTCGGGTCCGGTACATATGCAGGGATGTGTCTCGGGTCTTTAGTATGCCGGGTCTCCGCACGTGTCCAAGTCAGGCGTCTCCGTATACCTGCACAAAGGGAGTTATCGCACACCATGCGGGGGGGGGGGGGGTGGTGGAGTGCGATGAACCCTCTCCAATGCTTAAATTAGACGTCTTAGAGAGAGAAAGATAGAGAGAGGTCAGAGCTCCCTTTGCCAACTTAGTTTGAAATGAATGATCAAGGCCCCTATTTATAGGAAACCTTGGAATCAGATCGGGTTTTGAACGGTCCAACGTCGGTTTAGTGTAAAATACGAACCGGGTGTGGAAGCGAGTAAAGTTGACATCGGGAAGGTCCGCACGTGTAGTGTATACGTAAGAGTTTGCACGTTACCGAGAGGGACGATCCGGACCACACCGGCGTATCGCGACAATCCGGTGTGGTCCGGGTTGTCGGGACTATCCGGAGGTTCAAATTGTCGCGCAACCTGGACCTAGGTCAGGATTGTTTAACAATTAGGACCCGGTCCGGATTGTGGCGACAATCCGGATGAGGTTTTTAGCCCGGAACGTGCACGCGCGCATCCCGAATCTTTTCCAAACTTGCGGGTTTATAATTTGAATCGCTGGTGGGTTTGACGTGTAAACGAAATTCTATAATATAAAACGAACCTGAATCAGACGTATACCCATCATTTTCCCCCGAGTCAAGTGGTTGCGCGGCCCCTGCTTGACTCTATTTTCGATACAGTATACGTTCGATTTAAGTTCGGGTGTTACCTCGAGGTGGACTTACTATCCGTTGGTGTGTGGGTCTTTCTATTGCGTGTCGCTCATTTTGTTTGAGCGGGAGTGGTCACTACTGCCGACATGGTTAGTGTAGCAAGTGTACGTGTATGACATGTACATATATAATAATGTATGTCTATGTAGGCAATCATGGATACGAATGCTAACATGTGTACGAATATGGAATACGCACATACGTGAGTCGGCACTTGACGTGCAATGCCATGAAATTAAATCATGTAAGTATGGGCATGTATATATGCGATGACATGGGTATAAGTACATATGTGCCAGGATTATAATAATAAACACATGACATGGATATGCAAACGCGTGAACGTATATGTAGACGTTCATATGTATGCCCAGGTATGCAAGCATGAGTATATGCTAGGGAATTCCCTCAAAAGAGTTAGAAAAAATATGGAGAGGATAGGATATTACCCATACATCTATATAAGGGAGTGTGTATGTGAGTGTCTCCATACTTAGTCTCCACATATTGGAATTGGTTTCCTCCCTATTGCTTGATGGAAGAAACCGTAACTGCTAACATAGTAAGTGCATCGAGCATGCGTGTATAGCAAATACATATGTAGTCATGTAAGCGTATGTACATAACATAGACGTAAATGTTGACATGTATGCGAACATGGTATACGCGTGTATGCGAGCAGACGCGCGATATGTAATGACATGGAATTAACGATGTGAACATGGGAATATGTATGCAATGATATAAGTGTAGATATATGCGCAACAATGTTGTGGTAACAGTCACATGTCATGTATATGCAAACGTGCATATGTAAGTGTGTATATGTAAGCATGAGTGTATGCTATAGAATCATAAAAAGAGTTAGAAAAAAATAAGGAGACGTACACCTTCATACTCACACTATACAAATGAGTATGTGTTACGGACGCGCAGGTCCTGAGATTGCGGGACGCCATGCTCCCGCCGCATCATTGACGAACGCCTCATAATAGGAGTATGTTTGCCACGTATATATCGAGAGACGAGGCCTTTGTCGATATAGTATTGCCCCCGGAGTGGGAGTTTTGTAGTGACGTAGCCGGGTACGCGCGTATATGTTTCGTATAGGTGCATAGATCATATAGGTGTATGTAGCTGCCAGTTCGAACAATAGGCGTACTAGCCCTTTAGTTGCGAGGTGTTAGGCCTCCGACGTGTTGTCGATGAACGTCCCATGATGGACATGTGTTGGGTCGCGCAAACGCGCGTAGTGTTGGGTCGCGCAGATGTGCGTAGTTCCGTGTAGGCTGTATAAGTGTCGGGATGAGGCCCTTACTGACATAGAGTTTCCCCCGTATAGAGGATGTTCGTTACGTAGTAGTTGTGAACTTTTAAGTCCGTAGGTGTTGAGTTTCCCCCGCAGTGGGGGTGTTCGCCATGTAGCTGTCTTAGACGCGGGGTGTTGACCCTTGTGCCGACTGCTACTTGGGTTTTCCAAGGTTGGATGCATTCAGCGACTGCTACTTGATGTTTCCCTGGTAGGGAGAAGGTCAGAGGTCGACGAGGCGATGTACCGTTCCATGTCGTTGGTTAGAGGTCGGCGAGGCGACGTGCCTATCCATGTTGTTGCCGCTACTTGGTGTTTTCAAAGAAGAGTGCATCATGCGACCGCTACTTGGTTGTAGATATGTTGCTGTGACGCACATACATGAAAGTCGTTTGGCGATTTAAGGAAATAATAGCCACTTAGAGGTGCGTGGATATGATAGCCATTTAGCAGTGTGCAAACCTGATAGCTGCATAGAGATGTGTGGACATGATAGCCACTTGGTGTATCCGTTAGGTGCTTTGTATGTGAGGTGGTAGATCTTTCATTGACGTGTCGTCGTGTGTGCGCAGTGTTGCACTTGGGGCTTATACTTAGAATTTGGAAGCAGATCGTTTCCCCTTCTCGATGTGTTGAAATGTGCGCGCGCTGCGCAAAGTGTCTCCGTACTTAGTTTCTGAATGGGAGGTGTAACTCCTCATTCTTGGTGTGTTGACGCACGCGTGCTGCACTTTGCATCTCTATACTTAGCTTTCAAACGTGAGGTGTTGCTCCCCCTCTTATTGCGTTGACGCGCGCGTGCTATACGTTTGGTATGGTAGTCCCTGCGAATCTCGCAAACTGGCGATCTTAGAGTAACGGTGTTACACTATGACTTTTTACGACTTCCTGTTTGTAGGCCGTTCCTCCAATGTGACGAATCGCGTTGTTGCTGTTGCGGACACTCTGCCTCGTTTTAAAACCAAAGGAGCTGACTCTGAGGTGCGTCCCTCGAGTGATCCCAAGCGGTCGAATTATGGCAGTGGTGAGGCGTCGAACGTTAAGGGTCAGGCTCGCGCGCCTGCTATGTCTGCCCCCGGTCCAGGGACCAGACCTTGGAGGAGAGGTCTCCTTGTTAAGTTGTGTAACTTGCCTTTATTTTCTTGATATAATTTGATGTTTGGGCCTTCTTGTTTATCTTTGTGTGTGTTTATAGGTATTGCGCACCTTGCCGCACTCACCTGGGCTGACTTGGTTCGTCCTACCAAGGACGCTATAACTGGTGGGGAGTGGGCGCCCTTTGCTTGTTGGGGGGCCACGTTTTTCCAAAGGTACCCGCCTGGCTACTCCTGAGGTGGGAGTGCATGTGTTCCGGCAGGTTATTCCTCTTGTCGATTGAAGGGTTCGTCCCAGCCACCTGAGGATGCGCACTCGTATGCTGAGGGTGCGATGACATGTCTTGCGCCTGTAGGTATTCATCCTTACTCTTTTATAACTTGTCTTTCTTCCTTTGTGATTGAACACACGGAGGAGAAGAAGGCACTCCGTGAGAAGTGCGACATGGTATGTCGTGAGTTGGCGAGCAAAAAGGAGAAGGCACGCTTCTTGGATTCGAAGATTGCTGTCTTGGAGGCGGGAACCTCATCTCGTCAGGCTCGAGTTGTTGTACTCGAGTCTTATGTAGCGGCCCTTCAAAAGTAGGTTGTTGAGGATAGTGAGGCGCACGGCGTTGCCTTGCAAGCTGTGGAGGAGAAGGCCTATGTGGCAGGCAAGGTTGATGGTGTGGTAGAGTACAATAACTTGGAGTCCCATATGACTGAGATTCGGCCAGGTGCTAACGACTTGTTGTACGACTCCATCGAGGTCTTTATTGAATAGGTATATACTTTTGCCCCCGATTTCCGCTTTGATCAGTTGGGTGTATATGCCACGTTTTCCACTGGGCATGTAGCTGCCTTACGTCTTAGAGATGGGATTGTTCCCCCGTCTGTTGTGGCGAATACCCCCCATATTTCTGAGGCGCCTGCCCTTATGATTATTGAGGCGGATGCCCCCTAGGACGTTGAGGCGACTGCCTCATGGGGTGTTGTGGCTGATATTAGCCTGTATGAATTGGTATTTGATTATGATGGTGAGTTGAGTATCGTGGTGTGGGCTCCCATGGATGAGGTTGTAGCCGATGCATGCGGTGATGCTGATGTTGTCGATGTTCCTGACGTGGTGTCGGGTTGATCGTTGGTTTCATATTGAACCTTTGTATATAGTTTTGGTTCCCCGTGTCGGGTTGAGGTTGCACTTGGGGTGTTGTCCCTTTGAACCTTTTATGCATATGTTTTGATGCTTTGCTTTCATGATTGTCCATGTGGTGTGGACTATAGAGTAGAGTTGAGACTCCTCCTCTTGTTGGATGTAGCATCCGTAGTTGTTGTTAGGAGACATATTTTCCTGCATTGCACGCCCCTCTTGGTTATACAAAGGCATGGCGAAATGGATATGTGTTAAACACATGCGTTGTATGCTTGCTGTATTTCATGGGTAGTAACGCGCAAGACTTTAGAGCGACGCTTAGCATTTATGGGTAGTAATGCGTAAGGCCCTTGTCCCGGCACTTGGCATTTATGAGTAGTAATGCACAAGACCTTTGATTGACCCTTGGCATTTATGAGTAGTAATGCGCATGACCCGTACATACACGTGAATGTGTCGTCTTGACGAGGCAAAACCTTAGATTTTACTGTCTCTTAGTCCACTCTAAGGCGACGTTGTCACAAGACGCTACTTGTCAGTTTGATGCGTTTTTCCATCTGTTAGTTGGAAACACCCCGCGTAACGTTGTTGCAAGGTGTTCTGTTGGCTAACCCAGTTACTTGCCCTGCGATGCTAGTAAGCCTCCACTTTGTTAATCAAAGGGACGTGACAGAGGTCGTGTAGTACGCCTTGTAGTTTATACCGTCTTTTAGGTCGTTCCAAAGCGACGTTGTAGCAAGACACGACTTGCCAATTTTGAAAGTGTTTTGATCCGCTACTTGGGTATCCCCCGTTATAGCGTTTATGCGAGGTGTTCCTTGGCTAGTCCTTGTACTAACTTTTCGATGCTACTACACCTCTACCTGGTTATTCCAGGGGGCTGTACAAGTTCGTATTACACGACTTGTAGTTTTTTCCGTCTCTTGGGACATTCCAAGGCGACGTTGTAGCAAGACACTACTTGCATAGTTGGAGTATTTTGTTTCTGTTATTTGTTCATGGACAAGATAACGTTTTACAAGACTCAACTTGTATGTTTGGTGAGTTTTGCATGACGGCGATGGTAGGATATGCTCCTACCGGCGTAGAAAGGTAGTACATAATAATGAACACTACTTGTGGGTAGTAATAGGTTCACATGGAGTTGCCCTCGTAAAGAGGATGTCGCACCATGTTTCATGGGGTTGCTCTCGTATAGAGGATGTCGCACCATGTATTGTGGGGGTGAATCATGCCCAAGTGTTTAGTAATCTATACAGGGTGTCATTTTCCTCAGTAAGATGTCATGGGGTTGCCCTCGTATAGAGGATGTCGCGCCATGTAAATGTGTGGGTTGCCCTCATATAGAGGATGTCGCACCACGTAGTAAATGATTACCTCTTGGTTGAAAAATCCAAGGAATGGTTGTTGTAATCATGGGGTTTGTTGAGGTCGATTCCACTTGGGACACCTCGGGCTACTCTTCACGGACCTCGATCCTCGAACTGACTTTGGCTTCTTCCTCGATCTTTTATACGCCAGGTCCTGTAGAATGGGCGATAACCAACTTGGAGAGAGTGGGTGGGGTGGCGCTGGTTGAGCCCTCTCCGATGCTAAAGTCAGGATCTTAGAGAGAGAAAATGTGTAGAGAGCGTCAGAGCACAAATAGCCAATTTTGGAGAGTTTCGAGTAAACTTGTCAAATGGGAGGTATAGGTCCCTATTTATAGGAAACCTGAGAACCGTACCCGGTTTTATGCAGTTCAATGTCGGTTTATAGGAAAAAGCTTACCGACATCGAGGTTGGCTACGTGCGCACTGACTTCTCTGGTAAACGCGCAGTGTTAGGGGTAAGCGCGCAGTACCGGTCGGTAGTCCGGACCATGTCGACATCCGACATGGTCCGGAATGCCTTGGCAATCCGGATGTCCCCGGTCTGGGTGTGGCGCGCATCTGGACCGTTTTGACCCAGGTTGATTGCGGTAAGATCCGTTTGTTGTTCTGGCGTGTTTGCGAGGTCCGAAACGTAAATACGAACCCGAATTGGACAGATATCCATCAGGGTTGCCCCCGAGCGGGGGTGTCGCGCCATGTTATTTGTAAATCATCCTTAGTAAAATTTCCAGGATGTAGTTGTATAGAGTAGATATAATAGATGTCACGTGATAGAGCGTATTGAGTGCTCGTTGTTGACGTCGAGTATTGACATGTTGGCAGCGTATGATATAGGCCGCTTGTTGTGTTTAGCGTAATAGCTTGTATTGTTGATGTAAGTTGTATGCATAGAGTCCACTACTTGGTATTATTCCAGAGTAGGGAGTATGTGAGAATAATGTACCTACGAGAATACATTAACTTCATTAGATAATTGCAATGCTTGCAATATCATAGGGAATAGATGATGTTCTATGGTCTCCTAAAGTTAATATGTATTTAAACTTTTGTACGAATACTCCCTTTGGTTGACGACGCCTAACGTTCCTTGCTGTATGTGTTTGTTAACATATCTCTGTTTGAGTTCTTTAGTCGATGTGCGTAGTTGCATCCATGTTGTGATGCGCATATACGTATGCGATCGCTACTTGATGATGCTCCCAAGGTGAGATCCAATGTATGTAGTGAGTATTCCGTAAGATATTTTGAGGTCTTCATTCAGGATGTGTATGTATGTCACTTCTACTTAGCTTGGATGCCTAAGTAGAGTGTTCGTAAATAGAGAATTCCAGGGAGTGTTGTATACAACCTCCACTTGTTGTTGTCTCCTTGTATCTGTACATAAGCTGTCTCAAATTTTTCGCATTGATTCGAGGTATATATTGGTTAGTAAGTAATATGGAACTATTATAAAGTATATAAGTTGATATGCTCACATTGCATCTTGTCATTTATACTTGCATTTACTTCTATCATATCATTAGATGATTGTATAAGGTTATTATATGGTGCATATATCATGTAGTACATGTTACATGGTGTATGCACCTTGGTGCACCATGTTGGGCACATAGGATAGCTAGTCCTAGTTGGTGATCCTTATCACCTAGTATATATAGTTTACCTATTGCATTGTAATCCCTAATCATCAATCAACAAATGATTCAACCTACTAAAGTTCTTATGGTATCAGAGCCACCTCAAATGGCGGCACAACCACAAAGCTAAAGAAGACCAAGTTTCTTCAAAGTTTTGCTTTAACATTCACCTTGTTCAAGTGTGGATTTGCAACTTCAGCTTCGTGGATTATCTTTTCTACTTCAACAATCCATTTCTTACTTAAGAATGGACATATAGTAAGTGGAATTTCAAGAACTCAACACGCATAAAGTAGATCTGCACCTAGACTAAGCATAGCCAAGATGACTTAGTACTAGTTTGCTTGTTCTTGAAGAATTCAGCCTTGTTGAGCTGATTGCGTGTTTGATATTGCTATTTCCTGGAGTTTGCTTTGTTTCTCTACATTTGGATATGGATTTTGAACATGTTTCAGCTGCGCCCCTTGCTTGATACCTGGAATTTCATTGCTTGATTTCCCTTATCTACACATTGCTCGGCTGAGGAGCATTTGTGCCTACCTTGTGCTTTGTGTTCATATCTTCAAGAATTCTGAGCTTTCATCAATGGAGAATGGTTTCTAATCCATTTCTGTTGAATTTCAAGCTTTGAAAGTCACAAATCTTGTTGCGGAATTGTACAAGCAATCTCATAGGGTGAGCTGGATTTTGTCCTACTATCAACAACCTTGGTGTACTACTTTTGTTTGTAGTGCAACTTGTGTATGCGATTTTGATTGGATTGTGGCAGCTGATTTCTTGGATTTGGATTCCTATTATTCACATTCCATACCTACTTGTGTTATCTGAGTTACAAAATGGCTCAAGAAACCAATGTTGATGACCCCCTTTACATACACCCCTCAGACACCACTGGCCATATGCTCATCCCTTTCCAACTACAAGGAACCTCCAACTATCATGTTTGGAGCACATCAATCAGGGAAGGCTTGTTGGTGAAGAACAAGCTTGGTTTTATAGATGGCACATTCACAAGATTGGATGTTGATGTCAATGATAGAGTGAAATGGGATAGGGCAAATGCAATTGTCAAGGCATGGTTGAGGAACACTGTGGCCAAAGATTTGGTGAATGGTTTGGTCTACAACACAACTGCTTCTTCTATTTGGAATGACTTGAAGGAGATGTTTGATAAAGTGGATGGCACACAAATCTTTCAATTAACAAGGGAGATTTATCAAACATCTCAAGGTGTGCTCTCTATCACTGAGTACTTTGCCAAAATGAAGCAACTCTGGGATGCCCTTGCTTCCATTGATGATTTGGATCTTCAATGTGCTGGAGACATTGCCATTGTCAATGAACACAAGGAAAGCAAAAGTTGATGGCATTTCTTCTGGGACTGAATGACTCCTATGGACACATTAGGAGCACCTTACTTATGAGACAACCACTTCCTTCCCTTAGCATTGCCTTCTCTGTATTGGTACAAGAAGAAAGCCAAAGGACCATCTCTGGTTCCATTGGTGATGTGGGTGAGGCAACTGCCTTGTTCACTGGAAAGCATCCATCCTATAGTGGTGGTAGAGGCAATGGAAGAGGATATGCAAGGGGTAGAGGCTTTGCTAGAGGCAATGGAAATGGCATTGGAAGAGAAATGGCTTTGGAAGAGGCAACTTCAATCCTTCAAGTCAGAGACCACTCAATACTTGCAACTATTGTGGCAAGAGAGGTCACATTGAAGACAATTGCTACATCAAACATGGCTACCCATATGATCACCCAATTCATCAAACCAATCCAAATGCTCCTAAGAGGAATTGGAATTCAGCCAACATTGTTGAAGAAGGTGGCAACTCAAGCACAATTGAGCATGTGGCAGCCAAGGACAAAAGGATATTTCATGGCACAGCTGACAAAAGAATCCAACATGTTGCTGCCCATAATGATCACTTTGATCATACACCCCTAAGCTTTGAGGATATGGATCAAGATCATGTCAACATGGCAGGTATATCTAGTGATTCTATGGTTTGGATAGTTGACTCAGGTGCTACTCCACATCACTCATCAAGTTGAGTGGCTACATGATTTGAAGAAAAGTGATTCAGATCACCAATATGTGCACTTGCCAAATGGTCACAAATGCAAAGTGACTCATGTTGGTTCTTGTTCTTTCTCAAGTGGATTTACCTTGACCAACATACTCTTGGTCCCTGACTTCAAGTTCAATCTGATCTCTGTATCTAGGTTACCTAGCCAGTTAAATTGCAAAGTGATCTTTACTTGTGATCATGTGTTACTTCAGGGCCAGAGTGGCAAGTCCATGGTGATTGGGGAATGAAATAGAGGACTATACACTTTGAAGGATGTGGTGCCTTCAAGCCCAAGGAAGTTAGCAGCTGCTTGCTTGGAGAATAAGGATGAAGTATTGAGATGGCATAGGCGTTTGGGCCATGTCTCTGAACAATATTTGAATCATTTGGATGTTTTAGGCTTGAATAAGACATATGGTTGTATCAAACAATGTTGTATTTGTCCTCTTGCAAAACAATCTAGATTTTCTTTTCCAACCAGTGATTCAATTGCTTCAAAGCCCTTTGATTTGGTTCACATGGATTTATGGGGTCCTTACAAAGTGCCAACCTTCAAGAACAATCAATACTTCTTGACCATTGTTGATGATCACTCAAGGGCAACTTGGGTTTACTTGATGAGGCACAAAAATGATACTTTCTTGCACATCAAGAATTTCCTAATCATGGTGAAGAATCAATTTGGAACAATGGTCAAAACTTTGAGGAGTGATAATGGGACTGAGTTCATCAATTCTATTTGCAAAGGTTTGCTTCTTCAATTTGGCATTCTTCATCAAACAAGTTGTGTGCATACACCACAACAAAATGGAAGGGTGGAACGCAAACATGGGGACATCCTCAACATTGCTAGAGCTATAAGATTTCAAGCATCCATGCCTTTGAGGCATTGGGGGTATTGCATACTCAATGCTTGTTACTTACTCAATAGGCTTCCCACCTCTATCTTGAAGTTCAAGTCACCTATTGAAGTGTTATATGGCAAAAATCCTTCCCTTCATCACTTGAGAACTATAGGTTGTCTATGTTTTTCAACCAAATTGAACAACCATGACAAGTTTAGTCCAAGGGCTGAACCATGCATCCTAATGGGATATTCAACATCTCAAAAAGGATACCTTGTGATGAACATTTCAAACTCAGTGTTTCATGTATCAAGGGATGTTCATTTCCATGAGGATATTTTCCCCTTTAGCATGTCTAAGGATGCTCTAAAGGCTCTTATTCCATCTTGCTTGGGAGTCAAGCAACCACTTGAGGATTTCCCACCTGAGAATCCTTTTCATTTTGACATGGATATATCAACCAACTCTCCTCCCATTGAGGATGTCACACCTCAAATAGATGATCAAGCACCTCCAATTGAGGATCAACCACCTCAACAACCAATTGAAGAAGAAGCACCCCAACCTTCCAATCTGAGAAGGAGTCTTAGAATTGCACAACTACACCCACCACCTCCTAGGAGAAGTGCAAGGCTTGCTGAACTCAAACAAAGATCAAGTTCAAATGCTATCTTTGGAATGGAGAAGTATGTCTCCTATGACAACTTGGGTCCACAATACAAATGCTTCTTGGCTGCTCTTGACAAGATCAAAGAGCCAACCACCTATAAACAAGCAATCAAAGACCCAAAATGGATCTTGGCCATGAAGGAGGAAATGCAAGCACTTCAAAACAACAACACTTGGGAGCTAATAGAACTCCCACAAGGCAAATCTTCAATTGGTTGCAAATGGGTATTTAAGGTCAAATACAATTCTGATGGTTCCATTGAAAGATACAAAGCAAGATTGGTTGCCAAGGGATTCACTCAAATTGAAGGGACTGATTTCAATGAGACATTCTCCCCTGTAGTCAAAATGGACACAGTGAGGATCATATTAGCTTTGGCAGCTTCCAAATCATGGGGATTGTACCACATGGATGTAAACAATGCATTTCTTCAAGGTGATCTAAATGAAGAAGTGTATATGGACATTCCCCAAGGCTTTAATCATTCCAAGTCTCTTGAGGGATGTCCCAAACTTGTGTTCAAGCTCAACAAGTCCTTATATGGTCTCAAACAAGCTTCAAGACAATGGAACATCAAGCTCACTCAAACCTTATTGAAGAATGGTTACAAACCATGTGCCTCAGATCATTCCTTGTTCACCAAGATACAAGGTGATGACAAAGTTTTTCTTCTCACCTATGTTGATGATCTTCTAATCACTGGCTCCAACACCAAGATGATCAATCAATTGAAGAACACACTCCAAACACACTTCAAATTGAAGGACTTAGGAGACTTGAGGTACTTTTTGGGACTTGAAGTTGCAAGGTCAGATAGAGGTCTTGTAATCAACCATAAGTATGCAATTGAGCTCATTGAAGATGCTGGCCTAGGGGCTGCAAGGCCTGCTGAAACCCCTATGGAGTTCAATGTCAAACTCACCACACATGAGTATGACAAAGCAACTAATTCAAACATTGATGATGCACTCTTGGAGGATGCCACTTCTTATAGGAGGATCATTGGCAAGTTGCTATACCTTACCATGACAAGGCCAGACATTAGCTTTTCAGTGCAAAGACTCAGTCAATTTGTTGACAAGCCAAAGAAGTCCCATCATGATGCAGTCATAAGAGTCATCAGATACATTAAAGGCACTCCAGGGCAAGGATTGATCTATCCTTCCAACATCAAGCTCAATTTGAGTTTGTTTTGTGATTCTGATTGGGCTGCTTGCCCTTTTAGTAGGAAATCAGTGAGTGCTTATTGTGTCAAGCTAGGAGAAGCTATGATAGCCTGGAAGGTAAAGAAGCAAGACACAATTTCCCTATCAAGTGCTGAGGCAGAGTATAGATGCCTAAGAGTTGCAATTCAAGAGGCACTTTGGGTGGGAAGAATCCTCAAGGAACTTGGCATACAAGTAAATCTTCCTATCCCAGTCCACACAGATAGCCAAGCAGCTGTGAAGATTGCAAAGAATCCCATGTTCCATGAGCGCACCAAGCACATTGAGCTAGACTGCCACTTCACAAGACATCATATTCAACAAGGATTCATAGGTGTCCATTACATTCCTTCAAAGGAACAACTTGCTGACTTGCTTACCAAGGCATTGGTCAAGAGTCAACACTTAGCTTTGCTAAAGCTATATGGAATCAAGGATGTGTTCCAAGAAAGAAGAGAAGAAGAAGAAAAGGATGGGAGAATATAGAGTATATAAGTTGATATGCTCACATTGCATCTTGTCATTTATACTTGCATTTACTTCTATCATATCATTAGATGATTGTATAAGGTTATTATATGGTGCATATATCATGTAGTACATGTTACATGGTGTATGCACCTTGGTGCACCATGTTGGGCACATAGGATAGCTAGTCCTAGTTGGTGATCCTTATCACCTAGTATATATAGTTTACCTATTGCATTGTAATCCCTAATCATCAATCAACAAATGATTCAACCTACTAAAGTTCTTAACTATAAGTCTCCTTATAAGGCTATGTCGCCTGTCACGTCGTCCAACTGGACTTGATTAGACTGAACTATTCGATCCTCATATCAGGTTTGGCTAGTTCGTTCTGTTCAGTTTGTAATGTTAATATGACTGGATCCGACTATTCGCGACCTGTTCCGTTCAACTTGAATTATGTTCTGACTAAATTAGACTATTCGAGGTAGGTATCTTACTCGAGTAGCCTGTTCTATTCAGTTTAGTATTTTGCATAGAGTTATTACGTCGTACTCAAGTTTTGAAAATATGCCGGTTACCTCGACCTTTTTGAGTAGAAGTGATTGCTTTTTGAGGGCGATACCTGGTGTTGATATCTTGGATTGAATCCGTAGAGGATGGTTGTTTTCCTCGTATGTGGTTTCCTCTCAGGAAGAGTAGTGTTGCGAATTCGCGTGACCTTTCACTTTTGAACTTCTTCCAAATAGTTAGGTGGGGTGACAAGCACTTGTTCGTTCGATGCCCCCCAAGTCGCTTGGCAGTCACACAATCTTTCTTTGCTCGGGTGTGATGAGTATCTCTTGTAAGTAGGATACCGCTAAACCCTTGTAATAGTCGTAGTTCACAACGTGCCCTCGTTCTTGCGACGAGTGTTAGGCATTTCCCTTGGTGACCGCTTGTGGCAGCGCCCATTCTTGTGGAGGATTTGTAAATTCCCTCCCTCTTATTCCTTGCATTTTGATGCAAGTGTATTTGTTGGTGAGATTGAGTAAGGGTAACTGTTCCCTTCTTGGACGCGTGTCTCGTTGTGGTAAGAAGCATTGGTACGCTTTTTGTCGAATTTGCGCGTTCTTGTGATTCTCCATGGTGTTGTACCCCCGCCGTGGCTATTACTTGTAGCTTAACTTCTTTTGAAGCTGTGCTTTTGTTACGGATGTTGAAATGACAAGGTCCCCCGCTTTTCCTTTTTTAGTTATCGGGTGTAGTGTTTATGTTACCTTTAACATTCACATTAGGTCGCGCATGCCTGGGTAAGTGCGTGAAAGCATATGTACCTGCGCGTGGGCACATGTAGGTGTGCGTAGGCACATGTAGGTGTGTGGGATTGTCTGGGGACTATCCATCCGTGTTAGAGTCGCCTCCTTCTTATTTGCTGGGTGAAGGAGTACTTTGTAGGATATCAGAGATAACTATGTCGTCTTTTCCACGTGATGGATTTGGCACAGATGTGCGTATAGCGCATGAGTCATTATTGAATAACGTTCCGCACTGGTGATGCGGTTGTCCCTTGAATGGTGCCCCCCTCTTCTTTTACCGCGATGCGATGTTTGAAGAGTTTGGACTCCTTCATGGAGGTGTAATCAGCGCATGCCCCCGGTTGGGGATTGGCGAGCAAGTTAAGGATTTTGCGCGGTCATGGCGTATTGAGCAGTTGTGTCGGAATCGGATGATGATAATTGTTCCGATTGCAGGTTTCCTTCCCTTAGTGGGGTTTGGAATCGTTGTCATTGCTCGTTTCGTCTTTCATGGGCGGTCTTGTATACCTCCTGTTCTGTGTCTGTCATGTTGCGCGTTTTTTGTTGCAGCTTGTCCCCCTGGGGTGTTGCTATGTCTAAAGTTGGGTGCACTGTAAAGACACATGCACTTTGTATGTGCGTGCGTTTGCTAGGCTTGTGATAGGCGTGCTAGCGGGCGTCTGGGGGATTCCCATTGGTACCCCCACCATAAGGTCTGGACTATGTCGTCTTGTCATTGGCTTGAGTCAACGATGATATCCAGCGGTAGCGATCCCTTTGCCGAGCCGGAGTGATCACGACACGTAAAAAATGTTGGTCGAATGTCGATGGTTGATGGTAATAGGTGCTGCAACTGTGGCAGTGTTAGTGGTGATAGCAGCGATTGATGCTGCCGTGGTGCACACTATTGTATGGGTGGTGGTAGATACAATCGCTATAGCGGTGGTTACGACGTCTGAGTAGCGCGATGTGGGTCGGCGTAGCGCTCCAGTGTTGGTCTTTGCATGTCTCTGTGCTAGACTATGCATCTCATGTTGGGAAGCCTCTGTGAATGTCAACGTTTGGATTGGTGCATCATCATGTTGGCGTTCTTTAGCATGTTGCATCTTCTAGGACGGGTATGTTTCCCTTGCCTAACACCACCATGTATGATGTATATGTTTGCCATATAGCTGTTGCAGGTAAGCGAGAGCTTATTCGTTCAAATCTCGTGGACGGCGCCAAAATGTTGGATCCCGACTCTTCGCGGGTTGTTGACTCGAAAGTCGTCGGGTCCTTGAAGTGTTGTGTAGTTGTGCTGACGGGTTATTTGAGCTCGCGGGTGTCCTACTGTCGGGGTGTCAGACACTTGTGGTGTAGGAGTGTCGGTGTGTCGGAGAGTCGGAGCTTCGGACTGTCAGGGACTCGCAAGCCCTTAAAATGACTAAGTGTTGGAGTATCTTGCAGTTTCTGCACATGCGTGTTCCTTGTGGAGTATGCGTGTATGCGTGTCCAGCAGTGTATGCACATACTCGCGTTGTTGGAACCCGAAGCCGACGGGGTGTCGGGTCCTGGTTCAGATGCAGGGTTGTGTCTCGGGTCTTTAGTATGCCGGGTCTCCGCACGTGTCCGAGTACGTGCGTCTCCGTATACCTGCACGAAGGGAGTTATCGCACACCACGCGGGGGAGGGGGGTGGTGGAGTGCGATGAACCCTCTCCAATGCTTAAATTAGACGTCTTAGAGAGAGAAAGATAGAGAGAGGTCAGAGCTCCCTTTGCCAACTTAGTTTGAAATGAATGATCAAGGCCCCTATTTATAGGAAACCTTGGAATCAGACTGGGTTTTGAACGGTCCAACGTCGATTTAGTGTAAAATACGAACTAGGCTTGGACAGGAGTAAAGCTGACATCGGGAAGGTCCACACGTGTAGTGTATACGTAAGGGTTTGCGCGTTACCGAGAGGGACGATCCGGACCACACCGGGGTATCACGACAATCTGGTGTGGTCCGGGTTATCGAGACAATCCGGAGGTTCGGATTGTCCCGCAACCCGGACCTAGGTCAGGATTGTGGCGACAATCTGGATGAGGTTTTTAGGCCCGGAACGCGCACGTGCGCATCTCGAACCTTTTCCAAACTTGCGGGTAAATAATTTGAAGTCGTTGGTGGGTTTGACATGTAATCGAAGTCCGAGTAGTATAAAACGAACCCGAATCGGACGTATACGCATCACATCTCTTCACTCAAGAGCTTATCCATGTCATGATCCCAACCGAATGTGGCACCTCGTCCAATTCCTGACTACGTCGGGAAAGGAGATCCAATACAACACATTCAAAAGCTTGAATCCTCTCTTCCGGGAGGAGCTGCAAATGAAGATCACTACGCAATGCTATTCCACACAACTCTCTCAGGAAACACTTCATATTGGTTTTTCAGTCTACCTCAGGCATCAATTGCTTCGTGGGCAAATCTGAAAGACAAGTTTATCCAGCAATACCTAGGGGAGAGACAATTCTTGAAGGGTGATTCAGTCCTAGATGATGTGAGGCAAGGATTTGATGAATCTCTGGAAAGTTACTAAACAAGATTAAATTAGAATATCTCGGACATAGCAACAGAGCTCTCAAAGGGGGAGATCGTGCGTGCCTTCATAAGGAACCTAAGACGTCGAGTGGCGCCCCTGGCTGACTATGTGGAAGTATTACCAATTAACTCACTGGAGGAGCTGGCGGAAGGAGTCAAGGTGTATATCGATTTCAACGTTCACGATCAAATAAAAAAAAGGGAATGAAGCCCCTGCATCGGATAACAACAAGCCAGTAAAGGGAAAGCCACAACAACCACAACAGCCACCCAGAAGGCAGGCATTGATGCCACAATGAGGATCAAGGGCCAACGAACAAACAAGTCCCAAAAGCACCCACAACTTTTTTTTTAACCCCCCTCACAAGGGAGGCCTCGGTAATATTGCAGGAAATGAAGAGGTTCAACTTATGGACTCCTCCAACGGAAAAAAAAGGAAGGGAAGAATGGGAAACAATATGGAACGATGGTGTGAGTACCATGATGTCAGCGGGCACCAGATGATAATTGTTTCAACTTGCAGCGTGGTATAGAAAATTACATCCAAGAAAGCATGCTAAAGAACTTTGTTAAAGATGAAAGAAAGAGAGAAAGAAGTCCCCTGCCAAGACACACGGCGAAAGGAAAGGGAAAAGAAAAGATGGAGGACTTCCCACCCCTACCAAATAGAAATGGAACTATCAATGTCATCCATGGTGGCATGGCAGCGGGTGGAGTGATCTCCAACTCAAGAGAGGTATATATAGCCCAAGTAAATGAGATGCCCGTATTTAGAAAATGCCAAAGGCCAGTTGAGGACATGAAGATAACCTTTTCGGACTGGATCTAAAGTATGTGGTATACTCACACGATGACGCTTTGGTTATCACAATGGAAATTGTCAGATATGATGTAAAGAGAATGTTTGTGGACGGTGGCAGTTCCACAGACATTCTTCATATTGATGTAGTGAAGGTAATCAGAAGGACAGAACAGGACCCCAGGCTAGTAAAGTTTCCGCTGGTGAGTTTTGCAGGGGCAACCACATTTCCTCTTGGGATAATAACCCTTCCAGTAACCTTTGACGAATGATGGACGCGGGTCTAGCTAAAGGTAACCTTTATAGTGGTGGAGGAACTAGGCCTGTATAACGGGATACTAGGCCGCACAACTATTAACCCGAACCGCATAGTGCCATCCACTGTGCATTAAAAGATGAATTTCCCAACACCGAATGGCATAGGAAAGTACTAGGAGACCAAGTAGCTTCCAAAAAATGCTACCTAAATGCCATGAGGAGAAGGGCGCAGCAAGGGTTACCTGTAGCGTCCATACAAGCATCAAAGGAAAAACCTACAGGAGGAGTTTGACAAGCATTGAAGGGACTGTTGGGCATGGTAAAGGGGGCAGAAAGCAACATTCTAAACGTAGCCAAGGAAATCTTCAGGAAAAGGAAGAGGCGTGAGCCTCAGGAACAAACCATTGCAATAGAAGAGTCGAAGGCAAATAAATAAAGGAAGAGAAGGAGGAGAGTGATAAGGCAGAATCATGAGTACCTGAATGGCATCCAACAGAAGAGAAATGAGCTGATAATGAGCTATTTTGTGCGGCTAGAAATAGCTGCATATGACTTGAAGATCACCAAGAATGAGTTCCTAAGAGCCTTCTTTAGGCATCTGAGAAGGGAAGCCGAGGAGTATTTCAGAGGAGATATTGGTATCGCTACCATAACCTCGGTGGAAGAATTCAAGCAGAGACTGTCCCAAGCAATGCAAAAGGAAGAAGAGGATTAGACAACATACTACAGGCAAGCTGATGGATGAACAGTCCACATCACACTGCTCAAAGGTGAGATGGAAGAGCTGTATAACTAGGTTCTCTATGATCGAATTCCTTCACCATTGGAATCACTGAGGGCCTTCACAGGAACAGAAGTGGAAGGGTGGTGCGAATATCATAAGACTTGGGGGCATAGCACCAACAAGTGCCTAGCCCTTCGGTTGGAGGTTGAGGAAGAAATCCATGTTGGACGTCTCCAGGAGGAAATAGTAACCGAGGAACTAGAGTTCGAACCCACCTAGAGTGGAGATTATCTCATTTATCTTTATTTCATGTTTAAGCATAAGTACTTGAAGGAGATCTCCAGACTCCATTTAGACGTCTCTTATGTAAGTTCTGGCAATATAACTAATTGAACTAGATGCTTTTCAGAGCACATGAGGAAGAAAGAAACACACCATCACTCATAAAAGAGAAGGTTTCATCAACAAATGAAAAGGGGAAGATCCATAAGGACAACCCTTCGAAACGAAAAGGGGAAGATCCACAAGGACAACCCTTCCAAATGAAAAGGGGAAGATCCATAAGGACAACCCTTCCAAACGAAAAAGGGAAGATCCATAAGGACAACCTTTCCAAACGAAAAGGGGAAGATCCATAAGGACAACCCTTCCGAACGAAATGGGAAGATCCATAAGGACAACCCTTCTGAATGAAAAGGGTAAGATCCATAAGGACAACCCTTTCAAACGAAAAGGGGGAAGATCCATAAGGAAAACCCTTCCAAAGGAAAAAAGGGGAAGATCCATAAGGACAACCCTTCCGAATGAAAAGGGGAAGATCCATAAGGATAACCCATCTGAATTAAAAGGGGAAGATCCATAAGGATAACCCTTCCAAATGAAAAGGGGAAGATCCATAAGGACCGCCCTTCTGAACGAAAAGGGGAAGATCCATAAGGACATCCCTTCCGAACGAAAAGGGGAAGATCCATAAGGGCAACTCTTCCAAACAAAAATGGGAAGATCCATAAGGACAACCCTTCCGAATGAAAAGGGGAAGATCCATAAGGACAACCCTTCCAAACAATAAGGGGAAGACCCTTAAGGGTAACGCTTTCAAATGAAAAGGGGACATAAGACCCATAGGGCCACCCCGACAATATAAAGGAAAGGGAGGTAAGCCTTGCAAGTATAAGCAACCCAACTTCCAATACGAGGATATAAAACCCACAAGGTCACCTAACAAGATGAAGCAAAAAGGAATGTAAGCCCTAAAACAGATAGGTCATCCTAACAAAGCATCATATTCATAACAAAAGGTGTACCAGACACTTACCAAGTTGTCCACACATACATAAAATCTCAAATCGAAGAGTATAATGAAAAAGGTAACGGAAATCCGAGTATCTAAACGTAAAGACACAGCTCAACAACAAACAACAGTCTCTCCAAAACAGGTGGGAGCAAAACATTAATGCAAATTGCGGCAGGAGTAAATAACAAGATCAGCAAGAGGGAACATCGTCTAGACCACCCTTCACAAGGCGGGGGGGGGGGGGGGGGGGGGGGGGGGGTCATCCTCTTCGCCAGAACCATGCGGACGGATGGAAAACTTAATCACGCCAATAGAAGCTGTCACCTTCACCTTCAATGAGTTGTCATGTGATACCCTCCCGGCAGTGACCTTAGCCCTTCCCTCCCATTTAGCCAGAAGCCTAACTTGCCCAGAGGAAAAATCAGCATATTCTCCAAGGCGTTCAAAGGGAAAGGAAGGATTGAGCGTGAAGATCTTCTCAATCACGCCCTCTCCAAAAGGAAGTCATGATACCATTACAATGCTTCTCAGCGCGGCTTGAAAATTCCTTCGATACTAGAAAATAGTGCACGCCAATAACCTTACCCTCTTCAATTCCTAGGGATCCTCTTCAATCCGAAGGGATCTACCCTCTTCATGACTAGATAGTCTACCCTTCTCATGAACAAGTTGGATAGCATTCTTCATCTTCACCGCGACCATAAGATCATCATCCGCTTTGCGGGCACGAATGATATCAATCTCCCTTTGGGCGACAGATATGTGGCTTGAAAGAGTAGTGTGGGATACCTTGATCTCCTCAATCTGATCGCCAAAGATCTCTTCATTTTTCCTAAGCTCCGCCTCAGCACTCTTCAACTTCCTACGAAGCTCCTCCCTCTCCTTGGCCACGTTCACCATATGTGAGGCAAGGTTAACAACGAAGAATATACCCTACAAAAAATAAACAAGGTCAGCCACGGAAAAATCATAAAAACAATGCAAGAATCAACACAAATACTCACTGGAGCAAACTAGGACAAGACACCTTTCACAAAATGATGGATCTCCGCAAGATGAGGCGGCAGAACGGTACGATCGGCCGGAGGAATAATAGCATTCATTAGAGTAATGGCTATCTAAGGAGTATAAAGAGAGGAGGACAAGTCATAAGCTTGCCTATCATCAGAATAGTAAGGCATCCAGGTGTTGCCCCTAATATCACCGGCGATAAGACGGACAAGATCCTCAGGGCAAATCAAAGGAAACTTGATCATACCTAAAGGAACAAAAGTGAGACATAACAAAGCCACATAAATATATAAATACAAGAGGAGGATACCATCACATACCTGGGCGCCGCACAGGAGATCCTTCATTGGAGGATGCAAGCCTCGGGGGGGAAACAGGGGAAGGAGACAAATCCTCGTCAACATCATCTGAAATAGCATATCCCACGATAGAAGCTTTGCCCCAATCCTCCGGAGCAATAAGAGAGTCTACCTCAACTACATCCTCAACAATAACCTCTCTCTCTCTTTATGGCAAGAGGCAGACTTAGAAAGAGAGGTAAAGGAGGTTGTCTTCCGGGCCTTAGTAACAGAGAAGTCCACCTCCAAATTAGATCTCTTGGACTTAATCTTGGCAAGGATTTTTGTGGCAGAGATATTAAAAGACTTCCCTGGAAACAACAAAGAAACATATATGAGTATAAAAAAACGAAATGTGAATAAAAGCAAAGAAGAGTACTGTTGGGACCGGACTTCGCGGGGCGCGTCGGGTCCTGTAAATCTTGTTAAGTGTTTACGTCAGGTTGTCGGGGCTTCTTATTTGTCTCGTAAGCGCTCTTCCCGAGTCCTGCACACGGGACAATATCGGCACCAAGAGAGGGGGGTGGGGTGGTGCGCGATGAACCCTCTCCGAACATCATATCAGAAATCTTAGAGAGAGAAAGCTAGTAAGAAGACAGAGCTCCCAAGCCAAGTTAAATTATGAAATGGTTGACCTAGTTTCCTATATATAGGGAAGCCTAGGGCCAAAACCGGTTTTGATTGGTCCAATCTCGGTTTAGTAGAAAAACGTGAACCGGGCGTAGACATGAGTAAAATTGGCAACGGGAGGGCTCACGTGTAGTGTAGGTAGACGGGATACACGCATCCCGAAACGGCTGTCCGAACCTCCGGAATGCATAGACAATCCGGACGGGATTTATGGTCCAAACACGCGTACGCCACGTGTTCGGACCGTTTTAACCCGCGAAGTTGGTGTTTGGAATCCGTTCGTAAGTTTTTAAGTGTTAACATAGCCCGAATGTAAAACGAACCCGAATCGGGCGGATATCCATCATTTGCCCCCGAGTCAAGTAATGGCTTAACCCTTGCTTGACTCTATTTTTCGATAGGTAAATTTCCTATTTAGGTTCGGGAGTTACCTCGTGGTGGACTTACTGTTCCTTGGCGCGTGGGCCTTGTCGATGTATTTCTCTCCTTAACTTTGACGAAGGGGATTGTAATTGCTGAAATGGTTAGTGCAGCGAAAATATTTATGTAGAAAATATACATGTAACAATGTGTATGTATGTACATGAGATAGGTGTAAATACTACTATGTATGTAAACACAACGTACAGGTGTAAACGCAACATGTATGTGCAGACACGATGTAAGCAGAACACGTGATGATGCGAGACCAATGATGTAATCATGGAAATAGACATGCTATGATATGTGTATGAGCATATATTTAACTAAATCATGGCAAAATGTAAACATCGTTTATATATAAATATACGAGTGTCTGTAAGGATGTGTGAGTAAGTATAGGTGTTGACAAAAGAGTTAGAAAAATTTAAGGGAAGGTAAAATCTTACCCATACCTTATTTAAGGGGGTGTGTATGTAAGCATATTCATACTTAGTCTCCATATCACACTTGGTTCCCAAACACTTTCTTGAGGAGTAAGTAACTTGGGGCTTAAGTCACTTACCCACACCCAAAATCTTGGCCAGCCACCTCACCACCGAAGTGGGACCATCTCCGGCGGCGACAGAACCGGCGACGGGTGACGGCGGCGTGGCAGCGGGAACGACGGCTGCGGGTGAAAACGGCGGCTGCACCATTTTTCGAGGCGGTGACGACGAATTTTGCAGCGATCAGACTTCCCGAGTTGACTAGGAACCATTTCTAGGTATGGCGGTGTTAGATTACGAGGAGTAACACTACGGATACTTAAACAAGGTACATGCTAGTAATTGGAATTACGCAGCGGAAGTTTCACAGATACCTTTAAAGTGATCCGTAGACCCAAGATCTTCTCAGGAGGGAGTTCACGATCCTTCGGTTGGGACCCGTAGAGGTTCTTGTTAGAGAAGCTCTACGTGGTGCAAGCTCCACAGCAAAGCCTCTGATCGATTCTTGGCACAGGGATAGACCTCTGTAGAGTTTGCTCGAAGGCAATTTGGCACACCCTTGGTGAGGGATATGGTTCGGCCGAAACTATCAGGGTGTGGGGTTGATGGTTTTTCTCTCTAAAACAATCTAATGAGGGAATTGTGATTAACCCTAAAAATCCCCTAACACCTCTTATTTATAGGAGGAGTAAAGTGGATAAAAGTCCACTTTACCCCACCTAAGGTGTCGGCCGGCCTATGTATTTTGGGAGGCCCAATTTTGGGCCTCCCATGTCAATTGGGATTTGGGTCTAGCCCAATTACCCTAATGTGACATTTACCGAAGTTCATTAGGTAAACTATACATATTATGCGCTACCAATTACGGCGCCCATTACCATATGCTTACAGATCCCACTCGCCGGAATGGGAGGGTGTTTGTTAATGTATTGTCGTCCAAATCTGCATCAGCATTTCTCTCCTTTGATCTGCTCGTTGCTTCCGAATAGTTAATACGAGGTTTGTTGTGCGACCGGTGGATACGACGGGCATCGTGCTACTCATTTGTTAGGAGTATTGTAGCGCCCGCGGAACGTTGATTCCCTTTTCTCCAATCAACCTGTTATAAACAACATTTATATTGTACCTTGTTGTATCCTAGGTCAACTGTTAATTCTCCTTTTGCCTAGTTTCCACATAGGAACACTTCCCCAAGGCATCAGTACAAGTATTCATAACCTTCAACTAATATCCGGTTGGTCGGAACCTAGTGAATACGAGAGTCGGTGAATTACAGGTGAACTTGACCATCCCCATCGCTCATATCCTTAGTCACACCCAACCAGTTTCCAAAGACGTTGTCACATGGCCTTTTTGTTCAGCACTATGCTCGTACGCCGGGAAGCGAGCATTGAGCTTGACCTTAGATATGAGTTCTGAGACCGTGAGGATACTTTAGGTGCCTCATCATAAGGCTCTTGGGATCAATCACACACTCGAGGTGAAGAAGTTTGTGCCCGCCAGATCACGAGGATTCCTTCCTAGCACAACCGAGCTGTGACCCCGTGGTCGAACGTGGCACTCGTAGTATGAAATCAAAGATTAAAGATATGTCAATCATGATATCAAAGGGATATGTCAATCATGATATCAAAGATTCTCATCTGGCCCATAATGTGGTTAAATGACGAACGAAGTTCATCACAGCGATTTGCAAAATGAAGATCACGTCGAGTTACTTCTAAACTAGATAATCGTCTTGCTTAATCAGGTTTATCCCCTGATTCTTAGCCATTCTTGTTTGGTGGAGGCCTCCGCCCACCGCAAGACGACCATACCTGTGTGACTAGGTAAGGCCCACATTCGACATAGTTTGGCAGAGGATTGCGTCCTCCTACGACTTAGTTTATAGACCGTAAATCTGATGTAATCAAAACATTATGACGTCGATTGATCATAAACTCAGGTACAATTCTTTCGCTTACAAAATGTAACTTTCTAATATCAAAATGCTATCATAGATAAATTCCATTTCTAGACCCTACGCAATCCAAGCCGTTTTACATGCTTTTTGAATATGTCCCTGCGTAGTGGTTTAGTTAATGTGTCAGTTACCAAGTTATTGGTGGACAAGTATTCCAAAGTGATTATATTGTCTACTACTATTAAAATTTAGCATGAAATTATTTCTCATCAATGTGTTTGATCCTACTAAGGTACTTCGGATTCTCAACTGCCTCAATGGCTGCTTGACTGTCAAAGAAGACCTTCACAGGTTTATTCTCAACATCACCACCAAGCAGTGCAGTTAGAAGCCTTTTGAGCCATACCGCTTCCTGTGCATTCTTAAAGAGAGCTATGAATTCCGATTCAATTGTGGACAAAGCGACTTAGGTTTTCTTCTTGCTCATCCATGAAATGGCGGCATTAGCAAGGAGGAATGCTCCTTCTGTGGTGGACTTACAATCATCTGGATGGCCACCACGGCCGGCGTCAATGTAATCGGTCAATTCTAACTTTCTTCCCTCATAGTACAGTTTGTAGTCGGCAGTACCTTTTCGGATAACGAGTTCCTCGTTTTATAGTCTATAAATGTTGATGACCAGGATCTGATAAGAAACGTGCTACTAGGCCTACGGTGTAACAGATATCCGGACGGATGCATTACATGGCGTAGAACAAACTACCGACCATGCTAAAACATCCTGCACCCTTTATCTATTCACGCTCTGCTAGGTTCTTGGGGGTTGTCACGTTCTGACAGTGCGCACCCAAACAACATTGGCGTTTTCACGGATTTTGGCATCCTGTAATCTGAATCCTTTTCAATAACTTGTTGATATAGGCTTCTTGAGACAGACACAATTTCCGGGTAGCCCGATCTCAGCAATTTTAATGCCCAAGATTTACGTGGCCTCTGCCATGTCTTTCATCTCAAATACAGATGCCAACCAGGACTTTGACTTATTCATTAATCTCACATCGTTTACAACAATAAGTATGTCACCCACGCGTAAGGTTAAGATGACATACTCATACCTGGAGGTCTTATAACACACGCACGGATCCTTATGAAAATTCACAAATCTGTTTCCTACGATTTCCTCGTGGAATTTGCGGTACCATTTCCGAGACGACTGTTCAAGATCGTAGATGGACCTATGGAGTTTGCAAACTTTTACGTTCGTTACCAGGAGTAATAAAACCCTCTGGTTGCTCCATGTAGTTCTCTTCCTCAAGGTTTCCTAGGAGGAATGCGGTCTTTATACTCATTTGGTGAGATTCATAATCGAAACCTTCAACCAGGACCATGAATGGCCCTACACCGTGGTTTTACGCACAGGTGTTGAGTATGTTTCGTCAAAGTCCACTCCGTGAAGTTGGGTATAGCCTTTCGCAATAAGTCGAGATTTGTATTGCTCGACCTTTTCGATCAGTGGTGAGCCTTCTTTCAGGACTCACCTTATCCTTATGTCCCTGTGGTTAGCAGGTAAATCAACTATTGACTTTAATGGCTTTAATTCAGGCGTTCTCTCTCATTTATTATTTTCTTCCATTTCTCTACTTGAGGTCTTTCCAATGCATGTCGACTGTCGATAGAGTGAGGTTATCACTCTTCCAGATGGGACAATTCTTTGGAGAAGCTCGATGCATTTGACTTTTGTCTAGGCTTGATTATCTCGTCTTTGAGTCTTAATGTCTCTCCCACTCGGAATAATGCATCTTATCGGAGCATTTATTCCAATTGGGATCAATTCTCCCACTCGAGATGATGCTTCTCATCGGAGCATCACTTATATTGGGTACAAGAGGAGTGCTTTAACCATAACCGACAACTTTCCTTGTACGACTTCTTGGTCTCAGAATTTTACTTCCAAGATGAATTCCTTGATCACTAGGATCTGGAACCAAGTTTTTCGGATCACTCCCACTGGGAACAATGGGTAGTAAAGGTAATTGTGGCATCCTTGGTTTAGCATTACGATAATCAGGTTCTACTTGATTCGTCCAAACAGCAATAGTGATTACTTGTGGTAGGTGTTTAGACCTCCCACTGGATTTATAATGAAAATGTTCCCATCATCATTTACCATGCCATTCACCTGAGTTGTTGGTTCAAATCTCTCCCACTCGAATTAAGTGTGGCTTAATGTCAGTAATATCCTCTTCTGTTTGATCAAGGCTCATTATTTTGAACTATCAATGCATCGGAAAATTCGTCCTTTAGTATGTAATGTCATATGTTCGACCACGATACCATGTCTTTAAGCTGGAAACATGTATTTTCAAAGAGTAGTAACATACTCTTGTCCTAAACACGTGTTTAATGCGCAAATTAATGCCGCATGATGATATGAGTAGCTCAGTATCATTCTTCAGCTTTTATGGCGACGTGTCTTATCGATTACAATGTAACCTAGTTTTACATTAATGTGAATCATTTTCTCATCATCCCATAGGGAACGTGTGACGAAATGACTACAACATTTATCTTTACAAACTGTGCCTATAGAAGCGTGTCATTTGATTTGAATGCTTAACCCGACTTATCGTTCAAGGCGTATGGAAGGAAAATCGTTTAACCGACTTAATCCTTCTTCGATTGCTAACTTATTTCAGAGATTTTATCCCATCTCCGAACTGAGCATTTCATGTTTTCACCTTCTGCGCCAGACGATACTTTTACAAGGTCGTAGTAGCTTTTGAAGCTTACTTCCTGCCGATGTAAATGTTATCAATAAATTATTTCCGAAGGAATGCAAACGAAAATACAACACATCATCGTTTTAAACACTTCTGTATTAAACTCATACTTTGAAAAGATGTGTTCCTCTTTCATAGTCCACTTGCGCGAGGCGCAACTTACCCTAGTTTAACCTTCAGTCAAATCATTCATGTCTGAATTTAATAAAATTTAATCCAATCGGTTTCACATATGATTATCACTACAGTTTATTTCATTCAATGGAGTAATAATAATAAAGAAAGAGTTTTAATCGGTTAATTCTTAGAACGACGCAATCAATGGATTTAATGGCATATTGATGTTACTCAAATGTATGATTAAAATGCACGGAGTTGTTTGATTTGGCTATGTTCAATAGCCTTATTGTTTCGGTTTTCTCACTTTTCGGATTGATCTCGTTTCTAGCCGAGTCGATTAATCCTGATAAGTATAACTCATTTCAAATCGAAAGGTAACTACTTTATTCAAAAATTCGGAAATATCAATAACCAAAATTCAAACATAAAATTGAACAGTTAAAGAAATAACCACAATGGCAAAATCTAGATCATCCACGAAGCTTTTAAAAGATAAGGTAGAGCATTGAGAGGAATTTAAACGAGAAAATTTAATGTACTTTAATAACTGGCGTTCATCAAACCGAACGATCATTTGAGGACCAATATGATGATCCTGATTCCTCTGCATCTTCCCTTGATCTCTTGCGGTGAAGCGCAGAGGGACCCTCTGGTTGATCTTGTTTGCTATCAACAAACAGGGTCGTGATAAATTTGATTGGTTCAATCAAGTAGCCAAGTCCGTTGTCGTCATCCAACCATGAGAGAGGGTACCTTTGCGCAATACTGAGTATCTTTCTCCAATTTTATCTCTTGTTAGTGAGATCTGATGTGGGTATTGCACCTGCATCTTGAGAAATAAGGGCAACATACTCAAATAGGACTCCTATGGCTTCGGCTGCCCTACCTCCACAGAAGCGGAGTCTAATGGCGCACCAAAGTTGAAGAGCACTAAGGTTGAGTTTGAAGTCCTCTACAACCTCTCTGTCCAAGGTTGCCAATATCACCTCGCAAGCTCTCCGATCCATAAAGCTCCTTAACTTGTTAGGGTATGTAAGGACGCCTTTTTCATTCACCAATGTTCTCCCTTTGTTCACGTCAATACACTTATGTATATTTTCAGCGACAATGAGTTCTCTTACATATTCACTCCACGCATCATAATCCATACCATTCAGATTGCAGTAGAAGGGAACCGATCCAGCCATGAAAACTAACACTTTGATAATCATGCAAAAATTAGGTAGACAATAACATTTTGATTAAGAATTGCATACATGAAATATCTATTAAGATTGAATCCGATAAATAATGATTCCTCAGTCATCTAAGCCAACCGACCACCAGTAAACCAATGGAAGATGGCTGTGAAAGAGTTTACATTACCGCCATTTTCAATCCAATAGATCAGTCTTTTAAAACGGTTTTAATCGCAAATTACCGGAAAGGGAATTTTAAAAAAAGCATACCCGATCTTGGCTTTCCCAAGGCCCTTTGTATTTTGGAAAATATTCTGATGAATTTACTCATGCATATATAATTCTACTAACCATGTAAATTATCATACGCAAGTAACATTCATCAAACAAATCACGCTCATGCTTACGCACCATGCGTCTAATGTTCCGAGGAACTCATGCTTGCATATATAATTCTACTTACAAGTAAATTATCAAATGCAACTACATCCTCAACATTCTAGCATACGTGTCAAACATGAAAATTCCTCAACAATCATACATATTTGGCGACTGGTTTTCAGTTTTAAAATAATTTTAAACATTAGGGGCCGATTTGCAATTTATGCTTATATTCAATTACGCAACATTCTAGACATGAATCCTAGGCATTTACAACCATCACAGCATGTCTATCCTAGTGCGCATTCCATATATTTAACCAGGGCTCCGCCCACAACATGTAATGTCCAACTAGCTTGACTATGTCAAGACAGCATTTCTAATCATGCATTAATATATATTGAATAATAAACAATTGCAATTCGGCCCTCTAATTAATCAAGTCACAAAAACATGTATCTCCGAGATCCATCCCATAATCGAAACAAGGAATAAAGATTAGCAACCCTATGAGCATTGTGTAGTCCATTTAGAGGTTCAAAAACATTTGGATTTTAAAACTTAACCACCCTATTTTATTTAATTGACTTGAATTCGGTTTTGAAAATCATTTCGGTTCAGTCAATTTCAGTTCGGCTTGGTCCGGTTCGGTTCGGTTCAGAAAATCCGGTTCGGTCCGGTCTGGCAAATCTTGTTCGGTCCGGTAAATCCGGTTAAGTTCGTTCCGGTTTTAAATTTTAAAATCTGGTTCGGTCCGATCCGGTCCAATAAAATATGGTTTGGTTCGGTTCAACACACAAAACCGGTTCAGTTAGATCCACTTAATTACCCCGGTTCGCCCCGACCCAATTAGGTCGAACCGATTGAGAAAATCCGGTTCGATTTAAATCTGTCCCAGTTTAATATATTGGAACGACCTAATAATTAAAAATTTCAAAGCTTGGGCCAAAATTTTTACTTGTGGCCCAAGTAGGGTTTTAAAGTCCAAAAATAATTAACTTAACCACCAAGTAACATTAATTATATAAAATAATTTCCAAGATTAAATATATAAGATTAAATCAATCAACAATATATATATATATAAAAATTCGGCTACAATATAATATATATATATATATATATATATATATATATATATATATATATATATATTTTTTATTTATTTATTGTCAATATCTTTAAATAGGGTAACAAATATAATGACAATATATTTTCTCAATCTTTTAGGCAATAAAACCTATCAATAATATCTTTAACCCTATTAAATATTTAGATATATTGATAGTGATATATATATATATATTTCTATATATTTATGTGAATCTATCATTATGCTCCCAATTATAGATATATTGTTACCTTAATTAAAAATTAAAATATGTTATACAATATTCTAATTTGTGTGTGCCGAAATTTACTTGCTTGGAGACCAAGAAATTAAAAAAAAAATTACCTTGCAAAATTATTAAAATTTTCGGCACAAACACCAAATTAGGAACAAGTGGTCAAATTTCAAGATAAAATTTTAATAAGATCTACAATCCAATGTTTGATTTTGATAAATATTACACTTTTCTTGAAGATCATGAACATCAAATTTAACCAAGAATATCATGGAAATTTCGGTTTCACCAAGAACCCTAAAAAATCAAAAAAATTTAAAATTTCCTTTTAAAAATTTCGGGTTTCATATTTAAATTTCAAGAACATCAATTTATCAAAATCATGAACTCCTAACACAGGCTCTGATACTTAAACAAGTTACATGCTAGTAATTGGAATTACGCAGCGGAAGTTTCACACATACCTTTAAAGTGATCCGTAGACCCAAGATCTTCTCAGGAGGGAGTTCACCATCCTCCGGTCGGGACCCGTAGAGGTTCTTGTTAGAGAAGACCTACGTGGTGCAAGCTCCACAGCAAAGCCTCTGATCGATTCTTGGCACGGGGACAGACCTCTGGAGAGTTTGCTCGAAGGCAATTTTGCACACCCTTGGTGAGGGATATGGTTCGGCCGAAACTATCTAGTTGTGGGGTTGAGGGTTTTTCTCTCTAAAACACTCTAATGAGGGAATTGTGATTAACCCTAAAAATCCATTAACACCTCTTATTTATAGGAGGAGTAAAGTGGAAAAAAGTCCATTTTACCCCACCTAGGGTTTCGGTCGGCCTATCAAAATGGTTACAAATCAAAAGAGCTCCCGCAACATTGTAGGCAATGAGGAAAGAGTCACAGCCACCCACCAAATGGCTACTAATACTCCAGCATGGAGGAGGGAAATAAAGTACGGGTCACAGACACCCAGCAATTGGCTACAACAAAAGAGTGTTTCCGCTAGGTTGAAAACTCGAGAGGGCTGCCTAGGCAAAATAAGAAAATGAGGGGCATGATTGCAAATTTAGAAATTGCAATCATGGAAAAAGGAGAAGAAAAATTCCCTATGGACTGAAAATATCAAGAGGCAGTCCATGCAAAATTTTGGGAAACTGAGGGGCACGGTCGACAATCTCTCAAATTTGACTGTGTAAAAAGGAGTACATAAGAGAGAAATTCTAAAAAAGAAAAAGATCCCGCTAGATTGTCGCACCATGCGCAATTTAGGCAAAAATTAGGGACAAACATATGCGCATTTTCTGGGACACAGCGTCTTCCAAGTCAACTTCACGGCAAGTGGGACGGTTACAGTCTGCTCTCGCGAGTTACCATTGAAGGATGAGTATGACTGTTACAGTCTGTTCCTACAAGTCAAGTTCACAACAATCAGGATCTTATGTTTTCAAGCTTTCTGAGAGTTATAACCCGACAAACGGAGCCGTTGATGTTCAGCCTTCGTGAGACACAACCGGCAATCGGGATCTGCAGTTTTCCAGCTTTCCGAGAGTCACAACCAGATGAACGGAGTCTTTGATGATCAGCCTCCGCAAATCACAACCGACAATCAGAATCAATAGTTTTCCAGCTTCTGAGAGTCACAACCCGACGAACGGAGCCTTTGGTGTTCAGCCTTCGCAAGTCACAAACCAACAATCAGCTGAAGTTTTCAAGCTTTCTGAGAGTCACCCCCGACGAACGAAGCTTTAGTATTCAGCCTACGCAGGTCAAGCAACTAGAGGCACTTCTCCAACGGACTCCACTAGAAGCTTTTCTCCGACGGACGCCGCTAGAGGCTCTTCTCCGACATACGCCAGTTGAGGCTTTACCTTATCGTTTCCACTGGAGGCATCATCGATTGAGGTTTTAGTTTATTACACGGCTCTAGAGGCTTTTCCTTATCGCTCACCACTGGAGGCGTCGTCGATTGAGATTTTTATTTTCCGCACGCCACTGAAGGCTTTTCTTTTATGCACGCCACTGGAGGCTTTTTGTTACTGCATGCTACTGGATGCTTTTCTTTACCACACCACTAACGGAGGAACCGCCGACCGAGACTTTACTTTTCCGCACGCCACTGGAGGCTTTTCGTTACTACACGCCACTGGAGGCTTTACTTTTACGCACCGCCAACGGAAGCACCGCCAATAGGGGCACCACCGACAGAGGCTATACTTTTTCGCACTGTCCAAAATAAGCCAAGAGCTATCTTGAAGACTCGAAGACTCAAAAGAAGGACATAATTCCCAACAAAAATTAGTGTTTACTCGTCTTTGGACAAATCCCCTCGACCATGTTCCACGGGAATCCGCTTAAAGAGGGACAAACTTTAAACACCAAATTTTGGACCACGTGTGATGTGTGGCGCACCTAAATTTCGAAATATCCAAATATAGCAAGTCGCGAAGCTTCCATGATTGCTCCAGCGTATATTAGGACGTTATATGTATTTATTGTTAAGAATAAATCAGCAGTATTTATTTCCTTATTAGATTAGAATATTTAGCATTTATTTGGATAATAAATCGGTGTAATTTACTGCTGAATTAGTTCAAGTCTAGATTAGTATAAATAGGGGTTCCTAATACATGTAAAAACACACAGAAAAAACCCCACAACAGCAATAATACATCATTTTCTCGGGATATGTGCGATTTTTTTTTGTCCTTTTGTGCTTAAAAAAAACTTTTTTTCTTTTTTCTTTTTCCTTCCGTGAAATCTTCCCGACCGGAGCCCCGCCTGGCTCCGTCAGACGCGCCGCCCTCGCGTCTGCCGCGCCGGCGACCACCTCATGCCGACCACCTATTGCTCTGCCCCGCTTGCCGGCTTCTCTCTTTCTCTCTCTCTCTCTCTCTCTCTCTCTCTCTCTCTCTCTCTCTCTCCCTCTCTCTCTCTTTCTCTCTCTCTCTCCTCTATAAGTTATTTTCTCCGCATACCCCGTGGCTGCTTCCCACCGGCGACTACAAGGCCATCGCAGTCCGCCCTGCACCGCCTCGTGCCACTGAAGCCAATCTCCAGTCCGCTCAGCCTCTATCCACCATCCTGCGCCGTTTCTTCCTCCAGCTTGCCAGTTCCAGCAGCCACCCTCGTCCTTCCCTCGTCGCTGCGATCCCGACGACCACCAGCCAGACCAGAACCTCCGCCGGAGCTCCCTCGTCGACCCTGTCCCGGACCACCTCGTCGTCGTGCCGTTCCCCACCGGTTACCGTCGTCCTTGCGCCCGTACGTGGTCTTCATCGTCCTGATGAGTTTTTCTTTTTTTCCTCTTTTTTATTCATTTTTATTTTTATTATTTAATAATTATCATTTTGTTATTGTCAGACCTAAAATCTGACCTACGACGAATTACGTTTTGAAAACGTGGAATTTTGAAAAGAGTCGCCACTAGTTAATTATTAGGCTAACTAGAATCCTAAATTACCTAAGCGAATAACTAATTAAACACCTAGGTGTTAAATCAGTCTATGATCAGAAATACGAGTTCGGGGGTTCTATTACGAATTAAAACTCATGGAATTAATCAAGCCCTTTCGGTACTCAATTCACAAATTTTCCTATTTTATTGCTTATACATACATTACACTAAATTAATCCAACAATGTCAAAATTAATCAAATTTCATCATACGAAAAGATATTACCAAATATAACCCCAAATCTAAAAATTAATTATAACCTATAACTCCTATTAAAAATGAAGTCTAAAATACTAAAAAAAACTTTTAACATGCTATCAAATTAAACTTAATCACTTTAAATTAAACTACTAATTAAATTTTACCAACTACATTTAAGCTATTAATTAAACCTAACTAATTACATTTAAATTATTAATCAATTGTAATATAATAATAATATAAAACAGAAAATATAATAACAAAATATTAATAATAAACTATTAAAAAAAACTTTTTCTGAGCACTTGAAGACGAAATCGCACAGAACCCGAAAATAATGTATTATTGCTTCTTTTTGGTGTTTTTCTGTGTCTCTTTTACAATGTAACCCAGACCCCTATTTATACTAAAAACCTAGTCTAGATTACATATAAAATTTAAATAAAAACTGCTAACAGATAATTATTCTAGAGAATATTCCTAAGGATATATATCTTTACAGATAATTATTTTTTTAAATAAAAAATAATATCTGGAGATAAATATCTTACAGATAATTTTATAAAAATAAAAAAACTAATTATTATATATATATTTTTAAATATTCCGAAAATATTAAATAAATTCGAAATAATTTAAAATATATTTTATAATAATTTCCCTAATGAGCCCTTGAGCTTTTTTGGAGACTTTGTGGCTTGACGCGTCCGGAACTTGACGTATCATGTGTAACGTCTTTACATCCGGGTCAAAATCGAGTGTTTACAGTTTGCCCCTCTTTGGACGGACTCCCATAGAACGTGTTCGAAGGGGTTTGTCCAAAGATGAAGAAACACTGATTTTGACCAGAAAGTATATTCTCTTCCAATTCTTCAAAGTCTTCAAGGTGGCTCATATGCTTATTCTAGTGCGGAAAGATAAAACCTCTGTCAGCGGGACGCCTGTTGGCGGTGCCTCCATCAGCGATGTAGAAAGTAAAGCCTCTAGTGGCGGTGCGGAAAGTAAAGCCTCGGTCGGCGGTGCCCCTGTTGGCGGTGCCTCCATTGGCGGTGCAGAAAGTAAAGACCTCGATCGACGATGCCTCCAGTGGCGTGCGACAAGGAAAAGCCTCCAGTAGCGGTGCGGAAAGTAAAGCCTCCAGTGGCGTGAAGAAAAGTAAAGCCTCCAGTGGCGTGCGGGAAAGTAAAGCCTCCAGTGGCGTGCAGAAAAAGTAAAGCCTCCAGTGGCATGCAGAAAAATAAAGCCTCCAATGGCGTGCAGAAAAGTAAAGCCTCTAGTGGCGTGCAGGAAAGTAAAGCCTCCAGTGGCGTGCAGAAAAGTAAAGCCTCCAGTGGCGTGCGAGAAAGTAAAGCCTCCAGTGGCGTGCGGGAAAGTAAAGCCTCCAGTGGCGTGCAGAAAAGTAAAGCCTCCAGTGGCGTGCGGGAAAGTAAAGCCTCCAGTGGCGTGCAGAAAAGTAAAGCCTCCAGTGGCGTGCGGGAAAGTAAAGCCTCCAGTGGCGTGCATAAAAGTAAAGCCTCCAGTGGCATGCAGAAAAGAAAAACCTCGATCGACGATGCCTCTAGTGGCGTGCGACAAGGAAAAGCCTCCAGTAAAGTAAAAACCTCGATTGACGATGCCTCCAGTGGCGTTCGAGGGAGAAGAGCCTCTAGTGGCGTGTGTCGGAGAAGAGCCTCTAGTGGCGTTGGTTGGATAAGGGCCTCGAGTGGCTTGACGACTTGAATGCATGTCCCTAATTTTTGCCTAAATTGCGCATGACGCGACAACTTAGCGGGATCTTTTTTTTTTTTAATCTCTCATATTCTCTCCTTTAGCCACGGTCAAAATTTTAGACCGTGCCCCTTGGTTTTCCTAATTTTTGCATGGATTGCCCCTTGGGGTTTTGATTCCATCGAGATTTTATTTTCTCTCCTTTTGCCATGATTGCAATTTCTGAATTTGCTATCATGCCCCTCATTTCCTAATTTTGCCTAGGTTGCCCTTTCGGGTTTTCAACCTAACGGAAGCGCTCTTTTTGTGGTAGCCGATTAAACGGTGGCTGTGACCCGTACTTTATTTCCCGTATCGATGCGAGAGTATTTGTAGCCATTTGGAGGGTGGCTGTGACCCTTTCCTCACCGTCTTCAATGTCGCGAGAGCTCTTTTGATTTGTAGCCATTTGGAGGGTGGCTGTGGCCCTTTTATTTATTTCCATCGTCGATGTTCCGGAAGTGCTCTTTCGATTTGTAACCGTTTTAAGGGTGGATGTGACCCTTTCAAATGATTTCCCGGCCTTACAAGATTCATGAGTATACTCTTTATATGTAGCCATTTTGAGGGTGGCTATGGCCCTTTCAACAATCTCCCATCCTCTCAGGATTCGAGGAACACTCTTTATTGGTAGTCATTTTAGGGGTGGCTGTGGCCCTTTCACTCATTTCCCGCCTTCAATGTTGCGAGAGTGTTCTATATTTGTAGCCGTTTGAAGGGTGGTTGTGGTCCTTTATTTTGTATTCGTTTTAGGGACGACTGTGGCCCTTTTTTATTTTCCCGCTCTTACAAGATTCGCGGGATCACTCTTTTATCTGTAGCCATTTGGAGGGTGGTTGTGGCCCTTTATTTTGTAGTCGTTTTAGGGACGACTGTGGCCTTTTTTTATTTTTCCGCCCTTACAAGATTCGCGGGGTCACTCTTTTATCTGTAGCCATTTGGAGGGTGGCTGTGGCCCTTTATTTTGTAGTCGTTTTAGGGACGACTGTGGCCCTTTTAATTTTCCCGCCCTCATAGGATTCGCGGAGTCACTCTTTTATCTTTAGCCGTTTGGAGGGTGACTGTGGCCCTTTCATTTATTCTCCGTTTTTGATGTTGCGGTAGTGTTCTTTATCTGTAGCCATTTGAAGGGTGGCCGTGGCCCTTTTTTTTATAGTCATTTTAGGGATGACTGTGACCCTTTTATTTGTAGTTGATTTAGGAACAACTGTGACCCTTTTATTTCTTCACTGCTCTCACAATATTAGCACAAACACTCTCTTTATTTTCCTGTAGCCGATTAAAGGGCGGCTGTGACCCTAAAGAAAACTTAGTTTTTTTTTTTTGTACTTTTTTCATCTCACCTTTTGCCATGATTGCCCCTGCGGGTTTTCAATCATGCCCCTCTCCCTGACTTTTGCCTAGGTTTTAAACCTAGCGGGAATTTATTTTTTTTCTCTCTTTTTTCTTTTTTCAAATAGAAAGAAAATCTACAGAAACTAATCAACAACAACTATGTTACATGCAGATTAAACCTTTTAATTTCTCGGAACTTCTCCGGAGGAAAACTTGTCAAATAAGTTGATTATGTCGATGTCTTGAATGGAGGATCCTTTCAATGGGTGGATGCCACCGACAATAATTTATTCTTCTTCTTCTTTCTCTCAAATGCTCTTTCATTAGCACCGTCGATCTTCATGGAATCTCGATCTTTTTTAATAGGAAGATCTCTGGATGTCTTCTATCTTCAACAATGCTTGATCTTAACAGGAATGCCCCACAGCTACATCTGACTGGTTCATAATTCGTTGCATGCTAGACGAATGGCCTGATTAACGAACACACATGGATGGTGTTGAGTTTGGCACAGTAGTCCGCAAATGGTAAACATAGGCATAGATATCGTCCGAGGTATCTGGGATAAATTCGATAGCTGGCATAAGAATGGTCGGCGAGAGAAGGGCCGTACACGAGATGTGTTCTTCGGGAGTTTTGATTTGAATGATTATCCAAGCTGCACAATGAGTAAGGAAAAACTCAAATTTCGGGGATCAAATTGATCACAACTTCTCTTACCTGGGAGTTGGATTTTTCAGTGGGCAATGTGCTCGCTCTGCGACTGGACCTGCTGCAAGTCCTGATTCTTTTGCTTCACAACTTGTGTATGTACACCTGCTTAAAAGTACATGCCCCTAGTGGCAGACTGAAAATTTCAGAACTTTTTTTCGAAAAAGGATTCGGTTGATCGAGTCAAGCTACATTGATCGGCACATTGAATCTTCACGGGATTCTCGGTGATCTTTTGAAATTTTCTCATCTCCTGACATGTCCGATCTTAATGGGAGATGCCCCATGGTTACCGCTGAATGGTTTAAACCTGGCCACACGACGGTTGTATACCTCGTATTGGAAAGCGTATAAATTTCGCATATGGTAGGTGAAATTTTCATGGAAACTCTTCGAAGCACTCACGTTTCACACGGTTGCGGCATAGGTTGAAGTGGTCATCCGACCTGCAAAAGAGTAGGGACACTCAAATCTCAAGGAAAAAGTTAAGTACAATTTAACGCACCTCGGCGTTAGATATCTCGAGTGTGCAATTTGTTCGTTGTGCGACTGGATGACTGCATGATCTTTTTTGTTGCCCCATTTAGCCGGCATAACTTATGTGTACATGATACCTTATCCAAGGGTACCTGAAAAGAGTGAACGAAAAATCAGTGTAGAGAATATGAGAAATAATGCATGATTTTTTTGAAATCATGCATTATTTTTTTGAAAAGGAATCAAAATTTATGATCAAATGTTTTTTTGCGCCATCATGAAGTTTAGCTGAGTGCATTATCTGGCTCGAACGCGGGACAAATGCTCAAACAAAGTTTTTTTCAAAAAGGTTTTATCGTCCTTTGTTTAAACTCGAATAGTAGCACTCAACTGCACAGTTAAACTATTTTCTCAAAAAAGAATCAAAACTCCCATTTTTTAAATGCTCGCTCATGCGAATGTTGAAATGACAATCTTGCCAAAAAAGTGCAATACACCTTGGATAAGAACGAATGACACTTTGAGTTTTTTTTTTTTTTTTTAATGCTCATGCATGCTCGAAAGTTAAAATTCTACTGTTAAGAAAGTTACAACTTACAACATATTACCTGAATAATGCATATGAAATGCATTTTTGAAAGTGAAAATTTCAGGTGGATTTTTTTAAAATAATGCAATTGAGATGCATGCGTGAATTTGAATGCTCTAAAAAAAACTCACAATTTTTCTGAAATGTTTTTTTTTAAAAATAATGCTTATTGAATGCATGCTAAAAAAAAATCAGGTAAAAAGATTTTTTGAAAATGATGCATATGCAATTCATGTTTGAATTTGAAAAACTCTAAGGGCCAAAAAGGAATTACAAATTTTCCTAATTTTTTAAAAAATGATGCACATTGAATGCACTAACAGAATTTTACAACTTACACGAAAAGTTTTTTCCAAAAAATAATGCGTATGAAACACATGTTTGAAATAAAACCTTCTGGTAAGTAGTTTTGAAAACAACACATGGAATACATGTTTGAAACTAAAGGTTCTATGACTAAGAATGTGTACAATCTATAAACATATTATTTTTCCTAAAACAATGCACATGCGATGCACATGAGATGCATACTTGAGATGAAACTTCTACAGTCAAGATAATTTACAAGTTATCTAAAAAAGATTTTTTGTTTTTTTAACGAGGAAAAAAAAATCAATGCATCTTGGTTGCTCAAAATTAAGAATCAGGCGAATTTTTTTATTTTTATTTTAAAAGGATGCATATGAGATGCACAAAAATAAATACAAGATGCAAACTTAAATATAAAAGTTCTACAACTGAGAAAAATTACAATTTACCTGAAAGGTTTTTTTCGAAAATAATGCATATGATATGCACGTTTTTTGATTAAAAATTCAGATAAAATGTTTTTTTAAACAATTGGCCCTAAAACTAAGAGAGCTTACGGTTTATCTAGAAAGTTTTTTTAAATTAATGCATATTGGATGCATTCAGTTAAAAAGTTTTTTTAAAATGATGCATATGGAATGCACGTTCGAAATTAAAAGCTCTAACAGTTAAAGCGGAATTACAAATTTTCCTAAAATATTTTTTTGTTTTTTTGTTTTTTTTTATTGTTTTTTTTTGCATACGCAGCGCACTAACCAAAATTACAACTTGCCTAAAGAGTTTTTTTTTAAATAATGCATACGAAACGCATGTTTAAAATAAAAAAATTCAGGTGAGAGGTTTTTTTAGAAAAAAATGCATATGAAATGCATGTTCGAAAGGAAGCTCTAATAGCTAAAGAAATTGATTTTTAGTAATGCATTAACAAAAATTACAACTTACCTGAGATTTTTTTTTTTTTTAAATAATGCGTATGAGACGCATATTTAGGAATAAAAATTTAGGTAAGGGTTTTTTTATTTTAAACAATGCATCTAAAACACATGTTTAGAAATAAAAATCTACAACTAAGGGATTAACTACTTAGCTAAAAATGTTTTTTTGTTTTTTTTTCTGAAAGTAACGTATACAAAATGCATTTTAAAATTAGAAGCTCTAATAGGTAAAAGGGAGTTAAATTTCTCATGAAAATATTTGTTGAAAATAATGTGCTAATGATGCGTTAATTATGAATTACAACTTACCTGGGTTTTTTTTTTTTTTTTTTTAAATAATGCGAATGAAACACATATTTTAGAACAAAACTTAGGTAAGAGTTTTTTTTTTTAAAGAAAAAAAATGCATACAAAATGTATGTTTGGAAAGAATTTTTTTACAACTAAATGACTAACTACTTAGCTGAAAAAGTTTTTTTGTTCTTGTTTTTTTTTAAAATGCAATGAGATGAATGCATGAGAATTAATGTTATACAGTTAGAAAAAACTTACAATTTACATGATAACCTCTTTACATAAAAAACTGATAAAACACGACATGTTAGGAGGGGTAAAAAAAGTGTGGCTTTCTACAAGGTAGGTTCCACTGATAGGCTCCCGACAAGGTGGTTTCCTCTCCCCATCACAGAGATCACAGGACCTTCACAAGCGAGTGGAGTTGTTCTGAGTCATTCCGGCGGCTCAGCCACGCGGTCGTACCCTTACTAACTCTCCGGGGTTCCTAGTTGCCCTGGGTTTTAGGCATTTTGGGTATTACACTAAAGCGGTGTGTGCGAGTTCAAATAATGCCACAAAAAGAAAAATGTTAATTGTAACTCTAAAGAAAATGTACCTGTCACACAAAAAAACAAAGTTAAGAATGGTGAAGATAATAAAATATAAGAACTCAAAAAATATGGCAATAAGCGAATATAATGAGCCCGAACCCTCTAAATCCCTAGCAGAGTCGCCAAATTGTCAGACCTAAAATCTGACCTACGGCGAATTATGTTTTGAAAACGTGGAATTTTGAAAAGAGTCGCCGCTAGTTAATTATTAGGCTAACTAGAATCCTAAATTACCTAAGCGAATAACTAATTAAACACCTAGGTATTAAATCAGTCTACGATCAGAAATACGAGTTCGGAGGTTCTATTACGAATTAAAACTCATGGAATTAATCACGCCATTTCGGTACTCAATTCAAAAATTTGCCAATTTTATTGCTTATACATACATTACACTAAATTAATCCAACAATGTCAAAATTAATCAAATTTCATCATACGTAAAGATATTACCAAATATAATCCCAAATCTAAAAATTAATTATAACCTATAAATCCTATTAAAAATGAAGTCTAAAATACTAAAAAAATTTTTAACATGCTATCAAATTAAACTTAGTCACTTTAAATTAAACTACTAATTAAATTTTACCAACTACATTTAAGCTATTAATTAAACCTAACTAATTACATTTAAATTGTTAATCAATTGAAATATAATAATAATATAAAACCGAAAATATAATAAAAAAATATTAATAATAAACTATTAAATAAATAAATAAATAACTTTTTCTGGGCACTAGAAGACGAAATCGCGCAGAACCCGAAAATAATGTATTATTGCTTCTTTTTGGTGTTTTTCTGTGTCTCTTTTACAATGTAACCTAGACCCCTATTTATACTAAAAACCTAGTCTAGATTACATATAAAATTTAAATAAAAAATGCTAACATTTAATTATTCTAGAGAATATTCCTAAGGATATATATCTTTACAGATAATTATTTTTTTAAATAAAAAATAATATATGGAGATAAATATCTTACAGATTATTTTCTAAAAATAAAAAAACTAATTATTATATATATATTTTTAAATATTCCGAAAATATTAAATAAATTCGAAATAATTTAAAATATATTTTATAATAATTTCCCTAATGTGCCCTTGAGCATTTTTGGAGACTTTGTGGCTTGACGCGTCCGGAACTTGACGTATCATGTGTAACGTCGTTACATCCGGGTAAAAATCGAGTGTTTACATTTTTATTTATTATATTATATTATATTTAATTATGTAATTTAAAAATGTGATTGGTTAAATTTGATTAGATAGAATATTTAATTGTTCAAATAATTATGTATGTATGTTGAATTTATGTTGTGTATGTATTTAAATTGAAGCTTGATAATATTGATGTTTTAAATTTCATCTTAATTAGGAGTTATAGATTATAATAAGTTTTCTAGGATTAGGTAATGATTGACAATATTTTTGCATATAATAAATTTAATTAAATCCTGACATCGTTAGATTAATCTGATATAATATATATTAAAAAAATAAAGTTGGCAATTATGTGAATTGAGAAACCAAAAGGACGTAGTTAAAAATTATATTTTTTTCATTCGTAATAGAACCTCTGAACTCAAATTTCTGATCGTAGAGCGAGTTTATACCTAGGTGTTTTATTCGTTATTCGCTTATGTGATCAATGATTCTAGTTAGCCTTAATTAACTATTGGCGACTCTTTTCAAAATCCGCGTTTTATAAAAATACGTAATTGTCTTAAGTCAGATTTTAGGTCGGATAGTAGGTTTTATTCCTTTAAAAACAATCTTGTTTGATTTACTCAACCTGGTCCGACACGGTTCGGGTTATTCGACCTAATCCTATCGTATCCAACTGAACTAGGTTGGATTGTCAACATGATTTTAGATGGCTTAAATTGCGGACCAACTTAGGGTTTTATAACCCTAGCCTTAGCCCTCAAGTTATCTTTGTCGATTGTGGGCGTAGCCGGTCACAACTAACAGTGAGAATGGCGATGGCAGGAGGCTATCACTGTCGTCTCGCCGCCGTAGGTTTTTCTGGGTGGCGGTGCCCCCCATCTATGGCCTACGACAAGCGGCAAATGGAGCCACGACTTTCACTCAGTGGTGCGGCTACTTACAGTTGAAGGGGTGCTTATAGAATTTAGAGTATATATTAGTAAATATGTAAATTTTGCACCTCTGACTTTATTAAAATAATTGCACCTAGTATTTAAATATGAAAGTGGTGCAACATTAAATATGAATGTTATGTTTACGTATATATTATAAACTCATTATATTTATTCTATATATAGTTTGTACGTATAAGTGCATATCTAATATTATATCTAACTACCTAAGTGACAACATATATATATTCAAATAAACACCGATAAAAGTATTACAACAAAATCGCCAAAAGTTTGTTTGTACATAGTAGTTCAATTAAAGGTAATTTGACGAACAATTGTTTAGTGGCTTTCATTGTTAAGGATGTAGTTGAGTCTAC
Organism: Clarkia xantiana subsp. parviflora; assembly: GCA_036873135.1. Lineage (NCBI taxonomy): Eukaryota > Viridiplantae > Streptophyta > Magnoliopsida > Myrtales > Onagraceae > Clarkia > Clarkia xantiana. Next base: position 41,180,526 of record JAPTYO010000002.1, read on the forward strand.
TGATTATAAATATGTTACGTTTCATTTTCAAATTATTAAAATCGTAATAGTCATTGTAATTAGTTGGTATTTTACTTTTAAATTGTTTTGAACATCGACGACCAAGTTTTTTACTTTTTTTTTTTTTTTTTTTTTTTTTTCATTTTGGCTTTTTGTTGTTGAGTTCGTATATTTTAATTTATATAATATAATTTAATTTTTTTTTTTATAAAACTTTATTGAGTTTGGTGTAAAGTTTGGCCTAGTTAAACCTAGAGGGAAAAGGTTTTAAACAATATTATCTCTAGGGTTAGCTTGATCAAACTGTACACACAATTCAACATTTTTTTTAGAATGTAGGGTTTATATATATTTTTTATTTTTTCAGAATTTAGGATTTATTTAAGTCTTTCAATTTTTTCTTCTAAAAATCTAGTTTATACTCAATTATCAGTTTTAATTTTCTCCATATTTTTTTATTTCGAATTTCTTAGGTTAGTATGTGGGTAAACAAAAACGGATCTCTATTGCAACCAATGGCCTGGGATCTGGCTCCGCTACGGCCTCTATGCTCCTATTTCAGCCACCATGAGCCATATGACTCTAACGAGTGTCGGCGAACCCGTTGGTTACAAGAATTTTACGTTGGTAACCAAGCTATAATTAACTGACTTTATGTTGGGCTTATATTAATTGGCTCCGTGAAGGTTATCCAATTACAAAATGGCAACATTTATAGAGTTACCAACTAGGATTTTTATTCAGAAAATTTTATAAAATATTCATAAAATATAATCTAGGGAGAAAATATATTATGAATATTAAATATTTTTCAGAAAATATTTTGCGTCAAACTAGTTAACGCTGACTGTAACGGCTGAGATGAATCCCAGTCAGCAAATTAGTAAACTTAGATGTAAGTGGTTAAAAAAATTAATTGAAGATGGTTTTTTATTTAATGTAAATGTATTCATATTAAGAAATTTAGAAATACATTATGTGTATATTTAAAAAAAAAAAAAAAAAATTGAAATGTTCATTATCAATATAACGTATAACCCACTTTCTTTTGAAAAAATTAAGTGATGATGGTTTTTTTTATTAAATGTTAATGTGTTTAAAATAATAAATTTAGAAATATATTATGTGTATTTTTTTTTTTAATTTTGAAATATCATTATCAATATAATATAATGTATCAACCACGTTCTTCGAGCAACGAAAATGAGAAATACGATTAGGAGTAGAGGGACTACCTCAAACTTCACTTTATATGTTAACTAGAGAAGTACACACGTGCGTTGCACGTGCGATGTACCTGTAGTATTATAGTTCTCTGTAATGACTCGAATGAGCACTGTATTTGAAAACAACAGTAAGAAGAAAATATTAAGCATATTTCTTCAATTTATATAAACACTATCTCTATATTTAAGATTTGTTTCACGCGCTTATCAATAAGAGTAAAATTTCTAAATGTGAAATTTGTAGTGAAATTTCAAGAGAAAGTATAAAAGAGAAAGTGAATGAACAAAAGTATTGGTTGTTGGTGGGACCCTATAGCAATTTCTATAGAAATTTCACATTTTGTTTCACATGTTCACTACAACAAAATTTAATTTAGAAGACGCTTGATAAAGCTTAAGTGACGCTTTAAAGCGTCTCCTAAAACTTTGTGACGCTTTGAAGGACGAAAACTCAAGCGTCCCAGCTGATCACTGTCTCCACCAACTTTGTGACGCTTTTGGAATTCGTTCTCTAATCGACAATACACGTCACGCTTCCAAGCGTCTTCCAATATTATAACCTAAAGACATTTGTTTGCGTCTTTTAAGTTTAGAAAACTTACTACGCTTTCAAGCGTCTCTTAATATCACATACTAAGGACGCATTTTGCGTCTTTCTATACTAATATATTAGGACGCATTTCGCGTCTTTCTATCCCTATATATTAAGACGTTTTTTTCCGTAACTTTACTAATATTTTTATTTTTAATAAATCTTTAAAAATATAAATATAATTCTTATGAATATATATTTGCATAACCCAACACAACACACCTCACAAATTTTTGTTAAACAATAAAATAACAACTACTATATAGTTTGGTTCAACCTCTCAATCATATATTTTCAGTAATGTAAAACTAAAATCTAACTTAGGTTCATACATATATATTTCCAGTAATGTAAAACTAAAATCTAAACTTAGGTTCATCCTTATTCCTTCCCCCACAGAACAACACACATCTGGAGGAGGTTCTTCTACTTCTCACTCATTCTTGATGAAAAAAAAGTGCAATCTAACTTTTATAGAGTATAGATAGAACAACCAAATGTACTTATCTTAAAATTGATTCATCTTCATATTCATGAACATTGCGCGGAATTCTGATTTGGCATTCTCCAAAGCCCTTGCTTGAGCCTCTTGAGCTGCTCGAATCATATCTTCGGCTCTCTCATGAGCCAACCGAGCCTCGTCACGAGCCGCTCGAGCTTCTTCTTCAGTTCGGGTCATGCGTGCTGCCATATCATTCATCGCCTCCTCACATTCTGAAATCTTCATTTGATAATCCTTGATTACGGCCTCAAAACGCTCATCACCATGATTCGTAGAGCCTCCAAATACATTAGCATCACTCAAATCTCTCACGGTTACTCCCATCCCGTACCCTCTAACTCGACCACATTTGTCTAAACCAACAAGTTCATCATAAATTGCATTCTCTAAAGCTAACTTTTCTGCTTCAGAGATATCAGGCATAGATCTCTCAACAATGCAGTTCGTAGCTTGTTCCTACATACCCAGATAAAGAAAACACACATTAATAATCAAACCAGCAAAATATGATATAATAATAGAAACAGCACCAACACAAACGTTGTTTAAGTTAAGCTTTACGTCCATAGAAAAGTTGTCAGATTAATAATTATGTGACATAGAATCAAGCAATATAACTCATGATTAGATGAAACAATAAATGACAAAGATAGGGATAATCACTACACAAGCTGCACTAATCCTATGGTAGCTTTATCTCCAAAATTATATTGGTGATGATTGAACAAAAAGAGTTAACTGCAAGCAAAATGTATGGATTCAATTAATGATCTCGACCACATAATAAGTCCTATAAATAGAGCGCAGAGTTCATCGTGACACACACATAAAACTTCAAAGGGAGTTAGTAAAACACACTACTCGGAAGCAAATATACATATAAATAGGCAGAGAAGATGGAGTTGCAGAAGAAGAGCTATAATAATGGCTTTCTATTGGCAGTCATCATCTTCGTGAGTTTGTATACATTGGCTGTGGAAGCCGAAAATATAACTTGTTCCAATACCAACAGAGCATCAAAAGAAAAGGTAATTACCATAATCTGCTGTGTAAAATCATTTATAAAACTCCCATCTTTATGCTTATGCTGGTAGCCGAAGGCTTCAATCCGTGATGGAGACCTATTATTCGCCTCTCGCTACAATGAAATAAAAAATGTCAAACCTTGTTTTATTGTTAAAATATTTTTGCAAATATATTGACCATGTAGATTAACATTTGACTTACGAATCGGTGCTCACGTTCAGCAAAACTTATGGCACCTGATGCATGTAGTGTACGCACACATTTACGAGCTTCTTTTCCTGCTCTAGAAGCTCTCTACAAGGAAATAAAATTATATGTCAAACAGACTAAACATCAGAGAGACTGAACTATATAAATTAAACGGGAGTAGATCTCAAATCCTAAAAAATATAACATTACCCTATGTTCAATGCTACCCCAACGAATTACCAATTCCTTCCACTGATAGTCATAGACAAGTTCCGGAACATTGTTGATAATATCTTCCAAGGACCACTCTTCCGGGTTGAAGTACAACTTTTTCAAATTGTACTTATACTTCCTCCATGTGTCTCCAACAGATTTCAGTAAGGTCCTCTTCACTTTGCTCTTATTAGGAATTGTGAAGAAATTCTGCATATAACATGTGCAACATATAAAAACGATAACAAGACAAGCTTATATATAAAAGTTCATGAAATACCTGAATATGTTTCATAATCTGAGCTTTATCTGCTTCGAAGGCTTTCTTCCAACTCTTAAGATTTAAGGGGCATAAATTCCCTTTGCGAGCTACAGTGCCAATAAAATCTGCTAGAATAGACGCCCCTTTCCCGTATGGTCGATCAAGTTTATCAAACTTGACTATCACTTTTCGGCCATCCTTAAGTGCCCACACATCCGCGGCATGTGATTGAGCCCTCTTTTTCCGTTTCCGGACTACAAATTATAATATACCTCATAAATAATTTGACAATGAACTGAGACATATATAAACTAGAGAGCTGAACTGATAAACTTTAATTCAAGAACAGAGTATGAAACTTCAATTCAAGAATAGAGTATTTTATCATTTAATGATGGAATAGTGTTCTGTGACCAATTTGTACATTGCTAATGACATGGGATATCTGCGGGTGAAATGTAAAAAATGATGAAATTGTAAAAAATAATGATGAAAGATCTGATTCATACATAAATCCAATGAATTATATATCTTACCTGGTTGTTCCTGATTATCATCCCCATCAGCTGTCGCATCATGTTCATTCACATGCTCATTCCCATTCTCATGATCATTCTCATTCTCAGAATTGTTGATACCCTGTGTGGTAAGGCCTCGCAGTCTCTTTGAATTAATGATAGCCATCTAAATTAACGAAGGAAAACATGATAATATGATTATATTATGCAATATCTATAAACAAAAATTAAATATTATTTATCATAAAGAGTAAAGAGTAAATGTGTGCATATAAACTCATCCATTCATTGCTGCCACAATGAATACATCAAAGAACACAAAGAGACGATAATTATCAAGTCATCTTCTCCAACCCTACCCCACCTCACCTTATTAATTGAATTGTGAAGCAACCTTTTTGTATTTAGCCTTGTGGCAGAGCCTTATCTGATTCTAGTAATAACATATATTATTGTGTTTGATTCAATATGTACCTGAATAGCTGTTTTTATTAACCAACAAAGATTCAATCTTCTTGCAGTCACGATCAAACCTGAAAAGACACTCTTTCATAATCCAACTTCAACCAAAATAATCTTCAACTTTCATAGCCACTAATCTTTTGGTTCATTCACTTTCACTGAGTTTTTTTTGGGCAAACTTTCACAGAGTTTATTTTGGTGAATTCATTCATACAGAACCTAGAAACTTAATTCTGATGCAATTCCTCTCCAGACTCAGAAAGTATATCAGTTCCTTTTACATAACACCAAACCCGAAGGCAAAGACTCCCGAATTTATCTTCTACATGACATCCAATTTTAACAAATATCAGAAACCATATTAGTTTCACTACATAACATCCAATTTCAACTATATCAGTTAGCCCGTGGCTCCCAAATTTATCTCTACATAACACCCAATTTCAACAATGGGGAAGTATATAATAGTCAACAAATTGCATATATATGTGATCAGAAAAGGGGAAAAACTAGAATCTAGCACATATTGAACTATGAAGCTAGCAGCTATGGAAGTAACAGTATCTATATGAAGCGTGGCTTACCAATATAGGAGCAATTCACGAATCAGAATGCAACATAATAGATCACTGATAAGAAGTGAGACTCACCAGATCTGAACCGAGATGTATACACCAGAGCTACCAATGCACAAAGATCAACCGATACCTTTCACTACCAGAGAAGAAATTAGGTTTTAAGTGGAAAATATCAAGTAGAAGAAATTCAACAAGAGAATAAACTAGATCTTGATGGATAAATTATCTAAGTAGAAGAAATTCAACAGGAGAAGAAATCAGACCTTGATGGAGAATTATCTTCAATCAATACCACAAACCCTAGCTATTTCCATTCTAGAGTAGACTAGAGAGTTGCTTAGCTCTTTCCCGCTTTGATTTGTGGTTAAATAGCGGGAACAATTTTATTAGCCTTTTCTTCACACTGGCGAGACACTCCGAGACGCTTCCGGAGTCGGGACGCTTATTAATGTCTTTAAAAATCAGAATTCAGAGACGCAATTAGCATGCGTCTTTTTTAAGGGGAGATTAGGCGACGCTTTATAGAAGCGTTGCTATTTCGATTTTAAGAGTGACGCTTAATAAAGCGTCACAATATATCTGTAGCTAAAATGAAATTTTGTTGTAGTGGTTGTAGCAACACTCTATCAATAAATGTATAGAAAATGTAAAAAGTTGAATTTAGGTCGGTGGGATGCACATGCTTACACAATTTGACTATTTAAGAGATGATGGTTCTGTCATATAGTAATATCTAACTTTAAAAATCTCCATTAAAGGAGCTCTCGATGGAGAAGTAAAAACCACAAAGTACAAAGCACTCTAAAATCCTTTAATACATGTATTACAAACCACAAAGTACACTGCATTAACTTGACGAACTCGAATCAAGAGCATCATTATCAATTATGCATATGCAATTACCTCAAATGCACCGTTGAAGTGCAACTTAGTCATGTAGTTATCCAACATGTGACCATATATAATCACATCTATTATGTATCCGCATAAGAAAAAAAATACATAGAACTGACATACATAAATAAAAAGGCATTTGGAATACACCAGTACTTTTGTGGAACCTTTAATCTCATGCAACTAAACCGAAGTAGGGATGATTAATAACGAAGATATTAGTCTGGATGATTCACGGGAAGTATCTAACAAAAAGAATAAACCAAGAGAATAAGGTGAGTTGCTATTTCAAATTTCTAACCAAAACCGATTACTTTGAAAACAATATTTTATCTAATTCTTGTCATTGAGTAAATTGTTCTAATATGTAAAACGAAAAGTTGGTTCAAATTCAGTAACCTGGTTGAAATTAACAGATATTCCCGCTATTAACAAGTGCATGAGAATTTTAAAAAGGGTTAATAACTAAAAAACTGTCCAAGGTTTACCCTATGTTAAAATTAGGTGTCTGAAGTTTGAAATGTTAAAATGGACTGTCCCAAGTTTCATTTTTGTTGAAATTTGGTGTCTCGGTGAGATTACTTTACAGAAGTCAATTCCGACGAAACCGTCTGTCAAATTCGAGCTCCCATACACACTCCCTGCTCGTCATCTTGCCGGGACCGTCACCTAACAAGTTGGTCACATCCGGGCAAGTAAATCTTGCTCTATTGTCCTTGGAAAAGGGCTCCACACCACTCTTCTAGAAATTTTTTTTTTAATGTTCAATTTTTAGGTGAAATTTGACGATTTTGTAAAAAGTAAAGAGTGATGGATTATGAGTGGGTTGGTGGGTTGATAGAAATGATTGAATGGAGATGAAAAGACGCACAAAGACACCAAATTTCAACAAAAATGAAACTTGGGACAGTCCATTTTAACATTTCAAACTTCAGACACCTAATTTTAACATAGGGTAAACTTTGGACAGTTTTTTAGTTATTAACCCTTTTAAAAAAAGGAGAGGGTTCGTCTCCAAAAAATCCCAGGTGGAAAATAATTTGCTCATAGTTGAAATGAACGAAAGCAATTATCAAAAGAAGAAACAAAAATTCACGCAAATGAAAACCAACACCCCGTGACTAAGGATTTTCAATATTCCATGGCTGGTTCTTTTTCGCAAACCAATCCTCTATATGCATTCTATTTATTGAGAATGAAGAGGACAATGAAAATAAAAAACAACTTTGGGACGGAAATATCTATGTGCTCTAACTGCAGTAGCCCGGCCAAATTGATTGCACAGCAGTAGGAAAATCGGCGTGAATGAGAATGAATGAAATCATCATAGATTGAAGGAAGAAAAATGAAGGAGCATAAATGAAATGTAAGATCAAAATAAAAAATGAAGAAGCTTAGTAGAGCTTCAAAGAAAAACCCAACATAGGAAGAACATGAGAAATAACTGTTGTTTTGTAGATTCGTAGCGAAGTGGAAGAAAGGGAGGGGGGGTCCAATGGGAGATGTTGTTTCAGAACAGGCATATATGTGTAGGTTTGGAGATGGCGGCGTTAGGATTTGCGAGATTGTGGCGTTTTGGTTTGCCGCCCGTTTTTTTTTTTTGTCATTTTTGTTGGAACCACCTCTTAGCTACTTTGTTTTTTATATAGAGGATAGATTAGCATAAAGTGAAGGATAACATTGTCAGCATAAACAGAGACCCTCCCGGGGAAGAAATGACAAGGACTTGTTGGGAGGGGAAATTAATGGATAAATCCAATTTGGATGAATTATCTTCTCTTTTTGAATTTAGTTATATTTATTTTTGAAATGTAATTTTATTATTCTTAATGAATAACTTAAATTTCGAATCGACTAGATTTAATAATTATTGTCCATAATGTACCCTCACAACGATATTTCAAATTTGACAAAAATATATAAATAACCTAATTTTAAATTGCTTTAAATAAATGGATTACAAAAAATATTATAATCAGTTAATTATTTTAAACAAGATGTCAGATCAACCAATTAGTTTAACGTTAACTAGCTTGAAGTGAATGACAATAAAAGAAAATTAACCTAACAGCTACCTGCGAATACAATCGTGATAAGTGATGTTCTAGTCGATATCTTAACTAAATTTCTCTTAAGCTCATATTAATAAGTAAAATCATTTAACATATTTTAACAAAAGAATCATGTAGAATCATATTCCAACAAGTTCAAACCATCCTTACTGTGAAAAAAAAAAAAAAAAATTTAAAGTTACTCTTATTAGGAAATATTGTTAATATTTTGATGTTGAATTTAGTATAAAAATTTATCTAATATTCTTTAGCAGCTGAATTCTCTGAATAATCCATTTCGAGATAGATTAGACAAAGATAGAGTTGTTAGATTACGGGGAGTAATCACTACGGAAACTAAAACCATGGTACATTATAGTAATCAAAATTATGCTGCGGAATATTCGCACATACCTCAAAAGTAGTCTGTAGTCCCAAGATCCTTGTTGAAGGGATTTCACGATCCTCTGGTCGGCACCCATAGGGGTTCTTGTTAAGGAAGCCCTACTTGGTATATTCTCCACAGTAAAGCCTTAGATCAATTCTTGGCAAGGGACAGATCTCTGGAGTGTTTGCTCGAAAGAAAATTGGCACACCCTTGGTGTTTGTTGATGTTTGGCCGAATATGGTGTATTTGGGGGATGGGTTTTCTCTCAAATCACCACTTGAAGGGAATTGTGATTAACCCTAATAAAACCCCTAACTCCCATATATATAGGAGGAGTAAAGTGGACAAAAGTCCACCTTACCTCCTCACTAATATTCGGCCGGCCACTAGTATAAGGAGGTCCAATTTTGGGCTTCTCATGTCAATTGGGATTTAGGTATGGCCTAATGTCCTAATGAGACATGTACCCAATTAACTTGAGTAATGTATACATATAATGGAATTCATTTACGGCACCCATAACCACATGCTTACAGCTCCCATTCGCCGGAATGAGAGGGTGCCTGTTAATGTATTGTCGTCCAAATCTACATCAACATTTCACTCCTTCGATATCGTCCTTGCTTCCGAATACTTCATACGAGGGTTTCCGTGCGAACGGCGGACACGACGGGCATCGTGCTACTCATCTGTTAGGAGTGTTGTAGCGCCCGCGGAACGTTGATTCCCTTTGCTCTATTCAACCTGTTATAAACAACATTTATATAGTGTCGCGCTGTATCCTAGGTCAACTGTAAATTTTCCATTTGCCTAATTTCCACGTAGGAACAGTTTTCCAAGGCATCTATACAAGTATTCACAATCTTCAACTAATATCTGGTTGGTGGCCACCTAGTGAATACAAGAGTCAGTGAATTACAAGTGAACTTGACCATCCCCATCGTTCATATCCTTAGTCAAACCCAACCGGTTTCCAAAGACGTAGTCACTGGGCCTTTTTTTTAAGCACTGCGCTCGTACGCCGGGAAGCGAGCATTAATCCTAGCCTTAGATATGAGTTCTGAGTCCATGAGGATACTTCGGGTGCCTCTTCATAAGGCTCCCGGGATCAATCACACACTCGAGGTGAAGAAGTTTGCGTCCGCCAGAATCACGAGGATTCTTCCCTAGCACAACCGAACTGTGACCCCGTGGTCGAACGTGGCACGCGTAGTATGAAGTACGCGTCGATAGCATACCTGAACCTTTTGGGTCAACAAGAATGGGATATGTCAATCATGCTGTCGCAGATTCTCATCTGGCCCATAATGTTGTTTAATGACAAACGATGTTCATCACGGTGATATGCAAAACGAAGATCACGTCAAGTTACTTCAAAACTAGATAATCGTCTTGGTTAATCATGTTTATCCCCCTGACTCTTAGCCAGTCTTACTTGGTAGAGGCCTCCCTCCACCGCAAGACGAACGTACCTGTGTGACGAGGTAAGGCCCACATTCGACATAGTTTGGCAGAGGATTGCGTCCTCCTACGACTTAGTTTATAGACCGTAAATCTAATGTAATCAAAACATTATGACGTCGATAGATCATAAACTCAGTTGCAATTCTTTCATTTATAAAATATAACTTTCTAATATAAAAATGTTATACATGCCACTTTTAAACCCTATGCAATCCAAGCAGTTTTACGTGCTTTACGAATATGTCCCTGCATAGTGGTTTAGTTAATGGGTCCGCAACCATGTTATCGGTGGACAAGTATTCCATAGTGATTATATTGTCTTCTACCATAGATTTAGCACAAAAAAAATTTCACATCAATGTGTTTTGTCCTACTATGGTACTTCGAATTCTTTACTGCCGCAATGGCTGCCTGAATGTTAGGGAACACCTTCACAGGTTTACTCCCGACATCGCCACCAAGCAGCGCAGAAAGAAGCCTTTTCAGTGAAACCGCATCCTGTGCGTTCTTGGATAGGGCTACGAATTCCGATTCCATCGTGGACAGCGCGACACAGGTTTGCTTCTTGATCGCCCATGAAATGGCGGCATTAGCAAGGAGAAACACTCCTCCTGTGGTAGACTTACAATCATCCGGATTGCCACCATGGTCGGCGTTGTTGCGTCCTGGATGAACTGGGTCGTGAGGACGCGTCTGTCTGAATGGTTGAGCGGGTTTTCGGGCTGTAACCCTTCGTCTGAAAGAGGTTTTCGCCTTGTGCCACTGACGAGTGTTCGGTTTTATCGCTGAGTCTCGGAAAGGTCTGTGTCTCGAAAGGCGGTTGCGTCTCAAGAGGCGTCTGTGTCTCAAAAGGCGGTTGCGTCTCAAGAGGCGTCTGTGTCTCGAAAGGCGGTGGTCTGTGCACAAGTCTGAACGTCTGGGGCACCGGTTCCTGCACGAAGGGCCAGTACTAGCACGGAGAGGGGGGGGGGGGAGGGGGCGGGGTGGTGCTAGTGGAGCCCTCTCCGATGCTTAAGTCACTATAGGGCTAAAAAGGTAATTCTAGAGAGAGAAAGTATTTCTAGAGAGAAGTCAGAGCTCAAAATACCAAAGTTGGGCAAATGAGAGGATGTGTGAAAATGGGTGGCCAAGGCCTCCTATTTATAGGCTTCCTTGGGACCGGACCCGGTTTTAAAGCGGTTTGATGACGGTTCAAAAGCAAGCGGTAACCGTCATCAATATTGGCAATGCGCGAACTTGACTTCTCTACACGTAACGGTAATCGCGTAATCGGTAATCGTGCAATACCCGTAGTGCAATCCGGACCTCCGGATTGCATTGCAATCCGGACCGTTTTGACCCTTTGGGAGACGTTTTTCAATCGTGATGTAATTTTGACGTGTTTACGAGGCCCGAAATATAAATACGAACCCGAATTGGACACATATCCATCAGGCGTCACTGTAACCAGTCAATTCTAACTTCCCGCTCTCACAGCTCAGTGCGTAGTCGGCAGTACCTTTCAGATAACGAATAATTCATTTTACAACCTTTAAATGTTGATAGCCAGGATCTGATTGAAAACGTGCTTCAAGGCCCACGACGTAACAGATTTCCGGACTGGTGCATTGCATGACGTATATTAAACTACCGACCATGCTTAAATACTATGCACTCTTCATCTGTTCACGCTCTTCCAGGTTCTTAGGGCCGTCAAGTTTTGACAATGCGCACCCAAACACCACCGGCGTATCCACGGGTTTGACATCCTGTAATCTTGAGACAGACACAACTTCCGGGTAGCCCGATCTCTAGCAATTTTATTGCCCAAGATGTACGTGGCTTCTCCCATTTCTTTCATCTCAAATACAGATGTCAACCATGACTTTGACTTGTTCGTACAACTCACGTCGTTTGCGGAAATGAGTATGTCGTCCACGTAAAAGGTTAAGATGACATACTTAGACCCGGAGGTCTTATAATACACACACAGATCCTCGTGAAGATTAGGGATGGCAACGGGTCTCGGGGCCCCGACCTAGTTTTGACCCGATGACCCGCCAACCCGTGGGTCACGAGACGGGTTCGGGGCGGACCCAGGTCGGGTCTAGGTCTAGGGGCGCGGGGCCCCGTAGACACGCCCCGAAGAGCCTATATATATTTATATATTTTTTTAAAAAAAATTTATATGATAATATGATGTAACATTTACTAAATAATATGATTAATATAAGGTTTTCTTAATTTGGATTTGTATTTTGTGATGAATTTGATGTGTTTGTTGTTTGTATTTGATTAGTGTTTAGATTTGGTGTTAGATTTGTACAAAAAAAAAAGATTTGTGGTTTGAATTTATATATAATGTAATATTTTGGCCTAAAAAAATATAATACTGAGCAGTGAAAAAAAAAAAAATTGTTCACGCGGGGAGACGAGTCGGGGCCCCGCGGGATTTTTTTCCCCTAGCTGACCTGTCCTGGGAGGTACCCCTGTCCGGGTCCGGGCCGACCTGCGGGGCGGGTTCGGGGCTGCGAAAACCCACTCCGACCCGCCCCGTTGCCATCCCTAGTGAAGATTCACGAATCCGTTTCCTAGGATTTCCTCGTGGAATCTGCGGTACCATTGCTGAGATGACTGTTTAGGACCGTAGATAGACCTTTGGAGTTTACAAACTTTATGTTTGTTACCAGGAGTAATGAAACTCTCTGGTTGCTCCATATAGATCTCTTCCTCCAGGTTTCTCTGGAGGGATGCGGTCTTAACACCCATTCGGTGCAGTTCGAAATCGAGACTTGCGACCAAGACCATAAATGACCCATACTGTGGTTTTACGCACAACTAGTGAGTTTGTTTAGTCAAAGTTCACTCCGTGAATTTGGGTACATCATCTCGCAACAAGTCGGGTTTTGTATCACTCGACCTTTTTCATCAGTGGTGAGCCTTCTTTCAGGACTCACCGTATCCTTGTGCTCCAATGGTTAGCATGTAAATCAACTATAGACTATAATGGCTTTCATTTAGGCGATCTCTCTCTTTTATTATTTTCCTCCATTTCTCCACTTGAGGTCTTTCCAATGCTTGCCAACATTTGTTAGAGTGAGGTTTTCACCTTACTTGATGGGATACTTCTTGGAGAAGTTTGATGCCTTTGACTTTCGTCTAGGCTTGTTTATCTCATCTTGAGTCTGAACTCTTCTCCCACTCGGAATAATGCCTCTTATCGCAGCATCACTTCCTTTGGGAACATGAGCAGAGCTTAAACCCTGACCCACAACTTTTCTCTTACAACCTATCGGTCTCGGGGTATTACTTCCGAGATTAATTCCTTGATCAATAGGATCTAGAACAAAGTTTGGTCGGATGACTCCCACTGGAAACAATGGGTATCACTCCCACTCGAAACAATGGGTAATCCAGGCAGTTGTGGCATTCCTGGTTAAGCAATATGACCATCAGGTTCAACTTGATTCGTCTCAACAGCAATAGTGATTTCGTGTGGTAGGGTTTATTCCTCCCACTGGATTTATTATGAAAATGTTCCCATTCTCATTTACCATGTCATTCACTTGAGTTGCTGGTTCCAATCTCTCCCACTCGAATTAAGTGGGACCTGACTGCCAAGAAGCACAAGCCAGAAAACATAATATGGGAGCCGGCCACACCTTCGTAACTCAGTGATATCGTGCTCCGGTTTTGATCAAGACTACATTATTTGAAACTGTCCATGCATTGGAAATCTCGTCCTCAAGTATGTAATGTCTCCTGTTCGACCACTCGCCATTTTCCCAAGCTATAAACATGTATCTTCTAAGAGTAGTTGACATACTGTTGTCCTAAATACGTGTTTAATGCGCAAATTAATGTCGCATGGTGATATGATTTAACTCATTATCATTCTTTAGCTATTATGGCGACGTGTCTTACCGATTCATTTGAACGCAGTTTTATATATGTGAATCATCTTTCATCATCCCATAGGGAACGTCTGATAGAGTGACTTTAACATTATATTTATAAATTGTGCTTCCTAAAGTGTGTCATTTGATTTGAATGCCTAGCCTGACTTATCGTTCAAGGTGCGCGGAAGGAAAAAACGTTTAACCGACTGCATCCTTCTTCGTTTGCAAACTTATCTTAGAGATTTGATCCCATCCCCGAATTGAGCATTTTAGGTTTCCACCATATGCTTTAGTTTATACATTTTACAAGGTTGTGGTAGCTTTCGAAGGCTACTTCTTACCGATGTAAATGTTATCAATAAGTTGTTTCCGTAGGAATGCAAACGCAAATTCAGCACATAATCATTTAAACACTTCATTATTAAACTCGTACTTTGAAACGATGTGCTTCGTCTTTCGAGGTTCAATTGCGTGTAGCGCAATTTTACCGAAGTTTTAACCATTGGTTAAATCGTTTCATTTCTGAATTTAATTTAATTTAATCCAATCAGTTTCGCACATCAACATCATTACATATTATTTCATTAAATGGAGTACTAATAATTATGAAATACTAAATCTTTCAATCTAGCTACACAATCGATGGGTTTATTTAGTTCAGTTGTCCTGACTGAGATGACGGAGCACGTGTGTCGTTTTGTTTCATTTAGCCTCTTTTACCTTGCCGAAAATCTGGTTCCAAACGCGTGGGTTTGAATTTTCGTTTCGATCGTCCCCTTTTACCGGGCCGTTAAATTGATAAGAAAATTGTGCTTCGAATCGATCTACAATTTCTTTATTCAATAACTCTGAATCTCTAAATAACCATAATTTTAGTAATTGGAACGAACAATAATTGATATTTGTCAATGGTATGGTTCTTGATCTGAAAGCCGCATATTTAGTCCATGCCTGTCGTTCATATAGTCGAGAACTTTGAGTTGAACACCACATCTGAGTAGATTAACGAGTGAATCACATCAAATGATTTGTGTCTGCATAAAACAATTTTACAGCTTTATACTCATGATATACGAGGCGCACTAGGGACGCACTTTATCAACGAGGTTTAACCCTCTGGATTATCGTATAGGACCTATTCGGTCCTGTTCTCTTCATGTTATCCGTATCATGGTTGGCTTCTTTTGAACTAGTATGGTGAGCAGATAAGGTTTCCCTTTCACAGCTGTGGTTACTGTACTTGATTAGGCTCAAGGTTATTGAGTACTGTCAACATCAGACAACCATATACATCCTTTCCATGTTGACCTTTCATTGCGAAGGACTCGAGCGACTTTTACACCAGCGTCCATGGAAAGATAGAAGATCATCACGTTCAACCTAAACATTTAGCTTTTGCATCCTTGCTTCCACTGAGGCGGATGCAAAGGGATACTAAGTTGCAACATTGCGTAGTTGCAATTGAATTTTTTTTCAACCCCACTTTTACCAAGGTTGAATGTATCACCATATATGCATTCAGATCATCAAAGAACCTACTCCCATGCTTGGTGAAAAAAATTATTACATTCGTCTCTCATCGTCAAAATCACACAGACTACTATATTCATTGTAGTTGTCCTCTCCACTTTTCGGAATCGTAGTAGAGAGTTCAACACGTACTCCTTTTATTCATCATGATTCACACCATCAAGATTGCGAGGAATATCGAATCGCACTAATTCAACCAATTCATACTAACACATCGATGATTATGCAAAAATCTGGGAGACAATAACATTTTGAGAAATAATTGCATAAATCAGATATCTATTGAGATAGAATTCAACAAGTAATGATTCCTCAGTCATCTAAACAAACCGACCTCCAGTAAACCAATTGAAGATGGCTGTTAAAGAGTCTACATTAATGTCGTCTTCAATCCAATAGATCAGTCTTTTAAAACGGTTTTAATCGCAAATTACCGGAACAGAGATTTTAAAACAAGCATGCCCGATATTTTCTTTCCCAAGGCCTTTTTTTATTTTGGAAAAATATTCCGATGAATTTACTCATGCATATATAATTATATCATCCATGTAAATTATCATATGCTAGTAACATTCATCACACAAACCACACTAATGCTTACGCGTCATGCATCTAATGTTCCGAGGAACTCATGCTTGCATATATAATTCTACTTCCGAGTAAATTATCAAATGCGGCTACATCCTCAATATTCTAGCATACGTGTCAAACCTGAAACATTCACATCCATCATACACATTTGGCGACTGGTTTTTTATTTTAAAATAATTTTAAACATTAGAGGTGGATTTGCAATTCATGCTTATATTCAATAACACAACATTCTAGACATGAATTCTAGGCATTTCCAACCATCTTAGCATGTCTATCCTAGTGCGCATTCCATATATTTAACCTGGGCTCCGCCCCCAATATGCAATATCCAACTAGCTTGGCTTAGTCAAGACAACATTTCTAATCATGCATAAATATATATATATATATATATATTTATTTATTTATATATATATTGAATAATAAACAATTTCAATTTAACCCACTAATTAATCTAGTCCCAAAAACATGTATCTCCGAGATCCATCCCCATAATCGAAACAAGGCATAAAAGTTATCAACCCTTGAGCACTGTGTAGGCCTATTGAGGTTCAAAAACATTTTGATTTTAAAACTTGACCTCCCTATTTTAATTGAATTGAATTCAGTTTTGAAAATTCAGTTCGGTTCAGTCATTTTCCGTCCGGTTTAGTCCGGTTCGGTTCTGTAAGCATATGGTGATGGGCGTCGTAAATAGAAGCCCATTATATGTATAGTTTACCTAAGGAAATTAGGTACGTGTCACATTAGGGTAATTGAGCTAGACCTAAATCCCAATTGGTATGAGAGGCCCAAGATTGGGCCTCCCTATGCATAGTGGCCGGCCGAAATAATGGAGTGGGCAAAGTGGACTTTTGTCCAGTTTACTAATCCTATAAATATATGGTTAGGGGATTTTTAGGGTTAATCACTATTTCCTCATTAGAGTGTTTCAGAGAGAAAAACAATCCACCCCACACAAGTATTTTAGCTGAACCCATCCACCACCAAAGGGTGAGCCATTTTTCTTTATAGCAAACACTCCAGGGATCTATCCCCTGCCAAGAATCGATCAGAGGCTTTGCTGTGGAGAACATACCGCGTAGGGATTCCTTAACCAGAACCTCTACTTGTGCCGACTGGAGGATCGTGAACTCCATGCAGGATCTTGGGACTACGGACATTGTTTGAGGCATGTGCGAATCTTTCGCTACGTAATTTCGATTACTAGCATGTACCATTATTTAGTATCCGTAGTGACTACTCCTCGTAATCTAACAGTGGTATCAGATCTTGTGTTAGGAGTTCATGATTTTAACAAATTGGTGTTCTTCAAATTTAAAATTGAAACCGAAAATTTTAAAAGAAAATTTTAAATTTTCGATTTTTGGGGTTGTTGGTGAAACCGAAATTTTCATGATGTTCTTAGTTAATTTGATGTTCATGAACTTCAAGAACAACATGAATTTAATTAAATTCAAACATTGGATTGTAGATCTTATTAAAATTTGATCTTGAAATTTGACCACTTGTTCCCAATTTGGTGTTTGTGCCGAAATTTTAGTGAATTTACAGCGTAATTTTTTTTTTTTTTTTTTTAATTTATTGGTCTCCAAGCAAACAAATTTCGGCAACTATTATTAAGTTATATTGTTTACCATATTTTAATTTTTAATCTAGGTAACAATATATCTATAATTGGGAACATTATGATAGATTCACATTAATATATAGAAATATATATAACTATCAATATATCTAAATATTTTATAGGGTTAAGAATATTATTGATAGATTTAGTTACCTAAAAGATTGAGAAAATATATTGTCAGTATATTTGTTACCCTATTTAAGATATTGACAATGAATATAATATATATTTTCTATGTTAACCGATTTTTTTACATATATATATATATATTGTTGATTGATTTAATCTTAGAAATAAAATCTTGGTAATAAATATATATATGTTTATAGTTGGCCGAAATATATATATGTATATATTATTAATATTGGAATTTATTTTATATAATTAATGTTACTTGGTCGCTAAGTTAAATATTTTTGGACTTTAAAAACCTACGTGGGCCATAAGTAAACATTTCGGCCCAACCTTTTAATTTTTAATTATTGGGCCGGTCCAATATATTAAACCGGGACGAAATAAAACCGAACTGGATTTTCTCAATCGGTTCGACCTAGTCGGGTCGGGTCGGACCGGGGTCACTAAGTGGATCTAACTGAACCGGTTTTGAGTGTTGAACCGAACCAAACCCTATTTTAATTGGACCGGTTCGAACTGAACCACATTTTGAAATTAAAACTGGACCGAACCGAACCGGATTTTACATTGAACCGGACCCGAACCGAACCCGACAAAATCATGCCGAAATTGACTGAACCGAAATGATTTTCAAAACCGAATTCAAGTCAATTAAATAAAATAGGGTGGTCAAGTTTTAAAATCCAAATGTTTTGATCCTAAAATGGCCTACACAGTGCTCAAGGGTTTAATGTTATTTACATAACGGTAAAACCTTTATGCCTTGTTTCGATTATGGGGATGGATCTCGGAGACACGTTTGGGACTGGATTAATTAGAGGGCTGAATTGCAATTGTTTATTATTCAATAATGTATATTTATGCATGATTAGAAGTGTTGTCTTGACTGAGTCAAGCTAGTTGGATATTGCATATTGTGGGCTGAGCCCTGGTTAAATTTATGGAATGCGCACTAGGATAGACATGCTGTGATGGTTGAAAATGCCTAGGATTCATGTCTAAAATGTTGTGTGATTGAATATAAACATGAATTCCAAATCAACCCCTAATGTTTAAAATTATTTTAAAATCAAAAACCAGTCGCCAAATATGTATGATTGTTGTGGAATTTTTATGTTTGACACGTATGCTAGAAATTGAGGATGTTGTTGCATTTGATAATTTACTTGGAAGTAGAATTATGTATGCAAGCATGAGTTCCTCAGAACATTAAATGCATGACGCGTAAGCATGAGTGTGGTTTGTGTGATGAATGTTACATGCGTATGATAATTTACATGGATAGAAGAATTATATATGCATGAGTGAATTCATCGGAATATTTTCCAAAATAAAAAGGGCCTTGGGAAAGCCAAGATCGGGCATGCTTATTTTAAAATTCTCGTTCTGTTAATTTGCGATTAAAACCGTTTTAAAAGATTGATCTATTGGATTGAAAACGACGGTAATGTGAACTCTTTCACAGCCATCTTTCATTGGTTTACTGCTGGTCGGTTGGTTTAGATGACTGAGGAATCGTTATTTTTCGGATTCAATCTTAATAGATATCTGGTGTATGCAATTCTTTCTCAAAATGTTATTGTCTCCCTGATTTTGCATAATCATCGATGTGTTAGTATGAATTGGTTGATTTAGTGCAATTTGATATTTCTCGCAATCTTGATGGTGTGGATCATGATGAATAAAAGGAGTACGTGTTGAACTCTCTACTAAGATTCCGAATAGTGGAGAGGACAACTACGGATCAATACAGTAGTCTATTTGATTTTTACAATGAGAGACGAATCTAATAATTTGTTTCACAAAACATGGGAGTAGGTTCTTTGATGATCTGAACGCATATGTGGTGATACATTCAACCTTGATATAAAAGAAGTTGAAGAAGACTTCAATTGCAACCAGGAAATTTTGTAGCTTAGTATCCCTTTGCATCCGCCCCGGTGGAAGAAAGGATGTAAGAGCTAAACGTTTCGGTTGAACGTGATGATCTTCTCTAGTCTCAGGTAGACAGTTTCTATGGGGCGTAGGCCTCCCAAAGGGTAACGGAGGCGTGCAAAGGTTTCCTCGGGCCGGACGGAGATTGGCCCTCGAGTGCAAAGGCAGAAGGGAGCTTGACTGCAAGACCCACCCGTCGAGCAGGGACGAAAGTCGGCCTTAGTGATCCGACGGTGCCGAGTGGAAGGGCCGTTATCTTTCCATGGACGCTGGTGTAAAAGCCGCTCGAGACCTTCGCAATGAAAGGTCAACATGGAAATGATGTATATGGTTGTCTGATGTTGACGGGACTCAACAACCTTGAGGCTAATCAAGTACAGTAACCACGACAGTGAAAGGGAACCCTTATATGCTCACCATACTGAGTTCGAAAGAAGTCAGCCATGATCCGCATAGCATGAAGAGAATTGGACCGAGTAGGTCCTATATGATAATCTGGAGGGTTAAAAACCTCGTAGATAAAGTGCGTCCCTAGAAAGCCTCGTATATCATGAGTATAAAGCTGTGATATGTTTTATACGGACACAAATCATTTAATATGATTCACTCGTGAATCTACTCAGATGTAGTGTCCAACTCAGAGTTCTTGACTATATGCACGACAATCATGGAATAAATATGCGGCTTTCAGATCAAGAACTATACCATCGTCATATATCAATCATTGTTCGTTTCGGTTACTAAAATTTTGGTTATTTCGAGATTCAGAGTTATTGAATAAAGTAATTGTAGCTCGACTCGAAGCACAATATTTCTTATCAATTTAATGACCCGATAAAATGGGAACGATCCGAAACGAAAATTCAAACCCACGGGTTTGGAACCAAATTTTCGGCCAGGTAAGAGAGGCTGAATGAAACGAAACGATACACATGTTCCGTCATCTCAGTCAGCACTACATAGATGAACTGTATAAACCCATCGATTGCGTAAGGATTGTCCACTCAGTCAGCACTACATACATGTTCTGTCATCTCGGTCAGCACTACATCTCAGTCATACGCCAAATTTGAACCCGTTTCCATAAGGATTGTCCTACTTTGATCACCCCGCTCATGATTATAAATCGAAACTTTGACCCGAACGCACCGCCCACAAACTAAGATAACCCGCCCGGGCCATCGATTTACCGATCTCCACCCGTAGAAACCGGGTGCCACACCCGATCTCTAGGGGCAGAGATCGGGTGCACCAACCCGATCTCTACTCCTAGAGATCGGGTGCGATCCGACCCGAGCTCTATCCTTAGAGATCAGGTGTGGCCCAATTCGAGGCCTTGGGGGTAAGATTTTTCTATCCAACCCCGAAGGCCTCGGGACCTCTTCCAGACGTCTTACCCCCTCCCTCGGGAGTGTATCCGACGTCTCGAATCTTGTCACACAGACCGTCCCCTGCGGCGTCCCGACATCTCTGTACCCGTCTAACACTTAACCAATTTTACCCACCTCTCCATGCTTTTAAGAGTCTAATCCTGTCATTATGTGCTAATTAAGTACGTTTAGGGATTAACGGTGTCATTAAGCCACCTTAATCCCCCGTAGCCTATATATATTGCTCAAGTTCTATTCGTTCAGATCATGTTGCATCTTTACACATTTTTAGCTCTGCCTTCTCTTTACTTTATCTCTCTAAGAATCTCAGACTGACTTAGGCATCAGAGAGGGCACATCGAGCACCACCCCCCTCTCTGTGCTCGATATTTCCCCTTATGCAGGTCGGCAAGGAGCGAGACGAAGGACCACGTTGAGCCGACAAATTACTTTTACGAGTCAACGGATCATCAAAGAAAGTCATTTACCCGTGAGAAGTGTCATTCGGACCGAAGTCCCATCGACCCGATACACACATCTTAACACTTGGCGCCATCTGTGGGTTTTGAACAAAAAGCCCTGCTATCGCGAGATCAATGACGAACAGCGTACCATCTAGAGAAATAGTGACTCCGGGGTTTGCTAATGCATTAGAGGAGCTATTGGCCTATAGGGAGGCTCTGAAAAATAAACAAGGAGGACAGGCTGCTTCCCTTTGTCAAGAAAGGAGGGCGCCTCTTCGACCACTATCTCCTTATCACGAGAGGGAGTCGGCAAGCGGGCACTTGAAGGAGAGTCTCTCGCGGCTTTTTTCTTCTTGCTAGTCAAGGGCCCGACCTCTGAATCAGGCTACTGTGCCTTGGAATTGGATTGACTTGAACTCTCTCCCACCACAAGAACCCGCTCGATAATCAGGGGCGAACGCTCTAACAACAAGAAGAAAGCTACATGAGAACATTCATAAGTATATCATAAGGGAAAGATAACAAAAAAAGAACATACTAGAAGCCTCTGCAGCCAACCCGGACTAAGAAGATTTCTTGACATCAGAAGCAGAGCCAGAGGGTACCTTCTTCTTATTCAAATCAACGGTGCGTTTGGAACGCTCCGTCTGCACATTATACGTTTTTCCATGAAATCAACCTACAAGGGGGAAACAAAAGATGAATGAAAACAAGAGGATTAATGACATACCAGACTCATGAAAGGAAGGGTCAAGCGAATGCCGCCCTCATACAAGTCCAACTCGGATACCCAAGACACAAGACAATGAGATTTGATCCCATTGCTTTGATAAATGATCTTCATGGTCTCCTTGTCCAAAGGAGAAAATTACCCAAAGGTGGACCAGCCATCCGAGCAACCGACGCAAAGGTCGACCCTTACTCATGGAAGAGCGGCATACGCCCATTACGGGGGTAACCTCAACATCAAGCTACGGGGGCAAAACCGACACCCAAGAGATCCGACCATCAAAGGGCGAGATACACCGCCAAAAGGAACAAACCCCAAAGCACTACAAAGAAGGCGAACTTTTAGCTTCCCCCAAAAGAAACGACGCTCGGACACGTCTGAAGGAAGGGGCAATCCTTAACATATGTCAATAAACCTCTCCGCACGCGGCAGGTAAGAAGAAAAGCTTGTAAACATTTTCACCCCAAATTTTGAGTAAAACGACTTGCAAAACAAGGGTCAAGAGCCATACACACGCTCCAGCAAATGAAGGAAAATGTCACACCTGTCAAAAGTCGAGTATTAAAGACAATGCGCGTACTAATATAAGGGAGGCAGAACGATGTGTCCCATCAAGTGACAGAGCTAGCACTCTCGGATAAAAGGGGGTCTATCTCACTCTTACACTTATATTCATATTTATGATTTACATCTACAGGTGCACCAATGCCATCACTCACGCTTATGTTCACGACCCGTCCATGCATACATACATATTTATACTTACGCTCACGTGCATGCCCCCATGCACACTCCTATGTGTCCAAACACCTAGACATCATCGTACATGGTGGCCATATATTCTTGTATGCACACATTCATGTCCACAAATCACAGCAAGTCCACACCCACTTCCATACTTGTGTTTTTACTTACATGTATGCTAGTACGCACCTTCATGATCATGATATATCTGTGTTCACTCAAGTTAGCATTTTTATATGCATATATCTCATTTTCCCATACTTAGAAATTTTTTGGGATCCGGTCTAAATATTTTTTCATGAGATAGGACTCACCCCGCATGCTCACGTATTGATCATGATGACACGAAATTAGATCGCATTAGTCCATATCCATGATTACATTGCATCCCCATGCGTGTACGTATTTTTAGATACATACACGAGAAGATATGATTTTTATATCCACATTTTTCGGACACGGGCCTAGGCGCGTGTACGTTTGCTCTAACGTTTATATTTCCTCTATTTTGAGAAACTGAGGAAAGGTCCCGAAAAAGACGCCTACAACAAGCGAATGATTCATCAAGAGGTAAAATCACGGTTTCAAATTGCGCGTGTCATCCCATCGTAAAATAGAGTCAATCAAGGGTTAATCTATTGGTTGACTCGGGGGCACGTGATGGATATACGCCCAATTTGAACCCGTCTCCATTCGGATTTTCCTACTTTGATCACCCCACTCATGATTAAAAATCGAAATTTGACCTGAACGCACCGCCCACAAACTAAGATAACCCGCCCGGGCCATCGATTACCTGATCTACACCCGTAGAGATCGGGTACCACACCCGATCTCTATCCTTAGAGATCGGGTGTGGCCTTGGGGGTAAGATTTTTCTATCCGACCCCGAAGGCCTCGGGACCCCTTCCAGATGTCTTACCCCCTCCCTCAGGAGGGTATCCGACGTCTCAAATCTTGTCACACGGACCGTCCCCCGCGGCGTCCCGACATCTCTTTACCCGTCCAATACTTAACCAATTTTACCCACCTCTCCATGCTTTTAAGAGTCTAATCCTGTTGTTATGTGCTAATTAAGTATGTTTAGTGATTAACGGTGCCATTAAGCGACCTTAACCCCCCGTAGCCTATATATATTGCTCAAGTTCTATTCGTTCTGATCATGTTGCATCTTTACACATTTTTAGCTTTGCCTTCTGTCAACTTTATCTCTCTAAGAATCTCAGACGGACTTAGGCATCAGAGAGGGCACATCGAGCACCACCCCCCTTCGTTCTCGATATTGCCCCTTATGCAAGTTAGCAAGGAGCGAGACGACGAACCACGTTGAGCCGACGGATTACTTTTACGAATCAAAGGATCATCAAATAAAGTCATTTACCCGTGAGAATTGTCATTCGGACCGAAGACCCATCATGTGCGAAACCGATTGGATTAAATTAAATTCAATTCAGAAATGAAACGGTTTAACCAAGGAATAAAACTTCGGTGAATAGCGCTAACACGCAAGTGGACCTTGAAAGACGGAACACATCGTTTTCAAAGTACGAGTTTAATAATGAAGAGTTTAAATGATGATGTGTTGAATATGCGTTTTCATTCCTTTGGAAATAACATATTGATAACGTTTACATCGGTAAGAAGTAGTCTTCGGAAGCTACCACGCTTTTGTAATAGTATCAACTGATGCATGAGGTCAAAACCTGAAATGCTCAATTCAGAGATGGGATAAAATCTCTAAGATAAGGTTGCAAACGAATAAGGATCAAGTCGGTTAAACGATTTTCCTTCCGTACGCCTTGAACGATAAGTCAGCCTAGGCATTCAAATCAAGTGACACACTTCTGGAAGCATATTTTATAAACATAATGTTGGAGTCGCTTTGTCAGACGTTCCCCAGGGGATGATGAGAAGTGATTCACATTAGTGTAAAACTACGTTCCATTATAATCGGTAAAACATGCCGCCATAATAGCTGGAGAATGATAATGAGTTACATCGTATCACCAATGCAACATTAATTTGTGCATTAAACACCTATTTAGGACAAGATTATATTCACTACTCTTTGAAAGTAAGTGTTTACAGCTAATGGACATGGTGCCGTGGTCGAACATGTGACATTACATACATGAGGACGAATTTTCCGATGCATAGAAAGTTTCAGAATATTGAGTCTTGATCAAAACAGGAGCAAAATATTACAGATATCAGGCCCCACTTAATTCGAGTGGGAGAGATTTGAACCAGCAACTCAAGTGAATGACATGGTAAATGATAATGGGAACATTTTCATAATAAATCCAGCGGGAGGAATAAACACCTACCACATGTAATCACTGTTGCTGTTTGGACGAATCATGTTGAACCTGATTATCGTAATGTTGAACCAGGATTGCCACAACTACCTATACTACCCATTGTTCCCAGTGGGAGTTATCCGATAAACTTGGTTCCAAATCCTAGTGAATCCTAGTGATCAAGGAATTCATCTTGGAAGTAAAACTCCGAGACCGAGAAGTCGTCCACGGAAAGTTGTTGGTTATGGTTCCAGCACTACTCCCCAATAGAAGTGATGCTTCGATAAAGAAGCGTTATTTCGAGTGGGAGAATTTATCTCAATTGGAAGAAATGATCCGATAAGAGGCATTATTAAGAGTGGGAGAGACGTTAAGACTCAAAGACGTGATAAACAAGCCTAGAAGAAAGACAAAGGCATCGAACTTCTTCAAAGAAGTATCCCATCTAGAAGGGTGATAACCTCACCTAACAACTGTTTGCCTACATTGGAAAGATCTCAAGTGAAGAAATGGAGGAAAATAATAAATGAGAGAGATCGCCTAAATGAAAGTCGTTATAGTCTATAGTTGATTTACCTCCTAACCACATGGGCATAAGGATACAGTGAGTCCTGAAAGAAGGCTCACCACTGATGGAAAAGGTCCGAGGTACGAAACCCGACTTGATGTGAAAGGATATACCCATTTCACGGAGTTGACTTTGAAAAAACAAACTCACTGACTGTGCGTAAAACCACGGTTAGGGCTAGTCGTGGTCCTGGTCGCAAGTCTCGATCTCGAGCTGCACCAAATGAATGTTAAGACCGCATTCCTCCACGGAAACTTGGAGGAAGAGATCTACATGGAGAAACCAGAAGGTTTCATTACTCCTGGTAACGGACGTTAAGTTTGTAAACTCCAAAGGTCCATCTACGATCTTAAAAAATCTTCTTGACAATGGTACCACATATTCAATGAGGAAATATTAGGAAACGGATTCGTGAATCTTCACGATGATCCGTGCGTGTATTATAAGAGCTCCGGGTCTAAGTATGTCATATTAACCTTATACGTGGACGACATACTCATTGCCGCAAACGATGTGAGTTTTATCAATAAGTCAAAGTCATGGTTGGCATCTGTATTTGAGATGAAGGACATGGGAGAGGCCACGTATATCCTAGGCATTAAAATTGCCAGAGATCGGGCTACCCGGAAATTATATCTATCTCAAGAAGCTTATATCAACAAACTGTTGAAAAGATTCAGATTTCAGGATGTCAAACCCGTGGATACGTCAGTGGTATTTGGGTGCGCAGTGTCAAAACGTGACGGCCCCAAGACCCTGGCGGAGCTTGAACAGATGAATGGTGCAAAATATTTAAGCATGGTCGGTAATTTGATGTACGCCATGCAATGCACCCGTCCGGATATCTGTTACGACGTGGGCCTAGTAGTACGTTTCCAATCAGATCCTGGCTATCAACATTTAAAGATTGTAATACGAATAATTCGCTATTTGAAAGGAACTGCCGAATACGCATTGTGCTATGTGGACAAGAAGTTAGAATTGACCGGTTATAGTGACCCCGACCATGGTGGCGATCCGAATGATCGTAAGTCCACCACAGGGGGAGTGTTCCTCCTTGCTAATGCCGCCATTTCATGGACGAGAAAGAAGCAAACTTGTGTCGCGCTGTCCACGATGAAATCGGAATTCGTAGCTCTCTCTAAGATTGCACAAGAAGAGGTCTGGCTCAAAAGGCTTCTAACTGCACTGCTTGGTGGCAATGTCGAGAATAAACCTGTGAAGGCCATCTCTGACAGTCAAGCAGCCATTGCGGCAGTTAAGAATCCGAAGTGCCATTGTAGGATCAAACACATTGATGTGAAATATTTCTATGCTAAATCTATGGTAGAAGACAATATAATCATTATGGAATACTTGTCCACTGATAATATGATTGCGGACCCATTAACTAAACCACTACGCAGGGAGATATTCAAAAAGCACGTAAAACTGCTTGGATTGCGTCGGGTTTAAAAATGACATGTTTCTGTGATAACATTTTGATATTAGAAAGTTACATTTTGTAACTGAAATAATTGCAGCTGCATTTATGATCAATCGACGTCATAATATTTTGATTACATCAGATTTACGGTTTATAAACTAAGTCGAGGAAGACGCAATCCACTGATAAACTATGTTGAATGTGGGCCTTACCTCTACACACAGGTACGGTCGTCTTGCGGTGGACAGAGGCCTCTACCAGGCAAGACTGGCTAAGAATCAGGGGGATAAACCTGATTAAGCAAGACGATTATCTAGTTTCGAAGTAACTCGACACGATTTTCGTTTTGCATATCGCCATGATAAACTTCGTTCGTCATAAACCACATTCTGGGCCAGATGAGAATCTGTGATAACATGATGGACATATCCCTTTCCTGTCAACCCAAAAGGTTCAGGTATGCTATCAATGCGTGCTTTATACTACGCGTGCCACGTTCGACCACGGGGTCACAGCTCGGTTGTGCTAGGAAGGAATCCTCGTGATTTTGACGGGCACAAACTTCTTCACCTCGAGTGTGTGATTGATCCCAGGAACCTTATGAAGAGGCACCTAAAGTATCCTCACGGACTCAGAACTCATATCTAAGGTCAGGCTCAATGCTCGCTTCCCTGCGTACGAGCGTAGTGCTGAACAAAAAAGTCCAGTGACCACGTCTTTGGAAACCGGTTGGGTTTGACTAAGGATATGGGTGATGGGGATGGTCAAGTTCACTTGTATCTCACCAACTCTTGTATTCACTAGGTTGCCACCAACCGGATATTAGTTGAAGGTTGTGAATACTTGTATGGATGCCTTGGAGAAGTGTTCCTATGTGGAAATTAGGCAGAAGGAGAATTATCACTTGACCTAGGATACAGCGCGGTACTATATAAATTCTGTTTAAAACAAGTTGATTAGTGAAAAGGGAATCAATGTTCCGCGGGCGCTACAATACTTCTAACAGATGAGTAGCACGATGCCCGTCGTATCCGCCGGTCACACGACAAACCTCGTATGAACTGTTCGGAAGCAAGGATCAGATCGAAGGAGTGAAATTTTGATGCAGATTTGGACGACAATACATTAACAGGCACCCTCCCATTTTGACGAGTGGGAGCTGTAAGCATATGGTGATGGGCGCCGTAAATGGAAGCCCATTATATGTATAGTTTACCTAAGGAAATTAGGTATATTCACATTAGGGTAATTGGGCTAGACCCAAATCCCAATTGGCATGAGAGGCCCAAGATTGGGCCTCCCTATGCATAGTGGCCGTCCGAAATAATGGAGTGGGCAAAGTGGACTTTTGTCCACTTTGATCCTCCTATAAATACATGGTGTTAGGGGACTTTTAGGGTTAATCACTCTTTCCTCATTATAGTGTTTTAGAGAGACAAAACCCTCCACCCCACACAAGTATTTCGGCCGAACCCATCCACCACCAAAGAGTGTGACAATTTGCTTTCTAGCAAACACTCCGGAGATCTGTCCCCTGCCAAGAATCGATCAGAGGCTTTGCTGTGGAGAACATACCGCGTAGGGCTTCCTTAACCAGAACCTCGACGAGTGCCGACCGGAGGATCGTGAAATCCCAGCAGGAAGGATCTTGGGACTACGGACATTGTTTGAGGTATCTGCGAATCTTCCGCTGCGTAATTTCGATTACTAGTTGTTGGATATCTGTCCAATTCGGGTTCGTATTTACGTTTCGGACCTCGCAAACACGCCAGAACCACAAACGGATCTTACCGCAGTCACCCCGAGTCAAAACGGTCCGGATGCGCGCTGCACTCGGACCGGGGACTTCCGGATTGCCCAACAATCCGGACCATGTCGGATGTCGACATTGTCCGGACTGCCGACTGGTACTGCGCGCTTACCCCTAGCACTGCGCGTTTACCCGTATTTTTACTAAGTATGAGAAGTCAGTGCGCACGTAGCCAACCTCGATGTCGGTAAGCGTTTTCCTGTAAACCGACATTGAACCGCATAAAACCGAGTACGGTTCTCAGGTTTCCTATAAATAGGGACCTATACCTCCCATTTGACAAGTTAACTCGAAACTCTCCAGAATTGGCTATTTGCGCTCCGACCTCTCTCTACACATTTTCTCTCTCTAAGATCCTGACTTTAGCATCGGAGAGGGCTCAACCAGCGCCACCCCCCCCCCCCCTCTCCACGCTGGTTCTCGCCCATTCTGCAGGACCTGGCGTATAGAAGATTCAGGTAGAAGCCAAAGTCAGTTCGGGGATCGTGGATCGAGGTCCGTGAAGAGTAGCCGGAGGTGTCCCAAGTGGAATCGACCCCAACACTTGGCACCGTCAACGTGATTTGAGCAAGAAGCCGTTCCATACCGCAAGCTATGACAGGCAGACGTACGAAGAAGGCGGGTGCAAACAAGCCGAAGCCGACGAGAAGCCAACAAGGACCTTCTCACATTCCAGATGCAGAGTCTACCGCCTCCTCCATGTCAACTGCAAATATGCCTTCCGCGCAGCATGGTCCCGACGTCCAGAACGAGGTTCCAGTGCACGAGTTCGAGCAAAAGATGGAAAGGAACGAAGAGTTCCCATACGGGATGCTACTTGACGGAGTGCAGCAGCAAGCAAGAGGCGCAGGCAACCTGCCACCAGTCACACCAGCCATGATGGATGTGCTTGAAGAGCTTATCGCATTCAGGGAGACTCTAAAGAATCAAGGATACGCAGTATCCTTCATGCCGACAAGCAATGTGCCTTCCGCACAGCATGGCCTTGAAGTCCAGAATACAATATACATTGCATCCCATTCGGAAAAGATGGCAAACGTACATGTGATCCATGGAGACTTTGATGCTGGAGGCGAAAAGTCATACGAGCAAGCAGGAAACGTTTCAAAGACAATGCACAAGTCCCAGGATGCTGACATGAAGGATGCCGACATGAAGGATGCCGTCATGAAGTATGCCGACATGAAGTATGCTGACATGAAGTATGCCGACATGAAGTATGCCAACATGAATGATGCCGTCATGAAGGATGATGACATAAAGAATGTCGTCATAAAATATGTCATTAGTTTCTCATAAACGGACAAAGAGCACTATGTGCACCACGACGCCTTGTTCATAACCACGCAGAAGTCGACAAGAAAGTCAACTTGGATCCTTCGAAATGCTTGTTGCCAAATCCAATGCCTTCTTCATGCCAACAAGAAGTGCGCCCTTCGCACAGTATGACCAAGGAGTCCACAATGCAAAGCACGTTACACCCCCGCTGGGATTTGAGCCTAAGAAGCACATCAATGAAGAATTTCCTTACGGGATGCCAGAAGAGGGAGTCCCCCAATATGAAGGTGGCAACCCGCCACCACCTATCATTCTTACCATGATGGCCGCGCTGGAAGAGCTGCTTGCATTCCGAAAGATGCAAAGAAACCAAGGATATGCCCCGCCACCACCACCTCCGCCTCCAAACAACGGAAAAACCGAGAATACAAGAGCAATGTCCCGAAACACAAGCCATCAAGACACACCGCACCAAGGAGTAGGGGGTAATACACGGAAGATACCTTCCAGTACCAACAAACAAGGCAAGGAGTTGCGCGCTCATACAACCCATATATGATAGCACAACACCAAGAAGGGACGGGGAGACAACCTCCAATCTCTCGCTCAAAAATGCACAAGGAAGGTTCCTCCACGATGATAAGCCAAGACGACGCTGACATCCGTCACAAGGAGGGATGGAGAAAACCTGTTGATGACGATAATGTCCCAATCACGGGACTTACAACAAGAACCTTGAAGGCAATAATTGAGGAAAAGATGGACGCTTCCTTGAAAAAGAGACAACAAAAACAAAAGAGGCCATTCCATTCAGACGTCCAAAGGCTCAAAGAGACCAATCTCGCCAAATGTGTTCCATTGAACACACTGCTGTCTGTCATCTTAAAAGAGATGAAGGAGACCAAGCTTTGGAAAAAGCCCTCTAAATTCCGCAAAGGCCCATTGGGAAAAGCTGAAAGCAAATGGTGTGAAAATCATGAAGTGTATGGCCACGAGACAGACAGCTGTGTCAGCCTAAGATTCCATATAAACAGCTTCATCTTAAAAGGAGAAATGAAGAAGTATATCGACCAAAGCAAGAAGCATCAAAAGAAGTCTCATGTGGAGTCTTCAGGAAAAGGCAAAGGAAAAGGAAAAGAAAAGGCGAATAATAATCCACCTCTCGCGAAGCGTGGGAAAAACAATGTCATTCATGGAACCAATTATAACGACTTCTGCAGTTCTTGGAGCAGGAAGGTGGAAGAAACAAATGTCGAACTCCCGGAAAACAAGCTTCCCCGTCCACTTGAGCCAATGACTGCCTTCCTTGGCAAGAACGGTGCAAGCACCATAAAACTGGGGGGCATAACACAAAAATTTGTTAATCCCTAAGGGTGGAGATTGAAGAGCTTAACACGCTATATGCACTGAGGAACTATGTGGCACGTGGCAGAATCAACTTGCCGACAAGTTACCTATGAAGACGTCAAACACATCATCAATCCCTTTATCTCCTTTTTTGCATATCTACTTTAACTCTTCTTAAATTAAGTACAACTTATGCTTATTAGTCTTAGTACTTTTCGAAAAGAGCGATCAGTTGACGCCTTCCTGTAATCCGTTGTACGAACTCCAAATATCTAATGAAGGGTAAATCTACTTTCGTATGTACCTTATTCCACTATGATCATTACTTTGGAATAAAACCAAAAGCAACGCACATATTAATCGCGTCAACAACACAAGCAATCGCACTAGGAACAACAAACGGCTTAGGCCATATAACACCTATATGTCTATTATCAACACCAAGCATCGCCCTCTAAAGACGATATCTCCTACTTAAACAAGGTCCAGGTAACACGCGTTATTGCCAAAGGTAAACTCAGGTATGAGGTAACAAATTCATAACAGCACTACTATGAATAAAACAGACCACTCGAGTAGAACATCTACTCAGGGTAGCCAGATTTAGTCAAAACAAAATCCAAGCTGAACAGAACAGACTAGTCGCGAATAGTCTGATCCAGTCATATTGGCATTGCAGGCGATAGAGCCATATGAGGATATTTGTAACTCCATTCTTTTTCTTAATCAATATATATCTCAAAGTATTGCGACTAATTTGAGACAGGTTATATGTACATCCAAGAGATGTCTCAATGACACATCTTATCTAGAGAACAACACTAGGAGGTGCTGTATGCAACACTCTCTAGAATTCTCTATCTATGGTCATTCTACTTAGGCATCTAAGCCAAGTAATGGTCGCGCAATATCATTTGCATCATCAAAACAAGTCTCCAAGTTAATTATAACTCGCGACATCTCAGCGAATATTCTACTCAAACATCAGCTCTTCCCTTGGAAACAATACAAATCAACGATCATATATACGTATGTGCATCATACTAAGGACGCATCGACGCGTGTCTACTAAAGGATGCATACAGCAATTCATAGTCTCTCCTTATACGTACATATTCACAAACACATACAGTGGGTGGTACTTGAAAAGCTCCGCTCCCGACATGTGCACACCTGTTGCGTCCGCACCTATCACATCTGCACTAAGGGAAGTTTCCTACACAACGAAGGGATCCTCGTATCAGATTCCTTTACTCTATTTATTATATGCATTAGTTAAAAGGAAATCCATAACTCCATATTTTTACAAACTTGCAAACATTGCAACTATCTGACAAAGCGCAACCCTGTTCGTAGGTACATACTACATTATGATTACTACATTGGAATTGCGCCAAGTAGCAACCTATGCGCATAATATCTACTTCAACAATACAAGCTAAGCATTATGTTCAAGGAAGGACTTATGGCATACAACGCCGACATACCTATTATCTACATCAACAAGGAAGTTTATTTCTCCATCCAAAATGGCGTTTATCTCAAGAAGGTGTGGGCAACACAAAGCCATCGCGCTATGTGCACAGTCAACTTATATGTCGCAATGACAACTTGCGGATTATCTACAAAAAGGGACTTATAAAAATTCTCTACTCAAAGTG
Organism: Clarkia xantiana subsp. parviflora; assembly: GCA_036873135.1. Taxonomy (NCBI): domain Eukaryota; kingdom Viridiplantae; phylum Streptophyta; class Magnoliopsida; order Myrtales; family Onagraceae; genus Clarkia; species Clarkia xantiana. The sequence continues at coordinate 41,214,291 of JAPTYO010000002.1, forward strand.
ACGGCTATTCCAAAGACGTCAAATACATGCAATATCTTGGAAAAACACCAAGGTTTACTATCAAAATGACGACTATTCCAAAGGCGTCAACAACAAGCAATATCTTGGATAAACACCAAGATTTACTATCAAAATTGGCATGCTGCGAAATCCTCTTAGAGGCAAATCCTCATGTTCATAGCCATTCCCTGCATACAAACCAAGATGCGGCACTTAGGTGGGACTGATCACCCCATCGTGGCGGAAGTCCTCTTGTTAGACGACAACCCCACACATCTACAAAGTATGTACATCCCTCTTAAGTGCCAATACGTCATGAAGATACATTCCTTGATAGGATGGCTTCATGTACACTCAAACTATATGTATCCTCTTAAGGATGCAGACATAAGGAAGATCTATACCTTATGTGGGCGGACTTCATTCAAAAACGCTAGCAGGAGCGCACCCTGTTTGAAAAACTCACCAAACTTACAAGTCGAGTCTTGTACAACGTCGCCTTAGAGTGGAACTAAGAGACGGTATAAACTTAAGTCTTGCTTCGTCTAGACGACACTGCTACATGTCAAGTGCCAAGTACATTACTACATGCAATGCTACAAGTACCTAGTGTACGCATCTTGCCATGCCTTGGAATCTAACCAAGAGGGGCGCTCATAACACTCAACAATGCGCGACATACAGTTGCAACTACGGACATCATGCTCATCATCTAAGGATATCTATCCTATTTTCCAAGTCCAAAGCATACGAACAACATAGATAACGCAAGGTATGAAATACTACTAACAAGTTATCATGCAATTGTACGATTATTAAAAGCAGGTCCAAGTGATGAAGTGCCATGCAAGCAAAGGCAAAAACAAAGATTTATTGAAAACCTCAAAACAACCTCAACCCGTTCACAAACGGTTCAACATGCTGGAAGATGACAACTTAATACCAACCAGGAGGTAACGTCATCTCCAAGGAACTAAGGCAAAGAGTTCATAATGTCGACATCAAATACAATGTCGTCATCCTCATAAAAAACATGGCAAGAATGGCCACTTCAATTTCAATGCGACATAACTCTTCAACATGGGCGCGACAAGCAGCAATGCATGCATCAAAATCAGCCATCTTCAAGTTCAAGCTTCAAGTGTGAAGAAGTAAACAACGCTTACCTCAATGGGAGGAACGCTCCTCCTTGGGCCGGTCCCTCGACCAGGGGGCAGAAGGCGCCACCGCACGACCCTTAACTCTATTCCTTTTATCGCAAGAAGGAGTTGGCACGGTCGCACTCGGCATAGAGAACTTAGAATCGCTCGAGGAACGCGCCCCTACAACGGATCTTTTGAGAATTGTGCTAAAGCCAGGAACTGCAACCACGCGTTCAGTCACATGTACGGAGCAACTTGCAAACAAAAGCAACATGAAAGCAACAACTTGGAGAATTAACAAGTTCAAAGAAGATACAAGGAGGTGCCTTACTCACAAGTCCTTTATCGCAATCATGTCTGGAGACTCCAGAGTAGCGGGGGCAATGGTGCAGACATCCCTTCCAACAAGCGAATTACCGTGTACATCGGTTGTCTGCAAAGACGAGCTTTTTTCATCAGTCTGACCTACATTGCAACACGATACAAGTTATAAAGATCATCAACATACCAAATCTTCAGAAGGAAGTATATGAATACCGACATCAATTAATCAAGCAAGGACGTCAACATCTACACTTGGCGCAAGCACGCATCAACACTTATGCAAACATCTATGCAATGGACGCTCCATAACTATGTACGCATCGACTTAATAGTCTTCGTGCAACAAGTAGCAACCATCATGCAAAGGGGGACAAACCTCTCAACTCATTGGCTTACATGTCGACATCAAGCTCATGCTTGTAGCATACATGATTACAAGGGCGAAATATTTTCAAAGTGTTTTGCTCAGGATGACAGTCAGCATATTGCAAGCTGTCAGCATGCTATTAAGTGTCAGCATATTACTAAGTATCGACATCCTACTAAGTGTCAACATGCTAATACGTGTCGACATACAACAAGCTGTCAGTATACCATCAAATATCTACGTACGACAAGGTGTCGACATGCAGCAAGATATGGATGAAATATTTTCTAAGTATTTCGCTTACGACATGGGACTATATGCGACAAGAAACCAACCACCAGAAAATATTGTCTAAGTATTTCCTTGGTGTCAACAATCAACAAGCGGCATGGAATAAACTATCTAGGAGCATTCTCCAAATATACTAGCATGATGACGGATAACATACATCAAGTGGCAAACATCAACTACTACGGAATATTTTCTAAGTGTTTCTATGCCGGCGGTCGACAAGCATCATATGACGGCATCAATGGTAACAAGCACTAGATATTATTGAAATATTTTTTAAGTGTTTAAGCATGTTTGCAGACAACGACCGACGATCAATACATGATACTCAACATACATTGCCTAAGTTATCATTACAGACATACAACCATTGACGGCCATGTACGAACAACTACCGACCGTCAACATCGAGCATACTAAAACAACGGTTAAGGCATGGAGCAACATGTCAGCAATGAATACTATGCATAAGGGAAGTATAATGATTCATTTGCACTTTTCTAAAATTTTCAGCACTTAGAAATTTTTTGGCCGATTTGGGGCTAAGTATTCTAATGCATTTCATCAAACACCTTGTATGCATGTTAAGGTGACTAAGTACATAGTGATTTCAAGATTGAATCAAGGCCAAACGAAGTCACAAAATGTCAAGCCATGCACAGAATTGGACTCACCAACACGAAGCGAGTCCGAATTGTCACTTGCCGTCACCGGAACTCCACGCGCCGTCCAGGAATGCCGCACGCGCCGGCGTCACGCGCCTCCGCTGGTGCCCCACGCGCCGCCGTTTTTCACACCACGCGTCGTCGACTTCCACCTCGAGCTTGGCCGGAATTTAAGTGATGTCAAGTATGATGTGACTACTCCAAATTTACACCTCCATAAGCTCCTTCTTCAACAAGTAATGCGAGCTTCTTGAAAACTATCAAGGGATGATGTAAGCTAATGACTACTCTGTCTCCTAATTTTCACTAATAGGATCTACACCATGTGCTAAGGACTAAACTAATATCTATTTTCGCACAAGTCCCTAGCATTATGTATGAGCATGTTTACATCTCTCATATGCTTACATTACATACATGCTCCCTAATGTTGCATGACGCGTTACGTACAATTATTATTGCATGTTGCGTACACATAGGCTATTATGGATGATATTATTTTTATATGTGCATGATTCTAATTTATGATTGCTACATGATTATTTTTATAATCTAAGTATGAATTGTATGTTTACATCATATTGCATGTTTACATCGTATTACATGCTTGCATCATATTCTATGTTTACATCATGCTTCATGTTGACAAGCATGCTCTTCAATTTTATATTGCTCTAAGTATTTTGCTTATTGCACAATTACGTCATCCATGTGTTATGTTGCCATCTCCCTGTTAACATCATGTTGCATGTTTACATCACGTACCATGATGACACCGCGTTGCATGATTATTTATTATTCCAAGTATCTTGCTTATTTCATGATTATTACGAATAGATCGTTAATTGCACGTTGTTATATGTATACCGTCTGTTACGCTAACCCCGTGAACAGATTATGCACGTTCATCGAAAAAATAAAGATGGACGAATTTGTGCTCCGCGCATTTGATTAACAAACAGGCCACCCCTGAGGTCAGTGCCGAACCTAAATTGGACGAATATCCTATCTTAAATAGAGTCAAGCATGGGTTTTGAACCGCTACTTGACTAAGGGGCAAGTGTTGGATATCTGTCCAATACGGGTTTGTATTTACGTTTCGGACCTCGCAAACACGCCAGAACCACAAACGGATCTTACCGCAGTCACCCCGGGTCAAAACGGTCCGGATGCGCGCCGCACCCGGACCGGGGACTTTCGGATTGCCCGACAATCCTGACCATGTCGGATGTCGACATGGTACGGAATGCTGACCGGTACTGCGCGCTTACCCCTAGCACTGCGCGTTTACCCTTATTTTTACTAAGTATGAGAAGTCAGTGCGCACGTAGACAACCTCGATGTCGGTAAGCGTTTTCCTGTAAACCGACATTGAACCGCATAAAACCGGGTACGGTTCTCAGGTTTCCTATAAATAGGGACCTAGACCTCCCATTTGACAAGTTAACTCGAAACTCTCCAGAATTGGCTATTTGCGCTCTGACCTCTCTCTACACATTTTCTCTCTCTAAGATCCTGACTTTAGCATCAGAGAGGGCTTAACCAGCGCCACCCCCCTCTCCACGCTGGTTACTGCCCATTCTGCAGGACCTGGCGTATGGAAGATCGAGGTAGAAGCCAAAGTTAGTTCGGGGATCGAGGATCGAGGTCCGTGAAGAGTAGCCTGAGGTGTCCCAAGTGGAATCGACCTCAACACTAGTCTACCAGGATTTAGTATCTGTAGTGATTACTCCTCGTAATCTAACAGGTTTGGTCCAGAAAAACCGGTTCGGGTCCGGTACGGTATAAACCGGTTCGGTTCGGTCCAAAAATAAAAATCTGGTTTGGTTCGGTCTGGTTTTAATTTTATAATCTGGTTCGATCCGAACCGGTCCAATAAAATAGGGTTCGGTTCAACACTCAAAACCGGTTCGGTTAGATCCACTTAGTTACCCGATCCGACCCGTCCCTATTAGGTCGAACCGATTGAGAAAATCCGGTTCGGTTTTATTCCTCCCGGTTTGACATATTAGACCGGCACAATACTTGTGGCCCAAGTAAGGTTTTAATGTCCAAAAATATTTATCTTAGCCAGCAAGTAACATTAATTATATAAAATAATTTCCAATATCTATAATATATATATTTCAGCCAAAATATAAACATATATATTTTTTTGCCATGATTCTATCTCTAAGATAAATCAATCAATAATATATATGTATATATGTAAAAATCGGCCACTATATATAAGTATATATTATATTTATTGTCAATATCTTAAATAGGGAAACATATATCAACAGTATATATTCTCAATCTTTTAGTTAACTAAAATCCATCAATAATATCTTTAATCCTATTAATATTTAGATATATTGATAGTTATATATATTTATATATATTAATGTGAATCTATCCTAATGATCCCAATTATAGATATATTGTTACCTAGATTAAAAATTAAAATATGGTAAACAATATTATTTTATACATGTGGCCGAAATTCTTTACTTGGTGACCAAGAAATTAAAAAAAATTTACCTTGTAAATTTACTAGAATTTTCGGCACAAACACATAATTGGGAACAAGTGGTCAAATTTCAAAATCAAATTTTAATGAGATCTACAATCCAATGTTTGACTTTGATAAATTTCACATTTTTCTTGAAGATTATGAATATCAAATTTCCCAAGGAACATCATGAAAATTTCGTACTTTTAATTCGAAATTTTAAAACCTTTTCATTTAAAATTTGGTCCAAATATTAAATTTTCAAGAATACAAATTTATCAAAATCATGAACTCCTAAGACAGGCTCTGATACCATTATTAGATTACGGGGAGAAATCACTACGGAAACTAAAACCATGGTACATGCTAGTAGTCAAAATTAGGCAGCGGAAGATTCACACATACCTCAACAGTAGTCCTTAGTCCCATGATCCTTGTCGCAGGGTGCTCCCGACCCTCCGGTCGGCACCCGTAGGGGTTCTTGTTAAAGTAGTCCTACGTGGTATATTCTCCACAGTAAAGCCTCGGATCGATTCTTGGCAAGGGACAGATCTATGGAGTGTAATTGGCACACCCTTGGTTATTGTTGATTTTCGGCCGAATATGGTGTGTTGGATCACGGTTGAAACTCCGGTACGGTCTTGACGGCGATCCGAACTCCTTCGCTCCACGTAATCCTGCAAGAGGGGATAGACCGGGCGATGACCCAGAATCCCTCTCCGATGCTTAAATGAGTATCTCGTATAAACTGGTAAGCAAGAGTCTCAAAAAGTGTATATAAAAACGTATGTGATCTGAGGTAACTGCTGCCCTTTTATAGGCGAAGAGCTACCTCAGTTACCTGGAGAACCGCTGGGGCGGTTAGCCCACGTTCCGCGTATCTCGGCCACGATCCCGCCTATCTAGGCCATGATCTCGCCTATCTCGGCCACGCTCTGCGTATCTCGGCCACGATCCCGCCTATCTAGGCCATGATCTCGCTTATCTCGGCCACGCTCCGCGTATCACGACCTCAACCTCTGATAGCAAGTCCCGACTAATATCGGGGACTCCAGAGTTATCTCATTGTGTCGCCGCTCGGGGCCCCTCATCATCGGGGCCTACTTAAAGGCATCTCATCGGGAGCGTCCAGCTCGCCTATCGGGACCGACTCTGTCGGGACCTTTCATCATCGGGACTCCCTCTGTCGGGACCCTTCGCCTTGGTCTTCTTGACCTCCTATTAGGGCCCAGTGGGCCTGTTCACCGTTTCCTCGCCGTTAAAGGGCGTAACGGCCATAGCGAAACCCATCATTTGCCCCCAAGACATGAGGGACTTACAGTTCGTCGTGTCTTTCAACTCCCGACCTCCCGACATCGGAGTCGGGGACCTTTCCCGTGGTACAGTCACTTGATACGAATCTTCTCGTTCACGTTTCCTCGATACCCTGAGGATAACCACCAAATCCGAGAAGACTCCTCGGTTCCTTAGTCATTAAATGCAGCAGATGACGAAGCGATGTCTTTGGCACCCGTGCCTGATTTTTCGCGCCTGCTTTTTCTGAAAAAGTGCTTTTCAGGCCGTTTCATCAACGGTTCAGATCAAAACATTTCAACTTCGACGACTCAGATTAGAACGTCCTTTCACTTGTCCCTTCTCCTATAAAACCTTAACCCTGGGCACTGTTTCTCTTTTACCGTTTCTGCGATTTTGAAAAGCTCTGCAACTTTGAGAACTCAAGCTCTTCCTTGGCTTTCCATTCTCCAATCAACTTTCCGGCAGTCATCAAGACCATCTTCTCCGCTTCGAATCATCATGTCTGGTAAGACTTCCTTCTCTGATGTTAGTGTAGCCTTTCCTTCATCTTCGATTAGTTCGCTTGTAATTTTCCTCTCCTTGTAATGCATCCTCGGGCCTTTGAGCCCTCATCAATATCAAACTATCTTAGTTCCGATTTTCATTGCACTTCTCAAAGCGACTTAACTATGCCACTTAAGGCGAAACCTCGCTACTTAAGATATTTCAACACATCACTTAAGACGATTAGCCCTCACCACTTAAGGCGATTTAATCGTGCCAACTAAGGCAATTCAATCCGCATCACTTAAGACGACTTAACCACTTGCACCACTTAAGGCGACTTCGCAACACTTAGAATAAATCCAAGAACCATGCATCACTTAAGACGACTTAATCTCGTGCACCACTTAAGGCGACTTTTCCTCGTGCACCACTTAAGGCGACTTTTCCTCGTGCACCACTTAAGGCGACTCAACAACACTTAGAATAAATCTAAGAACCATGCATCACTTAAGACACCACCTAAGGCGACTTTCTCTCGTGCACCACCTAAGGCGACTTTTCCTCGTGCACCACTTAAGGCGACTTTTCCTCGTGCACCACCTAAGGCGACTTTTCCTCGTGCACCACTTAAGGCGACTTTTCCTCGTGCACCACCTAAGGCGACTCAACAACACTTAGAATAAATCTAAGAATAATCTGAACGGAAGTAACCTCTTTATTTATTGATGGCACAAAATCTGCTTACATCAAATCAAACGATAAATAACTTACACCACTTAAGGAGATTTTACATCGGGCACCACTTAAGGCGACTTTTCATCGGGCATCACTTAAGGCGACTTTTCATCAAGCATGACATTTCTTCAAGTGTTCGCCACTGAAAGAATGCTTCAATACTCTGCCATCGAGGTCTTCCAACTTGTACGCATTGGGAGCTGGCATCCCCACGACCTTATAAGGTCCTTCCCATTTTGGTGACATCTTATTGATACGATCCAAAAGGGTGAACTCATTCCGACGCCAAACCAGCTCTCCGACGAAGAATTGTCGGGACTTAACTCGCCGGTTGTAATATCTGGCCGTCGCCAAACGCATTCGAGCCTGGACTTCATCGGCTTCCCGCCTCTTTTCTTCGAGCAAGTCCAATTCCAGACGTCTCATTTCATCATTCGTCAAAGGCTCATAGTACCTCGTCCGATGGGACGCCACAGCTATTTCCACGAGAGCAACGGCCTCCGTGCCATAAACAAGGCCGAACGGAGTCTCCCCAGTGGATCGTTTGGGTGTCATTCTAACAGCCCAAAGCACGTTTTCCAGCTCGTTCAGCTATTTGCCCTTCAAGGCATAGACCTTCTTCTTCAGGCCATCCATCACGATTTTGTTGGCTGACTCCACCTGGCCATTAGTTTGAGCATGATGGACAGAGGCTGTCCGATGCTCGATATTCAACTCCTCCAGATAATCCTTCACTTGAGCCCCGTTAAACGGTGGACCATTATCGCTGATTACCACCTTAGGAATCCCGTATCTGGATACAATATGGGTCTGAAGAAACTTGACGATCTGGTTCCCCGTCGTCTTGGCCAATGCCTTAGCTTCTATCCATTTCGAAAAATAATCGATAGCCACAAGCAAATACTTACACTGACCTTGTGCCTGTGGGAGAGGTCCCGCCAACTCGATGCCCCACCGCGCGAAGGGCCAAGCACTCTTAATGAATGTCAAATTGGCAGCCGGAGCCACGATATTCGGGGCGTACCTCTGGCACGCATCACAGGATCGGACTAACACCGTCGCCTCCTTGCTCATCGAAGGCCAGTAATAGCCCAAATTCAGAACCTTCGTCGTAATGGATCGGGCCCCTTCACGACAAGCCGCGACCCCTTCATGCACCTCCCTAAGGATCCGATTTGTGTCGGGCTCCGCCACATATTTCAAGTAAGGAGTCGAGAACCACCCCTTTTTGTATAGCTGATTGTCCAACACCACGTAATTAACCGCGATACGACGTATCCTGTCAGCTAGTACTCCATCATCAGGGACTGCCCCCGTAGTCAGATAAGCGACTATCGGGGTCATCCAAGTGGGTTCCTCCTCTGATCCTGCTTCAATAGCACACACCTCCGACGGGTCGGTGGTCGACAAGATCACCCTCTCCAGAAAGTGCACCTTCCGATTTTCCTCTAGGGGTGCCCCCAAGGCGAATTTGCTCAAGGCATCTGCTTCCACGTTTTCCTCCCTCGAGATTGCCTCGATGTCGAAACTTTTGAAGCTCTCCTTCAAGACTTGCACCTCGCGAAGGTACTTTTTCATCATCGGGCTCTTCGCCTCATATCGTCCTTGGACTTGATTTACGATCAGGCCCGCATCACATTTCACCCGTAAGTGGGCAACTCCCGTACCTTTGGCAATTTTGAGGCCTGTGATAAGAGCCTCATACTCAGCTTCGATGTTCGTGGCTCTAAACGTTAAGGCCAAAGCATATCGAAGGGGTTCACCCCCACCTGGTGGTATCAACACGAACCCTGCTCCTGACCCATCTGAACTCGAAGAGCCATCCGTGTACATTTCCCAAGTATTTTCCTCATTTGGCTGTTCTGATTGCTCTGTCATTTCTGGTTGATCCGCTATCGGGACCTCCATGACTGCCCCCTCTACAGGGCCCGCTTCTTCCAGATCGGGGGCTGTAGACTCTGCTATGAAATCCGCCAACGCCTGGCCCTTAATAGCCATTCTCGGAGCAAAGTGTATGCGAAACTCACTAAGCTCGACTGCCCATTTCACTAATCTCCCCGACGCATCAGGTCGGTTCAAAAAATGCTTCAGAGGTTGATTCGTCAACACAGTAATCTCATGCGCATGGAAGTAAGGCCTCAGCTTCCGAGCAGTAATAATCAACGCAAAGAGATACTTCTCAACAGAGGGATAATTCATTTCAGATTTGGCAAACGCCTTGCTTACATAATAAATGGGGACTTGATTACCCTCGACAATCTTCACTAACACAGAGCTAATGGCAAATTCAGAAACAACCAAATATAGATAGAGCGGCTTGCCTGGGATCGGTTTCGCCAATGGCGGGAGGGTGCGAAGGTGCTGCTTGAGTGCCTGGAACGCCTCTTCACACTTGGCAGTCCACTCAAACTTCTTGTTGGCCCTCAATGCTTAAAAAAACGGCATGGATCGGTCACTTGCCTTGGACAGGAAACGATTCATTGCAGCCAGTCGGCCATTCAGCACTTGCACCTCCCGGTGATTTATTGGAGACTGCATCTCCTCGATCGCCCTCAGCTTCTCGGGGTTCACCTCAATACCTCTTTGGCTTACCATAAAGCCCAAAAACTTCCCAGAGTGGACTCCAAAGGCGCACTTGGTCAGGTTCAAGCGAACCTGATGAAGCTTCATCCGTTCAAACGCCGTGGCTAGGTTGTGCACATGATCCTCAGCCTGTCCGGATTTCACCAGCATATCGTCCATGTAAGCCTCCATGGTTTTCCCCAGCATGTCTCTGAACAACTTGTTCACCATCCATTGGTAGGTTGCCCCGGCATTGATCAATCCGAAAGGCATGACATCATAATGATAGATGTCACTGTCGGCATAAAAGACAGTGTGGGGGGCATCCTCCTTAGGCATCTTGATCTGATTATAGACCGAGTAAGCATCCATGAAGCTCAGCAACTCATGTCCCGACGTGGCATCCACCAACTGGTCGATTCTCGGAAGCGGGTAACAGTCTTTCGGGCAAGCCTTATTCAGGTCGCGGAAATCCACACACATCCGCCACTTCCCATTGCTCTTCTTCACCAGCACCGGGTTGACGACCCAAGTCTGGAATCGGAGCTCCTTGATGAAGCCAGCATCGAGCAACCTGCCCACCTCCTGCTGGATCGCGATCCTCTTGTCCGCGCCCATCGGACGCCTTTTCTGCGCGATAGGCTTGATCGCGGGATCAATCTTCAACTCGTGCTCAATCACATCGGGGCTAATTCCTGGCATGTCACTCGGGGACCAGGCAAACAGCTCCTTGAACAATTCTTGGGCCCTTTCGTCGGACAGGGCGGTCCCGATTTTCACCTTCCTCTGAGGTCCGTCAATCTCGACCTCCTTCAAATCCTCCATGGGGGCGGGACGCCCAAACTCCTCTCTGGGATCAGCATCTGTCTGGAGGATAGTCATGGCCTCCCGTCTTTTCCTTCGGGTGGCATTAACATAGCACCTCCTGGAGGCCACCTGGTCGCCCTTGACCTCCCCAACTCCGTGGTCAGTCGGGAATTTCATCTTCTGGTGCGCATCGAGGCAACTGCCATCAGGGGGTTGATGGTGGTTCTCCCGATAATCGCGTTGTACGTCCCCGGGGACTCAACCACCACGAAGTCCACATTTCTCCTCTCCGCTTTCCACCCGCTACCGAACTCCACTGATAAGGTGATCATTCCTAGCGGATAAGAGGTGATACCAGAGAACCCAACCATCGGGAAGGTTACCTCCTTCAAAACCTTCTTCGTTTTCCCCATGGCCTCCAGCGCGTCCATAAACAGAATGTCGGAGGAGCTCCCTCCGTCGATCAAAATTTGCTTCATCTCGTACCCATCCACGTCCAGGGTCACGACCAAAGCGTCATCATGTGGAGTCTCACATCCTATCAGGTCCTCCGCGGAAAAAGAAATCACCATCTCTTCCTTCGCAGTCCAGGATCGGGACCTCTTACCCAGCACCACGGCAGCGGAAATTCTAGAGGCATAGACCTCCCGAGAGGTCGTGGTGTCACCTCCCGCCGTAAATCCTTCGTGAATCACATTGATAGTGCCCCGCTTCTCCTTTCGGGCGCCAGAGGACTCTGGTTCCGACTTCTTCTTCTTCGGGGACCGATCGCGGGATCGGGAACGGGATCGCGATCGAGATCGGGAGCGGGAACGACACCGCCTTTCAGCCACAAACTCCTTAAGCTTCCCCTTCTGGATCAGCTTTTCAATTTCCTTCTTCAACTCCCGACAATGGTTAGGGTCGTGACCGCTGGCGCGGTGGAACCGACAGTAACGATCGGTGCGGGATCCCATAAACTCTCCTTCCTTCTTCGGGGGGTACCTAGAGATACCCTGTCGATCCATGACCGCTAACACCTCCGTCATGGAGCTATTCAGAGGTATGCTATAGTCCTCCCGCTTATCCTTCCTCGGGGGACGCCTGTCCTCCCTTCGATCAGAACGACCTCGAGTCCGACTGCCCTCGGACTTATCCTTCTGCTTATGGTCGTCCAATGGCTTGAGCGACTGCCTCCCCTTATTCGACTTCGGAGGATCAAGCTCTCCTGCAGCTATTTTCGACTCTTGCACGTCGATTTGCTGCTTCACCCTCTTCAGTAGTGCCTCCATGTTCCACACAGCCTTCTCAGCCACGCTGTGCATCAGGTCTGAACCATAGGGGGCTGTTAGGTTCCCAGGAAGGTGCGAATGGTCTCTCCCTTCGATATCTCCTCGTCAATCTCCGCCATGGTAGCAGTATACCGCTGGTAGTAATGTGCCAGCGATTCGTCGGGCCTCTGCACCACCTGGCCGAGGGACCTCACGCTCTTCAAGAGGCGCCGACGACCCTGGTACTGCTGGATGAAACGGTCGTGCATATCAGTCCAACAGGTGATGCACCCTGGGGGCAGACTGAAGAACCAGGTCAGGGCCCTTTCTCCAAGTGTATTCGGGAACAGTACACACACGATATCATCATTCGGGGCTCTGCCCAAACATGCCATGAGGTGCTTCTGGACATGACGAACTGGATCTCCTTCGCCATCATACTCCTTCACTGTGGGGATACCCAGCCCTGGCGGGGCGAGGGTGTCTATTAGTCGGGGAACAAAAGGATGGGTGGATCGATCCCTCAGTTCCGACATCATCGGCTTCTGCTCCCCCATGCAGATGTTCACGATCTCCACCACCTGATCGGGGGTGATGGGACAATTGAGGGGAATGGTCTTATGCTGCACTGGTCCTGGCCCATCGACCACAAATCGCTCTGATTGAGCGGGCTCCTTACCCTTATCCTGGCTCCTGGGTTGGGCCTCCTGCACATTCTAAACCTCCGCTGGCGGGGGCACCTCTTCCTGCCTCTTGGCCGCCTCTCTCCGCTCTAAGAGAGCCTCCACGGCCGCCAAAAACATCGGCATGGCATCCGCCACAGCCTTTGTCAGATCCGCGTTTGGAGGAGCCTCCTCCTCCCTATTCTCTTGGTGTTGAACAACATTCTCAGGAACTTCGTTGTGCCCCCCTGTCCGGGAGACCTCAGCAGGGAGGTTTTGGTCCTCAGCACGCTCCGGTGGCGAATTCAGAGTCGTCCCGGCAGTATGACGGGAACCACCAGATTGTCCTTGCCTTCTCTGCTTACCAGCCGCCATTGAACGAGTAGAAGTCATACTAGCTTTTCTTCACGTTTCCCACAGACGGCGCCAATGTTGGATCACGGTTGGAACTCCGGTACGGTCTTGACGGTGATCCGAACTCCTTCGCTCCACGTAATCCTGCAAGAGGGGATAGACCGGGCGGTGACCCAGAATCCCTCTCCGATGCTTAAATGAGTATCTCGTATAAACTGGTAAGCAAGAGTCTCAAAAAGTGTATATAAAAACGTATGTGATCTGAGGTAACTGCTGCCATTTTATAGGCGAAGAGCTACCTCAGTTACCTGGAGAACCGCTAGGGCGGTTAGCCCACATTCCGCGTATCTCGGCCACGATCCCGCCTATCTAGGCCATGATCTCGCCTATCTCGGCCACGCTCCGTGTATCTCGGCCACGATCCCGCCTATCTAGGCCATGATCTCGCTTATCTCGGCCACGCTCCGCATATCTCGACCTCAACCTATGATAGCAAGTCCCGACTAATATCGGGGACTCCAGAGTTATCTCATTGTGTCACCGCTCGGGGCCCCTCGTCATCGTGACAGGGCCAATCATTCTCAGGGATTCATCATCGGGGCCTACTTAAAGGCATCTCATCGGGAGCGTCTAGCTCGACTATCGGAACCGACTCTGTCGGGACCTTTCATCATCGGGACTCCCTCTGTCGGGACCCTTCGCCTTGGTCTTCTTGACCTCCTTTTAGGGCCCAGTGGGCCTGTTCACTGTTTCCTCGCCGTTAAAAGGCGTAACGGCCATAGTGAAACCCATCATGGTGTATTTCGGGGATGGGTTTTCTCTCAAATCACCACTTGAAGGGAATTGTGATTAACCCTAATAAAACCCCTAACTCCCCATATATATAGGAGGAGTAAAGTGAAAAAAAAAGTCCAATTTACCTCCTCACTAATATTCGGCCGGCCACTAGTATAAGGAGGCACAATTTTTGGCTTCTCATGTCAATTAGGATTTATTTCTGGCCCAATGTCCTAATGTGACATGTACCCAATTAACTTAGGTAACGTATACATATAATGGGCTTCCATTTAAGGCGCCCATCACCATATGCTTACAAGAGTAAAGAAGTAGCAAACACAATTTTGCAAACAAACTTTCTACTAATTGTGTCTTGGCCATGCATCATGGTCTATTGCCAAAGACATGAGATATAAATATACAACCAAAAAAAGACTAGGTACATCAAATGCAACGGAAAACACCAAAACATAAGCACACCCCATTAACTAAGTACATCATCAACACAATGAAATCATATATAAATAAAATAGGTACGTACATGGACAAGCATTATATGTATGCTACCAATTAATTAGCTAGCTAATGACAGAATATATATCTATCACATATCCCGAACTTCAAAGAGATTGCGGTTCTTGACAACGATATCATACATGTGCATTGATTTGAGCTTGTTGAAATCCTTGGGAAGTGAGATGAGGTCGATGGTGGATCATTTATGGAACCGAAACAGGTCATAGTCGTCGTAGTATCTCTCCGACCTAACAAAGTGCTTCTTCTCGAGTTGAGCATAAGATTTGATAACTTCATTGGTGAGTATATGGACTAACACCTTCCTCCTCAACCCTCCACTGTGTGGCTCTGGGTTTTCGATGAGACGAATAACTCCATAGTTGTTGAACATCCACACGCCTGACATGTTTTAATGAGTTGATGATATGATGAATGAGTTCTTGTGTTTGGTAGATGAGATTGTGTTTGAATGATGAGGATGGGGCATATATTTATAGGCAAGAATTTGGGTATGGAAAATATTTATGGGGTGTGATGTAACAAATGTAGGGAATCTTGACTATAAAGAGACCACATAAATAAAGCCCTACCTAGCTAGCTCTATCGTAAAATAGAATATAATGATTCCTTTAGCAAGCTAGTATCAATAACTTTCCGTGATGTGTTAGCATATATCATATCCTAATTACTATGTTTTAATTATGTAATAAGTGCTCATCTATGTTAAGAGAAAAAAATTCCTATACCAAAAAGCTACTAATTAATTGGGTTAAGAATTATCGATTGATTACGTTTGAGGATGTGTCACACACCGGTCTAGCTACACAAACTCTATAAATGACATGCATGCATGGCTTTAATTTGTGCCATGAAATTTGGTCTCATTCATTCATATATATATGAGAGAGTGTTAAGGGTTTTGCTTTATATACATGATGTCGTGCATGGTGTTTCCCTCGTGACATCGTGGTCCCTTTCCCTCCCCGACCATTTGTTCTGCGTGTGCTTTTATTTGTCCAAGAATCCTTTACCTCTCTAACAAACTAAATTCTTCTTCTTTTTCTTCATCTACTCAATATATATACTTCATGATATACATATTACAAGTTTATAGGACCACCAACCTACAATCTTCTAATGTGAGATCGTATTTGATTTGAGAATCCATATGCATCTATCTATATATTTCTCTCCCTCCAATCTTTTTGGACACACATTGCCCAACCCTGCTCCCCGTGGCTTCGCGGAACATCAATTCTTCTTAATCCAGTTACTTGTTGTAGTCGTTTGGTGAATGGGTCGCCATAATAGGAGCCCTATAATATAAGACCAACAGTTAAGGTAATTTGATTATGTTACATTAGGGATTTTGGGCTAGGCCTAAAATCCCAGTTGACTTGAGAGGCCTAAAATTGGGCCTCCACAATACCTAGGCCGGCCGAACTTGTGTTGTTTTAGAAGGTGGGATTTTCCCACCTCCACTATAAATAGGGGTTGTTAGAGATTTATTATAAGCTAACCACTCTCTTCTCTTAAGTGTTGAGACCAAAGAAATTCCTCCCCCTTTCTAAGAACAATAAAATAAAATTCTCAAGGGAACGGGAAATACACCCGTTATATGGCTCCTGGTCCCTCGAGCGTTTCGTTTTAAATTTTTTAGATTTTTTAATTTCATATAATATTATGTTACAAAATTTAAGTTAATTTTTCTAATAAGGTTATATTCTTGTATTATTCTCGGATTCGGGACGATCACAATCTTGTATCATAATCGGAGTAAACATGCTTATGACTTTGTATCACCCTGCTGGCCGAGCTGATCATGTCCTCGTATCATTCAAGCAGCGTAACGCGGGCATGTATCTAGTATAAGCATTAGGGAAATCCACTTAAATAGATTCAAAGAAGTCAATATTACTTTGTTTACGATTGTATTCATATTATTAATCATCATTTGAGTTGGCCAAATTATGTCCTTATAATATCCTTGGAGTTGGTGTAGTCATGCCTCGTAACATCTCAGGATACGTCAAACAGCAACATTCACATGTAATTAGCGCGTTTTGGGGGACTAGTTGTTGGCATTTGGATAATGGGCCGCCGTAAAAGGGAGCCCATTAATCTGAGTCAGTTACCTGAGACAATTGGGTAATGTCACATTATGGATTTGGGCTAAGCCTAAAATCCTAAATGACATTAGAGGCCCAAAATTGGGCCTCCCTTACTCTATGGCCGACCGAAATTGCAAGGAGGGCAAAATGGACTTTTGTCCACTTTGCTCCTCTTATAAATAGGGAGTGTTAAGATTAATTTAGTGTTAATCACTTAATCGGTTTTGTGGTGAAACAAAATTAATTCCCTCCTCCCTATACAAAGGTTTCGGTCGAACCTATCCTGTGCCTTGGAGGTGCCAAATTGCTTCGCTGCATAAGAATCGACTAGAGGCTTTGCTGTGGAGACAAATCCGCGTAGGGCTTCCTTAACAAGAACCCTTACGGGAACCGTCTAGCGAATAGAGAACTCCTCTAGAAGATCCTTGGACTGCGGAAATTGCAAATAGGTACGTGCTCCTTATTCCGCTGCGTAATGTGTTTACTAGCATGTACCTTTGTTAATTTCCGTAGTATTTATACTCCATAATCCTACATGGGTATCAGAGCTTTTTTTAGCTAGTTCGTAAAGTTTGATAAATTGGTGTTCTTGAATATACAAGTTACAGCCAAAAGTTTTAAGATTTAAAGTTTTCAAATTTTCAATTTTTATCATGGTGGCAGAAAATTTCATGATGTTCATAATAAAATTTGATGTTCATGATCTTTAAGAAAAGTTGAACTTTTATCATAATTAAAGATTAGATTATTGATCTTAGTAAAATTTGATCTTGAAATTTGACCACTAACCCTAATTACATGTTTCGGCCGACCCTATAGGGTTGTACAAAGTGAAAATTTTAATTTCTTAGTCCCCAAGTAATTATCAGTTTCGGCCGAATATATTGTTACAGTTTTTAATTAAATTTTTTCGGTAACAATCTTGCATGTATTTGTTCAAAATTATGATTAGATTAAGATATTTGTGATAGAAACTATCCATATATTTTAGTTGCTTAATATTGAGAAAATATATTGTAGGTAGATTTTACCATAATTTAAAATCTTAACAATAAATAATATATATATATATATATATATATATATATGTATATATATATATATATATATATATGTATATATATGTATACACAATTAATTTTCGGCCATATATATATATATGTGTGTGTAAATATTGGAAATTATTTTATAATTAATTATTACTTGGCGGCTAAGTTAAGTTTTTAGTGGATTTTAAAACCCTACTTAGCCCACAAGTAGTAATTTCGGCCCAACCCTATTGGGTTAATGAGCCGGTTCAATTTTGCACATCCGGGTCGGGTCGACCGACCGGGAGGACCAAGGGAACCTGAACCGGACCGAACCGGGTCGGGTTCCACGGGTCAAGACATGAGCGGGTCATCAAACTAGATTTTCTCAATCGGTCCGACCCAAAATTAATTGTCGATCTAGGTCACCAAAATTTTATGGCCTCTTACTAAGATGGAGCCGCCACCACGACCACAGAACACTTCAATCTCCGTACATACGTAGGTTTTCGTTATCGACTCGACGACATCATAGTTTCGAACTCCGAAGAGGAAGAAGCTATCAATTGAATTCATTCGTCAAGGTTTAGAGAATTGCCTATTGCATCTTTTTTTCTGAAGAACTGTCGTTTGAATTCATTCGCGAGAATATAGGGTTTGGAGGATGTAGAACATGGGCTATTTTTTTTTTTCGACCAACATGTTGAAGCAAGAGATTGAAGTAATATAGATAAGAAAGGGAAAGAACACAACAACCGTCGGAGCAAGCCTCAAACCATTCAGCTGAAGTGACCAAAATATCCTCATGATAATTTGATTTATGGAGGGTGTTTATGTAACTTCCATTTCTTTATATAAAGTAGCAGATTTCGTAGAATGAACGGAAGTTACAGAATGTTGCTTAGCCCTAAAAAAATGAATGGCATTTTACTTTAAATTTTTTAGATTTTTTTTTTTTAATTTTCATTATAACAGTATGTTACATAGTTTAATTGAATTTTTTAAGAAAATATGGTTATGTTCTTGTATCATCCTAGGAATCGAGCCGATCTTGTATCATTCTCGGAGTCATTCTAATGATGTCATTACGACATTCTCAGGAAGACAACGCGCACGCGCGTAGCGCGCGCATGTATCTAGTATAAGCATTAGGGAAATCCACTTAAGTGGATTAAAATATCAATTTACTTTTGTTTACGATTATAGACATACGTGAGCATTGCAAAAAAAATTGACTTAATTTATGTAAAATATAACTTATTATATAAAGTTTTGAACAAATTATTAAAAAATTATAATGGTGCTCGAGAGACTAAGAATCATTTAATGTGTTTTTGCTTCTTTTTCGTGAACAACTGAGAGCCCTTTGGTGGGTGATTTTTTTTAATAAGGTTTTGGTCTTATATTATCAGAGCTAATAATGCAATTTGTAGTTCTTTAAAGCCGGACTCATTATGTCTCAAGACGACAATGCGCACACTTCTAGCATATACCAGTATATTTAATATACATATTAGTAAAAACCACTTAAGCCAATTAAGAAAAAGTTAATTTGATTATATTTTGCAATTGTAGATTTATATGCACATAATAGTAGGGCTAATTTAGTTATGACACTATTCAAAATTAACTAAGTTTTTTTGAAATAATAAAAATACGCTAAAAGTGGAAAAACAAATGAAAGAACCAATTTTCAACAATAAATCATACTTTGTATCATAACATTTATTCGTGAAAATATATTAATATTATTGGCTATTAACGTATCATCATGAGCTTACAACGATATGCATTAGAAATACATTAATATTATTAGTTAAATTTCCAAACATGATCATGCGATTCCGATAATTTTTTTCTCTCGGTTCATCTAGAATTTATTTTAAATTTTTAGATTATTTTTAAACTTGATATAATATTTTTATTCGCAATTTAAGTTAATTTTAGTATTCGGAACTAGTTAATACAATTAAGTATTAAGATAGTAACAAAGTTTATTAGCATATATATATGGTAAAGACGTATGGCTTTTATGCATTAAATCGTAGGTGGATATATATGTTTTTGCTCATTTTTCGTTGAACAACAAAGAATCCCTTGGTGCGTGATTTTTTTTAATAAAGTTCTATTCTTATATTATCAGAGCTAATGATGCATTTGTAATTCCTTAAATCCAGACTCATTATGTCTCAAGACGACAATACACACACTTCTAGCATATACCAGTATATTTAATATACACATTAAGAAAAACCAGTTGAACCAATTACGAAAAAGTTAATTTTATTATATTTTGCAATTGTAGATGTATATGCACATAATAGTAGGACTAATATTTATGTCACTATTCAAAATCAATTAAATTTTTTTGAAATAATAAAAATACGCTAAAAGTGGAAAAAGAAAATGAAAGAACCACTTTTCAACAATAAATCATGATTTGTATCATAACATTTATTGTGAAAATGTATTAATAATATTGGTTCTTAATGTATCATCATGAACTTACAACGATATGCATTAGAAATACATTAATATTGTTAGTTAAATTTCAAAACATGATCATCATGCGATTCTGATGATTTTTTTTCTCTCGGTCCATCTAGAATTTATTTTAAATTTTTAGATTATATTTAAACTTGATATAATTTTTTTTTTTACAATTTAAGTTAATTTTAGTATTCGAACCGTTTAATACAATTAAGTATTAAGAGAGTAATAAATACTTTATTAGCATAGATGGTAAAGATGTGTGGCTTTTATGCATTAAATCATAGGTTCGATTCTTTGTAGTGACAATTTGTAATGTTTTTCCTTCAAATATTCAGAAGAGTATTTGTGTAAAATCAAGTTCTGTCTTTGTCTTAGTAATATAGATAATCATATAGAAATTTGTCGATTACAAAATGGCATTTGGCCTTTATATAATATATATATATAATATAATATATATAATAAAATACTAATAATAATAAATATATATATATATAATATATAAATATATATATAATAAATAATATATATAAATAAATATACAGATAGATAGATCATGTAATGTATAAACCACTTTCTTCAAGCAACCAAGATGAGAAATACGATTAGGAGTAGAGGGACTACCCCCGAAATTCACTTGATATGTTAGTTAGCATAAAGTGCAGAATAACCTAGTCAGCATGAACAAAGACCCGCCCCGGGAAGAAATGACCGGGACTTGTTTGGAGCGGAAATCAATGGATAAATCCAATTTGGATGAATTATCTTCTTTCTTCAAATTTAGTTGTATTTATTTTTCAAATTTAATTTTATTATTCTTAATGAATAACTTAAATTTCTAATCTACTAGATTTTATCATTATTGTCTACAATGTACGCATTCAACGATATTTCAAAATTGACAAAAATATACAAATAACCAAATTTTAAATTGCTATAAATAAATGGATTATCAAAAAATATTATAATTCAATTAATTATTTTAAACCATATGTCAGATCAACCAATCAGCTTAACGTTAACTAGCTTGAAGTGAATTGCAATCACAACAAGCAAGTTAACCTGACAGCTAGCCGCGAATACAATCGTGATAAGTGTTGCTCTAGTTGATATCTTAACTAAATTTCTCTGAAGCTCATACTTATTAGTAAAAACAATTAATATATTTTAACAAAAGAAACATGTAGAGTCATATTCCAACAAGTTTATACCATCTTTTTTTCAGAGAAACAACAACGATTTAAAGTTAATCTTATTAAGAACTATTGCTAATATTTTGATGTCGAAATTAATATATAAATTTATCTAATATTTTGAAGCACGCTGAATTCTTTGAATAATCCCTTTCGAGATAGATTACACAAAGTTAAGAGTAAAGAAGTAGCAAACATAATTTTGC
Source organism: Clarkia xantiana subsp. parviflora (assembly GCA_036873135.1). Classification (NCBI taxonomy): domain Eukaryota; kingdom Viridiplantae; phylum Streptophyta; class Magnoliopsida; order Myrtales; family Onagraceae; genus Clarkia; species Clarkia xantiana. Next base: position 41,236,050 of record JAPTYO010000002.1, read on the forward strand.
AAACAAGCTTTCTACTAGTTATGTCTTGGCCATGCATCATGTTCCATTGCCAAAGACATGATATATAAATATACAGCCATAAAAAGACTAGGTACATCAAATGAAAGGGAAAACACCAAAACATAAGCACACCCCAATAATTAATTACATCATCAACACAATGAAACCATATATAATTAAAATAGGTACGTACATGGACAAGCATTATATTTATGCTTCCAATTAATTAGCTAGCTAATGACTGAATATATATCTATCACATATCCCGAACTTCAAAGAGATTGCGGTTCTTGACAACGATATCATACATGTGCATTGATTTGAGCTTGTTGAAATCCTTGGGAAGTGAGATGAGGTCGATAGTGGATCGCTTATGGAACTGAAACAGGTCATAGTCGTCGTAGTATCTCTCCCACCCGACAGCATAGAGCTTCTTCTCGAGTTGAGCATAAGATTTGATAATTTCATTGGTGGGTATATGGATTAACACCTTCCTCCTCAACCCTCCACTATGAGGCTCTGGGTTTTCGATGAGACGAATAACTCCATTGTTGTTGAACATCCACACACCTGACATGTTTTAATGAGTTGATGATATGATGAATGAGTTGTTGTGTTTGGTTGATGAGATTGTGTTTGAACGTATGAGGATGGGGCATATATTTATAGGCAAGAATCTGCGTATGGAAAATATGCATGGGGTGTATTGTAACCAATGTAGGGAATCTTGGCTATAAAGAGACCACATAAATAAAGCCCAACCTAGCTAGCTAGATAGCTCCATCGTAGAATAGAATAGAATGATTCTTTAGCTAGCTAGCATCAATAACTTTTCATGATGTGTGAGCATATATCATATTCTAATTACTATGTTTTAATTAAGTAATAACTGCTCATCTATGTTAAGCGAATAAATTATCTATACCAAAAAGCTACTAATTAATTGGATTAAGAATTATTGATTGATTACGTTTGAGGATGTGTCACGCACTGGTCTAGCTACACAAACTATATAAATGACATGCATGCATGGCTTTAATTTGTGCCATGAAATGTGGTCTCATTCATGCATGATTCCGTGCATGGTGTTTCCCTCGTGACATCGTGGTCCATTTCCCTCCCCGACCATATGTTCTGCATGTGCTTTTATTTGTCCAAGAATCCTTTCCCTCTCTAACTAACTAAATACTTCTTCTTCTTCTTCTTCTTCATCATCTACTCAATATATATACTTCATCATATCCATATTACAAGTTTATAGGACCACAAACCTACAATCTTCTAATGTGAGATCGTATTTGATTTGAGAATCCATATTAGCTCTCTCATAGTCATATGCATCTATCTATATATCTCTCTCCTGTGAAAACTGGTAGCACGGTGGAGCACGGTGTAGCTCGGCGGAGCACGGCGAAGTGACCGCCGGAGAATCAGAAAAGTCGCATAGAAGTCACAGAGAAATGAGAGAAGGAGACAGAGAGATATGGGGATCACTTGGGTTAGTTTACTCATCGGTTCCCATCACCCTATAAATACTAAACCTTAACTATTCAAATAAAGATTGCATCGCAACCTTTCAGTGTAAACAAGTTTGGTCCCAAACAATTTAACAAAGTTACAAATTGAATTAAACGGGCCACAAATAAGATGGGCCGACCCAAACACAAATGAACCATAAATCTGGGCCAAAAACACCGGACCAAGCCTTGACCAGTCTGGGCTTTAATAATCTCCCTCAATCTGAACTTTGTTGAAACACGCCAATCATGTTGAGGTTCATAATAACATGTTGAAGTTCAGCCTTAGGCAACGCCTTAGTAAACAAGTCTGCGAGCTGACTGGATGACTTTAAATGCATTAACCGAAGAAATCCTGCAGAAACATGGTCACACACAAAATGACAATCAACTTCAACATGTTTGTTACACTCATGCAAAACAACATTATTGCCTATCTGAATTGCAGCCTTATTGTCACAACGCAAAACTATTGGCTTAACAAAAGTAAAACCTAATTAAGAAATTATCCTATTCAACCAAATTAACTTAGAAACAGTTTCACGCATACTGTGATATTCAGCTTCAGCAGAAGAAAAAGAAACAGTTGGTTGTTTTTTTACCTTCCAATAATCCAAAGAAACAAAAAGAAAAACATAATAACCAGTTACAGACCTACAAAACTCAATGCAACAAGCATAATCTGAATCACAATAAGCGCTGGTAGTATTTTGTTTGTTGGAAGATAAAAGAATACCCAAACCAGGCTGGTGTTTAAAATACTTCAAAATTATGAAAGCTGCATCATAATGGGATTTTTTTTTTTTTTTTTGGATTTTGCACGTATTGACTTAAATATTTAACAGAATAGGCAATATTAGGACGAGTAATACCCAAATATAACAGCTTACCAATCAACCGTCTATATATAGTTGGATCAGAAAGCTTCGAATCATTCTCATTCAATTTAAGGGATTCATCATATCCAACAGATGTAAACCTCGCATTCTGCTCCATAGGAGTGTTGCAAGATTTTCATCCTAATAAACCAACTTCAGAAAGCATTTCAAGAAACATACTTTAGTTGAGAGAGCACAAGACCATTTTCAGACCTTGCAACTTCAATGCCAATAAAGTACTTTAGATTTCCTAAATCTTTCATTTTGAAGCTAGTTTGTAAAGCCCCTTTAAGATAAGAAATCAAGGCAACACTATTTCCAGTAATGAGTAAATCGTCCACATAAACTAAAAGAATAACAATTTCATCACCTTTCCTCTTAAAAAAGAGAGAACATTCAAGATGACTCTGTGTATACCCATTACCAAGAAGGGCTTTAGTTAGCTTAATATTCCATTGCCTTGAAGCCTGTTTTAACCCATAGAGAGATTTGTGTAATCTGCACACAAGATTAGACTTAATAACACACAACTCCCCTTGATTACCAAATCCAGGAGGTAAGTCCATATACACTTCCTCAAAAAAATCACCTTGAAGAAAATCATTATAAACTTCCATCTGATACAAAGGCCAAGCATTCATAGCAGCAAGTGATAAAATGACACGAACAATACCAATTTTTGCAACAGGAGAAAAAGTTTCATCATAGTCAATGCCTTCTTTTTGCTTAAAGACTTTAGCAACAAGACGTGCTTTATAACGCTCAAGGGAACCATCAGAATTATACTTAACACGAAAAACCCACCTACATCCTATCAAAGTTCAACCTTGAGGCAAAGAAACCAATGACCAAGTTTTATTGTCTTCCAAAGCAGCAATTTCTTCCTTCATAACCTTAGTCCAATTTACATCTTTACATGCTTCAGAAAAAGATCTAGGCTCAGGAATTTTATCAATCATGCTTATAAAAGACCTATGTACATTGGAAACTCTATCATAACTCAAGTGAACAGATATATGATGTTAGTGGAACTATGAACAGACATATCATAGTCACGAGTCCAAACAGGTGGTCAAGTCTGTCTAACAGGTCTAACAAAAGGTTTAGAGAAAACGTGGAAATTATCAACCAAAGTAGGTGCATTATCAGTTATGTCATCATCATCACCTTCTAAAGAAACATCACATGCAGAGCTGACAGTTTCAAGATCCAACTGAGTGTTATCAGTGACCACCCGGGACTCAGATTGATCCCCATGAGGCTCAACAATATCTGCAAAATGACCAGGAAAAATATCAAGACTAAACACAGGAAGATTATGTGTACTTGAATATTGGAAAGGGAAATAATGTTCAAGAAACTTAACATCCCTGGAAACCAAGAAAGACTTGGTTGTCAAATTTTATAGCATGTAGCCTTTTTGAGTAAGAGAATATCCCATCATAACACAAGCAACAGATCTGGTTGCAAATTTGTCAGATAAAGGAAGAATTTTTGCATAGAAAAGGTAACCAAATACTCTAATGGACGGAGTTTTATCATAAAGCTTTGTAAAAGGAGAAGAGCCCTTTAAAACATCAGTGGGCATCAAATTAATTAAGTAACAAGCTGCCAGAATACATTCTCCCAAAAAATTATCAGGAATAAAACTTTGCAACTTTAAAGATCGAGCAACTTCCAACAAATGCCTATGTTTACGTTCAACAACCTCATTTTGTTCAAAGGTGTAAGCACAAGAAGTTTCATTAATAGTGCCATTTAAAAAAAAAAAAAAAAAGAGCAGAGCAGTTGTCATTAATAAAGTCACCACCATTATCAGATCTAACACGTTTGATTTTCTTAGAGAACTGATTATCAACCAACACAAAGAAATGTTTAAGAATCTCAATGACATCGGATCTGATTGTCAGTGATATCCTGCTCCGTTTTGATCATGACTACTTAGATTTAAACTGTCCATGCATTTTGAATATTCGCCCTCAAGAGATGTAATATCTTCATGTTCGATCACGGCACCATTTTCAAAAGCTTCAAACATGCATTTTCTAAGAGTAGTTATCATGCTCTTGTCCTAAATGCGTGTTTAGTGCGCAATTTAATGTCGCAAGATGATATGATTTAACTCATTATCATTCTTTTAGCTTTTATGGCTGCGTGTCTTACCGATTTTATTGGAACACAGTTTACATACATGTGAGTCATCTTTTTCATCCCTTAGGGAACACCTAATAGAGTAACTCAAACATTATGTTTTTAAACTGTTCTTTTGGAAGTGTTTTTTAATTGATTTTATTGCCTAGCCTTAATTATCGTTCAAGGCGTTTGGAAGGAAAATCGTTTAACCGACTTAATCCTTATTCGTTGCAAAACTTATCTTACGGATTTCATCCCATGTCTGAACTGAGCATCTTGGTTTTTCACCCTATGCGTCAGCTGATACTTTTACAAGGTCGTTGTAGCTTATGAAGCATACTTCTTCCCGATGTAAAAACTACAGTAAGTTATTTCCGAAGGAATGCAAGCGAAAATTCAACACATCATCATTTAGACACTTCTGTTAGCATATGGTGACGTGGCGTCGTAATAGGAGCCCGTTAATTAAGGGAATTACCTAAGTTAATTAGGTAATTGTCAATCTGGGCTAATTGGGCTAAATCCAATTAGTAATTGACAAGGGAGGCCCAAAATTTGGCCTCCCCCTTATACATGCAATTCGGCCGGCCACCCTATACCACATTGGTTGGAGTTGCCTTTTGGCAACTCCACCAATACTATATATAGGGGTGTCTGCTAAGGGTTTATTCACTCATTCATAATAACAAGGATCTCCATTGAGAACACTTGTTTCCCTTAGTTAAATTTCGGCACCATCACATCTGGTCTGAGGTTCCATCTCCGTTGAAGAATCGATCAGAGGTCTTGTTGTGGAGCTACATCGCGTGGGACTTCTTCTAACGAAGAACTTGCACGTGGTTCTGACCGGAGGATCAGAACTCCCTCCACATCGTCCTTAGGCAGGAAAGCTAAAAGGTATGTGTACTAATTCCGCTGCGTAGATTAGATTTCTTGCTAGTACACGTCTAGCATTCCGTAGTATTACGTCCCCGTAATCCAACAGTGGTATCAGAGCCCGTGTTAGGAGTTCTTAAAATTTTGATAAACTAATGTTCTTGATGTTCATAAAAACCAAATTTTTGATGTTTATGAACACCATGAAGAATCCGTAATTTTTAAGTAGATTCCATGTGTTTGATCTTTAAAAACTAAAAAATTTCAAATTTACATGTTTTTTCTAGATCAAAACCGAATTTTTCATGATCAATTTAAGTTTGATGTTCATGATCTTCAAGAACACCATGAGTTTTATCAAGAACACTTTTGGATTCATGATCATAGTAGTATTTGATCTTAAAATTTGACAATTTTTCCAATTTTTGGTGTTATGGACGAAAACCCTAGTAAATTATTAGGTAAATTATTTAATTTCTTAGTGTCCAAGTAAGATAATTTCGGCCGGCCCTAGTAGATATATATGTTACCATATTTTAATTTTATTAAAAGGAGACAATATATCTATAAATTGGAAAGATAAGGTAAGATTCACATTATATAGTAAAATATATAAACTATCAATATATTTAGCTAAAAGATAGGGATAAAGATATATTGATAGGATTTAGTTACTTAAAAAGATTAAGAAGATATATTGTCTATATATTTTATCCCTAAATATATTTTTGACAATATATATATATATATATATATATATATATATATATGTTTATATTGTTAATTGATTTACATCTTATAGATAGAATCTTGACAATGTTTATATATATTAATAATATATGTGTCGAATTTTTATATATATATATAAGTATTATTGGAAATTATTTTATATAGTTAACAATTCTTGATGGCTAAGTTAAGTTTTATGGTGGATTTTAAAACCCTACTTAGCCTATAGAATTATTTCGGCCGAACCCTAGGGTTCATGGGCCGGTCCATTTTGCTAAACCGGATCGGGATAAATCTATCCGGGTTTTCTTAATCAGGTCGGGTCGGACCATAGTAACTCAATTAACCTAACCTAACCGGTTTTGAGTGATAAACCGAACCACTATCTTATTTTACTGAACCGTTTCGGACCAAACCGGAATTTTTAAATTGTTCAATAAAATAGGATGTCAAATTTTAAATCCAAAATGTTTTCGAACTTTAAAATTATCCTAAACAGTGCTCTTAGGGTTTGTGTTTTAATACACGGTTTCAATCAAAACCCTAATGCATGGTTTCGATTATGGGTATGGATCTCGGACTTGCATGTTTTTGGGACTGGATTAAATTAGTGGGCTGATTTGCAAGTGTTTACTTTCTGCATCATATATTTTGATATATTTAGAACTGTCGTCTTGACTTAGTCAAGCTAGATGGATATTATATTGCGAGCATTGAGATCTGGGATTTAGATATATGGTTTGCGCAATAGGATAGACATGTTATGCTGATTGAAAGTTCCTAGAATCCATATCTAGAAATTCGCATGATTGATTGTAAGCATGAATTGCAAAACAACCCCTAATATTTTCAAAGCGTTTTATAAAACCGAAAATTCCAGTCGCAGTTACGCATGATGTGTGCGGATATTGTATGTTTTGACGCGTATGCTAGGATGTTCATAGTAGAACGCATGTGATAATTTACTTTACGTAGAATTATGTATGCTAGGAACATTAGACGCATGACGCGTAAGCATGTTGTGTTCGATATTTATGGCATGGTATGATGATTTGCTAGATGTAGTATAATTATAAATATGCATGCGTAAATTATCGGATAATTTTACAAAATCATAAGGGCGTTGGGAAAGCCAAGATCGGGTATGCTTATTTGAAAATTCCCGTTCCGGTAATTTGCAATAGAATAACCGTTTTCAAAAGACCGATCTATTAGATTGAAAACGACAATAGTGTGAATTCTTTCACGACACCTCCTTCCTCGGTTTACTGAAGGTTGGTTTGGTTTAGTGACTGAAGAATCACTATTCGTCGTATTCCATCATAATAGATAATCCGATGTTTGCAATTCTGTCAAAATTTTGTTCTCTTCCTAAACTTTGCATGATTGTCAATGTGTTAATATAGTTGGCTGCAACTAGCAATGTCATTTCCCAGTTGAATAATGGAATAAGATTGAATTGCGGTAATTATAAAATATGGAATAAACGAGTTAAGATGATAATCTCAAATAAGAGGTCAGGAGCATTTGACCACAAAACGAACTAGGCCTGAGGGAGACCTCACAGATGAGCAAAAGACGTTCTATGATGAATGGGATGTCAAGGATCATGATGTTCGTTCCACCTTGCTCTCTATGCTGGAAGACGAGATTATCTATAGGTAGGACCATTTGGGGACTGCCAAGGACCTATTGGATGGTCTTAAGGCAACATTTGGTGTCTACACCATTGCCCAAAAGAGAGCTTTAAACATCGCTCTTGACACCTATAAGAAGAATCCCAAGCATACGATTAAAGATCATATTATGCATATGGGTAACTTGATCGCTGAGCTCAAGGAAGCAGGTGAAAACCTGTCTGAGGAACAACAAATCAACTACATGATCCGCTCTTTACCCGACTCTTGGAATATCATGAAAATGAGTCTTACCCATGCTACCCATCTCGATACTCTCGAGAAGGTACAAGTTCATCTTGAGCTGGAGGAAGATAGACTCAGGGCTGAAAAGTCTAGATCTGAAATGCACATTGCATCCTCCGCTCCAACCGAACAAAAGGGGAAGCGCAAGAGAAAGGGAAAAAGCTCTCAGAACAAAACTGAGAAGTTTGTGGCAAACAAATCCCAGAAGAAGTTTAAACGCAAACAATCTGGTGGTAAGAAAAAGCAAGCAAAGCAGACACCTAAAGAGGAAACTCGAACGTGTTTCTGGTGTGGCGTGAAAGGACACCTGGCTAATGCTTGCAATAATCCTCCTTAGGTACGTAAAGAGAAAAGATGATGAAAATCATTAATTCTCTTTAACTTCTAATCACTCGAGAGTAATTCATTTTCTTTTGATTACAGAACCGAGAAACAGAAGCAACGACCTGATCGAGGATACCTCAGAAGAATAAAGATGGAATGATAGATTCTTTATCTTTAGATTTGCTAAAACATCCACTTTTATTTATGTTTGAAAATACTCTTAAATAAGTTTCTTGGTTGAACACATTATTTTCCGAGTATTTTCTAATACTTGAATTGAGTATTGATTTTATCATCGTTCGTTTTTATCCTATTCACGCTATTCAACACATTGCTCAAGCATTATTATTTATTGAAGCACTCCATTATAGTTTGTATCCCAAATAATGTGATCTTGCTTTTAAATTTGGAGACTAAAACGATTCTCAAAACCACGGTTTTTAACCGGGTATGCGCGAGGCGCATGTCACCTCGAAAGACGGGACACATCGTTTTAGAATACGAATTTAATAATCAAGTATTTTTATGAATGTGGAATTTTCGTTTGTAATTCTTTAGATAACAACTTAGATTTTATGTAAGCCTTCCAGCTACTACAATCTAATTAGAATATCAACCATGACATTAAAAGCGACAACTTAAATGCATGATCCATAAGATAGATAAATCTATGGATGAGTTAAATAAACGAAAAGAAGTAGTCGGTAAAACGACTCTCCCACCCTTAGCCTTGAACGAAGAGTTTGGCTAAAAGGCATTCATTTAAACATTTCAATAAACATAGCTTAGAATTACATAATGTTAGAGTTACACATTAATTGTTCCTGCGGGATGAGATTAATTTAACTCACATTAATGTAAAACACTATGTTCTGACAAAATCGGTTAACATGTTACCATTAAAGCTAATGAATGATTCGGGTAAAACCTTATCACAAAGACACATAATTTGCGCATTAAAACGAGTATTCATTATGAGTACGCACTACTCACGAAGAATACGATTTGTAAAATTAGCTTGGAACAATGGTTTCGTGGATAAACATGACACATTATAAAGGTTTGAGGATGAATTTCCAACGCTTTGCAGAACGAAACAAGTTAGTACTGATTGAGTTAACAGATGGTTGATGGAGATTCTCAGGTCCCACTTACTTCGAGTGGGAGAATTGATATAGCATAAGTGATTGATTTGGTAAATGATGATGGAAACGTCTTTAAAATAATACAGTGAGAGGGCTCACTCCTCCTCACACATAATCATCACTAAATTTGAAAATGCGAATCAAGTCAGACCTGATAATCATGATAATGAACTATTTCAACTACCCATTTTTTCTAGTGGGAGTGGAATAACAAACTTGGTTCCCGATCCTAGTGATCGAGGAATACATTGGAGGTAAAAACCCGAGACCGAGAGGTAATTCCAAGTAAGTTCAACCAGCACCATTGTTCCCAGTGGGAGTAAAACCCCGATAAGAAGCATTATTCTAAGTGGGAGTAACGATCAGACTAAAACATGGGATTAACGTGCCTAGATATAGTTAAAGGCGACGAACTTCTCTCGAGAAGTGTCCCGTCAAATAAGATGAGTTACATCTTGGTATTCGTTCTTGAACCAGTAACGGTTCATCAAGCAAAGGAAGGACCTCAAAACGAGGGAATGGAGGAAAACAATGGAGGATGAAATTGCCTACATAAGAACTAATTCGTTTTTAGTCTTTAGTTAATTTATTTGTTAACCACAGAACTAGAAAGTGAAATCTTAGAATTCACTTTGGTGGAAATTTCGAGTGCTGCAAAACTCGAATAATTGCGAAAGATACACCCAAATTCACGGAGTAAACTTTGATAAAGACTGACTCACCGACTATGCGTTACACCATAGTCTGGGTCGTCCTTGCCCATGACTGCAAGTCTCGAACTCGAGCATGCATCAAATGGACATTAAGACCAAACCTCTCCAAGTAAAACTGGAGAAAGAGATCTATATAGAGCAGCCGGAGAGTTTCATTACTCCTGACAAAGAACGCAAAGTTTGCAAACTCCGAAGATATACGGTCTTAAACAATCGTCCCGGCAATGGTATCACAGATTCCACGAGGAAATCGTTGGAAACGGATTCATGAATATTCACAAGGATCCCTGCGTATACACTAAGACCTCCGGGTCTAAGTATGTCATCATAACACTATACGTGGATGATATACTCATTGCTGCGAACGATATGAGTTTCATGAATAAATCAAAGTCCTGGTTAGCATCAGCATTCGAGATGAAAGACATGGGAGATGCCACGTACATCTTAGGCATCAAAATTTCCCGAGATCGTGCCGCCCGGAGATTATGTGTATCTCAAGAATCATATATCAACAAACTTTTGAAAAGATTCAGAATGCTGGATGCTAAACCCGTGGATACGCCGGTTGTGTTCGGGTGCGCGCTATCGAAGCATGATGGCCCGAAAAACCAGCAGGAGCGTGAACAGATGAAGAATGCAGAGTATCTGAGCATGGTAGGGAGTCTAATGTACGCCATGCTCTGTACTCGGCCAGACATCTGTTACGATGTGGGCCTAGTAGCAAGATTCCAATCAAATCCTAGTTATCAACATCTAAAGGCCGTAAAACGAATTATCAGATATCTGCCGACTACTTTCTGTGCTATGAGGGCGATCGGCTTGAATTGACCGGTTATAGTGACGCCGACCACGGTGGCGATCTGGATGATCGTAAGTCCATCACAGGAGGAGTTTTCCACCTTGCTAATGCTGCCATATCATGGGTAAGCAAGAAGCAATCTTGTGTCGCGCTTTCCACTATGGAATCAGAATTCGTTGCCCTCTCCAAAAACGCACAAGAAGAGGTCTGGCTGAAAAGGCTTCTTACTGCATTAATTGGCACCGACAATAAGAGTAAACCTGTGAAGGTGTACTCCGACAGTCAGGCGGCCACTGCGGCAGTTAAGAATCCAAAGTACCATAGTAGGACTAAACACATTGATGTGAAATACAATTATGCTAGGTCGGTTCTGAAAGACAACATAATCACTTTAGAATACTTGCCTACAGACAATATGGCCGCAGACCCTTTAACTAAGCCGCTACGTAGGGAAATTTTTGAAAAGCACGTAAAACTGCTTGGAAATACGTAAGGCTTAAACTGTGTGGCTTGTAAAAGTGATAACATTTTGACATTTGAAATTATGTTTCAATTGAATAAAAAAATTGCAATTTGAGTTTATGATTTATTGACGTCATAATGATTAACAACATCGGATTTTACGGTCTCTAAACTAAGTCATAGGAAGAAGTAAAATTCTTCCACCAAAATTATGTCGAATGTGAACCTTGCCTCGTCACACAGACACGGTCATCTTGTAAGGAGAGAGACCTCTACCATAACAAGGTTGGCTAAGAATCAGGGGGTAAACCTGATTAAAGAAAAACGATAACATTGTCACGCTTAACAGCATGACTTAATCTTCGTTTTGTAAATCGCCGAGTTGGACTTTGTCCATCACTATATCACATTCAAGGCCAGATGAGAGATTCTGTGATAGAATTATTGACATATCCCATCCCTGGCTTTACCAACTGTGCTATCGACGCGTGCTTCATACTGCGCGTGCCATATACGACCACGGGGTCATGCTCGGTTGTGCTAGCTAGAATCCATGTGATTCAAAGGGCGCATACTTCTTCACCTTGAGTGTGTGATTGATCCCGGATGTCTTATGAAGAGGCATCCAAAGTATCCTCAAGGACTCAGAACTTATACCTAAGGTCTGGCTCAATGCTCGCTTCCCGGCGTACAACGTAGCGCCAAAGAAAATGGCCAAGTGATCACGTCTTGGAAACCGGTTGAGTCAGACTAAGGGTATAAGCGATGGGGATGGTCAAGTTCACATTTAATTCACCGACTCTCGTGTTCACTAGGTGGACGCCAACCGGATATTAGTTGAAGGTTGTGAACACTTGTACGGATGCCCTGGAGAAGTATTCATTTGTGGAAAACTGGGCAATCGGAGAATTAACAGTTGACCAAGGATACAGTGCGGTACATAGTTTTATTAGGTTTGGTTCATGAAAGGGAATCAACGTTCTGCGGGCGCTACAATACTCCTAACAGATGAGTAGCACGATGCCCAACGTATCCGCCGGTCGCACGGCAAGCCTCGTATGAACTATTCGGAGACGGATACGAAGAACTGAAGACTAAGATGTTGATACTATTTCGTAACCGTATGGATTAACGAGCATCCTCCCATTCCGGCGAGTGGGAGCTGTTAGCATATGGTGACGTGGCGCCGTAATAGGAGCCCGTTAATTAAGGGAATTACCTAAGTTAATTAGGTAATTGTCAATCTGGGCTAATTGGGCCAAATCCAACTAGTAATTGACAAGGGAGGCCCAAAATTGGCCCCCCCCCTTATACATGCAATTCGGCCGGCCACCTTATACCACATTGGTGGGAATTGCCTTTTGGAAACTCCACCAATACTATATATAGGGGTGTCTGCTAAGAGTTTATTCACTCGTTCATATTAACAATGATCTCCATTAAGAACACTTGTTTCCCTTAGTTAAATTTCGGCACCATCACATCTGGTCTGAGGTTCCATCTCCGTTGAAGAATCGATCAGAGGTCTTGTTGTGGAGCTACATCGCGTGGGACTTCTTCTAACGAAGAACTTGCACGTGGTTCCGACCAGAAGATTAGAACTCCCTCCACATCGTTCTTGGGCAGGAAAGCTAAAAGGTACGTGTACTAATTCCGCTGCAAAGATTAGATTTCTTGCTAGTACACGTTTAGGATTCCGTAGTATTACGTCCTCGTAATCCAACAACTTCATCATTAAATTCATTTTTTGAAACGATGTGTTCCGTCTATCGAGGTCCACTTCCGCGTAGCCCTATTCATCGAAGTTTTGACCCTTGGTTAAATCGTTTCATTTCTGAATTTAATTTAATTTAATCCAATCGGTTTCACACATGATCATCATTACAGATTATTTCATTCAATGGAGTACTAACAATTAAGAAATATTAAATCTTTCGATCTAGTTACGCAATCGATGTGTATGTTCAGTTCAGTTGACCCACTGAGAGGACGGAATACGTGTATCGTTTCGTTTTATTCGACCACTTTTACCTGGCCGAAATTTCATTTTGGATCGATCCCTCTTAACCGGGTCGATTAATTTTGACAAGTAGATCACATTTCGAATCGAACAGAAACTTCTTTATTAAAAAAATTTGAATCTCGAATTAACCAATATTTTAGTAACTCAAACGAACGATAATTGACAACGGTAGGGTTCTTTAGCTGAAGTTCGCGTATGTGATCCATGATTGTCGCATAGATAGTCGAGAACTTTAAGCCTTGTTGAACATCACATCTGAGTAAATTCACGAGTGAATAACGTTAAATGATCTGTGTTTGAATAAAACATTTTACCGCTTCATACACATGACCTACGAGGCGTTCTTGAGACGCACTTTATCAACATGGTTTAACCCACCGGATTATCGTATAAGACCTTGATGGTCCAGTTCTCTCTATAATATGCGGATCATGGTTGACTTCTTTTGAACCTAGTATGGTGAGCAGAGAAGGTTTCCATTTTACTGTTGTGGTTATTGTACTTGATTAGGCTCAAGATCATTGAGTCCTGTCAGTATCAGACAACCATATACATCTTTTCCATGTTGACCTTTCATTCTGAAGATCTATCAGTATCAGACAACCATTACGGTTAACCGAAATGTTCAGCTTTTGCATCCTTGCTTCCACCGAGGCGGATGCAAAGGGATATTAAGCTGCAACATTGCCTGGTTGCAATTGAAGTCTTCTTCAACCCCCTTGTACCAAGGTTGAATGTATCACCACATATGCGTTCATATCATCAAAGAACCTACTCTCATGCTTGGCGAAACAAATTATTACATTCGTCTATCATTATCAAAATCATACAAACTACTATATTCATCTGTATTTGTCCTCTCCACTTTTCGGAATCGTAGTAGAGAGTTCAACACGTACTCCTGTTATTCATCATGATTCATACCATCAAGATTGCGAGGAATATCGCACCAATTCAACCAATTCATACTAACACATCGATGATTATGTGAAAATCAGGGAGACAATAACATTTTGACAAATAATTGCATACATCAAATATCTATTAGGATAGAATCCGACAAATAATGATTCCTTAGTCATCTAAATCAACTGACCACCAGTAAACCAATGGAAGATGGCTGTGAAAGAGTTCACATTATCGTCGTCTTCTATTGAATAGATCAGTCTTTTAAAACATTATTAATCGCAAATTACCGGAACGGGGATTTAAAAACAAGTATACCCGATCTTGGCTTTCCCAAGACCCTTTTTATTTTGGAAAAATATATTTTGATGAATTCAATCATGCATATATAATTCTACTATCAATGTATATTATCATACGCCAGTAACATTCATCACATAAACCACACTCATGCTTATGCGTCATGCGTCTAATGTTTCGAGGAACTCATGATTGCATACATAATTCTACTTCCAAGTAAATTATCAAATGCAGGTACATCCTCAACATTCTAGCATACATGTCAAACATGTAACATTCACATCCATCGTACACAATTGGCGACTGGTTTTCGATTTTAAAATAATTTTAAAAATTAGGGGCTGATTTGCAATTCATGCTTATATTCAACTACGCAACATTCTAGACATGAATCCTAGGCATTTCCAACCATCACAGCATGTCTGTCCAAGTGCGCATTCCATATATTTAACCAGGGTTCCGCCCCCAATATGCAATATCCAGCTAGCTTGACTCAGTCAAGAAAACATTTCTAATCATGCATAAATATATATTGAATATAAACAATTGCAGTTCAGCCCACTAATTAAACCATTCCCAAAAACATGTATCTCCAAGATCCATCCCCATAATCGAAACAAGGCATAAAGGTTATCAACCCTTAAGCACTGTGTAGGTCATTTAAAGGTTCAAAACATTTGGATTTTAAAACTTGACCTCCCTATTTTAATTGACTTGAATTTGGTTTTGAAAATACGGTTTGGTTCAGTCAATTTCAGTTCGGTTTGGTCCAGTTCGGTTCTGTCCAGAAAATCCAGTTCGGGTCCGGTCCAGAAAATCCGGTCCGGTCCGGAAAATCCGGTTCAGTTAGTTCCGGTTTTAATTTTAAAATCTGGTTCGGTCCGAACCTATCCAATAAAAATAGGGTTTAGTTCGGTTCAACACACAAAACCGGTTCGGTTAGATCCACTTAGTTACCCCGGTCCGACCCGACCCGATTAGGTTGAACCGATTGAGAAAATCAGGTTTGATTTTAATTCATCCCGGGTTGATATACTGGACCGGCCCAATAATTTAAAAATACAAAGGTTGGGCCGAAATGTTTTCTTGTGGCCCAAGTAGGGTTTTGAAATCCATTAAAAATATTAACTTAGCCACCAAGTAACATTAATTATATAAAATAATTTCCAATATTATATATATACATATATAATTTCGGCACCTATAATTATAACATATATATATTTATTGTCAAGATTTTATCTTTAAGACTAAATCAATCAACAATATATATATTTTATTTATTGTCAATATCTTAAATAGGGTAACAAATATACTGACAATATGTTTTCTCAATCTTTTATGTAACTAGATCTATCAATAATATCTTTAACCCTATTAAATATTTAGATATATTGATAGTTATATATATTTATATATATATATTAATGTGTACCTATCCTAATGTTCCCAATTGTAGATATATTGTTACCTAAAACAATAAAATATGGTAAACAATATAATTAAAAATTTCAGCCAAAAATTTCTTACTCTGTGTCTAAGAAATTAAAAATTTTACCTTGTAATTTACCTAGGGTTTCGACACAAACACATAATTGGGAAAAAGTGGTCAAATTTTAAGATCAAATTTTAATAAGATCTACAATCCAATGTTCGATCTTGATAAATATCATCTTTTTCTTGAAGATCATGAACATCAAATTTCCTAAGAATATCATGAAAATTTCGGACCACCCATGACTTCAAAAATTCAAAATTTTTAAAACTCACTTTTTCGGCCCAAATCTTAAATTTTCAAGAACACTAATTTATCAAAATCATGAACTCCTAACACAGGCTCTGATACCACTATTAGATTATGTGGAGTAATCACTACAGAAACTAAATCATGTTATATGCTAGTAATCGAAATTACGCAACGGAAGATTCGCGCATACCTCTACAGTTGTACGTAGTCCCAAGATCTTTGCAGGAGGGAGTTCACGATCCTCTGGCCCAATGTCCTAAAGTGACATGTACCTAATTAACTTAGGTAACATATACACATAATGGGCTTCCATTTACAGCGCCCATCACCATATGCTTACAGTTGCACCAACACCCCCATCATTGCAAGGGACATCTGAATTGGCATCAATAGCAGCATTTGCTTGAGGTTTCCTGCCCGGAACCTGATTGGTACGGAACTTCCAACCAGGCGGTTAGCCTTTCCTCTTGAAACAATGATCATATTCATGACCACGAGCTTTACAAAAATCGCTGGCCAAATTGAGATTCCTTTTCTGGCCCCTTGATTTGTTGGAAGAATTTTCAGAAGTAAAAGAGGGCTTGGAATCAACAATATTGGCCATAGAAGCAACAGAAACACTTCGTTGGTGTTCCTCTTGGATCAAAACAGAGTAGGGTTGAGACACAGATGGAAGGACCTCCCTCATAACAAAGTTGGTTCGAACATTCGAATAAGAGTCATTAAGACCATTCAAAAATTGAAAGAGTTTGAGATTGTTGGCATGAAAAATGTGCTTTTGAAATTCCGGACAGCCACGGTTAGGCAAACTGCAAATGGCGTCGAACTCTTCCCACATAGTCCTTAGCCTTGCAGCCGCGGTAAGACAGAGGATGCAAGCGTTATCCGGAATGATTGGGCGTACACGTAAGTGGAAATAGATTCCACACCTTGCTGAGCCAGGCAGATATCTTTGTGTAATTGGAAAATCCTCGAGCCATTTACTTTGTGCAACCTTTCCTTTAAAGCATTCATGAGCCATTTATCTTTGTTGCCGGACATAAGCTCACGAGAAACCGAATTCATGATCCAAGCCAATATTAAAGCATTGCAGCGGTCCCATAAAGGATGAAGGCTAGGATCAAAATTCTCCTTCATACATGCGCCAGTAAA
Source organism: Clarkia xantiana subsp. parviflora (assembly GCA_036873135.1). Taxonomy (NCBI): domain Eukaryota; kingdom Viridiplantae; phylum Streptophyta; class Magnoliopsida; order Myrtales; family Onagraceae; genus Clarkia; species Clarkia xantiana. Next base: position 41,253,679 of record JAPTYO010000002.1, read on the forward strand.
AAAGCCAAGTTTATTCTTGGAAATCAAACAAAATCTTATTGCTTTGCTCCAAAAGCCATAATCCTCAAAACTAGTTAATTTTTCAGAAACAAGTGACAGGCCAGCCGAGACTGAAGGGTGAAGATAAAGAGGATGGTTGTAATCTATTTTCGGTACCACTTTGACAACAATATCTGTTGGAGCATCGCCATAATTGAGTTTAGAGGTTTCTTCCGGATTCTTGCTCGATTCAGGCGTCATTTGAATAAAGACAACTGAAGTAGATCAAAAGGAGAATAGATCTACAAGAATCAGAGCAAGAGTCTATAAGAAGAGAAGGAAAGAAAACCTCTAAAAAAAATCACAAACAAACGAATCATCTGATTCTAATGAATCATCACAAGAAAATGTCATGCATGCAGATAGGAGATCGTAAAATAGCAAGGATCATCAACAACAAATAACAATAGATGGCCAACTAAAAACAAGGATAGATCTGTAATGATGGAACCAAGTAAGGTAAGTAATCGCTACAGATCTACAACAACGAACAAAGGTTGCGAGATGAAGAAAACAAACATCACATGCAAGAATAGTTCTGCTCTGTATTCGAAAAAGGAGATAAGGACGAGAATAAGTATAGATCTGTGCTCAGTAAAGCAAAAAAGGTCATCGATATTAAGAACAAGTGTAGATCTGAACTTTAATCAATCAAATATCTGCGATTCTTTATAAAAATCAGGTAATGTTGTAGATATCGTCATGAATTAGAACGATAATACAAAAATCGCGAGATCTACGAAATGACGAACACAAACATCACATGCAAAAGAGGATCTGCTTGAAAAAGAGGCAGAGAAGAGAGTAATGACCAGAACAAGTGTAGATCTACAGAAAGTGAAAAGAGGTTCGCAATTTTCTTCAAACTTCAAGTCATGAATGTTACCGTCACAGATCTACAGTAAAAATAAGGAGGTTGCAAGATCTACGAACAAATAAACATAAACATCACATGGAAGAAAAGGTTCGTCCGAGAAAGACGATTCGTAAAACGAAAAATCATTTTCGCAAACCATAAAGGGAGATTCGAAGAGAATGGAGACTTTTTTACCACATCGAAAAGCAGGGACGAGATCGTCGGAGCACTAAGAGCTTCACAGCATTGACACCATATGAAAACTGGTAGCACGGCGGAGCACAGTGAAGTGACCACCAGAGAATTAGAAAAGTCGCAGAGTAGTCACAGAGAAACGAGAGAAGGAGACAGAGAGATATAGGGATCACTTGGGTTAGTTTATTTATCAGTTCCCATCACCCTATAAATGCTAAACCCTAGCAAAATAAAGAAGGATTGCACCGCAACCTTTCAGTATAAAAAATTTTGGTCTCAAACAATTTAACAAAGTTACAAATTGAATTAAACGGGCCACAAACAAGATGGGCCGACCCAAACACAAATGAACCATAAATCTGGGCCAAAAACACCGGACCAAGCCTTGACCAGTCTGGGCTTTAGTATCTCCATCCAATCTTTTTGGACACATATTCCCCAGACCTGCTACCCGTGGCTTCGAGGAACATCTATTCTTCTTAATCCAGTTACTTGCCTCATTTCTATTTGCTGAGTTGTTTACATAACATTTAAAGAGTACTTATTTTCCAAAAAAAATTGAAATAAAAATGATACATTGTTTATTTAAGTATTCTTTTATCTTCTCAACACCTTATTCCTAAATATATTTTTTCAAGTTTTATCTGTGCCTGTATATTTTTAGTACATTACAAACTTTTTGGTAATGTTTTGGCGTACCAAAAAATAGGACTTTTGGCGTACCAAAAAATAGGACTTTTGGCGATATTTTAGAAAAAACACGATTTTTTAGGGATGTCACTACTTAGTTAGAGGATAACTAGAAACCTTAGTTGCCTAGGGGAATCACAAGAGAAGTTAGCCATGGTCTGCGGGCCATGGAGGGAACGGGATCGACTAGGTCCTAAAACGATATCTAGTGCGTCAAACACCGTTGATGAAATAGCGTCTCAGGTACGCGTCGTTTGCCACATACATAAAACAGTAAAACATTTTATTTGACGAAAGTCATCTGATATGTTTCATTTATGAACTTTTCAAGTGTGATCGTCAACATGGCAAGAGTTCTCGCATAAATATTACTTCTCTTTGTTGCTTCGTGAAGGATCAAGAACTTTTACATTGTCAGTTATCTCATTGATTCGTTCAAATTTCTAAATTTTGGTTGTTTAAGATTCGGAGTTATTGAATAAAGTAATTATTATTCGATTCTAAATGCAATTTAGTTATCATTTATCGGCCCGGTCAAAGGGAACGATCCGAAACGAAATCCTAAGCTTATCGTTTGGGAACCAAATTTCGGCTAGGTCGATTGGTCGTAGAAAACGAAACGATGAGCACGCTCCATCATAATCTCAAACATACCTGTTGATTGTGATGTAAGAATGCGTACCGATCATTATTCCTTATTTTTTAGTACTTCATATAATTAATAAAATTCTAACGCCAAACATGTGCGAAACCGACTAAATTAAATTTTGTAAACGAAACGAATTCACCATGGGCTAAACTTAGTGACGCGCAACGCGCAAGTCCCTCGAAATACGGGACACATCGTTTCGAAATACAAATATAATATGAAGTGTTTGAATGATTTAATGCTCGAAATAAATTTTCATTGCACACGTAGCCATTTCAGTTTACGGTACACAAACAACTTCCCGTGGAGAATTGTGAAACGAGCAAAGGGTCAAAACCTATTGCACGAACCGAGGCAGAAAAAACCTCAAAGTATGAGTATGCAATGAAACTGATTTTCTGTTAAACGATATTCTACATATCGCCTCTAACGAATCAGATTGGCGGAGCATAATAATCACACACTTCTAGGACATGGCCAGTATCATGATATCGCTTGCTCTACTTCCGGTCTCTTTTGAGGATGGTATGTATTTGACTGCAAATCATGTGGTGAACCCAGTTCATATAAAATCGGTTACACAAAACCATATGAGCTCTAAATTGGTAAAGAGATGGATATTACCAAGCTGCAAACCTGCGGGTGATGCAGCACACACATATCGACCGACAGCCGATTCGGCTAGTTGGAACCTAGAGGACTGAAAAATATCTTTAACGATACTACGAACTCTACGGGACACTTGTAAGGACATCTCTAGAAAATGGTTGCATGGCTGAACATTAGACGCTACGTTCCTTGATGACGAATTTCTGACGCTTTGTAACATCAAAACAAATGAAGTCTTAATTGAACTAGAACATGATGATGATGTTCAGGCCCCACTTACTTTGAGTTGGAGATATGAGGCGGCAACACCAGATAAAGGCATGGTCAATGAGAATGGATAAATTTTTATACTAAATCCAGTGGGAGGAGTCAATCCAACCACGCAGATCACTGTTGCTGCATGTGCGAATCAATTGGAACCTGATCATCACACTGCTGAACCGTAGGATGAGAATCCTATAATTCCTCAACTACCTACTGAAAGCAGTGGGATTGGTACAACCACCTAGGTTCCTGGTCCTAGCAACCATGGAATTAATCTCGGAAGTAGAAACCTGAGACCAAGAGGTAGTCCAAGAAAAGTTGTAGGAGAAGGTTCAAGCAGTGCTTTTGTTCCCAATAGGAGTATTGTTCCGTGTGGGAGCATTGTTCCCAGTGGGAGTGTAGTTAAAAATCAAGATGGGAATAACGAACCTAGACGTAGTCAAAGGCACCGAACTTCTCCTAAGAAGTATCCCATCGAAATAAGACAACTTTTCACCCTGACTTCAGTTGATGAACCGGTAACGGTTAAAAAAGCGTTGGATGGACCTCAAGCGAAGAAATGGAGGAAAACAATGGAGGAAGAAGTCGCCTCTATGAAATCCAATTCGGTATGGTCGTTAGTTGATTTGCCTGTTAACTGCAGAGCAATAGGGGCTAAGTGGGTTCTAAAACTGAAACTCACTGCTGATGAAAGTGTTGAGCGTTACAAAGCTCGATTAGTCGCGAAAGGATATACCCAACTTCACGGAGTAGACTTTGATAGGACGTACTCATCGACTGTTCATTACACTACAGTCCGGGCTATCCTCGCCTAGGTTGCAAGCCTCGATATGGAACTGCACCAAATGGATGTTAAGACCGCGTTCCTTCAAGGAAACTTGGAGGAAGCGATCTATATGGAGCAAATGGAGGCTTTCATTACACCTGGTGTTGGATATGATTCGAAGTAACCCAACAAGGGTCGACAAACTTCAATACGGGATCCTCAAAAGTCAATCACATCCAAGTCGAGATCTCAGAAAGATAGGTCGACGATAATTCCTGCTCAGAATGAGGAAACAAGAATAGGTAGTCGACACCAAATATGGAGAAAGTCGACGACTGAGATCTTTGAAAGATTGGCGACAAGACCACTCAAAACTTTTCCTCTTAAGGAATAAGTCGAGTCGAGAGCCAAGCACTATCAAGAAAACTCTTCCTCTTAAGGAAGGGGACAGCTTGCGACCTACTTGTCACCTGCTCGCCGTCTCTAGGTTTAAAGAAACCCTTCTCATAGGTGGCAACCTGCTTCTCACCTAGTTGGAGAAACCTTCAATAATAAGGAATGCTGTGATGGTGACCTTCTTGTTACCTACTGACACTTCACCATCTCCTTCAACCAATCAGAAAAAGGCGGCTACCGCCACTGAGCACCCAATCAAAACACAGCAGCCGCCACTTAAAGTTGGTATAAACCTCCCCTCTAAATAAGGAAACACGTTCATTATTTTACATTACATTCACTTACTTTTATAGTATACTCTTAAATTCCATTACTGAGTTAAGCTTCAGAGTGGAATCACGAGTCATCTCCACCCCTTTTCAGGTCGTCGCCTACTAAAAGCTTCCTAAGGGAAACTAAGCACCCCTGAGGTCGACAAAGACACATAAAAGAGCTAGTTCCCGGCGAGATCTCGAAATCCATTACCAGAAGCTTCAGGCCACGTCATTTTGATCCCAACATTTGGCACCGTCTGTGCAAAATGGTGATAAAAAAAAGTCATGGCACCACCAATGAGCAACTCGAGACGAAACCAAACAAGGAGACCAGAGGATTTCTCCCAAGGATCGACAGAAAACATGGAAGATTACTTCAGGCGTTTCCAAGGAGCCTATAGTGGAGGTGAACTTGCGGAGGAAGAAGCCATCCGAACATTCTTCAGAGGGTTGGGACCACAGTTCCAATCTTTAACCATCACTCAATACATGGAACCCGTTGTGAGATGGAAATATCTAACTCATAGAGTAACCCGCCATATCAGGGTAGAGCAGTTTCGGGCAAATCGCTCCACCCAACAAGATACCCCTCGAGGTCGAGGTGAGAGCTCATCCATCCGAGGTGTTTCCTCAAGAGAATTCCGACAAACTCAGCAGAGGTTGGAAGCACTTCTAATGACGGAAGGAACTCGATGTCCCCCCTCCTACTGTGAAAGTCACCAAGAAGAGGGGCACAACACAGAAGATTGCCTTCTCACCATGGAAGAGCTAGAATTTATGCACACATAAATTCAAAGACATCATCGTCGTCGGGCCCACGAAGGTCGAAGATGGAGAACCCCTCCAAACAATGACATCAATGTTTTGTCGGGAGGATTTGCAGTCGGAGGAGAGTCGAGCACCGCTTGAGACGCTTATGCGAGCCAAGACGTCTCCTCATCGGGTTCTCACAAGAGATCAAGGGAGCTGGAGCTAATGGCAGTCAACTTCTCCACATATGACTTAACCAAGACAACACAGCTCCATGAAGATGCTCTAGTGATTACAAATCGAATAGACGATTTCGAGGTTAAAAGAATACTTATCGACATGAAGCTCTAGCGACGTAATCACTTTCGAGGCCATCGCCGCGATGGGATACAAAAGGGAAGATCTTCAAGAGATGCCTTCTCCATTGGTAGGATTTGCAGGGAGAACAACTTACCCCCTGGAGGCAATACAACTCCCCGTGATCTTGGGCCAAGGATGGAAGGCTTTGCATTTAAAGGTGCGTTTCCTGGTCGTCGACCAAATAAACGCCTACAACGCCATAATGGGAAGGACGACACTCAATTCCAGTTACATCGTCCCCTCCACTGCCCATAAATTTTCATGATATTCCCCACTCATCACGGAATGGGAGAGGTTTGGGGTGACCAAAAGACATCTTAACAATGTTACGTCAATCTCCTCCGAAGATTTAATCAAAGGGAAGCCCTGTCCATCGTGAGAGACGAAGATCCCCGGGAAGAAGGTGGATGACCAGCCCCAATAGAGTAGTTAGTAGAAGTCGCCCTGGAGGGGGACGATAAAAATATTAAGATTGGAGCTACTCTACAGACAGAATTAGCCAAAAGAATAACTGCCCTCCTTAGGGAATATAAGGAGCTATTTTCTTGGCAACCCAGCGACATTCCAGGAATAAGTCCCGATATTACCTCCCACGAGCTAAGAATAGATCCAATTGTGAAACCTATAGCTCAAAAAAGAAGATCTATGGGAGCATAGAAGAAGGCGGCAATACGCCAAGAAGTGAGAAAGCTGGCCGATGCCGGTTTTGTAAAAGAAATACGATTCCAAACTTGGGTCGCCAACCCAGTCTCTGTGAGAAATCCAACAAAAGATGGAGGATATGCGTGGATTTTCGGGATCTCAACAAAGCATGTCCTAAAGATTCCTACCCCTTACCAAGGATTGACAGCTTGTCGACGCCACCTCGGGACATGAGCTTCTAAGCTTCATGGATGCATACTCAGGGTACAACCAGATACGAATGCATCCCAACGATGAGGCCCATACCGCCTTTTATGCTGATAGCTACATCTACCACTATAAGGTCATGCCTTTTGGTTTGATTAATTCTGGGGCCACTTATAAACGGATGGTCAACAAACTCTTCAAATCCATGATAGGAAGAAAATGGAGGCCTGTCGACGACATGATTGTCAAAACAAAGAGGGGCCAGGACCATGTCCAAGATCTAGAAGAGGTGTTCGTCTGCATGCGACGCCATCAAGTCAGAATGAATCCAACCAAGTGCGCTTTTGGTGTTCAATCTGGGAAACTTCTTGGTTTCATGGTCAGCCAAAGAGGGATTGAGGCCAACCCGGAGAAAGTCACCGCCAAAGAAGAGATGTCCTCGCCTACATGCCAAAGGGAGGTACAGAGTCTCAACGAAAGGTTAGCCTCCCTGGGAAAATTCCTGCCAAGATCAGGCGATAAATCCCTCCCTTTCTTCAATATCTTAAGAGAAAAAAAGAAGTTCGAGTGGACGCATGATTGTGAAGAAGACTTCCAACAGATGAAAAAGCACCTCAACTCGCTTCCCGCCTTGGCAAAACCATTACCCGAAGATCCCTTATTCCTCTACCTAAGTGTAAGCTCGGCAGCAGTGAGCTCAGTACTCATCAAAGAAACGTGCAACATTCAAATCCCCGTCTATTATGTTAGCAAGAATTTTGGTGTCGCCGAAGCCAACTACATGTAAATTGAGAAGTACATATATGCTTTACTAATAGCGGCGAGAAAGCTACAAGCTTATTTCCACGCCCATTAAATCATGGTACTTACCAAAAAAACTCTGAAGCAACTCTTGCAGAAGCCTGGCATTTTGGGAAGAATGGTCAAATGGGCGGTGGAACTAAGTGAATTTCGCATTCATTTTGAGCCACGAAAGGCTATTAAGGGCCAAGCGCTGGCCGAATTTATAGCAAAAAATACAGCGACGCCAGATGCCAAACCTGTCGTCCTCCAACAAGAAGAGCATGTGAAAGCCACGCCATAGAACACTTCCAACGGCAATATGCCGTGGTTGCTGTATACTGATGGTTCATCCTCCTCCTTGGGATGTGGGGCGGGATAAGTACTGACGCTACCTGATGGAGAGCCACTCCGGTACGCGTTAGCCTTGACCTATCGAGCTACTAATAATGAGGCTCAATATGAGGCTCTGCTAACAGGCCTTTGTATAGCCAAAGGCATGGGAATCACCAACTTAAAGGTACGATGCGACTCTGAACTAATTGTCAATCAGACAAATGGAACCTACGTTGGCAAAGGAGAAAATATAAAGAAGTACGCGGAATAGGTGCGACGACTAGAACGAGACATGCCTCATTTCTAAATAGAGGCTATCCCTCGAGAAAGCAATCAAGAGGATGACGCCCTTAGTAAATTTTCTTTGGGAAATTCTCCACCAGTGCCACTACACTTCATCGAGAAGTCTCTCTACCCAGCCGTGGAGGCAAGGGCTGAAGTTCTCAACATCCAAGCCCCCGACTCATGGGTTACTCCCATCCAGAATTTTCTGGAAAAGTGAAACCTCCCTGAGGATTCACTGGAGGCAACTAAAATCCAAAGAATGGCATAACGATTTGTAATTTTAGATGGATACCTCTACAAAAAAGGACATTCCACCCCTTATCTCTGATGTGTAGCCTCCCCTCAAACGGAAAAGATAACGAAAGACCTATATAAAGGCGACGCTGGATGCCATGAGCGAGCCAAAACTCTGGTATTAAAAGATTTACGACAGGGATTCTAATGGCTAACTATGCATAAAGAGGTGATAACACTTGTACAAGCCTTCCCTGCCTGCCAAGTTTACGCTCCCAGAATCATGAGGCCACCAGCGGAGCTGACGCCAATGATGAGCGCCTTGCCTTTCGCACATTGGGGAATCAATCTCATCGGGCCATTGCCTAAATACACAGGTCAACGGACGCACATTGTGGTCGCCATCGATTATTTTTCCAAGTGGATAGAAGCAAAAGCACTGGCATCGACAACTACTTTCCAGATGATCAAGTTCATACGAGAACAGATCATATGTCGATATGGGGTGCCAAAAATCCTCATCAGCGTCAAAGGTACCCAATTCGCCAGTTAAGAACTTGCCGACTTCTGCGAGGAAATGCTTATAAATCAACGGTTCGGCTCTGTCCATCATGCACAGACAAATGGAAAAGTCGAGGCAGCCAACAAAACGATCCCTAAATGACTAAAGAAGAGGGTGGCCTCTCTAAAGGGAAGTTGGGTCGAAGAGTTGGACCAAGTACTTTGGGCGGTCAGAACCACACCCAAAAGAGCCACCGGCGAAACTCCTTTCAGCATGGTCTATGGATCCGAAGCCGTCTCACCTATTAAAGTAGCTAATATCTCCCAGAGAGTTGCCATATATCATATAGACCAGAATGACGAGCAAAGGAAGATCGAGTTGGATCTCGTCGACGAAAAAAGGTGGGCCTCCGAGGAAACTCAGGGGAGAATGAAGCTCGCCACTGCTAGGTATTTTAACCGAAAAGTAGGGCGACGCCAATTCTACCTGAGTGAGAAGGTTTTACGAAGGAATGAGTTTTTAACAGCTGATAAAAGAGGAAAGATGGTGCCAAAATGGGAAGGTCCTTATATCATCGTCGACATACCATGTCCCAACACCTACAATTAGAAGATCCACAGGGGCAACGCCTCGACAAGACTTTTAATGCGGAGCACCTGAAGAAATTCTATTTCTAAGAAAATACTTTTATGTATTTATACTACAATAAAATGATAAATAAAGATATGATTTATTTCTTCTTGATGTGTCAAACAGGACTCCTCGACTTCATATAGTTGGCGACAATCCAGGAAATCACTCATAATACTGACTCCACGACTTCCGAAAGTCGCCTCTACAAAGGAGATCAGTCATAATACTGACTCCTCGACTTTATATAGTCGACGACGATCTAGAAGATCAGTCATAATACTGATCGATGGAAATAAGAAACAAGGAGTCAGCTGGTGACAAGCAGGTCGCCACTTAACATTTCTTAGAAGGAAGGGTTTCCTCCAGACAGATGAGAAGCATGTCACCATGCCTTCCTTAAGGAAAGGTTATCTAAGGGAAGTAGAGTACTCAATAATTTCACATTTCATTTTTTATTTGTAGGTATCTAAATCTATAATTAATTCAATAAAAAATTCAAAAAATATGAATTAAAAATAACGAATAAAGAAATGTTGCTTGGTTTTCCCCACTAACTCGAGAATTTAAAAGTGAAAACCCCATTTTTTAGTTGGTGTAATTACTTAAGCCGGATGAAAGGAAACGTTTTTCACTGTGCCGAGTTGTGAGGTGCAAGTGGTGATGATCACCCCGAGGTATGAACTAGACCCTTGACATACACTCTAGGACCTGCCAACACTCATGAAAAACCGGTTCGGTTCTCCATTCATCCGACTCGATAAACTAGTACAAGAAAAGAAATTAAAGATATTTAAAAGAATAAAGGCTCGATTAATCCGAAAACAGAATATATAAATTTCTAAGAATCTAAAAATCATATTATGTTCTACTATTTTTAATTATAAGGATATCTAGCAATATTAAAATGATATACTTCAATATCGTTCGATGTGCCATTTCTATTCGCATGATCCATCTACAACATTTTTTTTTAAAGTTAAATATCCATTTGCAAAAATGGAACTAATATATAAAACAAATACTTACAAACCTAAAACAAAGAAAAAAATGTCTTTATTTCGATTTTTGAAGAGTCGTTTTCTGATAATATATTAGGATTTCGCGGATATGGACTGGCCCGCGATCTTCACATCCACGAACACGAGTCCCTTCTTGTTGGACTTCTTCGCCTTGTTCAAGCCCAACATCTTGAGTGCTCCAATTCTGGTGGTCCACTTTCTCCTCCTTAGGCACTCGCGAGCCACGTGCGGCTCATCATATAGGAAGCTGCAAAGGTGAAGGCAATTAAGACTGGCGAACTCTTATCACTCTCCTTACGGTTCTGCTGTTCGGGCTGAATGTAAATTAAGGGGATAATTCATACGGATCAAACATAGGCACATGCTAGGTAAACTAATTACGAAGCGGAAATGACGCACAAACCTATTTTTGCGATCCGATTCCCTGGACTTCAACGAGGGAGTTCACGATCTGCCGAACGGTGTCCTGCGGGAACTCTGATTAAGGAGAAATCCACATGCAATGGTCTCCACAACAAAGCCTCTTCAATTCAGTTGCTGGATGGTTCTCCGGGGTGAATTGTTTGACACAATTCGACACCTTCTTGTGTAAGGAAATTTTCTGTCGAACCCTTTAATGTAAAGGGAGAAGGATTTCTTTTCTAACTAAAAGGGATAGAGTGATCAACCGCAAGAAATCCCTAAAACCTCTTATTTATGAGAAGAGGTGATCAAAACCCCTTGGTTGCTCACCTATATTTCGGCCGAACCATATAGCTAATTTGGGCCGGCCCTTTTGGGCCGCACATGGCCCATGGGGATTTCGGCCTGACCCGAAATCCCTTATGTGTCATACCCCAAATTAGACTTAGTCTGCTGGGCTTATAATAATGGGCTCCTATTACGGCGGTCAATTTGCTCCAAATTCCAACAGCTCCCACTCGCCAGAATGGAAGGGTTCCTATTAATATGTTGTCGACCAACACATCAATATCCATTAAATGATCCATTCCATTTCCCGTATTTTTCATATGAGCTTTGTCGTGCGACCGGCAGACACAACGGACTTCGTGCTACTCAATGCTTAATTGTGTTGTACCGTCCGCGGAACGTTGATTCCCAAACTATTACCAACCTGTTACTTCTCTATGCTGCGCTGTACCCCTGGTCAACTATTATACTCCAATTGGCTAGTTTCCCTCAAGGGATACTTCTCCAAGGCACCCGCACAAGTATTCACAACCTTCAACTAGTATCCGACTGGTGGCCACCTAGTGAATACAAGAGTCGGAGAATTACAGATGTGTATGACCATCCCTATCGCTCATACCCTCAATCGGTGCCCAAAACGTGGTCACTTGGCCTTTTTGTTCGGTCTTTGCGCTCATACGCCTGGGAGCGAACATTGAGCCCAACCTTGGATATGAGTTCCGAGTGGTAAGGTTACTTCGGGTGCCACTTCATTTAGTACCCGGGATCAGTCACACACTCAAGGTGAAGAAGTTTGTGTCCTTCAGAATCTCGGAAGATTCCGTCTAACACAACCGAGCTTGACCCCGTTGTCGTTCGTGGCACGCGCAGTATGAAGTGCGCGTTGATAGCATAACCAGAACTTGTTTTACATCAGGAGTGAAAATTTCATATGCTATTTTAGATTCTCATCTAGCCCAGAACGTTGTGGTAGACGAATAGAGTTCGTCACGGTGATTTGCAAAACTTTGATCATTTCATGTACCCCGAAAATAAATGATCGTTTTGCATAACCAAGTTTCTCTTTCGAAATACCATGACTCTTAACCGGTTTTGATATCGGTTAGGTTTCCATTCTATCAAGACGTCCGTGCCCGTGTGACGAGACAGGGTTTACAATCTACATATTTAATTAGGAGGTTTTACGACTAGTTTATAGACTGTCCACCCGATGTAACATTGTCCTTATGACATCGAAAACAAATCATAAACTAAAATAGCTTTTTTATTCAAAGAAATCATAAAGCCCTACCTAGTTAGCTCGCTCCATCGTAGAATAGAATGATTCCTTTAGTTAGCTAGCATCAATAACTTTCCATGTGCGAGCGTATATCATATCAAAATATCTATGATTTTATTAAGTAAAATAATTAATTAGTGCTTATCTATGTTATAAAAATTAAAGAATTTGTCTACACGAAAAAAAGCTATTAATTTTCAAGTTAATTGGATTAAGAAGAATCGATTGATGACGTTTGAAGATGTGTCACGCGTGGTCTAGATAGCAAGTAGCTAGGGGCTACACAAACTATATATATATATATATATATAAACCATGTAGATATGCATGCTTTTTTTTATTCCTGCGGGGTGGTTTTAGGAGAGGCCCTCATTAGAAGTGCAGCACCTGTAGCATGCTTGCTTATGACTAATTCTTACTCATATCGGATCAACCCGCAAAGGGTAAAATGCTGATTATGAATATTTTTTGTGATGATATTAGCGGCGATTAAACCCCTAACCTTTGGTTAACAGATGATACGCTGAACCAATTCACAATATTACATGGTTATGCATGCTTTTAGTTTGTGCCATGAAATGTGGTCTCATTAATATATAAGAGAGTGTGAGGGATTTTGCTTTATATCCATGCATGGTGTTCCCTCGTGACATCGTGGTCCCTTTCCCTCCCAACCACCTGTTCTACAATGTTTGCTCTAGATTGTCTAACAATCCTTTCCGGCCAGCCCTTTCTAGATAGCTAGCTAGATTCTTCTTCTTCTTCATCTACTCAATATATATATATATACACATCGTCATAATATATATCGGACCACAAACCAACTGTAACAACTAGGCTAAATGTGAGGACTTCAGTCACAAGTAAAGAACTTTAAGGACCCAAATGTACCTAATGATTAAGTTCAATGGCAGAAGAGGTTTTATCAAAATTGTACTTTTAACCTACGTGATTTGAAAGAGATAAATTACACCGGCAGTAAGAGAGTTGTTTTGTTTTTCCATATTGTCTCTCAAAACCGGGTTTTTCTACCATGCTTTTGAAACACTATGTTTTTTTTTTACTACTAGAGTTGACTTAATTATAATATATGTAAAATTTTAATATTTTGAAATTTTTTAACTACACTTAATATTTGTATTATACTATTAATAATAAAATCAATTTTCTTATTGGGTTCACTTTTAGGGCAATAAAAAAATATTAAAAAATAGTATCACAGGCATGGTGCTTATGGAGCATAGTAGAAAGACCCCTCAAACTCTAAGTTGTTTAATGAGGATGAATAAAGGACGCGGATGTTTTAAGCTCAACAAAGCTACGACAAATTGAGATATGATTGGAAACGAGCTACAATCATCATATGTTGTATGTGAGACAGAATTAAGGCAGGCTTAACCGTGTTTTCATTTAGAGAGAGAGAGTAAGCTGGAATAATGGTGGAATGACTAATCAATTGGCTCTCCACACACTTCTGTTAAAAGGTGATTAGAACCTGACTCTGATCGGTTTATGTATGAAATATTTGATATTACTGAAACTGCTTCATATTAGCTTTCGTGGTCACCAGGATCACCCAATTACCACAAAATCTTTTTTGCATGAAACATTTTATACTTTCTAATATTAAGATCTAGTGCTTGAAGTTCTGCTATAAATTTATTTTGTTTTGATACAATCGATATTAAAAGCACGTTTACATAAGATATTTCGATATAGGACTTTGATGGGAAATTTGTTCCTGAAAACCCATTTTATGAAGTTCGACATCTGTGTTCGAAAGTCTTGCTACGGTTTGAACCCTTACGAGGGCCCCTCCGGTGTATGCATACGAAAATTGATCGCTTCTAGCCTACCTAGTGGATATATCTTATTTATTTATTCTTCTAATAAGGTTAAACATTGGAACCGACCTAGTAGCATATGATACATGGGCTCTACATCCTTCCAATAGTGGTTAAACATTTGAGCCTTCTTGCAGGTAATGTAAGCGTGGTAAAAAGACTAGAGCAACCATTAATTCTGATTTGTCCCGACTTTCGATTAAGTTTGAACATATAATTCTAAACAAATGACTTTGTTATATTATGACCTTTATTTAAGTTCAGAACATTGGCTTCTGATTGATCTTTGAATTTGATCTGATTTTGAATATTGAAAAATATATATCCTCTGTTTAGTCACTAATTTTGATAATCTTTGTTCCGGGAAAGTTTTGAACTCCCTATTGTCACTATCATAAGCTCCTTGTTTACAATATTTGTTTGAGTCCTGAATCTTGATATATTTAAATAATTGAATTGTGTAATGTTTTATCACGTTGTTGGATCATGACAGTCAGGCTAAGATCGAAGTTGTTCCCGTTCAGGCTAGGATGTCTTTCTCTGACGTTTTAGAGCTTTGTGGGTACCTCAGGTGACAAACAGGTCGCCACCTAACCTTCACTTAGGAGAGCAGGTTTCCTTGTCATTTATTTGTCAAAGGCGGTAGCCGCCTTTTCCTGGTTGATGGAAATAGGAAACAAGAAGTCAGCTGGTGAAAAGCAGGTCGCCACCTAACCTTCCTTAGAAGGAACGGTTTCCTTCAAATTGGTGACAAATAGGTGGCCATCTTAGAGATCCACCCGTAAAGGTTGTTGTGAAGGAAGCCCTACATGGTATATTCACCACAACAAAGCCTCAGATCGATTCTTGGCAAGGGATGGATCTCCGGAGTGTTTTCTCGAAGGCAAATTGGCACACCCTTGGGTGTGGTGATGTGGTTCGGCCAAAGTGTGGTGTCTCTGGGGAGGAGGGTTTTTCTCTCTAAAACACTCCAATGAAGGATTAAGGATTAACCTAATAAAACATCTAACACCACATATATATAGGAGGAGTAAAGTGGACAAAAGTCCACTTTACCTCCTCACTAATATTCGGACGGCCACTAGTATAGGGAGGCCCATATTTTGGGCCTCTTATGTCAATTGGGATTTGGGTCTGACCCAATGTCCTAATGTGACATGTACCCAATTAACTTAGGTAACATATACATATAATGGGCTTCCATTTACGGCGCCCAACACCATATGCTTACAGCTCCCACTCGCCTGAAAGGGAGGGTGCATGTTAATGTATCTTCGTCCAAATCTGCATCAACATTTCACTCCTTTGATCTCGTCCTTTGCTTCCGAATAGTTCATACGATGTTTGCCGTGCGGGCGGCGGACACGACGGACATCGTACTACTCATCTGTTAGGAGTGTTGTAGCGCCCGCGGAACGTTAATTCCCTTTTCTCCAATCAAATTGTTATAAACAACATTTATATAGTGTCGCGATGTACCTAGGTCAACTGATAATTCTCCTTTTACCTAGTTTCCTCATAGGAACACTTCTCCAAGGCATCCGTACAAGTATTCACAGCCTTCAACTAATATCTGGTTGGTGGCCACCTAGTGAATACACGAGTCGGTGAATTACAGGTGAACTTGACCATCCCCATCGATCATATCCTTAGTCAAACCCAACCGGTTTCCAAATACGTGGTCACTGGGCCTTTTTGTTCAGCACTACGCTCGTACGCCGGGAAGCGAACATTGAGCCTGACCTTAGATATGACCGTGAGGATACTTTGGGTGCCTCTTCATAAGGCTCCCGGGATCAATCACACGCTCGAGGTGAAGAAGTTTGCGCCAGCTAGAATCACGAGGATTCATATCTAGCACAACCGAGTTGTGACCCCGTGGTCGAACATGGCACGTGCAGTATGAAGTACGCGTCGATAGCATACCTGAACGTTTATGTTCAAAGGAATGAGATATGTCAAATCATGCTATCGCAGATTCTCATCTGGCCCAGAATGTGGATTAATGACGAACAAAGTTCATCACGGGGATTTGCAAAACGAGATCATGTCGAGTTACTTCGAGACTAGATGATCGTCTTGTGTAATCAGGTTTATAACCCTGACTCTTAGCCAGTCTTGCTCGGTAGAGTCCTCCCCGCACTGCAAGATGACCGTACCTGTGTGACGAGGTAAGGCCCACATTCGACATAGTTTTGGCAAAGGATTGCGTCCTCCTACACCTTTGTTTATAGACCGTAAATCTGATGTATTCAAACATTGTGACGTCGATAGATCATAAACTCAATTGCAATTATTTTGTTTAAAAAATGTAACTTTCAATTATCAAAATATTATCACAGATACATGCCACTTTTAAACCCTACGCAATCCAAGCAGTTTTACATGCTTTCGAATATTTCCCTGTGTAGTGGTTTAGTTAATGGGTCCGCAACCATGTTATCAGTGGACAAGTATTCCAAAGTGATTATATTGTATTCTACCATAGATTTAGCATAAAAGTATTTCATATCAATGTGTTTGGTCCTACTATGGTACTTCGGATTCTTTACTGCCGTAATGGTTGCCTGACTGTCAGAGAACACCTTCACAGGTTTACTCCCGACATCGCTATCAAGCAGCGCAGTAAGAAGCCTTTTCAGCGAGACCGCTTCTTGTGCATTCTTGGAGAGGGCTACGAATTCTGATTCCATCGTGGATAGTGCGACACAGGTTTCCTTCTTGCTCGTCCATGAAATGGCGACATTAGCAAGGAGAAACACTCCTCCTGTGGTGGACTTACGATCATCCGGATCGCCACCATGGTCGGCGTCACTGTAACTGGTCAATTCTAACTTCCCGCCCTCATAGCACAGTACGTAGCCTGCAGTACCTTTCCGATAACGAATAATTCGTGTTACAGCCTTTAAATGTTGATTGCCAGAATCTGATTGGAAACGTGCTACTAGGCCACGGCGTAAAAGATATCCGGACGGGTGCATTGCATGGCGTACATCAAAATACCGACCGTGCTTAAATACTCTGCACCTTCCATCTGTTTCCGTTCTGCCAGGTTCTTGGGGCCGTCACGTTTTGATAGTGCGCACCCAAACACCACCGGCGTATCCACAGGTTTGGCGTCCTGTAATCTAAACCTTTTCAACAAGTTGTTGTTATTGGTTTCTTGATACAGACATAATTTCTGGGCAGCCCGATATATAGCAATTATAATGCGCAAGATGTACGTGGCCTCTCCCATGTCTTTCATCTCAAATATAGATGCCAACCATGACTTTGACTTGTTCATAAAACTCACGTCGTTTGCGGCAATGAGTATGTCGTCCACGTATAAGGTTAAGATGACATACTTAGACCCAGTTGTCTTATAATACACACAAGGATTCTCGTGAACATTCACAAATCCGTTTCCTACGATTTCCTCGTGGAATCTGCGGTACCATTGCCAAGACGACTATTTAAGACGTAGATGGACATTTGGAGTTTACAAACTTTACGTTCGTTACCAGGAGTAATGAAACCCTTTGGTTGCTCCATGTGGATCTCTTCCTCCAGGTTTTCATAGAGGAATGCGGTCTTAACATCCATTTGGTGTAGCTCGAAATCGAGACTTGCGACCAGGACTGGCCATGACCGTGGTTTTACGCACAGTCAATGAGTTTATTTCGTCAAAAGTAAACTTCGTGAAGTTGGGTATATCCTTTCGCAACAAGTCGGGTTTCGCACCTCCCGACCTTTACCATCAGTGGTGAGCCTTCTTTCAGGACTCACCTTATCCTTGTGCCCCTGTGGTTAGCAGGTAAATCAATTATAGACTATAATGGCTTTCATTTCACAACCAAAATATTTCTAGCTTCAGCGGCCTTGCTTCCACCGAAGCGGATGTAGAGGGGACACTGAAAGTTGTAACATTGTGTGGTCGCAATTGAAGTCTCCCTCAACCAAATGATTTCATATCATCAAGGAACCCTTTTGTCCAAGGTTCAGCTCCCATTATTGGGAAACATACTACCACATTCATCAGTTATCATCAAAGTCATACGGACTACCACAAATACATACATACACACCATCAGGATTGCATACGAGAGGATTTTAACACATACTACATACATACACACCATCAGGATTGCGATGAATAACAAATCACACTCATTCAACCAACTCAAGGCAACACTTTGATAATTATGCATAAATGGGAAGACAATGACATTCTGAAAAAAAGAATTTCGTCCATCAGATTTCTATGAGATAGGAGACGACTAATAATGATTCCTCGGATATCTAACCCAACCGATCGACAGTAAACCGAGGGAAGGGGGTCGTGAAAGAGTTCACATTACCGTCATCTTCTTTTCAATAGATCAGTCTTTTAAAACAGTTTAAATCGCTATACTCGGAACATGAGTTTTTTTTTAAAAAAAAAAAAAAACACCCGATCTTGGCTTTCCCAAGGCCCTTTTTAAAAAAAAAAGGTCTTTTTAAGGATTTCAAGTTTGCACACATAATTCTACTACACAAGTAAATCATCGTGCACAAATCACATCCAAGAAACAAAACACACCTCATGCATACCTGTCATGCGTCCAATGTTCCGAGGAACACATGCTCAGCATATATAATTCTACTGCTTAAGTAAATTATCATACGCTAATTCATCCTCAACATTCATGCATACGCATCACGCGTGATCAAACCATTCAAACATGCATATTTGGCGACTCATTTACGCTTTTAAAATATTTGGGGCTGACTTGAAATTCATCCTATAAACCAGTCATGTGTACTTCTAGACATGAATCCTAGGCAATTTTAACCATCACAGCATGTCTATCCTAGTGCGCAACTCATTAATTTAAAAACAAGGCTCTGCCCACAATATGCATAATCCAGCTAGCTTGACATAGTCATGACGACAGTTCTAATCATGCAATAATATCAATTAAATAGCAATTGCAATTCAGCCCATTAAGTGATTCAGTCTCAAAATCATGCATTTCCGAGATATATCCCCATAATTGAAACTAGGCATTAGGTTTAAATAAATCAATGAAATATTAAACCTTTGAGCACTAAGTAGGTAGTTTAAACTTCGAAAACATTTGGATTTAAAAATTTGACCATCCTATTTTATGTAATTAATTCGGTTCGGATTAATTAATTCAGGTTCGGTTCATACCAGTTCGGACCGGTTCGGTTCGGTGAAAGGGTTTGGCCGGACCGATTCGGTTTAAAATAAGATTTCGGTTCGGTTTATCACTCAAACCAAGTCAGTTCAACCCATATAAGTTGCCTCAGTCCGACCCGACCCGAATAGGTCGGACCGATTGAGAAAACCCGGCTTTTGACCGCTCCGGTTTGGACCCGTGGAACTTGACCTGGTTCGGTTGACCCAGTTCGGTCCAATTCGGGTTCCCTTGTTCGCCCGGGTTGGTTACCTAACTTGGTTGTGCTAAATTGGAACAGCTCGTAACCTTATAGGTCCGGCCGAAATTGACACTTGTGGGCCAACTAGGGTTTTAAATTCACCAAAAAAATAAAACTTAAGTTGGCCACCAAGTAACAATTAATTATAAAATAATTTCAAATTTTCTGCACATATATATATAATTTTCGGCAAACATATATATATATATATTGTCAAGATTCTATATTTGTAAATATATAATCAATCAACAATATATAAATATATATATATATATATTTGGCAACATTATATATATATATATATCTTATAAAAATATATTATTGTGAATATTCAATATTAGGGATATATATTTCATCAATAATATATATTTTCTCAATCTTTTAGGCAACTATATTATCAATAATATCAAGATCCCTAAAAGTGTCCTAGATATATTGATAGTTTCTATTCATAATTATCTTGTGAACCTACCCATATTTTTGGTGTAATCCCTAAGATTTAAATATTCGGCCGAAATAAAATATTTTCCTCAATATTTTCGGTCACGTTAGGGTTACTTGTGGATTACAAAATTAAAAATTTCACCTTGAACACCTATAGTGTAGGTTCGGCCGAAAACACCAAAACTAGGGCAAGTGGTCAAATTTCAAGATCGAATATTTCAAAGATAAAGAATCCGAAGTTCGAGTTTGAAAAAAGTCATGTTTTTCTTGGAGATCATGAACATCAAACTTCACTATGAACAACATGAAAAACCATGGCCAGTTCGATTTTTGACAAAACTCGAAAATTTAAAACTTTAAAACCTTTTAAAATTTTCGGAAATGTTTAAGAAAACCAAGAACATCAATTTTATGAACAAAAAAAAATATGAACTCCCTAACACAAGCTCTGATACCACTGTAGGATTTAAGGGATTAATACTATGGAAACAAAACCCTAGATTCGTACGTGCATGGTGACTAGTATGCAGCGGAATAAGGTGCACATACCAATAATGTTTCCTGTAGCCTAGGACCGTTGAGGGGAGTTCTCGATCCGTCGGACAGTTCCCGTAGAGGTTCCTGTTAGAAAATCCCTACGCAGATTATGCCTCGCAACAAAGACTCAGTCGATTCTTCGCGGGATGGATCTCTTGGAGTAAATTACACGACACAATTTAGCACCTCCTTTGCTTCCTTGGTGTTTCGGCCGAACTAGCTATATTATAGGGAGGAGGATTTTTGTTTAATCTCACCACTTAGGAAGAGAGAATTAACCTTAATAAAACCTCCTAGGACTCTCTATTTATAGGAGGAGTAAAGTGGAAAAAAGTTCACTTTACCCCTCACTAAAGTCGGCCGGCCATGTGTGTTAGGGAGGCCCAATTTTGGGCCTCCAATGTCAATTGGTATTTTAGGACTAGCCCAGGATCCCTAATATGACACTATGTAATTTCTTAGGTACATGGACTTTATTAATGGGCTCCCAATTACGGCAGCCCATTGTCCAAATGCGAATAGTTCTGTTGCCCCCTCAATTTTAGTTAGGATGGTAGGTTTCCTTGCCATGGTTTGTTAGAGACGGTAGCCACCTCTTCCTGATTGGTGGAAATAAGAAACAAGAAGTCGGTAGGTGACAAGTAGGTAGCCACCTAACCTTCCTTAGAATCAAGGGTTTCCTCAAGATTAATGACAAGCAAGTCAACACCATACCTTCCCTGAATGAAAAATTATCTTTGGCACTGTCGTTTACACCCTCTCCTCGTGCTTCTATTTGCATATTCTGAGGTTGTCGACTTTTTTTTTTATTTGGAGTTACTCTTTTGGTCGGCCCCTTCTTCGCTCACATATGGATTATTTTTAATTTTATATGTTCATACGGTATGTCATGGTTGTGGGAGTCTATCAATCGTATATAGGCTTTAAGTAAAACGTAGCATATCCGTCGAGGTGATCTCATGATTTAAAAGATCGAAGGGGAATATATATAGACAAGTAAATTCCTTACGAATTACAACCCCTAAGGTAATTGATCACTTAAAGGGAAGTAGACTAATCAAGAATTTCAATTTTTTTATGTAGGTATCTATATCTATAATTCAAAAAAAAATCCAAAAATTATGAATAAAAAATAATAAATCAATGAAATGTTGCTTGGTTTTCTTTGCTAACTTGAGTAATAAGTAAGGAGTAGATCTTTTGGGGTTTTCGAGAATTTGAAATGAAACGTTCTCCACTATGAAAGGAAACATTCTCCACTTGAGCCGGATGAAAGGAAACGTGCTCCACTGTGCCAAGATGTGAGGTGCAAGTGGTGATGATCATTCCGGGGTATGAGATTTAATTTCCAAATATAATGCACAATATATATTTATAATTCAGCGGCCATATATTTATATATATATTTACTTAATTGATTAGATTCTATTTTAGGGATAAAAATCTATCAACAATATATTTTCTCAATCTTTAGGCAACTAATATATCATCAAATATTTTTATTTCCTTAAAATCATGCACAAAATATATCGGTAATTAATGTAGCAATTGAACATGCAACATGATAACCCTATCCGGTCGAATATTACTTTCTTGCTTCCGAAGTAATCAAATTTTACCAGCTAGTGGTTTCGGCCGAAATTTTTTTAGGGTTAGTGTTCAAATTTCTAGATAAAGTTTTACATTAATCACAAATCTAAAGTTTAATTTTTTTTATTATAAAAATCACAATTTTTTTTTAGTAAAATTCATGATTACCCCACACAGGCTCTGATACCATTGAAGTATTCAGGGGATAAAATTATGGATCAAAACCTAGGCACATGTTTGTAAACATATTACGCAGCGGAAATGGAACACATACGAGTTTTGCTTTCCGTAACCGAGGAACGTCACAAAGGAGTTCACGATCAGACAGAAGGTGTCCTGCGGGAACTCTGGTTAGGTAGCAATATGCAGGAAATGGTCTCCATATCAAAGCATATTCAATTCGGTTGCTGGAATTGATCTCCAGGGTAAATTGCTTGTCACAATTCGGCACCAGCTTGGTGTTTGAGAGGTTCGACCAAAACCATTAGTAATTAGGGAGAGGGGATTTCTTTGTGACTACTAAAAGGGAGAAAGTGATTAAAACTAAGAAATCCCTAACACCTCCTATCTATAAGACGAGGTACGCAAACCCCCTCCAAGGGCTTTGCATGTTTCGACCGAACTAGCTAGTAAATAGGGCTGGCCTATTTTGGGCCAATTATGGATCATATGGATTTTGGCCTGACCCAGAATTATGTTTCATACCCCAATTCTGCTTAGCATGTTGGCTTATATTGATGTGCTCCCTATTACGACGCTCATTTACTCCAAATGCCAACAAAAATTATTGGACTTGTTCGGAGTGGAAATCAATGGATAAATCCAATTTGGAAGATTTATCATCTTTCTTCAAATTTAGTTATATTTATTTTTCAAATTTAATTTTATTATAATTATTGAATAACTTAAATTTCTAATCTACTAGATTTTATCATTATTGTCTACAATGTACGCATACAACAATATTTCAAAGTTGACAAAAATATACAAATAACCAAATTTTAAACTATTTTAAATAAATGGGTTATAATAAAAATATTATAATTCAATTAATTATTTTAAACAATATGTCAGATCAACCAATTAGCTTAACGTTAACTAGCTTGAAGTGAATGACAATCACAACAAGCAAGTTAACCTAACAGTTAGCTACGAATACAATCATGATAAGTGTTGTTCTAGTTGATATCGTAACTATATTTCTCTGAATCTCACACTTATTAGTAAAAACAATTAACATATTTTAACAAAAGAAACATGTAGAATCATATTCCAACAAGTTTATACCATCTTTTTTGGGAGAAACAACAACGATTTAAAGTTAATCTTATTAAGAAATATTGCTAATATTTTGATGTCGAATTTAATATATAAATTTATCTAATATTTTGAAGCACGCTGAATTCTCTGAATAATCCATTTCGAGACAGATTAGACAAAGTTAGAGTAAAGAGATAGCAAACAATTTTGCAAACAAACTTTCTACTAATTATGTCTTGGCCATGCATCATGTTCCATTGCCAAAGACATGATATATAAATATACAACCAAAAAAATACTAGGTACATCAAATGAAAGGGAAAACACCAAAACATATGCACACCCCATGAATTAAATACATGTCAACACAATGAAACCACATATATATTTAAAATATGTACGTACATGGACAAGCGTTATTTGTATGTTACCAATTAATTAGCTAGCTAATGACTTAATATATATATATATATTACATATCCCGAACTTGAAAGAGATTGCGGTTCTTGACAACGATATCATACATGTGCATGGATTTGAGCTTGTTGAAATCCTTGGGAAGTGAGATGAGGTCGATGGTGGATCGCTTATGGAACTGAAACAGGTCATAGTCGTCGTAGTATCTCTCCCACCCGACAGCATAGAGCTTCTTCTTGAGTTGAACGTAAGATTTGATAACTTCATTGGTGGGTATATGGACTAACACCTTCCTCCTCAACCCTCCACTGTGTGGCTCTGGGTTTTCAATGAGACGAATAACTCCATTGTTGTTGAACATTCACACACCTGACATGTCTTAATGAGTTGCTGATATGTTGAATGAGTTGTTGTGTTTGGTTGATGAGATTGTGTTTGAATGGATGAGGGTGGGGCATATATTTATAGGCAAGAATCTGCGTATGGAAAATATGCATGGGGTGTAATGTAACCAATGTAGGGAATCTTGGCTCTAAAGAGACCACATAAATAAAGCCCTACCTATTAGCAAGCTCCATCGTAGAATAGAATAGAATGATTCTTTTAGCTAGCTAGCATCAATAACTTTCCATGATGTGTGAGCATATATCATATCATAATTACTATGTTTTAAAGTGCTCATATATATTAAGCGAATAAATTTTCTATACCAAAAAGCTAGCTATTAATTAATTGGGTTAAGAATTATCGATTGATTACGTTAGAGGTTGTGTCACGCACCGGTCTAGCTACACAAACTGTATAAATGACATGCATGCATGCATGGCTTTAATTTGTGCCATGAAAATTGGTCTCGTTCATTTATATATATATAAATGAGAGAGTGTTAAGGATTTTGCTTTATATACATGATATCGTGCATGGTGTTTCCCTTGTGACATCGTGGTCCCTTTCCCTCCCCGACCATTTGTTCTACATGTGCTTTTATTGGTCCAAGAATCATTTCCCTCTCTACCTACCTAAATTCTTCTTCTTCTTCATCTACTCTATATATATATACTTCATCATATCCATATAACAAGATTATATATAGGGACCACAAACCTACAATCTTCTAATGTATTTGATTTGAGAATCCATATTAGCTCTCTCATAGTCATATGCATCTATCTATATATCTCTCTCTCTATCCAATCTTTTTGAACACATATTCCACAGCCCTTCTCCACGTGGCTTCGCGGAACATCGATTCTTCTTAATCCAATTACTTGCCTCTTTTCTATTTGTTGAGTTGTTTACATAACATTGAAAGAGTACTTCTTTTTGAAGACTGGTCTCTCTACTTGCATTGTGCTGACCAACCCAATTCGGACTATGTTCTACAATATTTCTTAACATATATGTTCCGACTTTGCATTCCATCTGACGCATCAGATCTTGACTAACAAGATTAAATTGAGAACATTTTGTTTTCTTTCAACTTTTCATCAAAATTCATATAAGATTCTTTCGACAAATTAGTATTACCGTAAAAGGTTCCACAATTAATTATTCTTACTGGAAAATTATGAATGATAAATCAAAAGAAACATTCATAGGAGGTTTAACTAAAATTATGTTCCTAAGAATTCAGGGAGCGTAGAGAACATTTTCCACGATTATGAGTTTGGCTTCTAGCATATGTAAAAGGTAATTTCATATCCCTTTGACTTCAACTAGAGAGTTATCACCAACGTATATCCATGTTAAGTCCCTTTTTATTCGACCTCTAGGTATGTGGTCTCTTCTTACACCTGAGTCAAGTATCTAACATGGACTGGATTCAACTAAAATGAGTTTGGTGAAAAAAAAAAAAATCAATTTGATAACTACAACATCATACCTTGAGAGGTCATCTTCTTGACACTTCAACATTGCCTTTACTGTCATAAAAATAGTATTTCCGTGCTTTCTCCTCATTTACATGGAGCTCGACTTGTTTTTGTTTTCCCGACATTTTACGCCCAGCCAATATCTGGTTTCTCGTCCTACTATTCTGTTTCTTCTTATGACTTGTGACATATCATGATAGGTATAATAGTGAGTGACAATGGGACCAAAAAAATCCACTTGGTTTCAGACTTGGTACAACTCAAAGTCATCATTCGCACAACCAAAATATTATTCTAATGGTCTACAAGAAGATAAAAAAAATATGAGATTGTATCAAAAATTATATACAACAAAATATGAAAATATCCTCGGGTGTCGAGGGGATTGCCCGAATAGAGATTCAAAAAAGAATTGCACATGAAGAATCGAAGAATTACAGATGATTGTACAAAAAGAACTCAATTATGTGAACCGAAAACTCAACATTACTATTACAAAAATTACAAACTCCTACGGAGACCCCAATATTCTGGCAGAATTTATAGCCGGACAATTATAGAATAGAGTTTCCTTTCGCAAACTAATCCAAAAGGCTATTGAATTAATTGAACAGGCGGATAAAAGGAAGTGAACGAACAAATCTACGAAACTAGGAAATTGTCATACACTCATACTTCCGGAATAGTGCATCCCAAAGCTCCTTTGTTACCAAGAAAGCTTTGAATTTATCACTTATTTACTTCGTCATCTAAAATGTCAAGATTTTTCTTTCTTTCTTATCATTATGTTTCCAATTGAAATGAGCATAAGCCAGTTCTTGTATCAGTCCAATCTCTAGGCACTTCAAGGTTTTGCAAACATGATCTATCAATCTGCGATCACTCAAAATCGTGATGATGCATTTGCATCATAACTCATACTTATCACTACTGAGCAAGTTGTTCATTCACATTTGAATCATCGATTGTAGCTTGGCCAAAAAAATATCATTGATTGCATCCATTATCCCTTTTACCAATATGCAATGTGAGGATGGTCATCACCCCCAATAGGCACTTACCCTTCCATCAAAGGGAACAATATAGAACTGGTCGGCTAAACTTATGTCAACCGGTCCGTATTGAGCCGAAAATACTAAACCAGAAAAAGTAATAACATCCCGCCTATGTTATTTTTTGCCCAATGATTCACGTCTATGTAGACTAAGATGACAGTTACATAAGAAAACACCCCAAGGAACTGCGACACTCACAGCGTTCCTCAGTATGTCGGCCCTTCAACTTCTCTCCCGATGGACGCTCTCACACCGTCCGCTCTCCCGCCGTCCGCAACTTTAGATCCAAAACAACGCTCCTCAGAGGCCGGTCCCAGCCGGTTAGTGCATCATTTACAATTCGGACGACTATTGCCGCCATTGGTTGTTGTTTTAACTGATTATGGTGTCTATTTCTAATCAGAATAGGTGTAATCTTTTTACCTAGGGAACTTTACTAACGGACAAATTTTTTACCCAATTTATGAAGGAATAGGCTTTTGCGAGGCTTAAGTTTTGCATCGAAGGTTTTCATGGTTGTAGGATTATAATTTCAGTACCTTGTAAACGTAATTTCTCTTTTTGACATGGTGACCTTCTACATGGATGGGTGCCACTTAAGCAGCTATAATTGCTATTCGATGAGAACGATTTGGGAAATTGAGTGCTCTATGTGTTAGATATGAAGACTTGATTAAATTTGTTACCAAAATGAGTGATATATGGTAAATATATTGCGTTTGTTAATCTTTATATTACACATTGTGTCTATTTATGCCTCAAGTTCTCGGTCTTAGTTATTCATTTGTTTGCATGCAGGATTATAATGTGTACATTGGTGGAGGAGGGCATGAAACAATAACAATTCGGAATACGTAGATGGAATACAATAACCGAAATGAATTATACAAATTCTAGGCCATTTATCTAAGTATAGGAGGAATGGAGAGGACGATTCACCCGCTTAGTTCACTTTCTAAATCTTCATTCCTTCAATGCCGAGCTTATCACTAACGTGAGTTTCAGCATACTTAAAGAACATGCAATGTAATCTATTTTTAAGACTTAAGTGCTAAATCATCATTCACAAAAAATCAAAGTTGTTTTTGACTTTTTTCCTTTATTCAAATTTTGCCCTCAAGGATTATGGGCTGAGAGAGATTCGGCTTCTCTTTAAAGGCAAGGAGAAGCATGTTAGAAGAAGAATGAAAGGAAGTAGTAGTGATACTAATGGTGAGTGAAATGCAATCATTCATGTGTAAAGTAGCAGTGTACTCGCATTTGTGAAGGAAGATTAATTAAACATTTGGTGCTTGTGTTGCTTATTTTAACTGTTTCCTAAAAAAGATTCAATTTGGAGCATGATGACATTGCATATGGATGGATTGTCTGCTTTTTCCTAAAAAAGATTCAATTTGGAGCATGATGACATTGCATATGGATGGATTGTCTGCTTTCTTCATGAGATTACAGTTTATGTTGGTTTAATTAATATCCGATGCCTGCCTCCTTCAATTCAAGTGGTGTATGTGCTTAATTTACATCGTTTGGTTACTTACGTTTGACAATGTGATCGTTTGGTTCAAACGTGTACTTTTTAGTTACCTACGTTTGTAAATGTGACAGTTTGGTTGCATTTTGATGAAATGTTTGAAATACCCTTTCTATATTCAATCTTTATCATGTTCTCCATGTTATTTATTGACTTCTTCGTCAATTTTATTAAGTTTTTCATATTTTCATATTTTTCAAAACTGAACGCCAGATTCGAATCTAGTTTTCAATTTTAACAAATGAAAAAAAAAATCGAAGTTTTTCCCGATCTCGGAGTTGGGGAATTTGATTGCTCGGTTTTGTATGTGTAGTATAGTCACATACGTACACGTATACGTACACCCATCTTTGAATTGTAATACTAAAAGTTCTGATCAATCTTTAATTTTAATACTAAAGAGTTTTGATCAATCTTAGAGCTTCAAGATGTGAAATTCTCTTGAAAAAAATAATTAATTGAAGGGTAAAAACGTCTTTTTATAATCATTTAATCACGTTGGATCAAACATAAGTGACTAAATGTAACACATTTGAATCATTTAATCACGCATTGAAACGTAAGTAACCAAACTATCACGTCAAAAAATAAAAGTAACCATTTGATCACATTGTGCAAACATAAGTAACTAAACAATGTATTAACCCTAATTTATTTTGCTTTAGCAATTAATTTTAGATTGGGGTGGTATGGTATGTTAAGGGGGTTTAGGTTTCGGGGACTTCATAACTACTGTCTTGTGTCTTAATGCATGTTCTCTTGTTTACCATGGCTGTCTAAATAACTAGACTTAATTTGTGTAAGGACGGTAAATCTACTTCTTATTTCTTATGGCTTCCTTTGACATATTCTTAGTTACATATTTGATTTTATTCTGTCAGGCCTAAAATCTGACCTAGGGCGATTAACGTTTTTGGAAACACGAATTTCGAAAAGAGTCGCCACTAGTTAATTATTAGGCTAACTAGAATCCTAAATTGTCTAGGAATAACGAAATAAACGCCTAGGTCTAAAATCGGTCTACAATTATAAAATAGAGTTCGGGGGTTCTATTACGAATTAAAAATATAATTTTAACTACGCCATTTCGGTACTCAATTCACTTAATTGCCAACTTTAGTTTTTTTAATACATGTTGTATCAGACTAATCTAATGACGTCATGATTTAATTAAATTTATGATATGCAAAGGATACTATCATCATTCACTTAAATCTAAAAATTAATTATAATCTATAAGTCCTAATTAAGACAAAATCTAAAGCCAAAAATTATCTTACATGCTTAAATACATACACAAACTATTACATATTCAATCATACATACAACTTGATTAATTAAACATTCTACCTAATAAAATTTATTTATTACATTTAAACATCTAATTAAACATAATATAGTAATAAAGATAATAATATAAACAAGAATATAATAACAAACAATTTATAAAATAACAATAAAATAATAAAATAAAAAAAAAAGAGTGATGCTTACCTGCATAGGACCAGAGTCGGAGGGAAGACGGAAGAGACCAGGGGTGGGACGACAACGGCGGTCGACACGGGCTGGCGGAGCCGGGCAGCGGCTGGACCAGAGCATTGGCAGCAGTGGTGCGGTCAGCGAGATCACGGGGTGGTCAGAGATGGCTACGGCGGCGGCGTGGTGGTCCGGCGGGAGAGAGAGAGAGAGAGAGAGAGAGAGAGAGAGAGAGAGAGAGAGAGAGAGAGAGAGAGAGAGAGAGAGAGAGAGAGAGAGAGAGAAAAGGCAGCGGCGTGGTGGTCCGGCGGGACAGCAGCGTGGCGAAGACCTCCGGCGGTGGTATGGCAGGAAGGTGTGTCGTAGCAGAAGGTCGCCGGCACGGCCACCGGCGGGAAGATCAGCCACCAGCGAGTCAAAACTTGCTGCATGAAAAAAAAAAAAACTTTATTCACTAGAAGACAAAATTTGCACAGAATTCGAGACCAGATCTGTATTATTTTCTGTTCTGTCCTTTTTTACATGTAAAATGACCTTATGTATAGCTAAACTAGGACCCCCAAACTAGTAAAATAAAATCTTAAAAATAGGCACCATCAATATTTCGAAAATATACATATATATTTATGTATTTCACCATAAATACACATAATATATTTTCTGAATATTTTACAATAAATAATGCATCTACACTATCCTATTTTAAGCAAGTCCTATCTTTAGAAACTTAGCGACCTTCCATATTTATATACTTCCTTTTTTTAACGCGTCACATATTACTTTTTGAACGTGCTACGCGCGGACCAATATTAGGTGTTTACAGCTTGCCCCTCTTTAGGCGAATTCCCATAGAACATGTTCGATGGGATTTGTCCAAAGACGAGTAAACACTAATTTTGGTCGGGAAGTATATCTTCTTTTGAGTCTTTGAATATTTAAGGAAACTCCTGGCTTATTTCGACGGTGCAAAAGAAAACCTCTATTGGTAATGCAGAATGTAGAGCCTCCAGCTGCAGTGCGGTAAATAAGAGCCTCCAAGGTCGGTGCAGAAAGTTAAAGCCTCGGTCGGCGGTGTCCCTGTTGACGATGCTTCCGTTGGCGGTGCGTAAAAGTAAAGCCTCCAGTGGCGTGTAGTAACGAAAAGCCTCGATCGGTGGTGCCCCTGTTGACGGTGCTTCCGTTGGTGTGCAATAACGAAAAGCCTCATGTGGCGTGCGGTGACGAAAAGCCTCCCGTGACGTGCGGTAACGAAAAGTCTCCAGTAGCGTGCAGTAAAGAAAAGCCTCAATCGACGAAGCCTCCAGTGGCGAGCGACAAGGAAAAGCCTCCAGTGGCATACACTAAAGTAAAATATTGATAGGTGATGCCTCCAGTGGCTTACACTAAAGTAAAATCTTGATAGGTGATGCCTCCAGTGGCGAGCGATAACTAAAAGCCTCCAGTGACGTTTGTCGGAGAAGAGCCTCTAGTGGCGTCCGTTGGAGTAGAGCCTCTAGTGGCGTCCTTCGGAGAAGAGCCTCTAGTTGCGTATGTCGGAGAAGAGCCTCTAGTGGCGTATATCAGTGAGGAGCCTCTAGTGGCGTATGTCGGGGAAGAGCCTCTAGCGGCTTCCGTCGGTGAAGAGCCTCATGTGGCGTCCGTTGGAGAAGAACCTCTAGTGGTCTGACGACTTGAATGTCTCTCCCTAATTTTTGCCTACGTTTTACATGACACGACAACTTAGCCGGATTTTCCCTTTTTATTTTTTTTTAATCTCTCATTTTATCTCTTTTTGCCACGTTCGATTGAGAGATTTCCAACCGTGCCCCTCGGTTTTTTTTTATTTTTTCTCCTTTTGCCATGACTGCAATTTCTGAATTTGCAATCATGCCTCACATTTCCTGATTTTGCCTCGGCCGCCCTTTCGGATTTTCAACCTAGCGGAAGCACTGTTTATTTGGTAGCCATTTAAAGGGTGGCTATGGCCCTATCTTTGTTTTCCGCCTTTGTTGTTGCGGAAGCTCTTTTTTAGTAACCAATTTTGAGTTGATTGTGGCCCGTTCTTTATTTTTACCTCGATGCGGGAGTATTTGTAGCCGTTTGGAGGGTGGTTGTGACCCTTTTCTCACCGTCTTCAGTGTTGCGGAAGCTCTTTTTATTGTAGCCATTTGGAGGGTGGCTGTGGCCCTTTATTCCTCTTCTCCGATCCGGGAAACACTCTTTGTATGTAACCATTTTGAGGGTGGTTGTGTCCCTTTCACTTAATATCATCCATCGATGTTCTGGGAGCGCTCTTTTGATTGTAGCCGTTTAGAGGGACGACTGCGACCCTTTCTTTTATTTTCCAACCCTCACTGGGTTCGCGGGATCACTCTTTTTGTGTAGCCATTTTAAAGGTGGCTGTGGCCCTTCAAATAACTTCCCAGCCTCACGAGATTCACGGGAACACTCTGTATATGTAGCCGTTTGGATGGTGGTTGTGGCCCTTTCACTTATTTCCCGCTTTTGATATTGCGGGAGCGCTTTTTATTTGTCGCCATTTGAAGGGTGGCTGTGGCTTTCTTTGTAGTCGTTTTAGGCACGACTGAGACTTTTTTATTTGTAGTTGATATAGGGACAACCGTGACCCTATTATGCTCTCACAAGATTTGCATGAACACTCTCTTTATTTTTCTAGGGCCGATTAAAGGGCGGCTGTGACCCTAAAGAAAAATGATTTTTTTTGTTTTTTTGCTTTTTTTTTTTGTTGATTCTTTTCTTATTTTTTTTGAAAAAGAAAATGTAACGAATATAATCAACAATAATTATGTACATGCCCCTAGTGGCAAATTGGAAAATTTTAATTCAAAACATCTTCTTGAGAAGGACTCAGCTGATTGAGTCAAAATATATTGGTCGTGTCGACACCCTGGATTAATCCTACGACAATGGATGACATAGGCAGTGATTTCTTCTTACAGCTTCTCAAGCGCCCCGGTTATTGCTCAATCTCATCTGGGGATGCCCCACGGTTAGCACTGGCCGGTTTAGACCTCACTGTAAAACGGGTGTACGACTTGGTTTGAGGACGTGTATGAATTCCACACATGGTAGGTGGAATTTTGGAATATAAGTTCTTTGGAGCAGTCGCGTTTCACGTGGTTGCGACCTCGTCAAGTTGTCGTCTGATATGCAAAAAGAGTACGGACACTCAAATCTTAAGGAAAAAATCAACTACAATTCATCGCACCTGAGCGTTGGATATCCCGAGTGCGCGATTGTTCTTCGTGCAACTGGATGACTGCATGTTCTCTTTATATTGCCTTATTCATCCGACACAACTTGTATATGCGGGATACCTAACCAAGGGTACCTGAAAAGACAGCATAAAAGTTAGTATAAAGAATAAAAGAAGTCATGCGTGCTTTTTTTGAAAAATTTCTAATGTCATTCATTTCATAATTTTGATTATTTTTTGAAAAGGATTCAAACTTTAAGATCCAAGGTGTTTTGCACCATCATGGAGTTTACTGAGTTTGCTGAGTGTACTATCTGGCTTGAACGCAGGACAGATGTTCAAAACGAAGTTTTTTTTCTCATCCTTTGTTTAAACTCGAATAGTCGCACTCAACTGCACATTTAAACTATTTTCTCAAAAAATCAAATCAAATCTCTTTTTTTTTTAAACGCTAGCTTATGCGAAAATTGAAATGAAGATCTTGTCGAAAAAGTGTACTACATCTCGGATAAAAAATGAATGACACTTTGAGTTTTTTTTTAATGCTCATGCATGCTCGAAAGTTAAAGTTCAACTGTTAAGATAGTTACAACTTACAACCAGTTTACCTAAATGATACATATATACAAAATAAAAAATCCAGGTATAGTTTTTTTTTAAATAATGCAAATGCGATGCATGTTTAAAAGTTCTACGACTAAGAATGTGTACAGTCTATCAACAAACTATTGTTCCTAAAACAATTCACATGCGATGCACATGAGATGCAGACTTGAAATGAAAGTTCTACAGTTAAGAAAATTTACAAGTTATCTGAAAAGATTTTTTTGTTTTTTTAACGAGGAAAAAAAACAGTGTATTTTGGTTGCTCAAAATTAAAAAAATCAGGTGAAAAGTTTTTGTTTTTTTTAAAAGGATTCATATGAGATGCACAAAAATAAATACAAGATGCAAACTTAAAATTTCTACAACTAAGAAAAATTACAATTTACCTAAAAGGTTTTTTTTCGAAAATAATGCATATGAGATGCACGTATTTAATTAAAAATTTCAGGTAAAAGGTTTTTTAAACAAAGAGCCCTAAAACTAAGAGAGGTTACGATTTATCTAAAAAGTTTTTTGAATTAATGCATACTGGATGCATTTTTTAAAATAAAACAATTCAGTTAAAAAGTTTTTTTTTAAAATGATGCATATGGAATGCACGCTCGAAATTAGAAGCTCTAATAGCTAAAGATGAATTACAATTTTTCCTAAAATGTCTGTTTCGCATACGTGACGCGCTATCCAAAATTACAACTTACCTGAAAAGTTTTTTTAAATAATGCGTATGAAACACAAGTTTAATATAAAAAAAATTCAGGTAAGAGGTTTTTTTAAAAAACAATGCATACGAGATGCAAGTTTGAACAGAAAATTTCTATAACAAAATGACTAACTACTTAGCTGAAAAAGTCTTTTTGTTTTTTATTTAAAAAAAATGCAATGAGATGCATTCTTTAAAAAAAAAAGTTACTCAGATAGAAAAAAAAAAACTTTACGGTTTACCCGATAACTTACTAAAAAAAATATGGATAAAAACGACAGGTAAGAAGGGGTAAAAATGTGTGGCTTTGCTCTACAAGGTAGGTTCCACTAATAGGTTCCCAATAAGGTGGTTTCATACCCCCATTAGGATCAAAAGACATTCACAAGAGAGTAAAGTTTTTCGGAATCGTACCGGCGGCCCAGCCGCTCCGGTCGTACCATTACTAACTCTTCGAGTTCCTAGTTGCCCTGGGTTTAGGCGTTTTGGACATTACACTAAAGTGGTGTGTGTGCGAATTAAATCATGCCACAAAAAAAGAAAACGTTAGTTAATAACTCTAAAAATGTGTACCTGTCACACAAAAAATCAAAGTTAGAATGGTGAATATAATAAAATATAAAAACTCAAAAAGCATGGCAATAAGGGAATATAATTAGCCTGAACCCTCTAATGGTCCCTAGCAGAGTCGCCAAATTGTCAGACCTAAAATCTGACCTAGGGGCATTAACGTTTTTGGAAATGTGGATTTCGAAAAGAGTCGCCACTAGTTAATTATTAGCTAACTAGAATCCTAAATTGCCTAGGGAATAACGAATTAAACGCCTAGGTATAAAATCGATCTACAATCAGAATTTCGAGTTCGGGGGTTCTATTACGAATTAAAAACATAATTTTAACTACGCCCTTTCGGTATTCAATTCACTTAATTGCCAACTTTGTTTTTTTAATACATGTTGTATCAGACTAATCTAATGACGTCGTGATTTAATTAAATTTATGATATGAAAAAGATACTATCGATCATTAACCTAAATCTAAAAATTAATTATAATCTATAAGTCCTAATTAAGACAAAATCTAAAGCCCAAAATTATCTAACATGCGTAAATACATACACAACCTATTACATATTCAATTATACATACAACTTGATTAATTAAACATTCTACCTAATCAAATTTATTTAGTTACATTTAAACATCTAATTAAACATAGTATAGTAATAATAATAATAATAATATAAAACAGAATATAATAATAAACAATTGATAAAATAACAATAAAATAATTAAAAAAACAGAAAAAATTAAAAAAACAGCGATGCTTACTTGCACAGACGGAGGGAAGACG
The DNA here is from genome assembly GCA_036873135.1 of Clarkia xantiana subsp. parviflora. NCBI lineage: Eukaryota > Viridiplantae > Streptophyta > Magnoliopsida > Myrtales > Onagraceae > Clarkia > Clarkia xantiana. The sequence goes on from JAPTYO010000002.1 coordinate 41,289,478, forward strand.
GAAGAGACCGGGGGCTGGACGACAGTGGTGGTCGACACGGGCTGGCGGAGCCGGGCAGCGACTGGACCAGAGCCTTGGCAGCGGCGGGGCGGTCTGCGAGATCACGTGGCGGTCAGAGATGGCTACGGGGCGGAGTCCGGGCCGGAGCGTGGAGGACGGGGTCGGCTCGGGTGGCATTATTCAGTCACCTGCGCCTGAGATGGAGGACCACGGCAGTGAGTACAGGGCGGAGGTCCACGGCCTGGAGCGGTGGCGACCGGCGGAGCACCGGTGAGGGCGACAGAGGAGATTTACAGAGAGAGGGAGAGAGAGAGAGAAGGCGGCGACGTGGTGGTCCGGCGGGACAGCAGCGTGGCGAAGACCTCCGGCGATGGTAGGGCGAGCAGGTGTGTCGGAGCTGAAGGTCGCCGGCACGGCCACCGGCAGGATGATCAGCCACCAGCGAGTCAAAACTTGCTGCAAGAAAAAAAAAAACTGTATTCACTAGAAGACGAACTTTGCACATACTTCGAGACCAGATGTGTATTATTTTCTGTTCTGTCCTTTTATACATGTAAAAGACCTTATTTATAGTTAAACTAGGACCCCCAAATTAGGCAAATAAAATCTTAAAATATGCACCTTCAATATTCCGAAAATATACATATATATTTATGTATTTCACCATAAATACACATAATATATTTTCTGAATATTTTACAATAAATAATGCATATACACTATCCAATTTTAAGTCGGTCCTATCTTTAGAAACTTCACGACTTTTCATATTTAAATACTTCCTTTTTTTAACGCGTCACATATGACATTTTGAACGTGCTACGCGCGGACCAAAATTAGGTGTTTACATATTCATTGGAAATCTAGGTTCTTCTACTTCATTTATTTTAATTGACATTCACATTATACTTAAATTTTTAGATATGCTTTAGTTATGGTGCCATTTAAAAAAAATTATAGTACTCACAGTTATAATCATTCATGAAAACTATGATTGACTTAATAAGACCTGCATCGTCACCTTATATGTAACAATCATTATGGCTACTCGGGTCAGCATATTTCAACGTGATGACCTGTGAGGGACCTAGCCTAGGGCTAGGTCCGACCCTGGGTCAGGGTCGGCTGGGTCACCCAAGTTCGTACCTAAACCATGGCTAGGTCCGGCTAGATCAATTTGGGAAAATGGTTTGGTTTTGAAATTTTAGGACTAAATTAAACAAAATAAAAGTTAGGGATGTATTATATTGACTAAATTGTAACAAAATTGAAAGTTTTGGGCTGCTCACGTGCATGACACATGCCATTTAACGGCCGTTTTTTACGGAATGGTAACGGAAGTACCAAAACAGTAAGGTTTGGAAACATATGGTACCAATTCGGTACAAAAAAATACTAATGGTATGAACAGTGTAATTTGTGCAAACATGTGGTACCAAAAAGACCCTTAACCCTAATTATAATTTATTGTCTTAGTTTGTTAAAGTGTTTTTCTACAATTACTAAACTGAACTTATGTGTTGGGCTTTTAGCCCTTGGGTTTAATTGTCTGGGTTGGTTTAATTAGTTCATTAAGAGTCTAATGGGCTGAAACACACCAAGCCTCATTAGATAAGTCCATCAATTTTAGTTTACAATATTTAAAGAGGCACCTTAAGGATTGGCCGAGTAATCAAATTTGAGTTCAGCGAAGAGAGTTTCATCTCTTTACGAACTTATCAAAGCTCCCTTGTGGCGCTCAACCCTGCCTTAGTGAACGGATCTCCATCCCCGTTTGTGGTGTTTTCGACATAACTCTTAAGCCTGAACTGGAAATGATCTGCCAAATCAATTCGGTTGAATTCCATCAACCCAAATGAATAATCACATTAATAGTGAATTACAAGAATATAAATATAGAAAACCTCTAGGACTAGTTTGAAGTACTCTCCTGAGTAATCTAATACAAGGACTTATATAATCATAATTAAAACATATGATTATTATATCATACATGTATATTTAACATAAGGTACTAAAAAGACATCTTATAGTTGAGGCACTAAATTAGGTTCTTTTCCAAAAAGTATGGGGCATATGACATTTCCATCTGTTTTGATGGGAAAATGGATGGAAAACTTATAATCAACAATACACACGTCATATAATTGAAGAGAAATTCTTCCTTACATCAGTTCCAACCAGTGTTATCAGAACCGGATCGGACCGGCGGTCCGAACGGGTTCGAACCGGAACCGGTAACTCCAATGGTCCGGTTCGAGCAAATCCGAAGGATGTAAGCGAACCCGGTTCGAAATTCGACTTTATAGTGAACCGTCCGGTTTTAAGCAGACCGACTGGTCCGCCGGCCCGCCGGTTCGCTAACCCAGTAAAGAAAAAGAACAAAAATCTTAAATAATCTATGAATCCACTCAGCAGAGGACCTTGAAGCCTGAAGGTTGACCTGCTCTCCGGACTCCCCACCACGCCACCGCACCGCCGCATGTTTCCTCTCCGCCTGGTCGGCTGTTTCTGGATCTAGATCTGGATCTAGATCTGATCCGGTTGGAGGGGAAGTGGAGGAAGGCAGGGGATGAATGAAGGAAGGGAAGGATAGTGGAGGCAACATAGGGGAGGGAAAGGGTGGGAGGAATGGAGCTCAGGCGGCGGCCGAATCGGAAGGATTGGTCGGAGCGGCCACCGATACCATCAAAGGAATCTACCATGGATACTGTAAGTGAGAAGATTTTGGACTCGGAACAGCAAGGAGGTGTGACCTGAGTGATCGGGGAGACGATAGTGAAGAGGTGAGTTAGGGTTGGTAGTGAGATGGAGGTGAGTGGAAAATCCTTTGAGGTCCTCAAGCTGCTTTGAGGTCCTCAAGACGCAAGCTGCTATGAGGTCTTGATGTTAGAGATGGTAGTGAGATGAAAGAGGTGAGTGGGAAGAGGCACAGGTGATAGAGAGATTCGAGACATAGGGATGGTAGTGAGATGGAGGTGCTATGAGGTCCTGAAGTTTGGGTTTACTACTTATTAGGGCTGAATATATTGGAGAGGTTAAATATATAGACAGCCGGTCAAACCGGGTTCGAACTCGGTCAAATCAGAAACCAGACCTCTCACCGGTTTGATGTCCGGTCCAGTTAAGATAACACTGGTTCCAACAGATGGATGGCATGTGATGACTCTTCATCCAATCACAATAAGACACATATGGAAAGTGAAAGAAATGGGGAAGTGACGAATGTCACTTTCTAACTAGTAAGTAGGGTAATAGATGGACTCCACATGTTGCCACCGAGGTAATTATGAATTTCTCATAATTGAGACACAAATTAGGTTCTATTCCTTTAATGGGGTCAATAACCTCGGAGAGGTCTGAAGATTGACCCTTGTGAATTTGAGAGGTCTGAAGAATGAAATGGTGATAACTGAGGTTTGAAGTTTGGACTTTGTGATTTTTAGGTTTTCCATCCAAATTTTCTGTTAAATTTAACAGAACCGCATGAAATGTCAAAAATACCATTTTGTAATATTTAAATTAATAAAAAAGTTTAATTAATATAAAGATGAAATGACAAAAATACCCTTGTTCATAATTTAAACATAACCCAGCTCCGGCCACCACCAAGGCTCCTGCCACCATCACGGCTCCGGCCGGCCACCACACAACTCCGGCGACCACCACTCACAACTCCGACGACCTCCACCCAACTCCGACGACCGCCACCACGACCCCAATTGGGCCCAAATCGGAGCCACAAAGCTCTGATCTGGGGCCATAGAGCTCCAGATCGGAGCTCTGTGGCCCCAGATCGGAGCCACAGAGCTCCAAATCGAGGCTCTGTGGCTCCGATCTGGGGCCACAGAGCTGCGATCAGAGCCACCAAGCTCCGATTTGGGCCCAATCGGAACCATCGGCCCCGATTGGGCCCAATCGGGACTGCGGTTGTGGTCGCCGGAGTTGGGTGATGGTCGTTGGAGTCGGGTTGTGGTCGCCGGAGTTGGGTGGTGATCGCCGGAGCTGTGAGTGGTGATCGCCGGAACTGTGAGTGGTGGTCACCGGAGTTGGGTGGTGGCCTTAAGGGCATTTTCGTCTTTTAATTCAAGCATGTGAGATGCAAGAAGCGTATTTTTGGAATTTAATTTTATTTATGGTCACATGCCATGCACATGACCAATTTCCGTCAATTTTAACGGAAAAAACTAACGGAGACCTCTATTATCTACAAGTCGAAACTTCAGACCTCTGTTATCACCATTTCAATCTTCATACCACTCAAATTCACAATGGCCAATCTTCAGATCTCTCACATGTTATTGACCCTAAACCCTAATACATATAAGGAATCTTATATATTTATCAATCAGATGTAACAATGAAGATCTCTGGATTACCTGCTGAACCAAACACCACTGTTAATTATGAAAACCTAATCATACATCAAACCAATGAAGTAGTGGTCACTGACACCTTCAGTTCACGATACAATTTGATGAAGTAGCTAGCTAGCTAGTTACAGCTAGGGTGTAAAAGCAGTTGCTTATATATAAAGACAAGACAATGGATTGAATTTTCATTCATGCATTCATTCATAGTAATTTAAATTAAATTAAAAGAAGAAGTTGGTAATAATCGATCTTATGTGTGTAATAAATAAAAAGACAGCAGGGAAGAATGCAGATAGATAGGATAGGATAGGATAGGATAGGGTAAGTAGCTAGTTGGTGCAGTCAAAACCTTGGCAAATAGAGAGCCAAATGACTAGAATGAGAAGAATCAGGATTGCTAGTACAACCAACTTGATCTTCATGTTCTGGTACCACATCTTTCTCCTAATCTGTGTCCCTTGCTTTTTATATGCTTGAGCCTGCATCCATCCATCACTTTGTAAATCATAAATCTCTCTATACAATCTCAAATGGCAGCAAGTATAGCTTAATTAATTGTTTGTTTACCCACCTGATCTCGTAGGTTCTCGGTTTTGTCACTTAGAACTGTCAGGTTCTCTCCTCTCTCAATTGTCTGTAGTAGTATATATCAAGAATATTGATTCAATTTTGAACAAACACAATACGATGCCTCTAATTCAAGGCTGCTAATAGTATGTATATATATAGGGTACCTTGTCTATATTTTCCAACATGATGGATTTGACTTGTGATACTTGAGCCTTCACTTTGATTAACTTATCGATTTCGTCAGCATGCTCGATCATATACTTCATGTGCTCCTTCATAATCGGCCTGTTGAATCAATTCCAATTTTGTGTTAATTAAATATGTGTATAACAAAATATCTTCTCTTCTGTTGTGTTGATGAGTTACCCAAATTCCTTGTTGAGAGTTTTAGCAGCAGCAGTATCAGCTTTACCGCCCCCATATCTTTTCCTGAAGTCGGCTTTCATACGTTCTAGAAATGCAATCGATATTTGCTTTCCCACTGAATCTTTCGCAACAACACAGTATGCTGATCAACAACAAATCATAACAACATCAATTTTCAAACTAATTGCCATACATCAGCTCAATTTCTTTATATAAGTAACAACAAATTAATTAACCTAAATAAATAAATAAATGCAATTGGAGCTAGATAGATAGATCCAACAAATTGAATAATTGGATGGGAAGAATGGAAAACTGACCATAGCCATCTTCGACAAGAAAATTGAAGGTATGGTGATCGCAGGAGTAAGTGAACTTGTTGTTAGAAGAAGGAAGCTTCTGGAGACACTGGGCCGCAATCGCCGGAAAGTTGCCGGTGAACTCAGTGTACTCAGCCAGAATCATCGTTCCACGAGCCACGAAGCTGTATATGAACGATTCCTCGCTCATATTCTCACGCTCACCTCAACAAGCTACCTCGCTACTTACTGCCTCCGCCTGAGAGAAAGAAAGAAAGAGAGTGAAAGAGAGAGCCAAGTGTTGTCTCTCTCTCACTTTACTTGTTCGAACCAAAGAAAAGAAAAGAAAAGAAAACAGAGGTCCAAAATCTACCGCCTACTGCAATTGCTTTCCAAATTTTCCCCTAAACTTCTATAAAGCTGCTTAATGACCCATCCATACCTGTTAGGAATTCATTTCATTATAATAATTTTAATTTTTTGCTTAAAGACTAATAATAGCCTGTCTGATATCTTCTATCTATCTAACAATACGGCGGCAATCTGAATGTGAAATACAAATTGGAATTCAATTTTTTTTGTTTGCCATGATGCAAATACATTAAAAATATTCAAACTAGATCTTAACACCGCGCATCAAATCATATATTTATTTGCGATACAGAAATTTAATATTTTGTTGGTCATTTTTCAGTTTATCTCTATAATATTTAAACTAGATCTTTGTACTCGTATTCGGTGACATTTTCAGTTATTGTCCTCCTGATGATCTCTCATTTTTTTTTTTTTGCATTATGCTTGTACCAGATCTTTTTTTGACCTTCAAATTGTGATGCTAACCATTCCCCCCTATATCAAAACAACATATCTACCAATTCAGCTACCAGGAGTAATGAAACCCTCCGGTTGATCCATATAGATCTCTTCCTCCAGGTTTCTGTGGAGGAAAGCGGTCTTAACATCCATTTGGTGCAGCTCTAGATCGAGGCATGCGACCAGAGCTAGGATTGCCCGGACTGTGGTGTAACGCACAGTCGATGAGTATGTTTCATCAAAGTCCACTCCGTGAAGCTGGGTGTATCCTTTCGCAACTAGTCGGGCTTTGAATCGCTCGATATTTACATCAGCAGTGAGTTTCAGTTTCAGAACCCACTAAGCCCCTATGGCTTTGCGGTTAGCAGGTAAATCAACTAAAGACCATACCGAATTGGCTTTCATTGAGGCGATCTCTTCCTCCATTGCTTTCCTTCATTCCTTCGCTTGAGGTCCTTTTAACGCTTATTGAACCGTTACTGGTTCTTCAACAAAAGTTTGGGTGAAAATTTCATACTGTTAGATTACGGGGAGTAATCTCTACGGATACTAAAACAAGCTACATGCCAGTAATTAGAATTACGCATCGGAAGTTTCACACATACCTTTAGGATGTCCGTAGACCCAAGATCTTCTCTATAGGGAGTTCACGATCCTCCGGTCGGGACCTGTAGAGGTTCTTGTTAGAGAAGCCCTACGTGGTACAAGCTCCATAGCAAAGCCTCTGATCGATTCTTGGCACGGGGACAGATCTCTGGAGAGTTTGCTCGAAGGCAATTTGGCACACCCTTGGTGAGGGTTATATGGTTCGACCGAAACTAGGTATTAGGGGAGGAGGGTTTTTCTCTCTAAAAAAAAAATCTGATGAGGGAATTGTGATTAACCCTAAAAATCCCCTAACACCTCTTATTTATAGGAGGAGAAGTGGACAAAAGTCCACTTTGCCCAACTCTATATTTCGGCCGGCCTGTGTAATTGGGGAGGCCCAATTTCGGGCCTCCATGTCAATTGGGATTTGGGTCTAGCCCAATTACCCTAATGTGCATTTACCCAAGTTCATTAGGTAAACTATACATATTATGAGCTACCAATTACTACGCCCATTACCATATACTTACAGCTCTCACTCGCCGGAATGGGAGGGTGCCTGTTAATGTATTGTCGTCCAAATTTGCATCAACATTTCTCTCCTTTGATAATTCTCCAATTGCCTAGTTTACACATAGGAACACTTCTTCAAGGCATCCATACAAGTATTCACAACCTTCAACTAATATCTGGTTGGTGGCCACCTATTGAATACAAGAGTCGATGTATTATATGTGAACTTGACCATCCCCATTGCTCATATCCTTAGTCAGACACAACAGGTTTCCAAATACGTGGTCACTGGGCCTTTTTGTTCAGCACTACGCTCGTACGCCGGGAAGCGAGCATTTAGCCTGACCTTAGATACGAGTTCTGAGTCTGTGAGGATACTCTAGGTCCCTCTTCATAAGGCTCATGGGGTCATTCATACGCTCGAGGTGAAGAAGTTTGCGCCCGCCAGAATCACGAGGATTCCTTCCTAGCACAACCGAGCTGTGACCCCGTGGTCGAACGTGGCACGCGTAGTATGAAGCACGCGTTGATAGCATACCTGAACCTTTTGGGTTGACAAGAAAGGGATATGTCAATCGTGCTATCACAGATTCTCATCTGGCCCAGAATGTGGTTAAATGACGAACGAAGTTCATCACGACGATATGCAAAACGAATATCACGTCGAGTTACTTCGAAACTAGATAATCGTCTTGCTTAATCAGGTTTATCCCCCTGACTCTTAGCCAGTCTTGCTTGGTAGAGACCTCCCTCCACCGCAAGACTACCGTACCTGTGTGACTAGGTAAGGCCCACATTCGACATAGTTTGGCAGAGGATTGCGTCCTCCTACGACTTAGTTTATAGACCGTAAATTTGATGTAATTAAAACATTATGACGTCGATTTATCATAAACTCAGTTGCAATTATTTCTCTTACAAAATTTAACTTTCTAATATCAATATGTTATCATGGATACATGCCACTACTAAAACCCTACGCAATCCAAGCAGTTTTACGTGCTTTTCAAATATGTCCCTGCGTAGTGGTTTAGTTAATGGGTCCGCTACCATGTTATTTGGTGGACAAGTATTCCATAGTGATAATATTGTCTACCACCATAAATTTATCATTAATTATTTCATATCAATGTGTTTGGTCCTACTATGGTACTTCGGATTCTTAATTGCCGCAATGGATGCTTGACTGTTAGAGAAGACCTTCACATTTTTATTCTTGACATCGCCACCAAGCAGCGCAGTTAGAATGACGACATTAGCAAGGAGGATTGCTCCTCCTGTGGTGGACTAACGATCATCTGGATTGTCACCACAGTCGGCGTCAATGTAATCAGTCAATTCTAACTACATGCCCTCATAGCACAGTTCGTAGTCGGCAGTACCTTTTCGGATAACGACTTCCTCGTTTCATAGTCTTTAAATGTTGATGACCAGGATCTGATAGGAAACGTGCTACTAGGCCTACGACGTAATAGATATCCGGACGGATGCATTACATGGCGTAGAACAAACTACCGACCATGCTAAAACATCCTGCACCCTTCATCTGTTCACGCTTTGCCAGGTTCTTGGGGCCGTCACGTTTTGACAGTGCGCACCCAAAAACCACCGGTGTATCCACGGGTTTGGCATCCTGTAATCTGAATCTTTTCAACAGTTTGTTGATATAAGCTTCTTGAGACAGACACAATTTCCTGGTAGCCCGATCTCTAGCAATTTTTTAAAGGGATTAAGTACCTTTTCATACCACTTCTTTGCACATAATCCACTTTTGGTACCACTTCTATTTTTTTGTATACTTTTGGTACCAATGTTTTCAACTTTGTATCCTTTTGGTACCACCGTTAACTTTCCGTCCAAATTGGCCGTTAAGTGCCATGTGCCATGCACGTGACCGCCCTAAACTTTTGAATTTGTTTCAATTTAGTCCATCTAATGCATCCCTAACTTTTAATTTGTTCAATTTAGCCCTAAAATTTCCAAATCGAACCCTTGACCCAAATTGACCTAGCCGGACCTAGCCTAGGGCTAGGTCCGACCCTGGGTCGGGTTCGCCTGGGTCAGGCGACCCTGGGTCGGGTTTGCCTGGGTCAGGCGACCCTGGCCCAGGGTCGGACCTAGCCCTAGGCTAGGTCCGGCTAGGCCAATTGGGACCTAGCCCCAATTGGGTTCAATTGGGGCTAGGTCCAATTGACCCACCCGGACCTAGCCTAGGGCTAGGTCCGACCCTGGGCCAGGGTTGCCGGGCCCAGTCGAACCCAACCCAGGGTCGGACCTAGCCCTAGGCTAGGTCCGGCTAGGCCAATTGGGACCTAGCCCCAATTGGGTTCATTGGGGCTAGGTCCAATTGACCCAGCTGGACCTAGCCTAGGGCTAGGTCCGACCCTGGGTTGGGTTCGCCGGTCCCAGGCGACCCCGGCCCAGGGTCGGACCTAGCCCTAGGCTAGGTCCGGGTGGGTCAATTGGACCTAGCCCCAATTGAACCCAATTGGGGCTAGGTCCCAATTAGCCTAGTCGGACCTAGCCTAGGGCTAGGTCCGACCCTGGGCCAGGGTCACCTGACCCAGGCGAACCCGACCCAGGGTCGGACCTAGCCCTAGGCTAGGTCCGGCTAGGTCAATTTGGGTCAAGGGTTCGATTTTGAAATTTTAGGGCTAAATTTAACAAATTAAAAGTTAGGGAAGCATTAGATGGACTAAATTGAAACAAATTCAAAAGTTTAGGGCGGTCACGTGCATGGCACATGCCACTTAACGGCCAATTTGGACGAAAAGTTAACGGTGGTACCAAAAGGATACAAAGTTGAAAACATTGGTACCAAAAGTATAAAAAAAATAGAAGTGGTACCAAAAGTGGATTCTGTGCAAAGAAGTGGTATGAAAAGGTACTTAATCCCTTTTTTTAATGCCTAAGATGTACGTGGCCTCTCCCATGTCCTTCATCTCAAATACAGACGCCAACCAGGACTTTGACTTGATCATAAAACTCATGTCGTTTGCGGCAATAAGTATGTCGTCCATGTATAAAGTTAAGACGACATACTTAGACCCGGAGGTCTTGTAATACACGCACGGATTCTCATGAAGATTTACTAATCCGTTTCCTACGATTTCTACGTGGAATTTGCGGTACCATTGCCGAGACGACTGTTCAAGACTGTAGATGGGCCTATGGAGTTTATAAACTTTTTACGTTCGTTACCAGGAGTAATAAAACCCTATGGTTGCTCCATGTAGATCTCTTCCTCCAGGTTTTCGAGGAGGAATGGTGTCTTTATACTCATTTGGTGAGGTTCATAATCGAAACCTGCTACCAGGACCATGAATGGCCCTACACCGTGGTTTTATGCACATGTGTTGAGTATGTTTCGTCAAAGTCCACCTCGTGAAGTTGGGTACAGCCTTTCGCAACGAGTCGAGTTGTGTATCGCTCGACCTTTTCCATCTAAGGTGAGTCTTCTTTCAGGACTCTCCTTATCCTTATGTCCCTGTGGTTAGCAGGTAAATCAACTATTGACTTTTAATGGCTTTCATTCAGGCGATCTCTCTCATTTATTATTTTCTTCCATTTCTCTACTTGAGGTCTTTCCAATGCATGTCGACTGTCGATAGAGTAAGGTTATCACTCTTCCAGATGGGATGCTTCTTTGGAGAAGCTCGATGCCTTTAACTTTCGTCTATGCTTGATTATCCTGTCTTTGAGTCTTAACGTCTCTCCCACTCAGAATAATGCCTTTTATCAGAGCATTTCTTCCAATTGGGATCAATTATCCCACTCGAGATGATGCTTCTCACCGGAGCATCGCTTCTATTGGGTACAAGAGGAGTGGTTTAACCATAATCGACAACTTTCCTTGTGCGACTTCTTGGTCTTAGAATTTTACTTCCAAGATGAATTCCTTGATCACTAGGGTCTGGAACCAAGTTTTTCGAATCACTCCCACTAGGAACAATGGGTAGTATAGGTAGTTGTGGTATCCTTGGTTTAGCATTATGATAATCAGGTTCTACTTGATTCGTCCAAACAACAACAGTGATTACTTGTGGTAGGTGATTAGACCTCCCACTGGATTTGTTATGAAAATGTTCCCATTATCATTTACCATGTCATTCACTTGAGTTGCTGGTTCAAATCTCTCCCACTCGAATTGAGTGGAACCAAATGTTAGTAATATCCTCATCTGTCTGATTAAGGCTCATGTTAATGCATTGGAAAATTCGTCCTCAAGTATGTAATGTCACATGTTCGACCACGGTACCATGTCTTTTAAGATGTAAACATGTATTTTCAAAGAGTAGTTACATACTCTTGTCCTAAATACGTGTTTAATGCGCAAATTAATGCCGCATGATGATATGAGTAGCTCATTATCATTTTTCAGCTTACATGGCGGCGTGTCTTACCGATTATAATGGAACATAGTTTTTTATTAATGTGAATCATTTTCTTACATCCCATAGGGAACGTGTGAAGAAATGACTACAACATTTATGTTTACAAACTATGCTTATAGAAGTGTGTCATTTGATTTGAATGCTTAGCCTGACTTATCGTTCAAGGCGTACGCAAGGAAAATCGTTTAACCGACTTAATCCTTCTTCGTTTGCTAACTTATTTCAGGGGTTTTTTTTATCCCATCTCTGAACTGAGCATTTATGGTTTTCACCTTATGCGTCAGTTGATACTTTTACAAGGTCGTAGTAGCTTTCGAAGCCTACTTTCTACCGTTGTAAACGTTATCAATAATTATTTCCGAAGGAATTCAAACGAAAAAATTCAGCACATCATCATATTTATCACTTCTGTATTAAACTCATACTTTGAAACGATGTGTTCCTCTTTCGAGGTCCACTTGCGCGAGGCGCATCTTACCCCAGTTTAACATTTGGTTAAATCGTTTCATTTCTGAATCTAATATAATTTAATCCTATTGGTTTCGCATATGATAATCATTACATTTTATTTCATTCAATGGAGTAATAATAATAAAGAAAGAGTTTTAATCGGTTAATTCTTAGAACGACGCAATCAATGGATTTAATGGCATATTGAAGTTACTCAAATGTGTGATTAAGATGCATGGAGTTTTTTATTTGGCCATGTTCGGTAGCCTTATTGTTTCGGTTCTCTTACTTTTCGGATCGATCTCGTTTCTAGCCGAGTCGATTAATCTTGATAAGTAGAACTCATTTTAAATCGAATGGTAACTACTTTATTAAAAAATTCCGAAATATCAATAACCAAAATTCAAACATAAGTTGAACAGTATGAGAAATAACCACAATGGTAAAATCTAGATCATCCACGAAGCTTATTAAAAGATAAGGTAGAGCATTGATAGAATTTAAATGAGACAGTTTAATGTACTTTTATCACTGGCGTTCATCACACCGGATGGTCGTTTGAGAACCAATAAGATGATCCTGATTCCTCTGCATCTTCCCTTGATCTCTTGCGGTGAAGCGCAGAGGGACCCTCTGATTGATCTTGTTTGCTATCAACAAACAGGGCCGTGATGAATTTGATTGATTCAATCAAGTAGCCAAGTTTGTTGTCGTCAGCCAACCATGATAGAGGGTACCTTTGCTCAATACTAAGTATCTTTCTCCAATTTGATCTCTCGTTCGTGAGATCTGATGTGGGTATTACACCTGCATCTTGAGAAATAAGGGCAACATACTCAAATAGCACTCCTCTAGCTTCGACTGCCTTACCTCCACAGAAGCGGAGTCTAATGGCGCACCAAAGTTGAAGAGCACTAAGGTTGAGTTTGAAGTTCTCTGCAACCTCTATGTCCAAGGTTGCTAGTATCACCTCGCAAGCTCTCCGATCCATAAAGCTCCTTAACTTGTTAGGGTATGTAAGAACGCCTTTTTCATTCACCAATGTTCTCCCTCTGTTTACGTCAATACACTTATGTATATTTTCAGCGACAATGATTTCTCTTACATATTAATTCCACGCATCATAATCCATGCCATCCAGATTGCGAGGCTTGTAGAAGGGAACCGATCCAGCCATGAAAACTAACACTTTGATAATCATGCAAAAATTAGGTAGACAATAACATTTTGAGAAAGAATTGCATATATCAGAAATCTATTAAGATTGAATCCAATAAATAATGATTCCTCAGTCATCTAAACTAACTGACCACCAGTAAACCAATGGAAGATGGCTGTGAAAGAGTTCACATTATCGTCGTTTTCAATCTAATAGATCAGTCTTTTAAAACGGTTTTAATCGCAAATTACCGGAATGGGAATTTTAAAACAAGCATACCCGATCGTGGTTGTGCTGTGCGTCGGGCACATCCTCAGTTGGCATGAATGGAGCTACGGAAGTAGCTCTCGGTATGTGGGAAGATCCCGGCTTGCTTCCAGTTGGTTTCTGACCTCCTGCTATTTTGCTTGCCGGAGAGTTCTTAGGACGTCCAGGCCTTTTCCTTGCATTTCTCGCGTTAACCTCTTCGGGAGGGTTGCGATCATTCGTCATGTCTTTGAGGTATGGTAGCTTTTGTTCGAATCACGGAGACGGCGCCAAATGTTGCATCCAGGTTGAACTGGGTCGGATGGACGCGTTTGTCTGATTGGGTTATTCGGGTTTTTGGGCTGACACCCTTCGCTTGGAAGAGGTATTCTCCTAATGCCGGTGACGAGTGTTCGGTTTAACGCAGTGTCTCAGTAAGAGTCTGTGTCTCAGGAAAAGTCTGTGTCTCAGGAAAAGTCTGTGTCTCAGGAAACGGCTGTCTGGGCACAAGTCTTAGCGTCTGGGCACATCTTACTCCTATTTCTCTTCCACACCTTAGCTGCGGGGCCCGTTCCTGCACAAGGGGCCAATACTAGCACAGAGAGGGGGGGGGGGGTGGTGCTAGTGGAGCCCTCTCCGATGCTTAAGTCACGATTGGGCTAAATGGAGAAAAATAACTCTAGAGAGAGAAAATATTTCTAGAGAGAAGTCAGAGCTCAAAATGCCAAAGTTGGGCAAATGAGAGAATATGTGAAAATGGGTGGCCAAGGTCTCCTATTTATAGGCTACCTTGGGACCGGACCCGGTTTTGAAGCGGTTTGATGACAGTTCAAAGGAAAGCGGTAACCGTCATCAATATTGGCAATGCGCGAACTCGACTTCTCTACGCGTAACGGTAATCGAGGGTACGCGTCATACCCATAGAGCAATCCGGACGTCCGGGTTGTTGCAATCCGGATGTCTAGATTGCAAGCAATCCGGACGTCCGGATTGCTGCAACCCGGACGCGTGTACCGCGCTTCCGGACCGTTTTGACCCTTAGAAGACGTTTTCTAAACCGTAATATGATTTTTGACGTGTTTACGAGGCCCGAAATATAAATACGAACCCGAATTGGACATATATCCATCAACCTTCGTGCACATGTTAATGTTGGATTACGGGGACGTAATACTACGGAATGCTAAACGTGTACTAGCAAGAAATCTAATCTACGCAGCGGAATTAGTACACATACCTTTTAGCTTTCCTGCCCAAGAACGATGTGGAGGGAGTTCTGATCTTCCGGTCGGAACCACGTGCATGTTCTTCGTTAGAAGAAGTCCCACGCGATGTAGCTCCACAACAAGACCTCTGATCGATTATTCAACGGAGATGGAACCTCAGACCTGATGTGATGGTGCTGAAATCTAACTAAGGGAAACAAGTATTCTCAATGGAGATCCTTGTTAGTATAAATGAGTGAATAAACCCTTAGCAGACACCCCTATATATAGTATTGGTGGAGTTGCCAAAAGGCAACTCCAACCAATGTGGTATAGGGTGGCCGGCCGAATTGCATGTATAAGGGGGAGGCTCAATTTTGGGCCTCCCTTGTCAATTACTAATTAAATTTGGCCTAATTAGCCCAGATTGACAATTACCTAATTAACTTAGGTAATTCCCTTAATTAACGGACTCCTATTACGACGCCACGTCACCATATGCTAACAGCTCCCACTCGCCGGAATGGGAGTGTGCTCGTTATTCTATACAGTTACGCAATAGTATCAACATCTCAGTCTTCAGTCATCGTCTCCGTCTCTGAATAGTTCATACGAGGCTTGCCGTGCGACCGACGGATACGACGGGTATCGTGCTACTCATCTGTTAGGAGTATTGTAGCGCCCGCAAAACGTTGATTCCCTTTCATGAACCAAACCTGTTTGAAATAAAACTATGTACCGCACTGTATCCTTGGTCAACTGTTAATTCTCCAATTGCCCAGTTTTCCACAAAGGAATACTTCTCCAGGGCATCCGTACAAGTGTTCACAACCTTCAACTAATATCCGGTTGGCGGCCACCTAGTGAACACGAGAGTCAGTGAATTAAAGGTGAACTTGACCATCCCCATACCCTTAGTCTGACTCAACCGGTTTCCAAGACGTGGTCACTTGGCCGTTTTCTTTGGCACTACGCTCGAACGCCGGGAAGCGAGCATTGAGCCAGACCTTAGGTATAAGTTCTGAGTCCATGAGGATACTTTGGATGCCTCTTCATAAGACATCCGGGATCAATCACACGCTCAAGGTGAAGAAGTATGCGCCCTTTGAATCACAAGGATTCTAGCTAGCACAACAGAGCATGACCCCGTGGTCGTATATGGCACGCGCAGTCTGAAGCACACGTCGATAACACACTTTGTAAAGCCAGGGATGAGATATGTCAATAATGCTATCGCAGAATCTCTCATCTAGCCTTGAATGTGATATAGTGATGGACAAAGTCCAACTCTGCGATTTACAAAATGAAGATTAAGTCATGTTGTTAAGCGTGACAATGTTATCGTTTTGCTTAATCAGGTTTACCCTCCTGATTCTTAGCCAATCTTGTTATGGTAGAGGTCCCTCTCTCCTTACAAGATGATCGTGCCTGTGTGACGAGGCAAGGTTCACATTCGACATAATTTTGGTGGAAGAATTTTACTTCATCCTACGACTTAGTTTATAGACCGTAAAATCCGATGTTGTTAATCATTATGATGTTGATAAATTATAAACTCAAATTGAAATTCTTTTATTCAATTGAAATATCATTTCAAATGTCAAAATGTTATCACTTTTTACAAGCCACACAGTTTAAGCCCTACGTAATCCAAGCAGTTTTACGTGCTTTTCAAAAATCTCCCAACGTAACAGCTTAGTTAAAGGGTCTGCGACCATATTGTCTGTAGGCAAGTATTCTAAAGCGATTAGGTTGTCTTCCGGAACAGATTTAGCATAATTGTATTTCACATCAATGTGATTTGTCCTACTATGGTACTTTGGATTCTTAACTGCCGCAATGGCCGCCTGACTGTCGGAGTACACCTTCACAGGTTTACTCTTCTTGTCGGTGCCAATTAATGCAGTAAGAAGCCTTTTCAGCCAGACCGCTTCTTGTGCATTTTTGGAGAGGGCAACGAATTCTGATTCCATAGTGGAAAGCGCGAAATACGATTGCTTCTTGCATACCCATGATATGGCAGCATTAGCAAGAAGGATAACTCCTCCTGTGGTGGACTTACGATTATCCGGATCGCCACCATGGTCGGCGTCACTATAAACGGTCAGTTCTATTTGCCTGCCCTTTTAGCACAGAACATAGTCAGCAGTACCTTTCAGACACCTTATAATTCGTTTCACGGCCTTTTGATGTTGATAACTAGAATTTTGGTTGGAATCTTGCTACTAGGCCCATGACGTAACAGATGTCCGGCCGAGTACAGAGCATGGCATACTTTAAACTTGCTACCATGCTCAGATACTCTGCATTCTTCATCTGTTCACGCTCCTGCTGGTTATTCAGCCCATCATGCTTTGACAGCGCGCACCCGAACATAACCGGCATATCCACGGGTTTAGCATCGAGCATTCTGAATCTTTTCAACAGTTTGTTGATATAAGATTCTTGAGACAGACGTAATGTCCGAGCGACACGATCTCAGGCAATATTAATTCTTAAGATGTACGTGGCCTCTCCCATGTCTTTAATCTCAAATGCTGATGCTAACCAGGAATTTGATTTGTTCATGAAACTCACGAAGTTCGCAGCAAAGAGTATGTCATCTACGTATAGTGTTATGATGACATACTTAGACCCAGAGGTCTTAGTGTATACGCAAGGATCCTCTTGAAGATTCACAAATCCCTTTCCGACGATTTCCTCGTGGAATCTGCGGTACCATTGCCGAGACGACTGTTTAAGACCGTAAATAGACCTTTGGAGTTTGCAAACTTTACGTTCTTTGCCAGGAGTAACAATACCCTATGGATGCTCCATGTAGATCTCTTCCTCCAAGTTTCCATGGAGGAATGCGGTCTTAACATCCATTTGGTGCAGCTCTAGATCGAGACATGCAACTAGGGCAAGGATGACCCTTACTGTGGTGTAACGCACAGTTGGTGAGTATGTTTCATCAAATTCCACTCCTGAATTTGGGTATATCCTTTCGCAACCAGTTGAGTTTTGAACCACTCAACTTTCCATCAGCAGTGAATTCTAAAATTTCACTTTCTAGTTTTGCGGTTAGCAGATTAATCAACTAAGGACCAAAACCGAATTTGTTCTTATTTAGGCATATTTCATCATCCATTGTTTTCCTCCATTCCCTCGTTTTGAGGTTCTTCCCTTGCTTTGCTGAACCGTCACTGATTCAAGAACGAATGTCAAGATGTTTAACACATCTTATTCGATGGGACACTTCTCGAGAGAATTTCGTTGCCTTTGACTATATCTAGGCTCGTTAATCCCATCTATAGTCTGATCGTTACTCCCACTCAGAATAATGCTTCTTATCGGAGCATTACTCCCACTGGGAAGAATGGCAATGCTTGAACTCTGGTCAACAACTTTTCAGGATGACCTCTTGGTCTCAGAATTTTACCTCCGAGATGTATTCCTTGATCACTAGGATCTGGAACCAAGTTGGTCGTTTCTCTCCCACTAGGAATAATGGATAGTTGTGTTAGTTCAGCATTATGATTATCAGGTTCGACTTGAATCGCATTTGCATTTAGTGATGATTATATGTGAGGGGGAGTGAGCCCTCCCACTGGATTTATTATGAAGACGTCTCCATCATCATTTACCATATCAATCACTTATGATGTATCAATTCTCCCACTCGAAGTAAGTGGGACCTGATAATCTCCGTTAACTATTCATTGATTCGACCAGTACTATGTATATTCGTTCCGCAAAACATTGGAAATGTATCCTCAAATCTTTATAATATGTCATGTTTGACCACAATACCATCAATCTTAGCTAATTTTAAACTTTTATTATTTTAAGAGTAGACCGTACTCTTAATAAATACTTGTTTAATGCGCAAATTGATGCTGCTAATGATGAGGTTATACCCGTATCATCCTTTTAGCTTTTATGGTGATGTGTCCACCGATTTTATTGGAACATTGAGTTACAGTAATGTGAATCAACTTAATTTCATCCGGAGGAGTAATTAATGTTGAACTTCATCATTATGTAACTTTGAACTATGTTGCTTGAAGTATTTGATAAAATGATTGCTTTTGCCAAACTTTTCGTTCAAGGCTTATAGTGGGAGAGTCGTTTACTGACTTCTTCCTTTCGTTTGTTTAACTCACCCAGAGACTTATTCATCTCAAGGGCTATGCATTTAAGCGTTCGCTTTAATGCCATAGTTTATGTTCTTACTAGATTGTAGTAGCTTTGAAGCATATCTCTAACCACAGTAGTCATCATTGAGTTATTTCCAAGGAATTACAAACGAAAACTCAGCATTCATTTATTAAAACACTTCATTATTAAATTTAGACTTTGAAACGATGTGTTACGTCTTTCGAGGTACACTCGCGCGTGGCGCCTAAAACCAGTTTATCCCGTGGTTTAAATCGTTTCATTTCCAAATTTAAAATCAAATCGGTTTTACATGCACATTATTTCAGAACATGTCATTTAATAGAGTACGAACAAACAAGATGAGTTAAGTCGGTCTGCCCTTTTAGAACTACGCTATCGATGGATTTATTCAGTTCAGTTTGACCTGACTGAGATGACAGAGTATGTGAATCATTTCGTCTTATTCGACCACTTTTACCTTGCCGAAATTTTGGTTCTAACCCGTAGGTTTGAATTATCGTTTCGGATCATTCCCTTTGACCGGAACGTTAAATTGATAAGCAAATTGTGCTTTAAATCGAGCAACAATTTCTTTATTCAATATCTCCAAATTTCAAAATAACCAAAAAAATTTAGTAATTCAGACGAACAACGAACGATAAATGACAATAGTAGGGTTCTTGATCTGAAAGTCTCATGTTCGATCTATACATATCTGAACTTTAAGTCATGTTGAACATCACATCTGAATAAATTCACTAGTGAATCATATCAAATGTTTTGTGTTCAAATAAAGCGTTTCACGGCTTTATATACATGTCACACGAAGCGTGT
The DNA here is from genome assembly GCA_036873135.1 of Clarkia xantiana subsp. parviflora. NCBI lineage: Eukaryota > Viridiplantae > Streptophyta > Magnoliopsida > Myrtales > Onagraceae > Clarkia > Clarkia xantiana. The sequence continues at coordinate 41,309,428 of JAPTYO010000002.1, forward strand.
TTTAGACGCACTTTAATAACGGGGTTTGACCCACCGGATTATCGTATAAAACCTTTTACGGTCTAGTTCACTTCATGACATATGGATCACAATTGACTTCAGATGATCTCTTATGGTGAGCTGAGAAGGTTGTCGCTTCACTGCCTTGGTTCCTTTGCTTAACTAGACTCAAGGTTATTGAATCATGTCACTGTAAGGAAACCTTATACATCTTTTCCATGTTGACCTTTCATTGCAAAGGTCTTGAACGGATTTTTCACCGGCATCCATGGACAAAGAAAAGAACATCACATTCAACCGAAATATTTCTAGCTTCAGCATTCTTGCTTCTACCGAGGCAGATGCAAAGGAACACCAAGCTTTGTCATTGTCTGGTTGAAATTGAAGTCTTCTTCAACCCCCTTAAACCAGGGTTGAATGTATCACCACATATCCATTCATTATCAAAGAACCTACTCCAATTCTTGGGAAATAAACTATCACGTTCATCTCTCATTGTCAAAATCATACGAACTACCATATTCATTTGTAGTTGTCCTCTCCGCTTTTCGGAATCGTAGCAGAGAGGAGTTCAATACATATTCCTTATGTTCATCATAATTTATACCATCAAGATTGCAAGGTTCATAGAAGCGTACCGACTTAGCCATGAAAACTAATACATTGATAATAATGATTTTGACAGAATTGCAAACATCGGATTATCTATTATGATGGAATACGACGAATAGTGATTCTTCAGTCACTAAACCAAACCAACCTTCAGTAAACCGAGGAAGGGGGTGTCGTGAAAGAATTCACACTATTGTCGTTTTCAATTTAATAGATCAGTCTTTTGAAAACGGTTATTCTATTGCAAATTACCGGAACAGGAATTTTCAAATAAGCATACCCGATCTTGGCTTTCCCAAGGCCCTTATGATTTTGTAAAATTATCCGATAATTTACGCATGCATATTTATAATTATACTACATCTAGCAAATCATCATACCATACCATAAATATCGAACACAACATGCTTACGCGTCATGCGTCTAATGTTCCTAGCATACATAATTCTACGTAAAGTAAATTATCACATGCGTTTTATTGTGAACATCATAGCATACACGTCAAAACATGCAATATCCGCACACATCATGCATAGTTGGCGACTGGAATTTTCGGTTTTATAAAATGCTTTGAAAATATTAGAGGTTGTTTTGCAATTCATGCTTACAATCAATCATGCGAATTTCTAGACATGGATTCTAGGAACTTTCAATCAGCATAGCATGTCTATCCTATTGCGCAAACCATATATTTAAATCCCAGAGCTCAATGCTCGCAATATAATATCCAGCTAGCTTGACTAAGTCAAGACGACAGTTCTAATTATATCAAAATATATGATGCAGAAAGTAAATAATTGCAAATCAGCCCACTAATTTAATCCAGTCCCAAAAACATGCAAGTCCGAGATCCATCCCCATAATCGAAACCAGGCATTAGGGTTTTGATTGAAACCGTGTATTAAAAACAAACCCTAAGAGCACTGTCTAGGCTAATTTTAAATGTCGAAACATTTTGGATTTAAAATTTGACATCCTATTTTATTGAACATTTTTAAAATTTCCGAGAAATTTAAAAATTCTGGTCCGGACTAATTTAAAATCCGGTTCAAGTCGGTCCGATTTTAAAAATCCGGTTTGGTCCGAAAATGTTCAATAAAATAAGATTGTGGTTCGGTTTATCACTCAAAACCGGTTAGGTTAGGTTCAATTTAGTTACTACTGTCCGACCCGACCCGACTAGGTCTACCCGATTAAGAAAACTCGGATTGGTTTTATCCGTTCCGGTTTAGCAATTGGACCGGCCCATAAAACCTAGGGTACAGCCAAAATATATCTTGTGGGCTAAGTAGGGTTTTAAAGTCCACTAAAAGCTTAACTTAGCCACCAAGAAATATTAATTATTTAAAATGATTTTCCAATATTGCTTATATATATATATATAATTCGGCATATTTAAATTTATATATAAATATTGTCAAGATTCTATCTATAAGATGTAAATCAATCAACAATAGATATATATACATAAAATATTCGGCATACATATATATATATATATATTTATTATTGTCAAATATATCTTTAGGGATTATAATATGTAGACAATATATTTTCTTAATCTTTTATAGTAACTAAATCTATCAATAAATATTATCCCTATCTTTATATATTGTTGGATCACGGGCAAAGCTCCGTTACGTCCTTGACGGAAAGCTTGGACTCCTGGGCTCCGTGTATCCTGCAAAAGGGGATGACCTGGGTGGTGACCCAGAATCCCTCTCCGATGCTTAAATGAGTATGGTGATCAATGGGTGGTAAGCAAAAGAGTATAAGTTCGTCCTAGCCTAGCTTTTCTGAGGTAACCTCCTCCTTTATATAGGAGGGGAAGTTACTCAGTTACCTGTTACTGCGCCTGACAGTTTTGCCCATGATTTCGTGTATCTCGCCACGATTCCGTATATCTCGGTTGGGATTCCATATATCTCGCCCCACGCTCCGCGTATCTTACCCGTACTTCCGCGTATCTCGGGCACGCCCTGCGTATCTTGGGGGAGATTATCTGTATTCTAACCATCTTCCCACTACTCTTATCTAGTAGGCGGGTTTCTCGGTCTTATCCTCTGATCACAAGTCTCGACTCCTGTCGGGGACTCCAGAGTTGTCTCATTCTAGATCACCACCCAGGACCTTCAGTCTCTACGGGACAGGTCCAGCCTCTGCGGGGCTTTATTATCGGGGCCTTTACTAAGGCATATCGGGGCCTGCTCAGAGGCTTCTCATCGGGGGCATTCAGCTCATACATCGGGACCGTTAAAGTCGGGACCCTTCGTGCTGGGCCTCTGGGCCTTCCAGGCTTTCCTCGAGGCCCACTGGACCTACTCGCCGTCCATTGGCTGTTAACGGGGCTAACGATTACATCGGAACCAATCATTTGCCCCCAAAACATGGGGGACTTTTAGTTCGTCATGTCTTTCAGTCCAGATCTTTTGACCTCTTTGTCGAAGGTTTTCGCTTTCATGCCTTCCGATACCACCGTCGGAGGCCTTTGTCTTCGCACCTCCCGATACCACCGTCGGGGACTTTTACCTTCACATTTCTTGATGCCTCTTTGTCGAAGGCTTTTATTTCCACACCCTCTGATACCACTGTCGGAGGTTTTTGCTTTGCGTGTGATCGTTACATATCAGAGTCTCTTACTTATGATTGCCTTGGGCCCACCAGGCCCCATGGGCAGTTGCCAAATCCAAGGAGGCTTCTCGGTTACTGTAGCATTAAATGCCTAGGGATAAGGAAACGACGCTCACATCAGCGTGACTGTCGCTTTCTGAAAAAGACACTCATTACGTCACCATCGTCTTTTCTGTACTGTCCCTCAGTCTTCGACGGTCGAGATTGAATTGTTTCGTCTTCAACGGTCCAGATTAAGTCCGTCCAGTATGTCATTTTGCTTATAAAAGCTAAGACCTGGGCAATATTCTTCTTCACCGTCTCCATTTTCGGAAGTGCCTCCGTTTTTGGACCTGAAGTTTTCTTCTCCCCATGTCTTTTGCTCCTCAAGTGATTCAAGACTTTACCATCTGGTAAGGTTTCCTTCTCCCTTCTCCATCGTTTGCTTGCCTTTTTACTTAGCTTAAGTGTATTTTTCCGAATGAGCTTAACATTCCTTTCAACGGCTAATTTCAGATGGTGGATCTGGTTTCGAGGGAAGGAAGCCTTTCAACTTCGACTATGTTCTGAACGAGATTTTCAGCACTGCTTATGATGCAGCTCTCCGGGAAGGATGTATCATTTCCACCAAAGAGGCCGATGCTCAAGGCCGGAAATGCATACCACAAGTTCAGAGTGAAGAGGAGCTACTTCTTCATCAGAAACTCCTCGATCCCATGATTCTAACAGCCATTCCTCCAACGGCTGACCCTGTGGAGCCTTCTGCCACCAACTCCGTGGACCCAACTCCTGCTGACACCGCCAATAAGGACCAAGCTTAATACTTACATCTTTTAGTCCTTGTTGTTTTTCTCCTTTGTTTCTTGTAACGAACTCCTTTGGCTTTTGAGCCTTTATATAAGGGATTTCTTTTATCTGTTTTGGCATCGATATTCATTTGCGCTTATCTAAAGCGGCTTTAAACTCGTTACCCAGAACGTTCCAATGCGTCATTAAAATGACTTCATACGTCCTTCCGACGTTTTACTCGCGACTTTACCATTTAAGGCTTCTTATCAAATCGGGAATTTACCACTTAAGGTTTCTCGTCCAATCGGGACTTTACCACTTAAGGCTTCTCGTCCAAAATCGGGACTTCACCACTTAAGGTTTCTCGTCCAAAATCGGGACTTCACCACTTAAGGTTTCTCGTCCAAAATCGGGACTTCACCACTTAAGGTTTCTCGTCCAATCGGGACTTCACCACTTAAGGTTTCTCGTCCAAAATCGGGACTTCACCACTTAAGGTTTCTCGTCCATGCCTTTTAAGGCCATTTTCATACCCCTTAGGGCATTCATTGCGTCTCTACCGGACGACTTAATCGTACCCTTTAAGGCTTTTTGCCGCATCATATAGACGACTTACGCGGACCTGTTAAGGCTTTTTCATACCCGTTAAGGCTTTTGGCCGCATCATATAGACGACTTACGCGGAACCATCAGGGCCTTTTCATACCTAGGCTTTTGGTTGCATCATATAGACGACTTACATGTACCCCGTAGGGCTTTTGTCCGTACCTGTTAAGGCTTTTGGCCGCGTCATATAGACGACTTACGCATCCTCGCGGGGCTTTCATCGTACCTCGGAAGGCTTTTGTCGCGTCACTCAGGACGTCTTACTAACAGTTAGAATAAATTTGAAAGCAATTTGATCGGAAGGCAATTTCTTTTATTCATAAATAACTCAAAATAGGCTTACATCAGATCTTATTGATAGACAATTTGCGCCCTTCACGGCGGCTTAATATCAAACATGATACTTCTTCAAGTGTTCGCCACTGAAGGAATGCTTCAACGTCTTGCCTTCGAGATCCTCTAACTTGTATGCATTGGGCACTAGCATCCCTACGATCTTGTAAGGTCCTTCCCATTTTGGTGACAGCTTGTTGATCCGATCTTGATGAACAAACTCATTCCTCTGCCAGACAAGTTCTCCCACGAAGAATTGTCGGGACCTGACACACCGATTATAATATCGGGCTGTTGCCAGACGCATTCGGGCCTGGACTTCATCAGCCTTCCACCTCTTCTCCTCGAGCAGGTCTAAGTCCAGACGTCTCATTTCCTCATTTGTCAGAGGCTCGTAATATTTCGCGCGGTGGGACGCCACCGCTATCTCCACGGGAGCGACTGCCTCCGTGCCATAAACCAGGCCAAACGGAGTTTCTCCTGTTGATTGCTTGGGTGTTGTTCTCACAGCCCATAGCACATTCTCGAGCTCATCCAGCCAATGGCCCTGCAAGGCATAGACTCTCTTCTTCAAGCCATCCATCACGATCTTGTTGGCTGACTCTACCTGGCCATTGGTCTGAGCATGGCGGACTGAAACGGTCGGGTGCTCAATGTTTAGTTCTTCCAGGTACTCCTTCAACTGAGCCCCATTGAACGGAGGGCCGTTATCACTGATCAACACTCGCGGGACCCCGTACCGGGATATGATCTGAGTCTGAAGGAACTTGAGGATCTGCTGCCCCGTCATTCTAGCCAATGCTTTGGCCTCTATCCACTTTGAGAAGTAGTCGATAGCCACGAGCAGATACTTGCACTGACCTTTCGCTTGGGGAAGTGGTCCCACCAAGTCAATTCCCCATTGCGCGAAAGGCCATGCACTCCTGATGGGCTTTAGGTCCGCGGCGGGAGCCACGATATTTGGGGCGTACCTCTGGCATGCATCACAGGATCGGACCATCGCGGTCACTTCTTTGTTCATCGAGGGCCAATAGTAACCTAAGTTCAATGCCTTCCTCACTAGAGATCGGGCCCCTTCGTGGCAGGCCGCGACTCCTTCGTGTAGCTCCCTCAGTATCCGATTCGTGTCAGGCTCTGCTACGCATTTTAGAAAAGGCTTTACGTACCCTTTTTTGTACAACTGGTTGTCCACCATTGCATAGTTGTCCGCAATCCGCCGCAACCTGACAGCTGCCACTTTGTCATCGGGGAGTACCCCCGTAGTCAGGTACGTGACCATCGGGGTCATCCAAGTGGACTTCTCTTCTTCCTCCGATCCTGTCTCAATAGCACAGATCTCCGCCGGATCAATATTTGAGATAATCACCTTCTCTAGGAAATGCACCTTCCGATTCTCCTCGGGGGCCACTCCCAGGGCAAACTTACTCAAGGCATCTGCTTCCGCGTTCTCTTCCCTCGGGATCGCCTCGATATCAAAGCTTTTGAAGCTTCCCTTCAAAGTCTGCACCTCATGTAAATATTTCTTCATTGTCGGGTTCTTAGCTTCATAGTTCCCCTGGACTTGATTTACAACCAAGCTAGCATCGCATTTCACCTTTATATGGTCGACCCCCGTACCCTTGGCAATCTTAAGGCCTGTGATGAGAGTCTCATACTCCGCTTCGTTGTTGGTGGCTTTGAATGTCAACGCCAAGGCATATCGTAGGGGCTCGCCTCCGCCGGGCGGTATCAATATGAATCCTGCCCCCGAGCCTTCTACACTCGATGGACCATCAGTGTACATCTCCCAAGTATTCTCCTCATTTGGCTGTTCTGGCTGCTGTTCTATTGTCGGGACTTCCTCCATGGTTGCCCCCTCTGCGGGACCCGTTACTTCCAGATCGGGTGCCGTAGACTCAGCTATAAAATCTGCCAATGCCTGGCCCTTAATAGCGGTTCTCGGAGCAAAATGAATGCGGAATTCCGTCAGCTCGATGGCCCATTTTACCAATCTCCCCGACGCCTCCGGTCGGTTCAAAAAGTGTTTCAGGGGCTGATTAGTCAGTACCGTGACTTCATGGGCATGGAAGTAAGGTCGCTGTTTTAGAGCGGCAATAATCAACGCGAAGAGATACTTCTCAATAGCGGGATAGTTTATTTCAGACTTGGCAAACGCCTTGCTTACATAATAGATAGGCACTTGGTTGCCCTTGACAACTTTAATCAAAACAGAACTAACAGCCACATCAGAAACAGCCAAATAGAGATAGAGCGGCTCGCCTGGAACTGGTTTCGCCAACGGCGGAAGGGTACGAAGGTGCTGTTTGAGTGCCTGGAACGCCTCCTCGCACTTGTCGGTCCATTCGAACTTCTTGTTGGCCCTCAGTACATCAAAAAATGGCATAGCTCGATCGCTCGCCTTAGACAGGAAGCGATTCATCGCGGCCAACCGGCCGTTCAGCACCTGGACCTCCCGATGAGTCCTCGGGGACTGCATCTCCTCGATTGCTCGCAGCTTCTCAGGGTTCACCTCGATTCCTCTCTGGCTCACCATGAACCCTAGGAACTTCCCCGAGTTCACCCCGAAAGCACATTTTCAGGGTTCAGCCGAACCTGATGGAACTTCATCCGCTCAAATGCCGCCGCCAAATTATGGACATGGTCTCCTGCCTGTCGGGACTTCACCAGCATGTCGTCCACATATGCCTCCATGGTTTTCCCCAGCATGTCCCCGAACAACTTGTTCACCATCCGCTGGTAAGTTGCTCCGGCATTGATCAATCCGAAGGGCATCACGTCGTAGTGGTAGACGTCGCTGTCGGCGTAAAAAGCTGTGTGGGGGGCATCCTCCTTCGCCATCTTGATCTGGTTGTACCCGGAATAGGCATCCATGAAGCTCAACAGCTCATGTCCCGATGTGGCATCCACCAGCTGGTCGATCCTTGGCAGCGGGTAGCAGTCCTTCGGGCAGGCTTTGTTCAAGTCGCGGAAGTCGACACACATCCGCCACTTTCCGTTACTCTTTCGCACCAGCACTGGGTTAGCCACCCAAGTCTGGAATCGGAGCTCCTTGATGAATCCAGCATCGAGCAGTCTGCCCACCTCCTGCTGGATTGCGATCCTCTTGTCTGCGCCCATCGGACGCCTTCTCTGCGCGATAGGCTTGATTGCGGGGTCTATCTTCAGCTCGTGCACTATCACGTCGGGGCTGATTCCTGGCATATCACTCGGGGACCAGGAAAACAACTCCTTAAACTCCTTCAAGAACTCGATCAACTCTCGGGCTCTTTCCTCCGACAAAGCAGAGCCGATCTTCACCTTCCTCTGAGGCCCATCGATCTCCACTTCCTTCAAATCCTCCATGGGGGCGGGACGCCAATACTCCTCTCGAGGATCGGTATCACTTTGAAGGACAGTCATGGCCTCCCTTCTTCTCCGTCGGGTGGCGTTAACATAGCATTTTCGCGATGCCACCTGGTCGCCCTTGACCTCTCCGACCCCGTTATCAGTCGGGAACTTCATCTTCTGGTGGACCGTCGAGGCGACGGCCATAAGAGGGTTGATGGTGGTCCTCCCGATGATCGCGTTGTATGCCCCCGCGGACTCCACGACGACGAAATCCACGTTTCGCCTCTCCATTTTCCAGCCACTACCAAACTCTACTGGTAAGGTAATCATTCCCAACGGGTAGGAAGTGGAGCCAGAGAATCCCACCATCGGGAAGTCCACCTGCGTCAAGTCCTTCTTCGTCTTTCCCATGGCTTCCAGAGCGTCCATGAAAAGAATATCGGAGGAGCTCCCTCCGTCTATCAAGATCCGCTTCATCTCGAATCCGTCCACGTCCAGGGTCACGACTAAGGCATTGTCGTGAGGGCTTTCCACGCCTACTAGATCCTCCGCCGAGAAAGAAATTACCATTTCCTCCTTCAGGGTCCACGACCGGGACCTTTTTCCTAGCACTACCGCGGCCGATATGCGGGAAGCGTAGTTCTCCCGAGAGGCAGAGGTATCTCCTCCCGCCGCCATTCCTCCATGGATGACGTTGATAGTTCCGCGCCTCTCTTTACGGGCACCTGAGCCCGAGGCCTCATGCTCGACCTTCTTCTTCTTCGGGGATCGGTCGCGGGACTTGGAACGGGATCGTGACCGACTTCTGGAACGGGATCGGCACCGCCCCTTCCCGACGAACTCTTTCAGCTTTCCCTTCTGGATCAGCTTTTCAATCTCCTTCTTCAGCTCCCGACAGTTCTCAGTGTCGTGACCATTGGCTCGATGGTAGCGACAGTAACGGTCAGGACGGCCTCCTAGGAATTCGCCTTCTTTCCTCGGGGGGTATCGAGCGAGACCTTGTCTGTCCATCACAGCTAACACAGAGGTCATCGAGCTATTGATGGGAACAGCCCGACCCTCTCGGTTGTCCTTCCTCGGAGGACGCTTGTCTTCTCTTTTATCGGGACGACCACGGTTCCTACTTCCCTCCGACTTGTCGCTCCCCTTTCGATCATCCGACAGCTTGGACGATGGCTTTCCTCTTCCCGACTTCGGGGGATCGAGTTCTCCAGCAGCAATCTTCGACTCCTGGACGTCGATTTGCTGTTTCACCCTTGCCTGCAGGGCCTCCATACTCCACACAGCCTTTGCGGCTACGCTATGCATTAGGTCGGAACCGTACGGAGCGCTCAAGTTCCGCAGGAAAGTGCGGATGGTCTCACCCTCCGAAATTTCTTCATCAATCTCCGCGGCACTGGCAGTGAATCGCTGGTAGTAGTATGCCAACGATTCGTCGGGCCTCTGCACCACCTGAGTCAAGGATCTCACGCTCTTCAGAAGACGCCTTCGACCTTGATACTGCTTGATGAAGCGATCGTGCATATCGGCCCAGCAGGTGATGCTTCCTGGAGGGAGGCTGAAGAACCAAGTCATGGCCCTTTCTCCCAGGGTTATCGGGAACAATGAGCATATGAGATCATCGTTCGATGTTCGTCCCATACAGGCCTGGACGTGCCTCTGCACATGGCGAACTGGGTCCCCCTCACCATCGTACTCCTTGATGGTCGGAATACCTAGCCCAGGCGGGGCTACGGTATCGATCAGCCGCGGCACGAAAGGATGGCTGGACCGATCCCTCCGTTCCGATGTCATCTGCTTCTGATCACCCATGCAGATGCTCACGATCTTCACCACCTGATCGGGGGTGATGGGGCCATTCAGGGGAATGGTCCTGTTCTGCACTGGTCCTGGGCCGTTGACCACGAACTTCTCCAGGTGTGCTGGTTCCTTGCCCTTATTCCTAAGCGGAACCTCCTGTTCCTCCGGGTCCACCCTCGGCTGGGGTGGTGGTAACTCTTCTCGCGGAGGCAACTCCTGCGGCCTCTCTCTAATCCAGCAAGGCCTCCATGGCGGCCAAGAACATGGGCATAGCCTCCGCTACTGCCTTGGCCAACTCCGAGTTCGAAGACGACCCTTCTTCCCTTCGCGGGACTCCTTCTCTTCCATGGCCCACTGGGTTTGGGGGAGCCTCATCTTCCTCCCTACGCGGGACATCCTGCCTGTTCGTCTCAGCGTCTCGAACTGAGACTTCATAGCCATCACCTTGCCCCCCTGTCTGGGAAAGAGCAGGGTTCTCACCTTGTTCAACAACGCGTTCCGGCAACGGGGAATTCACAGTTCCTACGGGACGAGCACTGCCAGCCTGAACCTGCTTCTTTTTGCCACCACCGACCATTGATCTGGTAGAAGCTATCTTGACTTTTCGTAAGCTTCCCACAGACGGCGCCAATGTAGGATCACGGGCGAAGCTCCGTTACGTCCTTGACGGAAAGCTTGGACTCCTGGGCTCCGTGTAATCCTGCAAAAGGGGATGACCTAGGTGGTGACCCAGAATCCCTCTCCGATGCTTAAATGAGTATGGTGATCAATGGGTGGTAAGCAAAAGAGTATAAGTTCGTCCTAGCCTAGCTTTTCTGAGGTAACCTCCTCCTTTATATAGGAGGGGAAGTTACTCAGTTACCTGTTACTGCGCCTGGCAGTTTTGCCCATGATTCCGTGTATCTCGCCACGATTCCGTATATCTCGGTTGGGATTCCATATATCTCGCCCCACGCTCCGCGTATCTTACCCGTACTTCCGCGTATCTCGGGCACGCCCTGCGTATCTTGGGGGAGATTATCTGTATTCTAACCATCTTTCCACTACTCTTATCTAGTAGGCGGGTTTCTCGGTCTTATCCTCTGATCACATGTCTCGAATCCTGTCGGGGACTCCAGAGTTGTCTCATTCTAGATCACCACCCAGGACCTTCAGTCTCTACAGGACAGGTCCAGCCTCTGCGGGGCTTTATTATCGGGGCCTTTACTAAGGCATATCGGGGCCTGCTCAGAGGCTTCTCATCGGGGGCATTCAGCTCATACATCGGGACCGTTAAAGTCGGGACCCTTCGTGCTGGGCCTCTGGGCCTTCCAGGCTTTCCTCGAGGCCCACTGGACCTACTCGCCGTCCATTGGCTGTTAACGGGGCTAACGATTACATCGGAACCCATCATATATATATATATATATATTGATAGTTAATATATTTTCAAATATTATATTATGAATCTATCCTTATTTCCAACTTATATGTCAGACCCTAAAATCTGACCTAAGGCGATTTACGTTTTGAAAACGTGCAATTTGAAAAGAGTCGCCACTAGTTAATTCTAAGGCTAACTAGAATCCTAAATTACCTAAGCGAATAACGAATTAAATACCTATGTATAAAATCGGTCTACGATTAGAAATTCGAGTTCGGGGGTTCTATTACGAATTAAAAAAATATAATTTTTTTAACTACGCCCTTTCGGTACTCAATCCGCTTAATTTGCCAATTTTATCGCTAATCAATTATAAATCGACTTTGAGCATGAACATCGATAAATTAAATAATACTAATAGTTATCGTATACAATTAAATCGACACGAACTATCATGACGAATATATAAAATTAACCTTTAAATAATCTAAACTAATAAAAAAAAATCAAACTATTTACGCCACATTAAATCCAATAGTATAACATTTATAAAAATAATAAAATAAACAATGTTGCAACATTTGGTTAATATCATATGTACATAGTTAAATTAAAAATCAACTTAATTATCCTAACACAATAATAATAAACAAATACCAAATAAAAAAGAATATTAAAATAATAAAAAAATTAAATGAAAAAAAAACTTTATGATGGGAACGTTACCTGACAAGGCTCCCGACCAGCAGAGGAGGTCACGACGTGGCTTCCACTGCGGGGCAAACAGCGTGGCTACGGCAGGTAGCTTCCGGGAGGGGGCGGCGGACTCGGACGGCCGGAGCGAGACGGGAAGGTACGGTGCTGAGGAGGTGACCGGGATCTGGACGCCTTCACGGAGAAGATGGTGATGCTGATAACCATCAATGATGGGTGTGGAGTGAGGCGCAGTGGTAGCAGGGATGGCCGCGACAGCAGGTGGAGGTGATCCGACGAGGAGGGTCGTCCTGTCATCGGCGTGAAGGTGCCGGTCCGGCGAGCCTGTCCAAGGGCGCTGCAGCGGCAGCTTGTCAAAGGCGGAGAGGAGGCGGAACACCGCGGGCGATAATCAGGTGAGACCCGAGTGGCTGGCTACGGACATGAGCCCGATCGGCGGGCGGGAAGTGCTCCGGCGAGCTTGCTGGTCGACGAGGGAGAGATTGAGAGGAGAGAGAGAAGAGAAGAGAAGAGAGAGAGAGAGAGAGGGTTTTTTAGCAGAAAAAAAAAATTTCACTAAAAGACAAGTCTGCACGGGATACGAGATCTGATGTATTATTCTTGATGTTGTGTATTTTTACATGTAAAAAAGGACCTTATTTATAGCTAAACTAGGACCCCTAAACTAGGAAAATAAAATCTGAAAAATATATGCATTTAATATTCCGAAAATATACATATATATTTATGTATTTCACCATAAATACACATAATATATTTTCTGAATATTTTACAATAAATAATGCATATACACTATCCTATTTTAAGTCAGTCCTATCTTTAGAAACTTCGCGACCTTCCATATTTAAATACTTCCTTTTTTTGACGCGTCACATATGACATTTTGAACGTGCTACGCGCGGACCAAAATTAGATGTTTACAGCTTGCCCCTCTTTGGGCGAATTCCCGTAGAACAAGTTCAATGGATTTCTCCAAAGATGAGTAAACACTAATTTTGGTTGGGAAATATATCTTCTTTTGAGTATTCGAATCTTCAAGGAAACCCCTGGCTTATTTCGGAAAGTGCAAAAAAGTAGAGCCTCTGTCGGCGGTGCCCCTGTTGGTGGTGCCTCTATTAGCGTGCCCCTGTTGGCGATGTAGAAAGTAGAACCTCCGTCGGCGGTGCCCCTGTTGGCAGTGCTTCCATTGGTAGTGCGGAAAAGTAAAGCCTCCAATGGCGTGCGGAAAAGTAAAGCCTCAGTTAGCGGTGCCCCTATTGACGGTGCCTCCGTTGGCGGTGCATAAAGTAAAGCCTCCAGTGACGTGCGGAAAAGTAAAGCCTCCAGTGGCGTGCAGAAAAGTAAAGCCTCCAGTGGCGTGCAGTAAAGTAAACCCTTAATCGGCGATGCCTCCAGTGGCGAGCGATAAGGAAAAGCCTCTAGTGGTGTGTATCGGAGAAGAGCCTCTAGTGGCGTCCGTTGGAGAAGTGCCTCTAGTGGCGTGACTTGCGAAGGCCGAATACTAAGGCTTCATTCGTCGGGGTTTACTCTCAGGAAGCTGGAAAACTTCAGATCTTGATTGTCAGTTGTGACTTGTAGGAGTAGACTGTAACAGTCCTACTCATCATTTGAGTGGTGACTTGCGAGAACAGACTGTAACCGTCCCGTTTGCCGTGAATTTGACTCGTAGGAACAGACTGTAACAGTCCTACTCGTCCTTGAATGGTGACTCGCGAGAACAGAATGTAACCGTCCCGCTTGCCGTGAAGTTGACTTTGGAAGACGCTGTGTCGTAGAAAATACGCTTGCGCATGAGTGTTTGTCCCTAATTTTTGCCTAAATTGTGCAAGGTGCGACAACCTAGCGGGATCTTTTTTTCTCTATTTTTTTTCCTTCTTTTTTTTTTTTGAGAATTTCTCTTTTTTCTCTCCTTTTGCCACGGTCGATTGAGAGATTTTCGACCGTACCCCTCGGTTTTTTATTTTCTCTCCTTTTGCCATGATTGCAATTTCTGAACTTGCAACCATGCCTCTCATTTCCTGATTTTGCCTAGGCCGCCCTTTCGGGTTTTCAACCTAGCAGAAGCACTCTTTATTTGATAGCCGATTAAACGGTGGCTTTGACCTGTACTTTATTTTCCGCCTCGATGCGGGAGTATTTGTAGCCGTTTGGAGGGTGGTTGTGACCCTTTTCTCTCCGTCTTCAATGTTGCGGGAGCTCTTTTGATTGTAGCCATTTGGTGGGTGGCTGTCGCCCTTCATTCCTCGTCTCTGATCTGGGAAACACTTTTTGTACGTACCCATTTCAAGGGTGGTTGTGACCCTTTCACTTAATACCCGCCGTTGATGCTCCGAGAGCGCTCTTTTGATTGTAGCCGTTTAGAGGGACGACTGTGACCCTTTCTTTTGTTTTCCCGCCCTCACCGGGTTCGCGGGGTCACTCTTTTATTTGTAGCCGTTTGGAGGGTGGTTGTGGCCCTTTCACCTATTTCCCGCTTTTGATGATGCAGGAGCGCACATTATCTGTAACCATTTGAAGGGTGGCTGTGGCCCTTTCTTTGTAGTCGTTTTAGGGATGACTTAGACACATTTTATTTGTAGTTGATTTAGGGACAACTATGACCCTTCTATTTCTTCACTGCTCTCACAAAATTGCATGAGCACTCGCTTTATTTTTATCGGTAGCCAATTAAAGGGCGGCTGTGACCCTAAAGAAAATGATTTTTTTTGCTTTTTTTTTTTTTAAGAAAATTTAACGAAAATAATCAACAATAATTATGTACATTCCCCTAGTGGCAGATTGAAAATTACAAATTCTCGGAACATCTTCTGGAGAAAGACTCGGCTGATCAAGTTAACATATGCCGATGTAGATGCCCTAGACTCACCCTATGACCAATTGATAACATAGGCAATGATTTCTTCTCCTGGCTTCTCAAGTGCCCTGGGTATTGCCCGATCTCATATGGGGATGCCCAACGTTTAACACGAACGTATGACTTGGTTGAGGATCACACATAGATGACGTAGAGTTTGACTAGACAGGTCACGTATGAAAATTGTCTGGAATATCTGGGAAAACTCGGCGGTTGACCTCAGAACGGTCGGCGATCAAAGGGCCGTGCGCGAGATGTGCTCTTTAGGGGCCTTGATTTGGATGATTATCCGAGCCGCAAAATGAGTAAGGAAAAAACTCAAATTTCAGTGATAGAATTGATCACAACTTCTCTTACCTGGGGGCTCGACATCTTTAATGGCAATTTTCTCCATATGTGAATGGACTTTCTGCATGTTCCGATTTTTTTCTCCATCTGGCGGTTGTGCTCGATCTGAACGGGAGATGCCATTTGATTACCACTGGACGGTTTAGACCTTACCGTAAAATGAATGTACGGCTTGGTTTGGGGACGCGTATGAATTCCACACATGGTAGGTGGAATTTTGGCATGGAAGTTCTTTGAAGCAGCCACGTTTCATGTGGTTGCGACCTCGTTGAAGTGGTCGTCTGATCTGCAAAAAGAGTAGGGACACTCAAATCTCAAGGAAAAAATCAAGTACAATTCATCATACCAGAGTGTTGGATATCCCGAGTGCGCAATTTGTTCTTCGTGCAACTGGATGGCTGCACGTTCTTTTTATGTTCCCCCATTTGGCTGACACCAATCGTATGTACCAGATACCTATCCAAGGGTACCTGAAAAGACCAAACACGAAAGTTAGTATAAAGAATAAAATAAGTCATGCGTGATTTTTTGGAAAACTTCTAATGTCATTCATTTCATAATTTTCATTGCATTTCAGAAGGAATCAAAATTTATGATCTAAGGTGTTTTGCACTAGCTTGGACTTTACTGAATTCGCTGAGTGCACTATCTGGCTCGAACGCAGGACAGATGCTCAAAACAAAGTTTTTTTTAAAAAGGTTTTCTCGTCCTTTGTTTAAACTCGAATAGTCGCACTCAACTGCACAGTTAAACTATTTTCTCAGAAAATAGAATCAAATCTCTTTTTTAAAACGCTAGCTTATGCGAATGTTGAAATGACGATCTTGCCGAAAAAGTGCAATACACCTTGGATAAAAAAAAATGAATGACACTTTGAATTTTTTTAAAAATGCTCATGCATGCTCAATAGTTAAAATTCTACTGTTAAAATATTTTACCATTTACAACAATTTACCTAAAGGGTACATATGGATTGCATGTACGAAATGAAAAATCCAGGTAAAGTTTTTTTTTTATAAAAGGAGATGCAAATGCAATGCATGTTTTGGAATTAAAAGTTCAACAACTAAGAGAAGATTTACAATCTATCTAAAACATATTTTTTTCTAATACAATGCCTATGAGATGTACATGGGATGAAAGTTTTATTGCTAAGAAACTTACAAGCTACCTAAAATTTTTTTGTTTTTCGTTTTTTTAAAAGAAAAAAAAAATCAATGCATCCTAGGTGCTCAAAATAAAAAATCTAGGTGAAAAGTTTTTTTTGAAAAGAATGCATATGAGATGCACAAAAAATAAGATGCAAACTAAAAAATAAAAGTTCTACAACTAAGAAAAAGAAATACAATTTACCCCGAAAGGTTTTTTTTTTCCGAAAATAATGCATATGAGATGCACGCCTTTAATTAAAAGTTCAGGTAAAACGTTTTTTTTAAAAAACAAAGAGCCCTAAAACTAAGAGAGTTTACGATTTATCTAAAAAGTTTATTTTAAAATTAATGCATATTGGATGCATTATTAAAAATAAAACAATTCAGATAAAAAGTTTTTTTTTAGATGTTGCATATGGAATTAGAAGCTCTAATAGCTAAAGAGGAATTACAATTTTTCTAAAATGTTTTTTTGCATGCGCGACGAGCTAGCCAAAATCACAACTTACCTGAAGAGTTTTTTTAAGAAAAAACAAATAATGCGTATGAAACGTAAGTTTGAAATAAAAAAAATTCAGGTAAGAGGTTTTTTTTTAAAAAAAAACAATGTATACAAAATGCATGTTCGGGAAGAAAATTTATAAATGACTAACTACTTAGCTGATTTTTTTTTTTTTTAATGAAGTTAGATGAATGCATGAGAATAAAAGTTACATAGTTTAAAAAACACTTACAGTTTTCCTGACAACCCTTTTTTACAACAAAAAAAACAAGGATAAAACACAACATGTTAGGGGGTAAAAAATGTGTGGCTTTGCTCTATAAGGTAGGTTCCACTGATAGGTTCCCGACAAGGTGGTTTCCTCACCCCATCATAGGGATCATAAGACCTTCACAAGCGAGTAGAGTTTTTCCGAGCCGTACCGGCGGCCCAGCCGCTCCGGTCGTACCGTACTAAACCTCCGGGGTTCCTAGTCGCCCTGGGTTTTAGGCGTTTTGGTGGTGTGTGCGAATTTAATCAATGCCACAAAAAAGAAAATGTTAGTTAATAACTCCAAAAATCTGTACCTTCACACAAAAAATCAAAGTTAGAATGGTGAATATAATAAAATATAAAAACTCAAAAAGCATGGTAATAAGCGAATATAATGAGCCCGAACCCTCAGTTTCTTCCCCAGCAGAGTCGCCAAGGCGATTTACGTTTTGAAAACGTGCAATTTGAAAAGAGTCGCCACTAGTTAATTGTAAGGCTAACTAGAATCCTAAATTACCTAAGCGAATAACGAATTAAATACCTAGGTATAAAATCGGTCTACGATTAGAAATTCGAGGTCGGGGGTTCTATTACGAATTAAAAAAATCTAATTTTTTTAACTACGCCCTTTCGGTACTCAATCCGCTTAATTTGCCAATTTTATCGCTAATCAGTTATAAATCGACTTTGAGCATGAACATCGATAAAATTAAATAATACTAACAGTTATTTTATACAATTAAATCGACACGAACTATCATGACGAATATATAAAATTAACCTTTAAATTAATCTAAACTAATAAAAAAAATCGAACTATTTACGCCACATTAAATCCAATAATGTAATATGTATAAAATAATAAAATAAACAATGTTGCAACATTTGGTTAATATCATATGTACATAGTTAAATTAAAAATCAACTTAATTATCATAACACAATAATAATAAAAAAAATACCAAATAAAAAAGAATATTAAAATAATAAAAAAAACAAATGAAAAAAAAACTTTACGATGGGAACGTTACCTGGAAGGCTCCCGACCAGCAGAGGAGGTCACGACGCGCCTTCCACTGCGGGGAAAACAACGTGGCTACGGCAGGTAGCTTCCGGGAGGGGGCGGCGGAGTCGGACGGCCGGAGCGCAGGCACGGTGCTGAGGAGGTGACCGGAATCTGGACGCCTTCACGGAGAAGATGGTGATGCTGATGATCATCAATGATGGGTGTGGAGTGAGGCGCAGTGGTAGCAGGGATGGCCGCGACAACATGTGGAGGTGGTCCGACGAGGAGGGTCACCTGTCATCGACGTGAAGGTGCCGTTCCGGCGAGCCTGTCCTGGGGCGCTGCAGCGGCAGCTTGTCAAAGGCGGAAGGAGGCGGACCACTGCTGGCGATAATCAGGTGAGACCCGAGTGGCTGGCTACGGACGGGAGCTCGATCGGCAGGCGGGCAGAGCTCCGGCGAGCTTGCTGGTCGACGAGGGAGAGATTGAGAGGAGAGAGAGAAGAGAAGAGAGAGAGAGAGAGAGAGAGAGAGAGAGAGAGAGAGAGAGTTTTTTAGCAGAAAAAAAAACCTTTTCACTAAAAGACAAGTCTGCACGGGATACGAGATCTGATGTATTATTCTTGATGTTGTGTATTTTACATGTAACAAAGGACCCTATTTATAACTAAACTAGGACCCCTAAACTAAGAAAATAAAATCTGAAAAATATATGCATTTAATATTCCGAAAATATACATATATATTTATGTATTTCACCATAAATACACATAATATATTTTCTGAATATTTTACAATAAATAATGCATATACACTATCCTATTTTAAGCCAGCCCTATCTTTAGAAACTTCGCGACCTTCCATATTTAAATACTTCCTTTTTTTGACGCGTCACATATGACATTTTGAACGTGCTACGCGCGGACCAAAATTAGGTGTTTACATTATAGATATATAGTTACCTATTAATAAAATTTAAAAATGGCAAACTATATCTCTAATTAATGTGGCCGAAATTTTTAAAACTTGGTGACCAAGAAAATTAAAAAATTTACCTAGAATACTCCTAGGGTTTTCGGCACAAACATTCAAAGTTGGAAAAGTTGTCAAATTTTAAGATCAAACTCTAACTTGATCATCAATTCAAAAGGTGTTCTTGATAAAACTCATGGTGTTCTTAAATATTATGAACATCAATCTTAAATTCGAACATAAAATTTGGTTTTGATCTATAAAAACATGTAAATTTCGAAAATTTTAAGTTGTTAAAGATTAAACACATGAAATTTACTTAAAAATTTCGGATTATTCATGGTGTTCATGAAAATTTCGGATTTTTTAAAACTCAAGAACATCAGTTTATAAAAAATTTAAGAACTCCTAACCATGCTCTGATACCACTGTTGGATTACGGAGATGTAATACTAGAGAATGCTAAACGTGTACTAGCAAGAAATCTAATCTACGCAGCGGAATTAGTACACATACCTTTTAGTTTTCCTGCCCAAGAACGATGTGGAGGGAGTCTGATCCTCCGGTCGGAACCACGAGCAAGTTCATCGTTAGAAGAAGTCCCACGCGATGTAGCTCCACAACAAGACCTCTGATCGATTCTTCAACGGAGATGGAACCTCAGACCAGATGTGAAGGTGCCGAAATTTAACTAAGGGAAACAAGTGTTCTCAATGGATATCCTTGTTATTATGAATGAGTGAATAAACCCTTAGCAGACACCCATATATATATAGTATTGGTGGAGTTTCCAAATGGCAACTCCAACCAATGTGGTATAGGGTGGCCGACCGAATTGCATGTATAAGGGGGAGGCCAAATTTTGGGCCTCCCTTGTCAATTACTAATTGGATTTGGCCCAATTAGCCCAGATTGACAATTACCTAATTAACTTAGGTAATTCCCTTAATTAACGGGCTCCTATTACGGCGCCACGTCACCATATGCTAACAGTTACTCTCTTCGCATCTGATTGGATCACTGATGTTGCATTATTTCACTGTTGCATTCAAGGTCTCTTTCTATCTCTCAGTATTTCATTATCACATGCCACAGTCTGATATTAGAGAATAACATGGTTACTATTTTTTCCTGCTAATCGAGCTTGTTTGTACAGGTCCAACTTGTATGCGTTGGACGCAAGTAAATGAGTGGAAAATAATAAACTCGAGATGAATGCAGTTTGTAGTAGCTATTGGTATAATTGATTTATATATAATTCATAATTTTTTTTCTAGTGAAGAAATTTCTATCAATTATATAGTTTTTTGTTCTATTATTCTTTCTTTGAGTAAACATTTTTTTCCATTGAATAAATTTCATCAGTTATATAGTTTTTTTGTTATATTATCCTTTCTTTTAGTACAATTTTCTAAAGTAATTTGTTGGGTGTAAAACTTACAATTTTGTATTGTTAGGGTGCAATGCTTAATTTGATTATTTTGTAAGTGTAACCGACACTATAAGTGAATGAGGGGATTTTGATTAAATCTAAAGCTCCATGTGGATGATAGAGAATAGTGACATGTACGTAACTCACCAAGAAATTGACATGGACTAATTAAATTGAGTTATTTAAACACATATGAGTGAAAAAATGAGGTAAAAAACTTACTTGTCAACATATTGTTAAATACATTTGAATTATATTATATATATAGATATGTTTTGTTTATATATATATTTTGTAACTAGTTATTAACGCGTGCGTTGCACGCGTATCGGTCGTCTAAATTTCAAGATATATAATTTATGTTAAGCTTTCTAATATGATGATATTTAATTAATACATGGGCAACTTGAAGGGCTGGGAGAAAAAAAGAACGACACAATGTAATTCACAACGAAAAAAAATAGAAAGATGATAATTACGTACAAAATTAACTATTGTTTCCCATTACGGTACTAAATTAGCTTTACATGTATATATATTTACAGTTAGAACTAATAATGAGTTACATCGCGTATGACGTGGGTTATTAACGACAAAGTTGTATCCAACTCATCAACTTGAGGAGTGAAGAATGTAAACCCGTACTTAACCACTTAGAGTAATTAGTGGAACAGTTTGACCTATACAAACGTAACTATACACGTTCCATGCAATTTTATACCATAATACCAACAAAAATTGATTTAACGCCAAAGGAAAATTCAATTATTTAAAATCAATAGTTTATACTTGACTTTACATTAATTATTTATTTAAATACTAATTAGGTTGTACACAATTTGATTAAATTGACAAATGGAAGAACTAAATTAATAGTTCGAGACCCTAAATGATGAACGATGAGTAACATGTTATCCGTAAAAGGTCAAAATTCAAGAACCTTTGTTGACACATATAAAAAAAAATCTCAACATGTACTCTAAGTGTACACGAGTTGAATACATATCATAATTTGGGGGTGACTCGAATTTATAGGTATATTGCATTAAGAAGTTAATGATAATTAATGTAACATGTAAGTTAAGTGAATTAGCAAAAAAATTAATGCAATTTAACTAATGAAAATTTTAGTCAAACTTCAGGAACTACGGTTGATCCATGTTTTGATAGGTTATATGAGTTGGCAAGTGACTGATTTATGCGATACAAAAATGTCAAAGGGCGGAACATCCCCAAATCTGTGATATGGTAAATGAAACAATGCATGCACCCGGCATTTGCACATATTGAATGCATATCATATGTTAAGGATGACTCTAATTGATGGATTTAGATCTCCTGCCCACTCTTCATGCCCCAGATTGTGCCTCACCATTTAGATTTTGACACGTGTCCATAAATTTAATTTTCCTTCTAGGTTTCACAAATCTCAGTAGGGTTTTAGAGAAAAAAAAAACCACAAAATACACACGTGTCAAAATCTTAACGATGAGACACGATCTAGAACAAGAAGAGTGGGGCAGGAGATATGCATCCCTAATTGATAAGTTTATTGGATTGAGAATTTAATAATAACTACAACGACATGTCAATTAAGCGAACTTAAAAAATAAAAATAACAAAATTTAACGAAATGATTTTTAAGTAATAGTAAAGATAAATAGATGAGTTTCAAAGATAATAAAGACTAAATCATCAATTTTTATAAAATTATGGGAACTAAATATTATTTAATAATAATAATAATAATAAAATTAAAAATGTTGAAAAGGTACCTATTAGGAGTGAGGACAACATTCACATTTTATATTGGTATAAAGATAAATGCACGAATATTTACATGCCAAATATGAACACAATACAGTCCTCCCTCCGAAACGTCCAGTTACTAATTTTCCTATTCTCCTTCCTCAAATTCCGCTGCATATTAATGCTCTCTCAACCACGCCAATCAATGCCTTCCGATTTTCAAAGCCTCACCGGTGCCGGCGCCACCACTAGGAAGCCGCGCCGAACCGCTGCTATCCGGCCCTGCAGCCTCTGCTCGCTGGCGATCTCCGTGGCAATCCCCGTTACCCTCACCACCGCGATAATCCTTCAGTTCGGGGCAGGCCGGCGGTACCAGAAGCTTCTGGAAACGCCGTTCTGGCTCCCTCCTATATGGCTTCTCCATGGTTGCTCGGTGGCGTCGGCGACCCTCATGGGGCTCGCCAGCTGGATGGTGTGGAGCCACGGCGGGTTTAACTTGGACTCGGAAGCTCTGCCCCTCTACGTCGCACAGGTGTCGCTGGCGATCGTTTGGGATCCTCTGGTGCTTGTGATCGGGTCGGCGCCGGTCGGTTCCGGGTTCTGCGTGTTGAATTTGGCGACCGTCGTGGCCTGTTGGTGGAGTTTCTGGAAGGTGGATCGTCTTGCTGCGAAGATCGTCCAAGTCTGCGCTATTTGGGCTGCGTTTCTTACCGTCGTCACTCTTAAGCTTTGCTTTCTCCCGCTTTAATAATTATTATGTTTTTCGTTTATTTACAGTGCAGAAACCGCACATCATAAGCCAACAAGTCCTACTAGAAATAATAATAATAATTAATCATTCATTCAATAAACTTACTTATACCATCCACAATGTTTTACATATTTCTTATATTCATATAAGCTATTTATATGTTGGGAAAAGTTAATCTTAAGGCGACTGAAAATCAGTCGAAGGTAGAGCCGTTAATCAACTTCATGGAGATACCACCTGTCATACATTGAGAGATTGAGTGGAGATACGAATCTCTATGAAATGCATCATGTTGGGATCAAAATGACGTGACCTCAAACTTCACGGAATGGACTTCTAGACTTCGCCTTGGACGTAGCTCTCTCGAGGATTTGATTTCCTCCGGGAGACTTTTAAGGTCGAGCACCTAAAAAGCTGTGGATGGTCCATGATTCCACTTCGAAACTTAAGTTAGTAATGTATTTGAGAGTGTAATATATAAGTATTCAGCGCAGATTGATTTTAATTGAGGAGATAACCCCCTATTTATAGGGAGAAGTTTACCAACTTTGTAGAGGCGGCTACTGGCCTCTGATTGGTTGCCTAGGGGCGGCAATCATCCCTTTGTGATTGGCTGATAGAAGCGGTTGTCAGTCAGCTGGTGACAAGCAGGTCGCCACCTCATGTTTACTTCGGAGGAAGGTTTTCCTTTTAAGCAGGTGACAAGTAGGTCGCAACCTCACCTTTACTTCGGGGGAAGGTTTTCCCTTGGAGACGGTGGGAAGCAGGTCGCCACCTGTCTTTACTTCGAGGGAAGGTTTTCCCTTGGAGACGGTGGGAAGCAGGTCGCCATATGTCTTTACTTCGAGGGAAGGTTTTCCCTTGGAGACGGTGGGAAACAGGTCGCCACCTGTCCTCTAGAAGCTTCTCTAAGTCTCCATAGTCGACCAGTCATTCTTTTGAAGTCGACTTCTTCATGATCGATAGTCGTCCTTTTATCTCCAAATGGTTGGAATAAACAAGAAAGGTCGTCGACTTCCTCTCCTCGCCCTGAAAGCGTACTCGACCTGTCACCTGTAGGAAATCACCATAGACCAAGAACGTACATACATAGTCGGGTTTATTTATAACCCAACACATCCAATGGCTCTTTATTCGACTGAAAAATCAGTCACTTAAGATTAGCTAATCCCTTATATGTTTTAAAGAATACATATACTTAAGTAATGCTTAAATAATATTAGGTCTTCAATGGTATTACTTAATCATATTACTTAAATATATTTTATTATTGAATCTCACCTACAAATCTTAAAAATTAACTAGCATTAATTGTATTTGAAATTGTTCGTTTGCTATTTATTTACTGCAATTAAAGATGTTGGATATCTCCGTGGGCTTTGCAAGCTGGCCTTCTTGTTTGTTTAAGCTTGTTTGGGCTTGTTCTGGCCCATTTGGGCTTCTTTGTATTGTTTTTGGGATTGTTTGTTTAGTTTTATTTTATTTTGGGTAAATTACTTCATGTTGTATAAATTGTGGGGTAGAACCTTGCTCTTTGTGAGTTTAGGGTTCCCTTTAGTGTGTATATATGGGATCAGAGCCCAGATGAATGAATGCTCTGAGATCATCCGCAAGTGACGTTTCTTTTCTCTTCTTCTCTCTAAACTTTTTAGGGTTAGGTTTTACAAATTTAATATTGTATCAGAGCACGATGAAGGCTGATCTTCGTCTTGTCTCGATCTTTTGACGCTTCTGTTATCCCGTTCTTGCGATTCTCACCGCGCCTTGCTGTCTTTTGTGATTCTGGTGCTCTGCTCCCTTGGTTCCTCAATGCGTCGTTTCGTCTTCCTTGAGAATCAGAACAAGTGCTTCTTCTTTTGGATCGTGGTGTGACGATTCGTTCTTGTTCTGCGTTGTGTTGATTGCAAAGGATCTTTCTTTTTGTTCTCTTCAAGGAATCATACCCGCGATTCTTTTTCCTGGCTACTTCAACCATGAGCGATTCAAGCAATCCTCAGGACGATATAAAAAATCCTGGTCAGTTAATAGATCTTACACTAACTAAAGGTATGGAGAATCTCAATCTTTCATCTGAGATTCATCCTTTTCATTCTTTGTATCTCCATGCATCGAATCATCCTAGACAAGTTGTTGTTTCTCGATTGCTAACTAGTCCTAAGGATTATACCTTGTGGTGTCGTGCTATGAAAATCATTCTCTTAGGAAAGAACAAGCTAGGGTTTATCACTGGTTCTTGTGAGCGATCCTCTTATGATGCTAGGGTTCACCACTTATGGGATATTTGCAATGCTATTGTTACTGGGTGGCTGATCAATTCTTTTTCGAAGGAGATTTCTAGTGGTATTATGTATGATGACACTACCAGTGCAGCTTGGAAGGAATTGAAAGAGCGTTTTGATAAGGTGAATGGTTCTCGTATCTATTAGCTCCATCGTGAAATAGTTACTGCAAGGTAGGGACTTGATTATATCTACGTTTTCTATACCAAGCTTCGCAACCTATGGACAAAGTATGACACGTCTTTTGCTTTGCCACACGTGGAGGGTGAAGCATTCAAGAAAAATGTTGAGCATAAAGAAAATAAGAGACTCATTCAATTTCCGATGGGACCTAATGAGACCTATTATAATATTCGTAGCAATCTCCTTCTTTGGGTTTCATTACCAAGTCTGAATCTAGCATATGGGATGCTTATCCAAGAAGAAGGACAAAAAGATGTTTCTGGCTCCTTGAATGCAGATGGGAGTTCTTTTTCTACAAATTTGAATGCAGGATCTGATAAGTCCCAGAAGTTTGCCAACCCAAAATTGGAATGCGACTTTTGCCACAAGAAAGGGCATACTATTGACAAGTGCTTCGCAAAAGGATGTGATTTCTTTAAAATGAAAGGACATGTTAAGGATAACTGATTCAAGTTGAGGGATATGCAGAAATAAAAGGGCCTAATTAAGGAAAATAATGCCTCCTCTATTTCAAACAGTGGTTCTGATGCTAGTTCTGCTTCAAGTGCTGGTAATGCTTAGGGAGGGTCACTCTATTAGAAGTCCAGTTTGAGTGGCTACTCTAGAGGGCAGAAGGCAGCAGCTTAACCACTCCAGGTGCCACCACTTCTAGTGATCAGCAAATTAATGCAAATGGTATGAATTCTTTCATTTCTCATACAAATAGTAGTGAATTCAGGATCCTTGATAGCGATGCCGACAACCATATGACAAACAATTTGAATTGGATTAGGAACAAGATAACTATTTCTAATTCTAATGTTCAATTACCTAATGTTTCTTCTAAAATTGTTGTTATTCGGGATTTTCATATAAATGATGGTAAAAAATTGCAGGATGTTCTTTAAGTTCCTGAGTTCAAGCATAGTTTGATATCAGTTTCTAATTTGACACATGACTTGAACTGTTCTGCAATTTTTTCACCTAAAACTGTTGTGCTATAGGACCTCTCAAATGGGAGGGTCTTGGTTAGTGGTAATGAAGATTTCAGACTGTATTTCCTCAACACCAACATTACCAAGAGTAACCCTGTTGTTTTTTATGTTGCCAATAATGATAGTTTTTTGCTATAGCATCATAGATTTGGTCATGCATCTATGCAATCTATGCAGTATGTTGACTGCTGTTGGGATCAAGTTGACGTGGCCCACGACTCCTGGTAGTGGACTTCGAGGTCTCGCCTTCGATTAAGTCTTTTAGGTATTTATGTCAACATCACCGGGTACTTAGTTTCCTTTTGAGTATTTGGTGGGCGAGAACCTGAAAAGAGGGTGGGGATTTGCCCCTGATTTCACTCCGAAACTTAAGTCAATGATGAAATATGAGAGAATACTTTAAGAAGTATTTCATTAGGATTTAAAGTAATGAAAGTGCACCCCTATTTATAGGGAGATATTTTACCGACTTTAAGTGGCGGCAGCTATGCTTTGATTGCCCGTCTAGTGGCGGTGGCTGCCTTTTTCTGATTGGTTGAGGGGGACGGTGGAATGTCAGTAGGTGTCAAGCAGGTTGCCACCTCATCCTTTCTTAATGTCGAAGGTTTCAGTAACCAGGTGACAAGCAGGTTGCCACCTCCGTTTTACTTTTAGAGGGAGGTTTCCTCGGTCCTAAAGGCGGCGAGCAGGTCACCAACTGGTACCTCCTCCTTAGGAGAAAGGGTTTTCTTCGAAGTGGCAAGAAGGTTGCAAGATGGTACCTCTTTCTTAGAGGGAAGGGTTTTCTTGATAGCACTGGGCCGCCGACTCGACTCATACCTTAAGAGGGAGAGTCTTTGAGTAGACTCGTCTCCGTTCTTCAGGCGTTTGTCTCTTTTTATATCTGTGTCGAACACTTGTTCTGTCTTCTCATTCTGAACGTAAGTAGTCGTCGACTTATCTTTTAGAAATCTCGACTCAGACATACCCGAATTTAACATTCTCAACCCATCTAAGATTATCTCGAATCATATCCCAACACTTGCCCCCGAGACATAAGCCATTAGTCTTATTTTAATAAAGGGGAAAGGGTTGTGTCTAGTACCTTTTTATGATGAGATGCGAACTTTGTCCTTCTATCTTCTTCCCGGACAACCGTTGAGTTTTGATAGTGTAATTGCGTCTCATTGCCTTTGTTGGCCTTAAAGAGTCAATGAGTCAGTATTATGACTGATCTCCTTTGTAGATGGCGACTTTTGGAAGTCAGGGAGTCAGTATTATGAATGATCTCCTTTGTAGATTGCGACTTTCAAAAATCCTGGAGTCAGTATTATGACTGATCTCCTTGATCGTCGCCGACTATATGGAGTCGAGGAGCCAGTATTATGACTGATCTCCATTGTAGATGGCGACTTCCAGAAGTCGGGGAGTCATTATTATGACTGGTCTCATTGATTGTCGCCGACTATATGGAGACGAGGAGTCAGTATTATGAATGATCTCCTTTGTAGATGGCGACTTTCGGAAGTCGGGGAGTCAGTATTATGACTGATCTCCTTGATCGTCGCCGACTATATGGAGTTGAGAAGTCAGTATAATGACTGATCTCTTTTGTTGATGACGACTTTCGGAAGTCCGAGTCAGTATTATGACTGATCTCCTAGATCGTCGCCGACTATATAGAGACGAGGAGTCATGTGAACACATCAAGAGGAAAGAAATCATATCTTTATTCATCACTTTATTGTAATAGAAATACATGAAAGGGTTTCTAGACGTAGAATTTCTTCAGGTGCTTTGCATTAAAAGTCATGTTGAGGCGTTGTCCTTGAGGATCCTCTAATTTGTATGCGTTGGGACATGGTACATCGATAATGATATAAGGACCTTCCCATTTCGGCACCATTTTTCCTCTTTGCTCGGCTGTTAGAAACCCGTTTCTTCGTAGCACCTTCTCGCCCAGGAAGAATTGTTGTCACCCAACTTTCCGGTTAAAATACCTAGCGGTGGCGAGCTTCATTCTTCCTTGAGTTTCTTGAGAAGCCCATTTTTTCTCGTCGACTAAATCCAAATCGATCTTCCTTTGTTCCTCATTTTGATCGGCTCTATACGTGGAGACTCTTTGAGAAATATTGGCTACCTCTCTGGGCGATACGACCTCCGATCCATAGACCACGCTGAAAGGAGTTTCGACAGTGGCTCTCTTGGGTGTGGTTCTGAGTGCCCACGGTACTTGGTCTAGTTCCTGAACCTAATTTCCTTTCAGAGTGGCCACCCTCTTCTTTAATCCGTTAATGATCATTTTATTCGCCGCCTCGATTTTCCCATTCGTTTGTGCGTGATGGACAGAGCCATACCGATGATTGATAAGAATCTCATCACAAAAGTCGGCAAGTTCGTCGCTGGCGAATTGGGGACCATTATCGCCAATGAGGATATTTGGCACTCCATATCGGCATATGATTTGTTCACGGATGAATTTTATCATCTAGAAGGTAGTCATTGACGCCAAAGCTCTGGCTTCTATCCATTTAGAGAAATAGCCGATGGCGACCACGATATGCGTTCGCTGACCTGTCGATTTGGGAAAAGGCCTTATGAGGTTGATTCCGCATTGCGTGAAGGGCCAAGCGATCATCATCGGCATGAGTTCCCGGGTGGTCTTGTTATTCTTGTAGCGTAAACTTGACAGGCGGGACAGGTTTGCACGAGCATAATCGCCTCTTTATGCATTGTTGGCTAGTAGAATCCCTGTCGTAAGGCTCTTAACACCAAAGTTTTGGCTCCTTCGTGACATCCGGCGTCGCCTTTATGTAAATCTTCCATAATCTTCTCCGTTTGTGGGGCGGCTATACATCGGAGATAAGGCGTGGAATATCCTCTTTTGTAAAGGTACACATCCAGGATCGCGAATCGTCCCACCATTCTCTGGATTTTAGTCGCCTCCAACGAATCTTCTGGGGGGTTTTCTAGTTCCAAGTAGTTATGGATGGGAGTTATCCATGAGTCGGGGGCTTGGATATTAAGGACCTCTGCCCCTACCTCCATAGCTGAGTAGAGAGAACACTCGACGAAGTGTACTGGTGCGGGAAGGGTGCCTCCCCAAGTAGATTTGCTAAGGGCGTCGGCTTCTTGGTTATTTTCTCGAGGGATAGCCTCTATTAGAAATGAGGCATGTCTCGCACAAGTCGCCGCTCTTCTTCTGCATATTCCTTCATGTTCTCCCCCTTAGCGATGTAACTTCCATTTGTCTGATTTACGATCAATTCGGAATCGCATCGCACTTTTAAATTCTCAATTCCCATACCTTTGGCTATGCGAAGGCCTGTAACTAGGGCTTCATACTCTACTTCTTTATTGGTAGCTCGAAAGGTTAGGGCTAATGCATATTTAAGGGGCTTTTGTAAGCATGTGGTGATGGGCGCCGTAATTGGTAGCCCATAATATGTATAGTTTACCTAGGGAAGTTAGGTACATGTCACATTAGGGTAATTGGGCTAGACCCAAATCCCAATTGACATGAGATACCCAAAATTGGGTCTCCCTATGCATTGTGGCTGGCCGAAATATTGGAGTGGGCAAAGTGGACTTTTGTCCACTTTGCTCCTCCTATAAATACATGGTGTTAGGGGATTTTTAGGGTTAATCACTATTTCCTCATTAGAGTGTTTTAGAGGGAAAAAACCTCCACCGCACACAAGGGTTTCAGCCGAACCTATCCACCACAAAAGGGTGTGTTGGATTACGGGGACGTAATACTACGGAATGCTAAACGTGTACATGCAAGTAAACTAATTACGCAGTGGAATAATGTACACATACCTCAATAGCTTTCCTGCCAAAGAACGATGTGGAGGGAGTTCTGATTCTCCGGTCGGAACCAGTACAAGTTCTTCGTGAGAAGAAGTCCTACGCGGTATAAGCTCCACAACAAATCCTCTGATGGATTCTTCAACGGGGACAGAACCTCGGACTGATTATGGTGTGCCGAAATCTCTACTAAGGGGGTGAGAGGGTTTCTCTCAAGTTCCTCAATGGAGGGACTTATGAATTACTTGATATGTAAAACCCCTTAGGAGACTCCCCTATATATAGGATTGGTGGAGTGGACAAAAGTCCTCTCCAACCAATGTGGGATTAGGGTTTGGCTGAACCACCTATTAAGGGAGGGAGGCCCAATTTTGGGTCTCCCATGTCAATTAGGAATTGGGTCAAGCCCAATTAACATAATGTGACATTTACCCAATTGGCTTAGGTAATATCCTTAATATTAACGGGCTACCATTTACGGCGCCACGTCACCATATTCTAACAGCTCCCACTCGCCGGAATGGGAGGGTGCCTGTTAATGTATTGTCATCCAATAGCATCAACATTTCAGTCTTCAGTTACCGTGTCCGTCTCCGAATAGTTCATACGAGGTTTGTGGTGCGACCGGCGGATACGACGGGCATTGTGCTACTCATCTGTTAGGAGTATTGTAGCGCCCGCAGAACGTTGATTCCCTATCGTAAATCAATCCTGTTAAAAACAAAATATGTACCACACTGTATCCTTGGTCAACTGATAATTCTCCAATTGCCCAGTTTTCCACATAGGAATACTTCTTCAGGGCATCCGTACAAGTGTTCACAACCTTCAACTAATATCCGGTTGGTGGCCACCTAGTGAACAGTAGATTCGGTGAATTATAGGTGAACATGATCATCCCCATCCCTCATACCCTTAGTCAAACTCAATCGGTTTCCAAAGACGTGGTCACTTGGCCTTTTTCTTCAGCACTACGCTCGTACGCCGGGAAGCGAACATTGAGCCTGGCCTTAGGTATGAGTTCCGAGTCCAAGAGGATACTTTGGGCGCCTCTTCATAAGGCACCGGGATCAATCAAACGCTCAAGGTGAAGAAGTATGCGCCCTTTGAATCATAAGGATTCTAGCTAGCACAACCGAGCATGACCCCGTGGTCGAACATGGCAAGCGCAGTATGAAGCACGCGTTGATAGCACACCTGGACAAGCCAGGGATGGGATATGTCATTCATGCTATCGCGGAATTTTTTTTCATCTGGCCCTGAATGTGATTTTGATGATGGACATAGTCCAACATGACGATTTTACAAAACGAAGATCAAGTCATGCTTTTAGGCGTGACAAAGTTATCGTTTCGTTTAACCAGGTTTATCCCCTAGTTCTTAGCCAATCTTGTTGTGGTAGATGTCCCCTTCTCCTACAAGATGACTGTGCTTGTGTGACGAGGCATGGTTCACATTCGACATAATTTTGGTGGAAGAATTTTACCTCTTCCTACGACTTAGTTTATAGGCCGTAAAATCCGATGTTATTTATCATTATGACGCCGATGTATCATATACTCAATTTGAAATTCTTTTATTCTATCAAAATATTATTTCAAAAGTCAAAATGCTATCACTTATACACGCCACTTATTAATCCCTACGTAATCCAAGTAGTTTTACGTGCTTTTCGAAAATCTCTCTACGTAATGGCTTAGTCAATGGGTCAGCGACCATTTTGTCTGTGGACAAGTTGTTAGGAGATAAAATTGGGGAGCGAGCCCAGGCCCACTACATAAGCCCAGTGAGGTTCCATACTAAAACCAATTGGTAATAGTAGGAGTAGCCCACTAAGCTTATATAGTGTTCCAACTCTTTCAATCTAACTGATGTGGTACACTTGACTCACATGTACACTTAACAATCTCCCCCTTACATGTGAGTCCACCGTAGCTCCCCCTTAACCGGGAATCTACCCACATCGTAACTCCCCCTTAACCGGAAGTCCATGGCACCAAACTGTGGAATTTTCAAACCAGCCCCTCGAACGACCACGTCATGCACCGAGCCAGGAGCCAAACTCGAAACAGCATGTATCACGTGTCGTCGCCCTTACCGGGACTCACCACTTTGGGCCTTCCCCGACTTCCTGGACCGAGCCACCGGCTCTGATACCAGTTGTTAGGAGATAAAACTGGGGAGCGAGCCCAGGCCCACTACATAAGCCCAGTGAGGTTCCATACTAAAACCAATTGGTAATAGTAGGAGTAGCCCACTAAGCTTATATAGTGTTCCAACTCTTTCAATCTAACCGATGTGGTACACTTGACTCACATGTACACTTAACACAAGTATTCTAAAGTGATTATATTGTCTTCTAGAACAGATTTAGCATAATTGTATTTCATATCGATGTGTTTGGTCCTACTGTGGTACTTTGGATTCTTAACTGCTGCAATGACTGCCTGACTGTCGGAGTACCTTTACGGGTTTACTCTCCCTGCCAGTGCCAATTGATGCAGTAAGAAGCCTTTTCAGCCAGACCGCTTCTTGTGCATTTTTGGAAAGGGCAAAGAATTCCGATTCCATAGTGGAAAGCGCGACGCATGATTGCTTCTTGCTTACCCATGATATGGCAGCATTAGCAAAGAGGAAAACTCCTCCTGTGGTGGACTTACGATTATCCGGATCGCCACCGTGGTCGGCGTCACTATAACCGGTCAATTCTATTTGCATGCCCTTATAGCACAGAACATAGTCGACTGTATCTTTCAGATATCTCATAATTCGTTTCACGACCTTTTAAATGTGGATAACTAGGATCTATTGGAATCTTGCTACTAGGCCCACATCGTAACAGATATCTGGCCGAGTACATAGCATGGCATATATGAGACTTCCTACCATGCTTATACTCTGCATCCTTCATCTGTTCACGCTCCTGCTGGTTCTTCGGTCCATCACGCTTTTGTTAGCATATGGTGACGTGGCGCCGTAATAGGAGCCCGTTAATTAAGGGAATTACCTAAGTTAATTAGGTAATTGTCAATCTGGGCTAATTGGGCCAAATCCAATTAGTAATTGACAAGGGAGGCCCAAAATGGGCCTCCCCCCTTATTATGCATGGTTCAGTCGAAACCCTAGTACCACATTGGTTGGAGCTGCCTTTTGGCAACTCCACCCAATACTATATATAGGAGTGATTCCTAAGGGTTTAGACGCACAATTAAGAACAATGATCTCCATTGAGAAAACTTGTCACCCTAGTCTAATATTTCGGCACCACCAACATCAAGTCCGAGGTTCCATCTCTGTTGAAGAATCGATCAAAGGTCTTGTTGTGGAGCTACATCGCGTGGGACTTCTTCTAACGAAGAACTTGCACGTAGTTCCGACCGGAGGATCAGAACTCCCTCCACATCGTTC
Organism: Clarkia xantiana subsp. parviflora; assembly: GCA_036873135.1. Classification (NCBI taxonomy): domain Eukaryota; kingdom Viridiplantae; phylum Streptophyta; class Magnoliopsida; order Myrtales; family Onagraceae; genus Clarkia; species Clarkia xantiana. The sequence continues at coordinate 41,343,231 of JAPTYO010000002.1, forward strand.
ATGGGCAGGAAAGCTAAAATGTATGTGTACTAATTCCGCTGCTTAGATTAGATTTCTTGCTAGTACACGTTTTGCATTCCGTAGTATTACGTCCCCGTAATCCAACAGTGGTATCAGAGGCTGGTTAGAAGTTCTTAAATTTTTTGATACACTGATGTTCTGAATCTATGAAAAATCCGAAATTTTTAGGTTGATGAACATCAATATGTGTTCCGAAATTTTCAACATGAAATCATGTGTTTGATCTTTAAAAACTTAAAATTTTCGAAATTTATGTGTTTTTAAGGATCAAAACCGAAAATTTTGTTATGTATTTGAGTTTGATGTTCATAATCTTCAAGAACACCCTGAGTTTTTATCAAGAACACAATTTGGATTCTTGATCAAAGTAGTATTTGATCTTAAAATTTGACAACCTTTTCCAATTTCATGTTTGTTGGCCGAAATCCTAGGGGCAATTTGGGTAAAAAAATTAATTTTCTTAACCCCTAAATAATTAAAAAATTCGGCAACCCTATTAGAGATATAGGTTGCCATTTTTAAATTTTAATTAATAGGTAACTATATATAGAAATTGGAAAATAAGGATAGGTTCTAATATAATATTTTAAATGATATTAACTATCAATATATGTGGATTAAAATAGGGATAATATATATATTGATACATTAGTTACTATTAAACAATTAAGAAGATATACTGTCTACATATTTTAATCCCTAAAAGATATATTTGACAATAATATATATATATATATATATATATATATATATATATATATATGGTTTGGCCGAATTTTATATATATATTATATATTGTTAATTGATTTACATCTTAGTGATAAAATCTTGACAATATTTATATATTTGTTTAGCCGAATTATATATATATATTAGCATTGTTGGAAATTATTTTATATAATTAATAATTCTTGATGGCTAAGTTATGTTTTATGGTGGATTTTAAAACCCTACTTAGCCTAAAGGAATTATTTCGGCCGAACCCTAGGGTTCCAAGGCCGGTCCAATTGCTAAACCGGAGCGGGTTAAACCAATCTGGGTTTTCTTAATCGGGTCAGGTCGGACCATAGTAACTTAATTGAACCTAACTTAACCGGTTTTGAGTGATAAACCGAACTACTATTTTATTTTATTAAACAGTTTCGGACCAAACCGGAATTTTTAAAATCAGATCGAATTGAACCGAATTTTAAAATTTGGACCGAACCATGTTAAAATTTTCGGAAATTTTAAATTGTTCAATAAAATAAGATTTCAAATTTTAAATCCAAAATGTTTTCGAACTTTAAAATTAGCCTAAACAGTGCTCTTAGGGTTTTTTTTTAATTCACGGTTTCAATCAAAACCCTAATGCCTGGTTTCGATTATGTGGATGGATCTCGGACTTGCATGTTTTTGGGACTGGATTAAACTAGTGGACTGATTTGCAATTGTTTACTTTCTGCATCATATATTTTGATATAATTAGAACTGTCGTCTTGACTTAGTCAAGCTAGCTGGATATTATATTGCGAGCATTGAGCTCTGGGATTTAAATATATGGTTTTAGGATAGACATGCTATGCTGATTGAAAGTGCCTAGAATCCATGTCTAGAAATTCGCATGATTGATTGTAAGCATGAATTGCAAAATAGCCCCTAATATTTTCAAAGCGTTTTATAAAACTGAAAATTCCAGTCGCCAATTATGCATGATGTGTGCGGATGTTGCATGTTTTGACGCGTATGCTAGGATGTTCATGATAGAACGCATGTGATAATTTACTTTACGTAGAATTATATATGCTAGGAACATTAGACGCATGACGCATAAGCATGTTATGTTTGATATTTATGGCATGGTATGATGATTTGCTAGATGTAGTATAATTATAAATATGCATGCGTAAATTATCGGATAATTTTACAAAATCATAAGGTCCTTGGGAAAACCAAGATCAGGTATGCTTATTTGAAAATTCCCGTTCCGGTAATTTGCAATCGAATAACCGTTTTCCAAAGACTGATCTATTGGATTGAACACGACGGTAGTGTGAACTCTTTCACAGACCCCCTTCCCTCGGTTTACTGATGGCCAGTTTGGTCTAGATGACTGAAGGATCACTATTTGTCGTATCCCATCTTCGTAGATAGTCTGATGTTTGCAATTCTGTCAAAATGTCGTTGTCTTCCTGAATTTGCATAATTATCAATATACTAATTAATTAAATAGAGTCGCCACTAGTTAATTATTAGGCTAACTAGAATCCTAAATTACCCAAGCGAATAACGAATTAAACACTTAGGCGTGAAATCGGTCTGCGATCAGAGATTCGAGTTCGGGGGTTCTATTACGAATTAAAAATATAATATTTAACTACGCCCTTGTCGGACCTAAATCTAACCTACGGCGAATTACGTTCCGAAAACGTGGATTTTAAATAGAGTCACCACTAGTTAATTATTAGGCTAGCTAGAATCCTAAATTACCAAAGCGAATAACGAATTAAACACTTAGGCGTGAAATTGGTCTGCGATTATAGATTCGAGTTCGGGGGTTCTATTACGAATTAAAAATATAATATAACTACGCCCTTTCGGTACTCAATTTACTTAATTTGCCAATTTTATCATTTATCAATTATGAATTAATTATACACACGAACGACGATAAAACCTAATACTATTAACGATTATCATAATTAAATCGACGCAAACTAACATAACGAATATGCACAATTAACTATTTATCGTTTAATTAATCTAAACTAATCAAAATATTTATGAATGTACATGATTAACCCTTTATCACTTAATTGATCTAAATTAATTAGCATTCAGATTATCCATGTCAAATTAAATCTTAATAATGTAACATAATAAGAATAAACAATGTTGTAACATGTAATTAGATTCATTTACCTATGGTTAAATTAAAATCAACTATTTTACCTTGATTTAATAATATATAAAAAACCAAATAAATCAAATAATCGTTAAATTAGTAAATAATAAAACAATTAACAGAAGATAATAATAATAATAATAATAATAAAAATACAAGCAGAGGCCGACACTTACCTGAGTGGGGGGGGGGGGGTCTCCGGCGACCAGGCAGGCTGCGGTCCGGCACGGTGGAGCAAACGGCGCGGCAAGGTCGAGCGGACGGCAGAGATCGGGACGTCAGGGACTGAGGTGGACGGGGCCGGGTGCAGCAGCAGTACCACCAGCGGTGACTGAGGGGCTGAGCGGAGGGATTCACGGGCGGACGCTGGTCGGAGCAGAGCTGGCGGTCGGAGCGAGGCGAGGACAGAGCAAGGTGGACGGCTTTCGGCGGGCAGGTGGCTGAAACGGGCGGTCGGGACGTCTCCGTCTGGCAGAGTGAGGCGGAGAGAGAGAGAGAGATAGAAAACAGAGAGAGTGAGAGAGAGAAAGAAGGAGAGAGAAGGATAGATAGAGAGAGAAGGGCGGCCGACCGGCCGGTACCGGAGGAGTGGCGGTGGGCGGCGTGGCGAGCTGGGCGGAAGAGCACGACGTAGCTCGGTCGGTCCGGTGGCCGGAGGTGGTCCTCAATCCTCACGGCTGAAAACAGCAAAAAAAGAGTTTTTTTAATAAAGAAAAAACTAAAGCACAAAAGGACAAAAGTCGCGCGGATCCCAAGGAAACAATGTATTATTGATATTGTGGTGTTTTTTTTATATCCCTTTACAATGTAAACCTAGAACACTGTTTATACTAAAAACCTAGTCTAGTTACAGATAAAATTTAAATAAAAAATTGCTAACAGATAATTATTCTAGAGAATATTCCTAAGGATATATATATATATATATATTTACGGATAATTATTTTTTGAATAAAAAAATAATATCTGGAGATAAATATCATACAGATAATTTTCTAAAAATAAAAAAACTAATTATTATATATATATTTTTAAATATTTCGAAAATATCAAATATATTCGAAATAATTTAAAATATATTTTATAATAATTTCCCTAATGTGCCCTTGAGCATTTTTGGAGACTTTGTGGCTTGACGCGTCCGGAATTTGACGTATCATGTGTAACGTCGTTACGTCCGGGTCAAAATCGAGTGTTTACAGTTTGCCCCTCTTTGGACAGACTCCCGTAGAACGTGTTCGAAGGGGTTTGTCCAAAGACGAAGAAACACTGATTTTGACCAGAAAGTATATTCTCTTCCAATTCTTCAAAGTCTTCAAGGTGGCTCATATGCTTATTCTGGTGCGGAAAGATAAAACCTCTGTCGGCGGGACGCCTGTTGGCGGTGCCTCCATTAGCGATGCAGAAAGTAAAGACCTCGATCGACGATGCCTCCAGTGGCGTGCGACAAGGAAAGCCTCCAGTGGCAGTGCGGAAAGTAAAGCCTCCAGTGGCACGCAGAAAAGTAAAGCCTCCAGTGGCGTGCGGGAAAGTAAAGCCTCCAGTGGCGTGCAGAAAAGTAAAGCCTCCAGTTGCGTGCGGGAAAGTAAAGCCTCCAGTGGCGTGCAGAAAAGTAAAGCCTCCAGTGGCGTGCGGGAAAGTAAAGCCTCCAGTGGCGTGCAGAAAAGTAAAGCCTCCAGTGGCGTGCGGAAAAGTAAAGCCTCCAGTGGCGTGCGGGAAAGTAAAGTCTCCAGTGGCGTCAGAAAAGTAAAGCCTCCAGTGGCGTGCGGAAAAGTAAAGCCTCCAGTGGCGTGCAGAAAAGAAAAAACCTCGATCGACGATGCCTCCAGTGGCGTGCGACAGGGAAGAGCCTCCAGTGGCGTACAGTAAAGTAAAAACCTCGATCGACGATGCCTCCAGTGGCGTGCGACAAGGAAAAGCCTCCAGTGGCGGTGCGGAAAGTAAAGCCTCCAGTGGCGTGCAGAAAAGTAAAAACATAGATCGACGATGCCTCCAGTGGCGTCTGTTGGAGAAGAGCCTCATATGTTGGGGAAATGCCTCTAGTGGCGTACGAGGGAGAAGAGCCTCTAGTGGCGTATGTCGGAGAAGAGCCTCTAGTGGCGTTGGTTGGATAAGGGCCTCGAGTGGCTTGACAACTTGAATGCATGTCCCTAATTTTTGCCTAAATTGCGCATGACGCGACAACTTAGCGGAATCTTTTTTTTTTTTTTTTTTTTAATATCTCATATTCTCTCCTCTTGCCACGGTCAAAATTTTATATCGTGCCCCTCGGTTTTCCTAATTTTTGCATGGATTGCCCCTTGGGATTTTTATTTTCTCTCCTTTTGCCATGATTGCAATTTCTGAATTTGCTATCATGCCCCTCATTTCCTAATTTTGCCTAGGCCGCCTTTTCGGGTTTTCAACTTAACGGAAGCGCTCTTTTTTTGTAGCCGATTAAACGGTGGCTGTGACCCGTACTTTATTTCCTGTCTCGATGCGAGAGTATTTGTAGCCATTTGGAGGGTGGCTGTGACCCTTTCCTCACCGTCTTCAATGTCGTGAGAGCTCTTTTGATTTGTAGCCATTTGGAGGGTGGCTGTGGCCCTTTTATTTATTTCCATCGTCGATGTTCCGAGAGCGCTGTTTCGATTTGTAGCCGTTTTAGGGGTGGCTGTGGCCCTTTGAAATGATTTCCCGGGATCACAAGATTCACGAGAATACTCTTTATAAGTAGCCATTTTGAGGGTGGCTATGGCCCTTTCAACAATCTCCCATCCTCCCAGGATTCGAGGAACATTCTTTGTAGGTAGCCATTTTAGGGGTGGCTGTGGCCCTTTCAATCATTTCCCGCCTTCAATGTTGCGAGAGTGCTCTATATCGGTAGCCGTTTGAAGGGTGGTTGTGGCCCTTTATTTTGTAGTCGTTTTAGGGACGACTGTGACCCTTTTTTATTTTCCCGCCTTTACAAGATCCGTGGGGTTACTCTTTTATCTGTAGCCGTTTGGGAGTGGCTGTGACCCTTTATTTTGTAGTCGTTTTAGGGACGACTGTGGCCCTTTTTATTTTCCCGCCCTCACAGGATTCGCGGGGTCAAACTTTTATCTTTAGCCGTTTGGAGGGTGGCTGTGGCCCTTTCACTTATTCTCCGCTTTTGATGTTGTGGGAGCGCTATTTATCTGTAACCATTTGAAGGGTGGTTGTGGCCCTTTATTTTGTAGTCGTTTTAGGGACGACTGTGACCCTTTTTTATTTTCCCGCCCTTACAAGATCCGCGGGGTCTTTCTTTTTATCTGTAGCCGTTTGGAGGGTGGCTGTGGCCCTTTATTTTGTAGTCGTTTTAGGGACGACTGTAGCCCTTTTTATTTTCCCGCCCTCACAGGATTCGCGGGGTCACTCTTTTATCTATAGCCGTTTGGAGGATGGCTGTGGCCCTTTCACTTATTCTCCGCTTTTGACGTTGCGGGAGCGCTCTTTATCTGTAACCATTTGAAGAGTGGTTGTGGCCCTTTATTTTGTAGTCGTTTGAGGGACGACTGTTGCCCTTTTTTATTTTCCCGCCCTTTCAAGATTCGCGGGGTCACTCTTTTATCTCTAGCCGTTTGGAGGGTGACTGTGGCCCTTTCACTTATTCTTCGCTTTTGATGTTGCGGGAGCGCTCTTTATCTGTAGCAATTTGAACGGTGGTCGTGGCCCTGTTTTTTTATAGTCATTTAGGGATCGACTGTGACCCTTTTATTTGTAGTAGATTAGGAACAACTGTGACCCTTTTATTTCTTCACTGCTCTCACAATATTAGCACAAACACTCTCTTTATTTTCCTGTAGCCGGTTAAAGTGCGGCTGTGACCCTAAAGAAAACTGAGTTTTTTTTTTCTTTTCATCTCACCTTTTGCCATGACTGCCCCTGCGGGTTTTCAATCATGCCCCTCTCCCTGACTTTTGCCTAGATTTTCAACTTAGCGGGAATTTATTTTTTTCTCTTTTTTTGTTTTTTTTCAAATGGAAAGAAAATCTACAGAAACTAATCAACAACAACTATGTTACATTCCCCTAATAGAAAATTAAACCTTTTAATTTCTCAGAACTTCTCCGGAGGAAAACTTGTCAAATAATTTATTATGTCGATGTCTTGAATGGAGGATCCTTTCAATAGGTGGACGACACCGACAATAATTTCTTCTTCTTCCTCTCAAATGCTCTTTCATTAGCACGGTCGATCTTCATGGAATCTCGATCTTTTTTTTTTTAATAGGAAGATCTCTGGATGTCTTCTATCTTCGCCCATGCTTGATCTTAAGCAGGAATGCCCCACGGCTATATCTGACTGGTTCATAATTCGTCGCATGCTAGACGAATGGCCTGATTAACGAATACACATGGATGTTGAGTTTGGCACAGTAGCCTAGGTATAGATATCGTCCGAGGTATCTGGGATAAATTCTATAGCTGGCATAAGAATGGTCGGCGAGCGAAGGGCCGTACACGTGATGTGTTCTTCAGGAGTTTTGATTTGAATGATTATCCGAGCTGCACAATGAGTAAGGAAAAACTCAAATTTCGGGGATAAAAAAGATCACAACTTCTCTTACCTGGGAGTTGGATTTTTCAGTGGGCAATGTGCTTGCTATGCGACTGGACCTGCTGCATGTCTTGATTCTCTTGCTTCACAACTTGTGTATCTACACATGCTGAAAAGTACATGCCCCTAGTGGCAGACTGAAGATTTCAGAACTTTTTTCGGAAAAGGATTCGGTTGATCGAGTCAAGCTACATTGATCGACACATTGAATCTTCACGGGATTCTCGATGATCTCTTGAAATTTTCTTATCTCTTGACGTGTCCAATCGCAAAGGGAGATGCCCCATGGTTACCGCTGAATGGTTTAAACCTGGCCACATAACGGTTGTATACCTCGTCTTGGAAAGCGTATGAATTTCACACATGGTGGGTGGATTTTTTCATAGAAACTCTTTAAAGAGCTCACGTTTCACACGGTTGCGGCATTGGTTGAAGTGGTCATCCGACCTGCAAAAGAGTAGGGACACTCAAATCTCAAGGAAAAAATTAAGTACAATTTAACGCACCTCAGCGTTAGATATCTCGAGTGTGCAATTTGTTCCTTGTGCAACTTGATGACTGCATGTTCTTTTTTGTTGCCCCATTTAGCCGGCATAACTTATGTGTACATGATACTTTAACCAAGGGCACCTGAAAAGAGTGAATGAAAATCAGTGTAGAGAATATGAGAAATCATGCATGATTTTTTGAAAACTCTAATGTCATTCATTTCATAATTTTGATTATTTTTTTTGAAAAGGAATCAAAATTTATGATCAAATGTGTTTTGCACCATCATGGAGTTTACTGAGTTTGCTGAGTGCATTATCTTGCTCGAACGCGGGACAAATGCTCAAAACAAAGTTTTTTTCAAAAAGGTTTTCTCGTTCTTTGTTTAAACTCGAAATAGTAGCCCTCAACTGCACAGTTAAACTATTTTCTCAAAAAAGAATCAAAACTCCCATTTAAATGCTCGCTCATGCGAATGTTGAAATGACGATCTTGCCAAAAAAGTGCAATATACCTTGGATAAAAACGAATGACACTTTGAGTTTTTTTTTTTTTAAATGCTCATGCATGCTCGAAAGTTAAAATTCTACTATTAAGAAAGTTACTACTTACAACATATTACCTGAATGACGCATATGAAATGCATTTTTGAAAGTTAAAATTCAATTTTAAGAAATTCACAACTTACAACAGTTTACCTGAATAATGCATATGAAATGCATATTTTGAAATGAAAATTTCAGGTGTATTTTTTTTTTAAAATAATGCAATTGAGATGCGCGTGAATTTGAAAGTTCTATAGCTAAAAAAAAAACTCACAATTTTTCTGAAATGTTTTTTATAAAAAATAATGCATATTGAATGCATGCTTAAAAAAAAAAATCAGGTAAAAATGTTTTTTTGAAAATGATGCATATGCAATTCATGTTTGAATTTAAAAGAATCTCTAAGAGCCAAAAAGGAATTACAAATTTTCCTAATTTTTTTTATTTAAAAAATGACGCACATTGAATGCACTAACAGGATTTTACAACTTGTATGAAACACATGCTTGAAATAAAATATTCTTGTAAGTAGTTTCGAAAACAACACATGTACTACACGTTTGAAACTAAAAGTTCTACGACTAAGAATGTGTACAGTCTATCAACAGATTATTTATAGGATATGATATTATGATTGCACACTAACACACTATGCTTGCACATGTTTGCACATCACTAACACAATACTTGATGTGTGTTGTGTTTGCACAATGCTTGTGTATGTTTACACAATGCTTGTGCCTTAGTAGTGTTTACTCATTTCCTATGTACATAGCTAACTTAGTATATATAGTTAGTTAACTCACATTGTACAAACTGATTTGGAGGTGTGAATACTATGAATCATTTCCTACATCAGAGCCACGGCGAAGCTTACTTGACGGCCAAGATTGTTATGGCTCTTGGATTTGCAGCGTTGGATCTTCATTCTGAGCTTCGACATCGCATCTATACTTGATTAAGACTTCTTGTAAGTGATATTGGATTGAGATCTGTTCGTTTTTCAGCTCGATTGGATCAGATTACTTAGCTGCTCTGTTCTTGCTGGCTCGTTTCTTCGATCGCAAGCTAACATCGATTATGCGTTGAATCTGGTTTTCTACTACATTACGATTGAGATTTACTTCAAATTCAGTCAGTTGCGATACTTTCTGTGGTGATGCGATATTGATTGCTGTTACGAATCATTGCGTAGCTGCATTCTAAAGTTCTAAGCTCAGTTTTGCCTGCGATTCTGGATTTCTTTGTGTTGCTTCTTTTTCGCGTGATTCTGGTTGTGGATATGGATTAGATATTGCTACATTGATCTAATTCAGTCATTGGATAGCTGATTCTGTCATTGGATAGCTAATTCAATCGAGTTTTGGTTGTGGATTTAAGGTTTTAAGTACACTGCCTTTGTTGTGACTTTCTCTAGTATTATTGCTGAAAACACCATTGAGGATCCATTGTATCTTCATCCTTCGGACACCACTGGCTTGATGTTGATTCCTTTTCAACTTCATGGCTCAACTAAATACCATGCTTGGAGTACTGCCATGATGAAAGGTCTCTTGGTTAAAAACAAACTTGGCTTCATTGATGGAACCTTTGCTAGAATGGATGTTCCTATGGGACAAAGGCTTAAATGGGACAGGGCAAACGCAATTGTGAAGGCTTGGTTAAGGAACACAGGTTCTAAGGAGCTTGTGAATGGCTTGGTTTACAACTCCACTGCTCAGTCTATTTGGAGTGATCTCAAGGACATGTTAGATAAGGTTGATGGAACTCAAATCTTCCAATTAACTAGGGAGATTTATCAAACATCTCAAGGTGTTATGTCAATCACTGAGTATTTTGCTAAAATGAAGCAATTATGGGATGCTCTAAATTCCATTGATGATATGTTTTTGGAGTGCTTAGCTGACTTGAAGATTGTTAATGACCACAAGGAGAAGCAAAAGCTGATTGCATTTCTATTGGGACTTAATGACACCTTTGCACATGTGATGGGTAGTCTTTTGATGAGGCAGCCTCTTCCTTCTCTAAGAGTGGCATTTTCAGTGCTTGTGCAAGAAGAAAGTCAGAGGGCAATTACTGAATCCACTGGTGATGTTGGTGAATCCACTGCTTTGTACTCCATGAGGAATCCTGCCTACAACTCTAGGAATGACAATTATGGCTCTAGGTTTGATTCATGCAGGAACATCTTCTCAAGTCAAGGTGGGAATGATAGACCATCCAAGGCTGAGAAAGCTACTTGGAAGTGCACTTTTTGTGGCAAGATGGGACACAAAGAGGATACTTGCTTCAAGAAGTTTGGTTATCCTCCAAATTTCAAGAGAATGATCACCTCAGCCAATGCTAGTCTTGATAAAGGCCCTTCCAATTTGGTGGAGCACACTGTGGCAGGTGACAAGAGGATCTTTCATGGGAATCTTGATAAGAGAGTGCTTCACACTGGTGTTGAGAAGAGGATCAAGCATGTAGCTGCACAAAATGACTCACAAAATGACTTTGATCCCCTTGTGTATGAGGGTGATAATAACTCACATGTGAACATGGCAGGTACAACATTGGCTTCTTCTATGACTTGGATTGTGGATTCAGGGGCCACAAATCATATTACTCACCAGATGGAATGGTTGCACAATTTAAGAAGGACTGATTCCACAAATCAGTTTGTTCATTTGCCCAATGGACACAAGTGTAGAGTGACTCATATTGGAAGTTGCTCTTTCTCTGGTTTCACCTTGGATGATATTCTCTTAGTTCCTGATTTCAAGTTTAACTTGATCTCAGTGTCTAAGCTTCCAAATCAACTACATTGTAAAGTGATATTCACTTTTGATCATGTCTTGATTCAGGGCCAAGCTAGGAGGCCTGTGGTGATTGGTGAAAGAGCCAAGGGACTCTACTTGCTCAAAGATGCAATACCTTCAAGTGCAAGAAAGGTGGTGGCTGCTCCTTCCATTTCATCTAATAAAGTGGATGTTTGGACATGGCACAAGAGATTGGGACATGTTTCAGCTTCACACATGGATCATTTGAAGAATAAATTGAATTTGAATGAATCCATTGATTGTATCAAACAATGTACTCTTTGCCTTTGGCCAAGCAAACTAGATTGTCTTTTCCTATTAGCTCTTCTCATGCTTCCACACCTTTTTCCTTGATACATATGGATCTATGGGGACCATACAAGGTTCCTACCATCAAAGGTTATCAATATTTTCTCACAATAGTGGATGACTTCTCAAGGGCTACTTGGGTGTTTTTAATGAGATCCAAGAGTGACACTTTTCTTCATATAAAGAGCTTCTTGATGATGGTGAAGACTCAGTTTGGAACAGGGGTCAAGGCAGTAAGAAGTGACAATGGAGGTCAGTTCATTAACTCAAATTGCAAGGATCAATTCCTTCAATTGGGTATTATGCACCAAACTAGTTGTGTGCACACTCCTCAGCAAAATATCACATTGAATCAGGAACCATTGTTGCTATCCATGTTGCTTCAAGGGATCAAGTAGCTGACTTGCTCACCAAGGCTTTGGTGAAGAGGCAGCACATTGCTCTCCTCAAATTATATGGGATAAAAGATGTGTTCCATGAAAAGGGAGGAGATGAGAAAGGTGGGGGAATATAGGATAGGATATTATGATTGCACACTTACACACTATGCTTGCACATGTTTGCACATCACTAACACAATACTTGATGTGTGCTGTGTTTGCACAATGCTTGTGTATGTTTACACAATGCTTGTGCCTTAGTAGTGTTTACTCATTTCCTATGTACATAGCTAACTTAGTATATATAGTTAGTTAGCTCACATTGTACAGACTGATTTGGAGGTGTGAATACTATAAATCATTTTCCTACTCCAAATCCTCTCAAGAACTCAAATTTTTCTTAAAACAATGCACATGCGATGCACATGAGATGCATACTTGAGATGAAAGTTCTACAGTCAAGATAATTTACAAGTTATCTGTAAAGGTTTTTTTTTGTTTTTTGTTTTTTTAACGAGGGAAAAAAAAATCAATGCATCTTGGTTGCTCAAAATTAAGAATCAGGCGATTTTTTTTTTTTTAAAGGATGCATATGAGATGCAAAAAATAAATACAAGATGCAAACTTAAAAATAAAAGTTCTACAACTGAGAAAAATTACAACTTACCTGAAAGTTTTTTCAAAAATAATGTATATGACATGCACGTTTTTTGATTAAAAATTCAGAGAAAATGTTTTTTTTTTTTAAACAAAGAGCCCTAAAACTAAGAGAGGTTACGGTTTATGTAAATTTTTTTTTTTTAAATTAATGCATATTGGATGCATTATTAAAATAAAAAAAATTCAGTTAATAAGTTTTTTAAAATGATGCATATGGAATGCACGTTCGAAATTAGAAGCTCTAATAGCTAAAGAGGAATCACAATTTTCCTAACATGTTTTTTTTTTTAAGCAATGCATATACAATGCACTAACCAAAATTACAACTTACCTGAAAAGTTTTTTCAAAAATAATGCGTATGTTGGATCACGGTGGAACTCCGGCACGGATCTTGACGGCAATCCTAGCTCCTTTGCTCCACGCAATCCTGCAAGAGGGGATAGACCGGGCGGTGACCCAGAATCCCTCTCCGATGCTTAAATGAGTTTCTCGATTGACTGGCAAGCAACAGATATCAAAAGTATTCAATTTCAACGTAACCTGATCTGAGGTGACCTCCTGCCCTTTTATAGGCAAAGAGGTGTCTCAGGTACCTGGCGAACCGTTAGGGGTGGTTAGCCCGTATCCCGCTTATCTCGTACACGATCTCGCGTATCTTAGCCATGCCCCGCGTATCTCGGCCACGATCCGTGTATCTTAACCACGTTCCTTATATCTCGGCCACGCCCCGCATATCTTGGCTTTATCCTCTGGTAACGAGTCCCGACTCCCGTCGGGGTCTCCAGAGTTATCTCGTTGTGTCACCGCTCGGGGCCCCTCGTCATCGTGACAGGGCCAATCACTCTCAGGGATTCATCATCGGGGCCTACTTAAAGGCTTCTCGTCGGGAGCTTTTAGCTCCACTGTCGGGACCGACTCTGTCGGGACCCTGCTTCGTCGGGACTCCCTTCATCAGGACCCTTCTCCTAGGTCATCGTGACCTTTACTCTGGGCCTGGTGGGCCTGTTTGCCGTTTCCTCGCCGTTAAAGGGCCTGACAGCTATAATCGGACCCATCATTTGCCCCCAAGATATGAGGGACTTTTAGTTCGTCGTGTCTTCCAACTCCCGATTTTTCCAATACTAGAGTCGGGGATCTACTCCTTGGTTCAGTTACTTAAAGTTATCAGTCTTCTCCTCTACGTTTCCTCAGGGTTTTATGGATAATTGCTATATCCCAAGGGTCTCTTCGGTTTTCTAGTGCATTAAATGTAGCAGATGATGGAGTGACGTCATCAGTACCCGTTCCTGACTCCTGTGTCTGCTTTCTCTGAAAAGTGCTTTTCAGGATATTTCATCATTGCATCTGCTACAGTTCCGCACGTTTCATCTCAACGGTCCGGATCAGAACGTCTTCATTTCGATGGTTCAGATTAAACCGTCCCTTCAACTGTCCTCTTTGTCTATAAAATCCTAACCATGGGCGTAGTTTCACTTTACCATTTATAAATTTTCGAAAGCTTTCTGCAACTCTTGAGTCCTTAGCGTTTCTTCGGCCATCTTTCCGGCAATGTCAGGTTCATCCTTCCAACCTCCTATTATCATGTATGGTAAGAATTTCTTCTCTATTGTCCGTCTTCATCTTGGCTTAGTTTGATTGTTATTTCCCGGAGAAACCTAACGTGCCCTTCAATGGCTGCTTTCAGATAGGGGGTCTGGTTTCGAGGGAAGGAAGCCTTTCAACTTCGACCATGTTCTGAATGAAATTTCCAGCACTGCTTATGATGCAGCTCTCCGGGAAGGATGTATCATTTCCACCAAAGAAGCCGATGCTCAAGGCCGGAAATGCATACCACAAGTTCAGAGTGAAGAGGAGCTACTTCTTCATCGGAAACTCCTCGATCCCATGACCCCGATAGCCAATCCTTCAACGGCTGATCCTGTGGGGCCTTCTGCCACTAACTCCGTGGACCCAGCTGCTGCCAACGCTGCCGACCAGGACCAAGTTTGAATGTTTACTTTTTAGAGTCCTTGTATCCTCTTCTCTTTTGTCCTCGTTGGGCCCTCGAGCCCTTATCAATATCAGACTTCTTTAGATCCGGTCGTTGTACTTCTCCGAGTGACTTTACTATACGTGCTTAGGTCGAAACCTCGACACTTAAGACATTCTTGTGCGTCCTTCCCGACGATTAATAACTCGCACCACTTAAGGCGACTTGATATCGTGTGTATCACTTAAAACGACTTAATTATTACTTAGGATAAACCTAGAGATCGTGCACCACTCAAGGCGACTTAATATCGTGCACCACTTAAGGCGACTTTTTGATATTTAGAATAAATCTAAGGATCGCGTACCACTCAAGGCGACTTAATATCGTGCACCACTTAAGGCGACTTTTTTGATACTTAGAATAAATCTAAGGATTGTGCACCACTCAAGGCGACTTAATATCGGGCACCTCTTTAAGGCGACTTTTGCCGTGCACCACTGAAGGCGACTTTTGCCGTGCACCACTGAAGGCGACTTTTGTCGTGCACCACTGAAGGCGACTTTCATCGTGCACCACTGAAGGCGACTTTTGTCGTGCACCACTGAAGGCGACTTTCATCGTGCACCACTGAAGGCGACTTTTGCCGTGCACCACTGAAGGCGACTTTTGTCGTGCACCACTGAAGGCGACTTTTGTACTTAACATAAATCTAAGGACAACTCTTGTTTGGAAGCAACCTATTTATTTATTGGTATAAAATAGGTTTACATCGAATCGATAAATAGCATACACCACTTAAGGCGATTTTACATCGGGCACCACTTAAGGCGACTTTATTGGGCACCACTTAAGGTGACTTTATCGGGCACCACTTAAGGCGACTTTCTTTAAGCATGGTGTTTCTTCAAGTGTTCGCCACTGAAAGAATGCTTTAGCGTCCTGCCATCGAGGTCTTCCAACTTGTATGCGTTCGGAGCTGGCATCCCTACGACCTTATAAGGTCCTTCCCATTTCGGTGACATCTTGTTGATTCGATCCAAAAGGGTGAATTCGTTGCGACGCCACACCAGCTCTCCGACGAAGAACTGTCGGGACTTCACTCGCCGATTATAGTACCTGGCCGTCGCTAAGCGCATTCGTGCTTGGACTTCGTCGGCTTCCCGCCTTTTCTCTTCGAGTAGATCCAAGTCCAGGCGTCTCACTTCCTCATTCGTCAGGGGCTCATAATATCTCGTCCGATGGGATGCCACAGCTACCTCCACAGGAGCGACAGCTTCCGTGCCATAAACAAGGCCAAACGGAGTCTCTCCTGTTGATCGTTTGGGTGTCGTTCTAACAGCCCAAAGTACGTTTTCTAGTTCGTTCAGCCATTTGCCCTTCAAGGCATAGACCCTCTTCTTCAGGCCATCCATCACGATTTTGTTGGCTGACTCCACCTGGCCATTAGTCTGAGCATGGCGTACGGAGGCGGTCCGATGCTCGACGTTCAGTTCTTCCAGATATTCCCTCACCTGAGAGCCGTTAAACGGTGGGCCATTGTCGCTGATCACCACCTTAGGAATCCCGTATCTGGACACGATGTGGGTTTGGAGGAACTTGACGATCTGGTTCCCCGTTGTCCTGGCCAATGCTTTCGCCTCTATCCATTTCGAAAAATAATCGATAGCTACAAGTAAATACTTACATTGTCCTTGTGCTTGTGGAAGAGGTCCCACCAAGTCGATGCCCCACTGCGCGAAGGGCCAAGCGCTCTTGATGGATGTCAAGTTGGCAGCCGGAGCCACAATACTCGGGGCGTACCTCTGGCACGCGTCGCATGATCGGACCAACGCCGTTGCTTCTTTGTTCATCGTGGGCCAATAGTAGCCTAAGTTCAACACCTTCCTCAAGATGGATCGGGCCCCTTCGTGGCAAGCCGCGATCCCCTCATGCATTTCCTTCAGGATTCGGTTGGTGTCGGGTTCTGCTACACACTTCAGGTACGGAGTCGAGAACCAGCCCTTCTTGTACAGCTGATTGTCCAGTATCACATAATTAGACGCGATCCAACATATCCTGTCTGCTGCTACCTTATCCTCGGGGACTGCCCCCGTAGTCAGATACGCGACTATCGGGGTCATCCAAGTGGGCTCCTCCTCCGATTTCGCTTCAACGGTGCACACCTGCGTGGGGTCGATGTTTGACAAGATCACCTTCTCCAGGAAGTGCACCTTCCGATTTTCTTCTAAGGGTGCCCCTAGGGAAAATTTGCTCAAGGCGTCTGCCTCTACGTTTTCCTCCCTCGGAATAGCCTCGATATCGAAGCTTTTGAAGCTCTCTCTTAGGGTTTGTACCTCTCGCAGATACTTCTTCATTATCGGGCTCCTTGCTTCGTATCGCCCTTGAACCTGGTTCACGATTAACGCCGCGTCGCACTTCACTCTTAAGTGATCGATTCCAGTGCCTTTAGCGATTTTCAGGCCCGTGATAAGAGCTTCATACTCCGCTTCGTTGTTTGTGGCCTTGAATGTTAAAGCCAAGGCATATCGGAGCGGTTCACCTTCACCCGGTGGTATCAACAAGAAACCCGCTCCTGATCCGTCTGAATTCGCGGAGCCATCGGTGTACATCTCCCAGATATTTTCCTTGTTTGGCTGTTCTGATTGCTCTGCCTTCTCTGGTTGTTCTTCTGTCGAGACTTTCATGGTTGCCCCCTCTACAGGGCCCGTTTCTTCTATATCGGGGGCTGTAGATTCTGCTATAAAGTCCGCCAATGCCTGGCCCTTGATTGCCGTTCTTGGAGCAAAGTGTATTCGAAACTCACTGAGCTCTACTGCCCATTTCACCAATCTCCCCGACGCATCAGGTCGGTTCAAAAAATGCTTCAAAGGCTGGTTCGTTAGCACAGTGATCTCGTGTGCGTGGAAATATGGCCTTAGCTTCCGAGCAGTAATTATCAGCGCAAAGAGGTACTTCTCAATGGCGGGATAGTTCAATTCGGATTTGGCGAATGCCTTGCTTACATAATAGACGGGGACCTGATTACCCTCGATAACCTTTACTAACACAGAGCTAATGGTAAATTCAGAAACAGCCAAATAAAGGAAGAGCGGCTCGCCTGGAACCGGTTTCGCCAGCGGCGGGAGTGTGCGGAGATGCTGCTTGAGTGCTTGGAACGCCTCTTCACATTTGGCGGTCCATTCGAATTTTTTGTTAGCCCTCAAAACTTCAAAAAACGGCATTGATCGGTCGCTGGCTTTGGACAAGAAGCGGTTCATTGCAGCTAGTCGGCCATTCAATACCTGCACCTCCCGATGGTTTATCGGAGACTGCATCTCCTCGATTGCCCTCAGCTTCTCAGGGTTCACTTCAATTCCTCTTTGGCTCACCATGAAGCCCAAAAACTTCCCTGAGTGGACTCCGAAGGCGCATTTCGTCGGGTTCAAGCGAACTTGATGGAGCCTCATCCGCTCAAACGCCTTGGTAAGGTTGTGCACGTGATCCTCGGCTTGTCGGGACTTCACCAGCATATCATCCACGTAAGCTTCCATGGTTTCTCCCAGCATATCTCCAAACAGTTTATTCACAATCCGCTGGTAGGTTGCTCCGGCATTGATCAACCCGAAGGGCATGACATCATAATGATAGATGTCGCTGTCTGCATAGAATGCTGTGTGGGGGGCGTCTTCCTTGGCCATCTTGATCTGGTTGTAGCCTGAATACGCATCCATGAAACTCAGCAGCTCATGTCCTGATGTGGCATCCACCAGCTGGTCAATCCTCGGGAGTGGATAACAATCCTTTGGACAAGCCTTATTCAAGTCGCGGAAGTCCACGCACATTCGCCACTTCCCGTTAGTCTTCTTCACCAGCACTGGGTTGGCGACCCAAGTCTGGAATTGGAGCTCCTTGATGAATCCAGCATCGAGCAACCTGCCCACTTCTTGCTGGATCGCGATCTTCTTATCCGTGCCCATCGGACGTCTTTTCTGCGTGATAGGCTTGATCGCGGGGTCTATCTTCAGTTCGTGCACGATCACGTCGGGGCTGATTCCTGGCATATCGCTGGGGGACCAGGCAAACAGTTCTTTAAACTCTTTCAGCAATTCCACCAGTTTTTGGGCTGTCTCCTCAGTTAGAGCGGACCCGATTTTCACCTTCCTCTGGGGTCCGTCGATCTCGACTTCTTTCAGATCTTCTACGGGTGCGGGACGCCCAAACTCTTCTCTGGGATCTGTGTCTGTCTGGAGGACAGTCATGGCCTCTCGCCTCCTCCTCCGGGTGGCATTAACATAGCATTTCCGGGAAGCCACCTGGTCACCTTTGACCTCTCCGACCCCGTGGTCAGTCGGGAACTTCATCTTCTGGTGCACAGTTGAGGCAACTGCCATCAGGGGATTGATGGTGGTTCTCCCGATAATCGCTTTGTAGGTCCCCGCAGAATCAACCACGACAAATTCCACATTCCTCCTTTCCGATTTCCACCCACTACCAAACTCCACTGGTAAGGTGATTACTCCCAGCGGGTAAGACGTTGAGCCAGAAAACCCAACCATCGGGAAGTTTGCCTCCTTCAGATCTTTCTTCGTCTTTCCCATGGCCTCCAGCGCGTCCATGAATAGAATGTCGGAGGAGCTTCCTCCATCAATCAGAATTCTCTTCATCTCGAATCCGTTTACATCCAGAGTTACTACCAGGGCATCGTTGTGTGGAGTCTCTACTCCTGCGAGGTCTTTGGATGAGAAGGAGATTACCATCTCTTCTTTCAAGGTCCAGGATCGGGACCTCTTACCCAGCACCCCCGCCGTGGGGATTCTAGAGGCGTAAACCTCTCGAGCGGATGAGGTATCACCTCCAGCGGCAAATCCTCCGTGAATCACGTTGATGACTCGTCTTTCTCTCTCCGGCTGACTGGTCATCTTACCTCCTTCCTGGCCCTGGGGTGGGGCTTCCTGTACGTTCCGACCCTCTGTTGGTAGGGTTGCTTCTTCCAGCGGGGGCATCTCTTCCTGCCTCCTTGCAGCCTCCCTTCGGTCCAAGAGAGCCTCTACAGCCGCCAGGAACATGGTCATGGCCTCCGCCACGGCCCTTGTCAAATCCGCAGTCGGGGGGGCCTCCTGCCCCCTGTTATCCTGGTGTCGAGGGGCAACTTCTTCGGGATGCGATCCATTGTGCCCCCCTGTCTGGGAGAGTTCAGCTGGGGGATGATTCTGATTTTCTCCTTGTTCTGGTACTGAATTCAGGTTTGTTGCAGCAGGGTGACGGGAACCACCAGATTGTCCCCTTCTGTTCTTGCCAGCCACCATCGAACGAGTAGAAGGCATATCAGCTTTTTGTTAGCTTCCCACAGACGGCGCCAATGTTGGATCACGGTGGAACTCCGGCACGGATCTTGACGGCAATCCTAGCTCCTTTGCTCCACGCAATCCTGCAAGAGGGGATAGACCGGGCGGTGACCCAGAATCCCTCTCTGATGCTTAAATGAGTTTCTCGATTGACTGGCAAGCAACAGATATCAAAAGTATTCAATTTCAACGTAACCTGATCTGAGGTGACCTCCTGCCCTTTTATAGGCAAAGAGGTGTCTCAGGTACCTGGCGAACCGTTAGGGGTGGTTAGCCCGTATCCCGCTTATCTCGTACACGATCTCGCGTATCTTAGCCATGCCCCGCGTATCTCGGCCACGATCCGTGTATCTTAACCACGTTCCGTATATCTCGGCCACGCCCCGCATATCTTGGCTTTATCCTCTGGTAACGAGTCCCGACTCCCGTCGGGGTCTCCAGAGTTATCTCGTTGTGTCACCGCTCGGGGCCCCTCGTCATCGTGACAGGGCCAATCACTCTCAGGGATTCATCATCGGGGCCTACTTAAAGGCTTCTCGTCGGGAGCTTTTAGCTCCACTGTCGGGACCGACTCTGTCGGGACCCTGCTTCGTCGGGACTCCCTTCATCGGGACCCTTCTCCTAGGTCATCGTGACCTTTACTCTGGGCCTGGTGGGCCTGTTTGCCGTTTCCTCGCCGTTAAAGGGCCTGACAGCTATAATCGGACGTTTCCTCGCTGTTTCCTCGCCGTTACTAAGGGATTAACTACTTAGCTAAAAATGTTTTTTTGGTTTTTTTCTGAAAGCAACGTATAAAAAATGCATTTTAAAATTAGAAGCTCCAATAGCTAAAAGGGAGTTAACTTTCTCATAAAAATATTTTTTAAAATAATGCGCGAATGATGCATTAATTATGAATTACAACTTAACTGTTTTTTTTTTTAAATAATGTGCATGAAACACATATTTTAGAACAAAATTTAGGTAAGAATTTTTTTTTTTTTTTAACCGTGCATAAGGAACGTACGTTTGAAATGTGAGTTCTACCTAAGAGACATGCTGCAAATATGATTTTTTTTGTTTTTTTTTGTTTTTTTTTGTTTAAGATATAATGGGATGCATGCTCATAAATAAAAGTTACACAGTTAAAAAAACTTACAGTTAACCTGATAAATTTTACAAAAAAACTACGGATAAACACGACATGTTAGGGGCAGTAAAAATGTCTGGCTTTGTTCTACAAGGTAGGTTCCACTGATAGGCTCCCGACAAGGTGGTTTCCTCCCCCATCATAGGGATCACAACACCTTCACAAGCGAATGGAGTTTTTCGGAGTCGTACCGGCAGCCCAGCCGCTCCGGTCGTACCGTACTAAACCTTCGGGTTCCTAGTCGCCCTGGGTTTTAGACGTTTTGGACATTAAACTAAAGTGTGTGTGTGCGAATTCAAATAACACATATCAACAAAGAAAAATAGTCAGTCATAAAAAAAAAATTCCACACCTGAAATAACAAAAATAACCAAGTTAGAATAACAAAGTCAAATATATATATAAAAACTAAAACATGGCAAATTAGCAAATATAAAGAGCCCGAACCCTCAAGTATCCCCAGCAGAGTGGCCAAATTGTCAGACCTAAAATCTGACCTAAGGCGATTTACGTTTTGAAAACGTGGATTTTTAAATAGAGTCGCCACTAGTTAATTAATAGGCTAACTAGAATCCTAAATTACCTAAGCGAATAACGAATTAAACACTTAGGCGTGAAATCGGTCTAGGATCAGAGATTCGAGTTAGGGGGGTTCTATTACGAATTAAAAACATAATTTTTAACTACGCCCTTTCGGTACTCAATTTACTTAATTTGCCAATTTTATCATTTATCAATTATGAATTAATTATACACACGAACGACGATAAAACCTAATACTATTAACTATTATCATAATTAAATCGACGCGAACTAACATAACGAATATGCACAATTAAGTATTTATCTTTAATTAATCTAAACTAATCAAAATATTTATGAGTGTACATGATTAACCCTTTATCACTTAATTGATCTAAATTAATTAACATTCAGATTATCCATGTCAAATTAAATCTTAATAATGTAACATAATAAGAATAAACAATGTTGTAACATGTAATTAAATTCATTTACCTATGGTTAAATGAAAATCAACTTATTTACCTTGATTTAATAATATATAAAAAACCAAATAAATCAAATAATCGGCAAATTATTAAATAATAAAACAATTAACAGAAGATAATAATAATAATAATAATAATAAAATACAAGCAGAGGCCGGCACTTACCTGAGGGGGGGGGGGTCTCCGGCGACCAGGCAGGCTGCGGTCCGGCACGGTGGAGCAAACGCGCGGCAAGGTCGAGCGGACGGCAGAGATCGGGACGTCAGGGACTGAGGCGGACGGGGCTAGGTGCAGCAGCAGTACCACCGGCGGTGACTGAGGGGCTGAGCGGAGGGATTCACGGGCGGATGCTGATCGGAGCAGAGCTGGCGGTCGGAGCGAGGCGAGGACGGAGCAATGTGGACGGCTTCCGGCGGGCAGGTGGCTGAAACGGGCGGTCGGGACGTCTCCGGCGGGCAGAGTGAGGCGGAGAGAGAGAGAGACAGAAAACAGAGAGAGAGAGAGAGAGAAAGAAGGAGAGAGAAGGATATATAGAGAGAGAAGGGCGGCCGGCTGGCCGTTACCGGAGGAGTGGCAGTGGGCGGCGTGGCGAGCTGGGCGGAAGAGCACGGCGTAGCTCGGTCGGTCCGGCGGGCGGAGGTGGTCCTCAATCCTCACGGCTGAAAACAACCAAAATAAAAGTTTTTTAATAAAGAAAAAACTAAAGCACAAAAGGACAAAAGTCGCGCGGATCCTAAGGAAACAATGTATTATTGATATTGTGGTGTTTTTTTCTGTCCCTTTACAATGTAAACCTAGAACCCTATTTATACTAAAAATCTAGTCTAGTTACAGATAAAATTTAAATAAAAAATTGCTAACAGATAATTATTCTAGAGAATATTCCTAAGGATATATATCTTTAAAGATAATTATTTTTTGAATAAAAAAATTATATCTGGAGATAAATATCTTACAGATAATTTTCTAAAAATAAAAAAAATAATTATTATATATATATTTTTAAATATCCCGAAATATTAAATATATTCGAAATAATTTAAAATATATTTTATAATAATTTCTCTAATGTGCCCTTGAGCATTTTTGGAGACTTTGTGGCTTGACGCGTCCGAAATTTGACGTATCATGTGTAACGTCGTTACGTCCGAGTCAAAATCGAGTGTTTACATGTATAAGACTCTTCTCTGCTACGATTCCGAAAAGCAAAAAGGACAATTACGAATGAATATGGTAGTTCGTATGATTTTGACAATGATAAATGAATGGATAGTTTGTTTCCTAAATATGAAGTAGATTCTTTGATGATCTAAATACGTATGTGGTGATACATTCAACCTTGAATAAAAGGGGTTGAAGAAGACTTCAAATTGCAACCAGACAATGTCAAAGCTTGGTATCCCTTTGCATCTGCCTCGGTAAGCAATGATGTTAAAGCTAGAAATGTTTCGGTTGAATGTGATGGTCTTTTCTTTTCATGGATGCTGGTGTAATAGCGACTCGAGACCTTCGCAATAAAAGGGTCAACATGAAAAGACGTATATGGTTGCCTTACATTGACAAGATTCAATAACCTTGAGTCTAGTCAAGTACGGTAACCAAGGCAGTGAAGCGACAACATTCTCAGCTCACCACAATTGATCGAATGAAGTCAATTGTGATCCATATATCATGGAGGGAACTTGACCGTAAAAGGTTTTAAACGATTATCCGGTGGGTCAAACCCCGTTGATAAAGTACATCTCAAACACGCCTCATATGTCATGTATGTAAAGCCGTATACGTTTTACTTGAACACAAATCATTTCATGTGATTCACTAGTGAATTTAATCATATGTGATGTTCAACATGACTTAAAGTTCTCGACTATCTATGCGGTAAACATGGATCAAATATGTGTCCTTCAGATCAAGAATCCTACCATTGTCATTTATCGTTCGTTGTTCATCTGAATTACTAAATTTTGGTTATTTCGAAATTCGGTATTATTGATTAAAGTAATTGTTGCTCGATTCAAAGCTTGGGAGCATTCCGAGAAACAATTTACTTATCAATTTAACATTCCGGTCAAATGGAACGATCCGAAACGAAATTTCAAACCACGGGTTAGAACCAAAATTTCGGCTAAGTAAAAGTGGTCGAACAAAAGCTAAACATTTTACATACTCTGTCATCTCAGTCAGGTCAAACTGAACTGAATAAATTCATCGATTGCATAGTTCTAAAAGGCAAACCGACTTACCTCATCCTTATTTGTTAAAGTACTCCATTATAGTTTGTATCCCAAATAGTGTGCATGTTTAAAACCGATATTGCTTTTAAATTTGGAGACTAGAACGATTCTCAAAAACCACGGTTTTTAACCGGGTATGCTCGAGGCGCATGTCACCTCGAAAGACGGGACACGTCGTTTTAGAATACGAATTTAAGTATTTTTTTTAATGCGGAATTTTCGTTTGTAATCCTTCAGATATAACTCACTGATAACTACTTAGATTTTATGTAAGCTTTCCAGCTACTACAATATAATTAGAATATCAACCATGGCATTAAAAGCGATAGATTAAATGCATGGTCCATAAGATAGATAAGTCTGTGGATGAGTTAAATAAACGAAAAGAAGTAGACGGTAAAACGACTCTCCCACCCTTAGCCTTGACCGAAGAGTTTGGCTAAAAGGCATTCATTAAAACACTTCAATAAACATAGCTTAGAATTACATAATGTTAGAGTTACACATTAATCGTTCCTGCGGGATGAGATTAATTTAATTCACATTAATGTAAAACACTATGTTCTGACAAATCTGTTAACACGTTACCATAAAAGCTAATGAATGATTCGGGTAAATCCTTATCACAAAGACTCATTAATTTGCGCATTAAAACGAGTATTCATTAAGAATACGAGTTTTAAAATTAGCTTGGAACAATGGTTTCGTGGATAAACATGACACATTATAAAGGTTTGGGGATGAATTTCCAATGCTTTGCAGAACGAAACAAGCTAGTACTGATTGAGTTAACAGATGGTTGATGGAGATTCTCAGGTCCCACTTACTTCGAGTGGGAGAATTGATATAGCATAAGCGATTGATTTGGTAAATGATGATGGAAACGTCTTCATAATAAATCCAGTGAGAGGGCTCACTCCCCCTCACACATAATCATCACTAAATTTCAAAATGCGAATCAAGTCGGACCTGATAATCATGATAATGAAGTATTTCAACTACCCATTTTTCCTAGTGGGAGTGGAACAACCAATTGGTTCCAGATCCTAGTGATCGAGGAATACATCTCGGAGATAAAAACCCGAGACCGAGAGGATATTCAAAGTAAGTTCAACCACCACCATTGTTCCCAGTGGGAGTAATGCCGCGATAAGAAGCATTATTCCGAGTGGGAGTAACGATCAGACTAAAACATGGGATTAACGTGCCTAGACATAGTCAAAGGCAACGAAATTCTCTCAAGAAGTGTCCCATCAAACGAGATGTGTTAAACATCTTGATGTTCGTTCTTGAAGCAGTGACGATTCAGCAAGCAAAGGAAGGACCTCAAAACGAGGGAATAGAGGAAAACAACGGAGGATGAAATTGCCTAAATAAAAACTAATTCAGTTTTTCTTTAGTTGATTTATCTGTTAACCACAGAACTAGAAAGTGAAATCTTAGAATTCACTTCTGGTCGAAATTTCGAGTGGTGCAAAACTCGAATAATTGCGAAAGTATATACCCAAATTCACGGAGTAAACTTTGATAAAGACGGACTCATCGACTATGCGTTACACCATAGTCTGGGCCGTCCTTGCCCATGACTGCAAGTCTTGAACTCGAGCATGCATCAAATCGACATTAAGACCAAACCTCTCCAAGTAAAACTGGAGAAAGAGATCTATATGGAGCAGCCCGAGAGTTTCATTACTCCTGGCAAAGAACTTAAAGTTTGCAAACTCCAAAGATCTATATACAGCCTTAAACAATCGTCTCGGCAATGGTATCGCAGATTCCACGAGGAAATCGTCGGATACAAATTCGTGAATCTTCACGAAGATCCCTGCGTATATACCAAGACCTCCGGGTCTAAGTATATCATCATAACACTATACGTGGATGATGTTGCGTCCTGGATGAACTGGGTCGTGGGGACGCGTCTGTCTGAATGGTTGAGCGGGTTTTCGGGCTGTAACCCTTCGTTTGAAAGAGGTTTGTGCCACTGACGAGTGTTCAGCTGAGTCTCGGAAAGGTCTGCGTCTCAAAAGGCGGTTGTGTCTCAGGAGGCGTCTGAGTCTCAAAAGGCGATGGTCTGTGCACAAGTCTGAATGTCTGGGGCGCCGGTTCCTGCACGAAGGGCCAGTACTAGCACGGAGAGGGGGGGGGGGTGGTGGTGCTAGTGGAGCCCTCTTCGATGCTTAAGTCACTATAGGGCTAAAAAGGTAATTCTAGAGAGAGAAAGTATTTCTAGAGAGAAGTCAGAGCTCAAAATACCAAAGTTGGGCAAATGAGAGGATGTGTGAAAATGGGTGGCCAAGGCCTCCTATTTATAGGTTTCCTTGGGACCGGACCCGGTTTTAAAGCGGTTTGATGACGGTTCAAAAGCAAGCGGTAACCGTCATCAATATTGGCAATGCGCGAACTTGACTTCTCTACACGTAACGGTAATCGCGTAAACGGTAATCGCGCAATACCCGTAGTGCAATCCGGACGTCCGGGTTGTTTGCAACCCGGACCTCCGGATTGCTTTGCGCAATCCGGAGGTCTGGTCCGGACGCGCGTAACGCGCTTCCGGACCGTTTTGACCCTTTGGGAGACGTTTTTCAAGTTGTGATGTGATTTTCCGTGTGTTTACGAGGCCCGAAATATAAATACGAACCCGAATTGGACACATATCCATCAGATGACATACTCATTGCTGCGAACGACGTGAGTTTCATGAATAAATCAGAGTCCTGGTTAGCATCAGCATTCGAGATGAAAGACATGGGAGAGGCTACGTACATCTTAGGCATCAAAATTGCCCGAGATCGTGTTTACGTGGCCCTAAATATAAATCCGAACCCGAATTAGACACATATCCATCACTTGCCCCCGAGTCAAGTAACGGTTTAAAACCTTTCTTGACTCTATTTTTAAGTTAGGATACGCGTCCAATTTGAGCTTGACGCTAACCTTCCGGTTTTAGTCGTTGGTTGGACGTAGTAGTCTTGATTTCGTCCGTCCTTTGATTTTCCGCCCGAATGACTTTATTTCCTGTCATCACGGTTAGTGCAATAGAGAATGCGCATATGTAGCGTGCTAGTATGGTTACCGTTAGGGATATAAGCAATTAGTAATGCGTCATGCAGACATGCTTTTGTCAACATGCATGTACAAGTAACGGTCATGGCAAGAACGTAATTACGTGGTGTAAGAAATATAATCCGTATACTTCTAAAACGACTTAGTGATTATCAAATCATGAATCATGCGATATGAAAAAACACATGTAGAATGACGGGTTTGATACGCGCGATACCAAAATAATCATGTATGTAGAAGTAACTACTTAGAAGAGGGTGGAGTGTACCGTAAGTACTTAGGCGTGGGTGTAGATGAATTACTCCTTTAATCCTTATCACCAAGGAATCTTTTGGGATATGTAATTACACAAATCCCCAATCATTCTTCCAGCTCTTAGGGAATTCATTATTTCTTCTTCTTTGCAGGTAATTATTTCACCATTTCCAGAAATCATTTGTGTGTTCATAGTTTCTTCATCGTCGTAAACCTTAGGTGCATCCCGAAAGTTTCGTGTTTGATCCTTGACTTGTTTTCAGAAATTGACACCACCAATCGACTCAAATTGCCACGAGGATTCCAGCGCCGCCTTCGGAATCACCAGACGACGCCGGACGCGCCTTCACGCGCCGCCGCGTGAGCTTCGCCCTGCCGGCGCGTGTAACCCACGCGCCGCCTTCCCGTGCTCCGTTCGCCGCGGTCCTTACCTTTCTGAAATCGTCTCGACGAGGGGACTCCATTGTGATACTTTTCGTCACATTTTGAGGTAATCTGAAAACTCGATTTTACAGGACAGCTTCGACTTGATTTTGAATGTTGCCGTATTGTTGTTCGTTTGAGCTATTTGTCGTTGTTGTCGTTTGGAACTGCTCATTGGTGTTTGTATGTTGAATAATTGCTGGTTGGTTGTCGTTACTATCGTCGTTAGTTCATGCCTTAGCCGATTTTTCACTTCCGTGGATAGTTGAGGTAGAATTCCCCGATTGGACATATTGCCCTCGTGTCTTTGCGTAGAGGCTTTTTGGTCGGTATGCGTAGTTTTTTCCCTTGACGGGTTTGTTGGTTGACGGGAGTTGCCAAACGTCTTTAGGAGTAGCCGTTTGTTGTCTTTGAGGTCTTAGAAAAAATATTTTTCCTAAGTGTTGCCGTGTCTGATCCTCGCGGTTCGTCACATTAGTCCCACCGTTTGCATGATAGCTTCTTAAGATGTTGGTCCTTTTTTACTGCACGTACCAACTTTGCTACGTGCGTTGACTTGGCTATGCGCGTTGACTTTTGCTATGCGCGTTGACTTTTACTATGCGCGTTGACTTTTGCTATGCGCGTTGACTTTTACTATGCGCGTTGAGTTTTGCTATGCGCGTTGACTTCTGCTTGGTTCTTGCAGATTGTGGAGTCGTAGTAACCTCTTGTGGAACTCCTTTCTTTTAGATCGAACTGTCGCTATGAGTAAGTCCTTCATTCTTACTTTGAAAATTTTTGAGCATCTTGACACTCATGATGGATAGCCTTTTAAACGGCTATATGTCTTTTGTGAATTCACATTGCAGGTTGGTGCCGGAAAGAGTTCGTCTCTCCATGCAGCGGCTTCACGTATTGCTTATCGCGCCGATCAGGCTTTGGTGGCGCCTGCCCCCATCACTCCTGCCAATTCGGGGCGTGATCCTTTCAAAGGGTCTTCTGCTCATGTGACCGGGGATACTCCCCCAGTGTCTGATTCTCGCGTTTCTTCCAATCGAACTGACACAGTGGCGCGTGGCCCGACTGATCCCAAGCGCTTGAAGCCAAATGCGGCTACTTCCACTCGTAAAGGCAAGGAAGTTGCGAGTCGCAATGTAGCGCCATCTGCCCCCAGTCGGGAAACCGACTTGTGGAAGTCCGCGGACTCTGTTAGTATACTTTTGTTGAATGTATTCCGTGGTTTTGTTATTTGTTGTTAACCGCTTTCCTTCTTTGTTGTAGCGATTCCTCCTCTTAGGCGTGACCATCTGGTCTGCCCGGTTGGATTGGACATTACTGGGGACACTTGGGTACCTTTTGGTAATGGTGGAGTTTATTTTCCCAAGGAGTCTTCACTTCGCACTCCAGAGGTTGGAGTTCGCGTATTGCGCAGATGTGTTCCACCAGGTGATAGGCATTCTTGTCCATCGACTGATGAGGAGGCTGAGGCTTATGCGCAGAGTGCCTTATCCCGGTTTGCTCCCGTAAGTATATTGATTCTTTTACCAAGTTTGTTGTTTTTGCGATTTATGTTTGGCTTATCGCATTGATGTGTGCAGGTTGTTGCCGACATGGTAAACATGTCGTCTTTTGTTATGGAGCTGGTAAGCGCGAAGCAGGCAGCTATGGATAAGTGTGATGCTCTATGTCAAGAGTTGTCACGAACCAAGGATGAGGCTCACGAGATGAGTTCGAAGGTCACAGCTTCTGAGGGCCGTTATGAGGTGCGCCATACTCGCTTATCAAAGCTTGAGTCTGAGATGATCACTCTTGAGAAGAAGGTTACAGATGATCTTCATTCTCAAGGAGTGGAATTACTTGCTCTCGGTAAGGAGAGTCGGGAGAAAGGCGTACAAGTGGGTTATACCAAGTACTTAGGAACTTCTGATTTTGAAGCTGCTGTTGAGGAGAAAGTGAACCACTTGATGAGCGAGCGTTCCGAAGATTACTTCACCCATGTGAAGGATCTTGACCCTGGGTTCCCTTTTGGCGAGTTAGGGCCATATGCGAGTTATGCCCTTTCTCACATTGAGGCGTTGAGCCTTTTGGAGTGAGGCCTTCCCAACTACGAGATGCTAGTTGATGATAGCGGAGATGTAAACGTCATTGTTACTTCTCCTGAGTTTATGGAGGTTGCCCCCGGGCCTTCTGGAGGTGGTGCCGCTATTTGAACTGCTCGTTTTATTTTGAGCATGTTGGGCTCGTTTCCACTTTGCTTCTGTTTGTGTTTGGAACTTTGTTGGAGTTGTTCCTTGGTTGTTGTTTGTGACTTGTTCGGTTTGAACTACGTCGTTTGAACCTGCTTTATACATAGCAGTTTGCATGATAACTTGTTAGTAATATTTCATACCGTTATCACTTACTGTGTTTATTGAATATTGATGACTAGTAACGTAGACATAGTCCCTGCAGTCGTGACCGATAGTCACTTTTGATTCAAGATTGCTTGCATGATGCGTTATGCATGTTGTCCGTCTTTCCTGCATATCTTACCGCTATATATGTTGTGACATGTCAAGTGGTTCGCGTATATCGACTTAACAAGTAGTATATTTGAAAGGTGTTATCTTGGCTAAGCAAGATACTAGTTTATACCGTCTCTTAGTTCCACTCTAAGGCGACGTTGTACAAGACTCGACTTGTAAATTTTATGAGTTTTTTAAACAGGGCGCGCACCTGCCAGCGTGTATCAATCCGCGTTGGGGAAGCATACGTAAAAACATTCTGGTTTTTGAAGAAGTATTTTGTGAACCTTAAAAAGTTCATGATACACGCAAAAACCGTGTTGATAAAATATTTGGAAAGGAGTTTGATACATAAAATATTTGACAAAATATTTGATAAAATATTTGTGATACATGATTCCTGCGTCCAGGGACCATGTAACACTTTTTGAAAATATGAATTGTGATGCATGCTTTCTGCGTCCAGGAACCATGCAACACGGTTTGAAAATTTGTAGTACGGAATTGTCATCTAATAAGAGGACTTTTGCCGTATAGAGTGAACCCTTTAAAAAGGAATTCATAGTACGGGATTGTCATCTAACAAGAGGACATTCGCCATAAAGAGTGAACCCCAAACAGGAATTCATAGTATTGGATTGTCGTCTAAAAAGAGGACGTTCGTTATAAAGAGTGAACCCTAAACAGGATATACACACTTATTATAGCGTGGGGTCGTTGTCTAACAAGAGAACTTCCGCCATATATAGTATGGGGTGATCAATCCCGTATTGTACTTGCCCATCCTGTTCTGAATCCAGGGAATGGCTATGAACATGAGGATTTGCCTCTAACAAGAGATGTCACAGCATGTCATTTTTTAGAAGTAAACATGTGTTTTGTCTTTACAAAGAGGATACCGCAACATGCTACTTTTGATAGTGAATCTTGGTGTTAATCCAAGATGTTGCTTGTAGTTGACGCCTTTAGCATAGTCGTCATTTTGATGGTAGACCTTGGTGTTATTCCAAGGTATTGCTTGTAGTTGACGTCTTTGGAATAGTCGTCATTTTGAGTAGAGAATTTGTATAAGTCCCTTTTTTGTAGATAATCCGCAAGTTGTCGTTGCGTCATATAAGTTGACTGTGTACATAGCGCAATGGCTTTGTGTTGCCGGCACCTTCTTGAGATAGATGCCAATTTATGAATGGAGAAATAAACTCCTTGTTGGTGTAGATAATAGTTGTTGTAGTTACTTTGTTTTGCTTCCAAGTAACGTACATAGAATAGTGATGTTCCTACGAAGATAGAACAACTTCATTAGGTTCATGAGATTATTACGAAGATGCCACTTTATGAGAGTGTGGACTTTTCAACAAGTAGATGCATTATGGAAATAAGAGCAAAAGGGCTTGATACAACAGCTCCTTTTGTAATTGTAATAGAAGATTATCCTTTCATCCATGGAATTTCTTCAAGTGTC
This sequence comes from Clarkia xantiana subsp. parviflora, assembly GCA_036873135.1. Lineage (NCBI taxonomy): Eukaryota > Viridiplantae > Streptophyta > Magnoliopsida > Myrtales > Onagraceae > Clarkia > Clarkia xantiana. The sequence continues at coordinate 41,375,242 of JAPTYO010000002.1, forward strand.
CTCCACTAAACGTTTTCGTAGAGGCATTGACATTTGCATCTTCAAGGCGATATGCGTTGATATACGGGATGGATATGACCTTGTAAGGGCCTTCCCATTTTGGAGACATCTTGTTGATTTGATCGAGACGTGAGAACTCATTCTTTCTCCACACCATTTCTCCAACATGGAATTGTCTTTCTTTCACCTTCCTGTTGTAATATCTTGCAGTTATCAAACGCATGCATGCCTGATTATGTTCGGAGTTACGCCTTTTTTCTTCAGCCAGGTCTAGGTCTAGACGCATGTCTACTTCGTTGGCTTGGGCGTTGAAATGGATTGTGCGGTAGGATGAGACAGCAATTTCGATAGGAGCGACTGCTTCCGTTCCATACACCAGACTGAATGGTGTTTCTCCGGTTGACTCTTTTGTAGTTGTTCGTAGTGCCCACAGCACACTGCTAAGCTCTTTTGCCCATCCTCCTTTTAATGCATGCACTCTTTTCTTGAGACCATCTAGGACGGTCTTGTTGGCGGCTTCGACTTGTCCGTTGGTTTGAGCATGGCGGACTAATGCAAAACGGTGATTAATGTTGAGCCTTTCGCAAAATGTTTGAAGCCTTGAGCTCTTGAATTGTGGTCCGTTGTCGCTGATTAGCACCTTCGGAACTCCGTATCGTGCGATGATGTGATTTCGGATGAAATCCATTATTTGTGCATCGGTTGTTCGTGCCAATGCCTTTGCCTCGATCCACTTTGAAAAGTAGTCGATTGCCACGACAATGTACTTAGTTTGGCCTTTTGATTTTGGAAGTGGGCCCACCAAATCGATCCCCCATTGTGCGAATGGCCAGGAACTTGCAATTGGGCTTAGCTCCGCGGCTGGTGCCGTGATACTTCTTGAATAAAGTTGGCAAGATTCGCATTCTGTGACCAAGTGTGTAGTTTGGTTCTTCATGGTTGGCCAATAGTATCCCAAGCTCAATGTCTTGCGTATTAGAGATCTCGCACCTTCATGACAGGCTGCTTGGCCTTTATGCAAATCTTCTAGCACTTTCTGGCCTTCCCGGAATGTGATGCACTTTAGGTATGGGGTTGAAAATCCTCTCTTGTAGAGCTCGTCATCTATCAACGCGTAATTGACAGCTTGTCTCTGGATTTTTTGGGCTTGAACCTTGTCTTCGGGGAGCTTGTGGTCTTTAAGATATGCCAATATTGGGGTCGTCCAATCTGGATCTGGATTGATGCACAAGACTTCGAATTTGTCAATTACTGACAAGATTCTATTTTCCACGAAATGCGTTTCTTTGCCTTGTTCATTGCCTTGTGCGAACTTGCTCAAGGCATCAGCTTCTTGATTTTCTTCTCTAGGCACCGCGATGATGTCAAAGGTATCGAAGCTTGTGATGATGTCTTTTGCTTGCCCCAGGTATTTTTGCATCTTTTCTGACTTTGCCGCGTATTCGCCTTTAACTTGATTGACGACTAACAGCGAATCGCACTTTACCCTTAGGTGTTTAACGCCAACACCTTTTGCAATTGTTAAGCCAGTTATCAATGCCTCGTACTTAGCCTCGTTGTTTGTTGCTCTAAATGTTAAGTTTAGGGCATACTTCAACGGATTAGATCCATCGGGTGGTATTAGGAGGAATCCGACACCTGACCCTCCTACGTTTGAAGATCCGTCGGTGTACATTTGCCATACTTCGGTATGTTCTTCAATTTGTTGAGGTCCGACTTGGGCATCTGTGTCGGGTGTTATCCCGGTGAATTCTGCAATGAAGTCTGCCAATCCTTGCCCCTTGATCGCCGTTCGAGGAGCAAAATGAATGCGGAATTCACTTAACTCCACCGACCGCTTTGTTAGCTTTCCTGACATGTTTGGCTTTGACAGGATGTGCTTCAGGGGTTGGTCTGTTAAGACTGTTACTTCGTGTGCGTGGAAGTATGGCCTCAGTTTCCTTGCTGCTATTATAAGCGCGTACAGGTATTTCTCGATTGGCATGTAGTTTATCTCGTACTTTGCGAGTATCTTGCTTACGTAGTATACTGGGAGTTGGGTAGTCCCTTTTTGTTTGACAAGGACTGAGCTGACCGCTGTGTTGCTCACTGATATGTACAGGAAGAGGGGCTCGCCTTGTATCGGTTTTGCCAATGCTGGCAATGTGCGCAAGTGTTGTTTCAATTGCTGGAAGGCCTCTTCACATACTGGTGTCCATGCAAATCTCTTGTTTGCGCGCAAGACTTCAAAGAAAGGGAGTGCCTTGTCGCCTATCCTGGCAAGGAATCTGTTGCTAGGCGGCCATTTAGTTGTTGGACTTCCTTATGTTTCCTTGGGGACTCCATTTCTTCAGTTGCCCTCACCTTCTCTGGGTTAGCCTCTATCCCCCTCTGGCTCACCATGAATCCCAGGATTTTTCCTGATTGTACGCCGAAAGCGCATTTTCTTGGATTTAGGCGGACTTGATATTCGCGCATTCTTTTGAAGATTGCTCGCAGGTCGTCAACATGGTTGCGCCTTTTGGTTGACTTCACGACCATGTCATCCACGTATGCCTCCATTTTCGTTCCGATTAAATCGCCAAAGATGGTATTGACCATTCGCTGGTATGTTGCTCCCGCATTGATCAGGCCGAATGGCATCACCGTGTAGTTGTATATTTCGCTATCTGCATAGAATGCAGTATGCGGTGCATCATCTTTGAACATCGGGATCTGGTTGTATCCTGAGTATGCATCCATTACGGACATTAATTCATGGCCGGCGGTGGCATCGACTAGTTGGTCGATTCTTGGGAGAGAATATGAATCCTTGGGGCATGCGTTGTTGAGATCTCTGTAATCGATGCACATTCTTAACTTGCCACTTGACTTAGGTACCAACACCGAGTTCGCCACCCATGTTTGGTATCTTGATTCTTCAATGAATCCTGCGTCAAGAAGTTTTCCCACTTCTTCTCTGATTGCCAGTTTCTTGTTGCCCCCGAGGGGTCGAAGTTTCTGGGCTATTGCTCGAGTTCCCGGCTTGATGTTGAGCTTATGGGAAATGACGTCTGCGCTTATTCCGGGCATGTCGCTTGGTGACCATGCGAATAACTCTTTGTACTCTTCGAGGAGTGCTGTGATTTCTATCACTTCATCTTCTGACAAGGATGCTCCAATTTGGACCATTCTATCTGGCTCTTCGATCTTTATTTGTTTTAACTCTTCTACTGGGGCTGGTCGGGCACGGCCTTCTCTTGGATCATCATCAATGATGGGCATGTTATCCTTTTCTGACTTGACGTTATTTTGGATTGCCACATTGTAACAATCCTTTGATAACAATTGGTCTCCTTTGACTTCACCGATTCCGGCTGTAGTTGGGAATTTGATCTTCTGGTGTGCCGTTGATGGAACCATTCCCCTCGCATTCATGGTTGCGTATCCTAAGATACCATTGTATGCGTCAAGCTTTTGTACTACCACAAATGGTACTTCTATTTGGAGACGTGAGTTGCCTTCTCCCAGTATAACTGGTAGTGCTATGGATCCCAGTGGGTAACTTGCATCTTCCATGAATCCCACTAAGGGTGAGTTCATTCTGTTGACATTCTTCTTTCTCCCTAGAGCTAGGATGACGTCTTTTGTGATGATGTTGGGTGAACTTCCTCCGTCGACCAAAATACGCTTGATGTCCATGCCGTCGATTGTCATGGTTATGACTAAGGCGTCATTATGCGGAAATGTTATATGTGTCTTGTCTTCTGAAGAAAAGCCAATGGCGTCTTCTAGGACAACGTCTCCTTGCTGACTGCCTTTGGGCTCATGGATCATCAGGGAAGCGTATATTTCTCTTTCATATGACGTTTCGCCTCCTGCTCCAAAGCCTCCATGTATCACGTGGATGCCTGGAAATTTTGGGTAGTGCTGTGCGGATGGTACACTGCTTGCTGGCACGGGAGACATTATAGCCTTTTTATGCCGTCTAAAGCGCTTCCTGGTTTCTGACGGATTGGCCTTATTGAGAGCGTTGTGATCACTCGTCATGACTTTGCGGTATGATAGCTTTTTGTTCGAATCACGTAGACGGCGCCAATGTTGCGTCCTGGATGAACTGGGTCGTGGGAACGCGTCTGTCTGAATGGTTGAGCGAGTTTTCGGGCTGTAACCCTTCGTCTGAAAGAGGTTTGTGCCACTGACGAGTGTTCGGCTGAGTCTCGGAAAGGTCTGCGTCTCAAAAGGCGGTTGTGTCTCAGGAGGCGTCTGAGTCTCAAAAGGCGATGGTCTGTGCACAAGTCTGAACGTCTGGGGCGCCGGTTCCTGCACAAAGGGCCAGTACTAGCACGGAGAGGGGGGGGGGGGGGTGCTAGTGGAGCCCTCTCCGATGCTTAAGTCACTATAGGGCTAAAAAGGTAATTCTAGAGAGATAAAGTATTTCTAGAGACAAGTCAGAGCTCAAAATACCAAAGTTGGGCAAATGAGAGGATGTGTGAAAATGGGTGGCCAAGGCCTCCTATTTATAGGCTTCCTTGGGACCGGACCCGGTTTTAAAGCGGTTTGATGACTGTTCAAAAGCAAGCGGTAACCGTCATCAATATTGGCAATGCACGAACTTGACTTCTCTACACGTAACGGTAATCGCGCAATACCCGTAGTGCAATCCGGACCTCGTCGAATTTGGGCAATTCGGCGAGGTCCGGATTGCTGCAATCCGGAGGTCCGGTCCGGACGCGCGTAACGCGCTTCCGGACCGTTTTGACCCTTTGGGAGACGTTTTTCAAGTTGTGATGTGATTTTCGGCGTGTTTACGAAGCCCGAAATATAAATACGAACCCGAATTGGAAACATATCCATCAGATGACATACTCATTGCTGTGAACGACATGAGTTTCATGAATAAATCAAAGTCCTGGTTAGCATCAGCATTCGAGATGAAAGACATGGGAGAGGCTACGTACATCTTAGGCATCAAAATTGCCCGAGATCGTGCCAACCGGAGATTATGTCTATCTCAGGAATCATATATCAACAAACTATTGATAAGATTTAGAATGCTGGATGCTAAACCCGTCGATACGCTGGTTGTGTTCGGGTGCGCAATATCGAAGCGTGATGGCCCGAAAAACCAGCAGCAGCGTGAACAGATGAATGATGCAGAGTATCTGAGCATGGTAGGGAGTCTAATGTACGCCATGCTCTGTACTCGGCCAGACATCTATTACGCTGTGGGCCTAGTAGCAAGATTCCAATCAGATCCTAGTTATCAACATCTAAAGGCCGTAAAACGAATTATCAGATATCTGAAAGGTACTGCCGACTACGTTTTGTGCTATGAGGGCGATCGGCTCGAATTGACCGGTTATAGTGACGCCGACCAGGGTGGCGATCTGGATGATCGTAAGTCCACCACAGGAGGATTTTTCCTCCCTGCTAATGCTGCCATATCATGGGTAAGCAAGAAGCAATCGTGTGTCGCGCTTTCCACTATGGAATCAGAATTCGTTGCCCTCTCCAAAAATGCACAAGAAGCGGTCTAGCTGAAAAGGCTTCTTACTGCATTAATTGGCACCGACAAGAAGAGTAAACCTGTGAAGGTGTACTCCGACAGTCAGGCGGCCATTGCGGCAGTTAAGAATCCAAAGTACCATAGTAGGACAAAGCACATTGATGTGAAATACAATTATGCTAAATCTGTTCTGGAAGACAACATAATCGCTTTAGAATACTTGCCTATAGACAATATGGTCGCAAACCCTTTAACTAAGCCGTTACGTAAGGAGATTTTTGAAAAGCATGTGAAAATGCTTGGATTACGTAGGGCTTAAACTGTGTGGCTTGTAAAAGTGATAACGTTTTGACATTTGAAATTATGTTTCAATTTGAATAAAATAATTGCAATTTGAGTTTATGATTTATCGACGTCATAATGATTAACAACATTGGATTTTACAGTCTATAAACTAAGTCGTAGGAAGAAGTAAAATTCTTCCACCAAAATTATGTCGAATGTGAACCTTGCCTTGTCACACAGGCACGGTCATCTTGTAAGGAGAGAGAGACCTCTACCATAACAATATTGGCTAAGAATCAGGGGGTAAACCTGATTAAAAAAATGATAACATTGTCACGCTTAACACCATGACTTAATCTTCATTTTGTAAATCGCCGAGTTGGACTTTGTCCATCACTGTATCACATTCAAGGCCAGATGATAGATTCTGCGACAGCATTATTGACATATCCCATCCCTGGCTTTACCAGGTGTGCTATCGACGCGTGCTTCATACTGCGCGTGCCATATACGACCACGGGGTCATGCTCGGTTGTGCTAGCTAGAATCCTCGTGATTCAGATGGCGCATACTTCTTCACCTTGAGCGTGTGATTGATCCCGGATGTCTTATGAAGAGACATCCAAAGTATCCTCACGGACTCAGAACTTATACCTAAGGTCTAGCTCAATGCTCGCTTCCCGGCGTACGGGCGTAAGAAAACAACCAAGTGACCACGTCTTGGAAACTGGTTGAGTCAGACTAAGGGTATAAGCGATGGGGATGGTCAAGTTCACCTTTAATTCACCGACTCTCGTGTTCACTAGGTGGCCGCCAATAAGATATTAGTTGAAGGTTGTGAACACTTGTACGAATGCCCTCGAGAAGTATTCCTTCGTGGAAAACTGGGCAATTGGAGAATTAACAGTTGACCAAGGATACAGTGCGGTATATAGTTTTATTTCAAACAGGTTTTGTTCATGAAAGGGAATCAACGTTCTGCGGGCGCTACAATACTCCTAACAGATGAGTAGCACGATGCCCGTCGTATCCGCCGGTCGCACGGCAAGCCTCGTATGAACTATTCGGAGACGGAGACGAAGACTGAGATGTTGATACTATTGCGTAACCATATAGATTAACAAGCAACCTCCGATTCCGGCGAGTGGGAGTTGTTAGCATATGGTGACGTGGCGCCGTAATAGGAGCCCGTTAATTAAGGGAATTACCTAAGTTAATTGGGTAATTGTCAATCTGGGCTAATTGGGCCAAATCAAACTAGTAATTGACAAGGGAGGCCTGTTGGATCACGGTGGAACTCCGGCACGGATCTTGACGGCAATCCTGGCTCCTTTGCTCCACGCAATCCTGCAACAGGGGATAGACCGGGCGGTGACCCAGAATCCCTCTCCGATGCTTAAATGAGTACCTCGTCTGACTGGCAAGCAACAGATATCAAAAGTATTCAATTTCAACGTAAGTCATCTGAGGTGACCTCCTGCCCTTTTATAGGCAAAGAGGTGCCTCATGTACCTGGTGAACCGTTGGGGGTGGTTAGCCCGTATCCCGCTTATCTCGTACACGATCTCACGTATCTTAGCCATGCCCCGCGTATCTCGGCCACGATCCGTGTATCTTAACCACGTTCCGTATATCTCGGCCACGCCCCGCATATCTTGGCTTTATCCTCTGATAACGAGTCCCGACTTCCGTCGGGGACTCCAGAGTTATCTCGTTGTGTCACCGCTCGGGGCCCCTCGTCATCGTGACAGGGCCAATCATTCTCAGGGATTCGTCATCGGGGCCTTCTTAAAGGCTTCTTATCGGGAGCTCCTAGCTCCACTGTCGGGACCGACTCTTGTCGGGACCCTACTTCGTCGGGACTCCCTTCATCGGGACCCTTCTCCTAGGTCATCGCGACCTTTGCTCTGGGCCTGGTGGGCCTGTTTGCCGTTTCCTCGCCGTTAAAGGGCCTGACGGCTATAATCGGACCCATCATTTGCCCCCAAGACATGAGGGACTTTTAGTTCGTCGTGTCTTCCAACTCCCGATTTTTCCAATACTAGAGTCGGGGATCTACTCCTTGGTTCAGTTACTTAAAGTTATCAGTCTTCTCCTCTACGTTTCCTCAGGGTTTTATGGATAACTGCTATATCCCAAGGGTCTCTTCGGTTTTCTAGTGCATTAAATGCAGCAGATGATGGAGTGACGTTTTCGACCCACGTGCCTGATTTTTCGCGCCTGTCCTTTTCTGAAAAGTGCTTTTCAGGCCGTTTCATCATTACGCCCGTTGTCCTTCTGCACGTTTCATCTCGACGGTTCAGATTAAGACCTTTTGAATTTGACGACTCGGATCGAAGTGTCCTTTCAACTGTTTTCTTCGACTATAAAACCCTAGCCACAGTCACAATTTAACTTTTACCGTCTTCGAATTCTCAAAAGCTCTCTGCGATTCTTCTGCAATTCCCAGCTCTGTGCTTTCGAAGATCCTTGGAATCTTCTCCGATCATCTTTCCGGCGACACTTCGTTCATCTCTTTCAACCTCTACTCCACCATGTCTGGTAAGGAAACACTCTTCGTTGCTCGTTCGTCTTTTCCTTTTTAATTTCTTCCAGAATCCCACTGTATTTTCTTGCCCTGGTTGCTTTTCAGACAGCGGTTCCAGCTCCGAGGGGAGAAAACCTTTTAAATTTGACTATGCTCCGAATGAAATTTCCACCACTGCTTACGATGCAGCTCTCCGAGAGGGTTGCATCACCCTCACCTGGGAACCTCGCTTCCCGTATGATCGGCATCGTCCCTCGAGTGACCCTGAGGTTACTCGTCCCCAGAAAGGGGAGGTATTTGTCTCTACGGGACAAATATCAGTGGGGATCAGGTTCCCCTTCTGCGGTAACCTGGTCGAACTGTGCCAACATTACCAAACACACCCTACTACCTTCTCTCCTCATGCCATCCGCATTTGGAACGCCTTTCAAGTCCTCTGTCTCCGACAGAAGTGGGTCTACAGCCTCCAGCTTTTCCGGACTTTTTACGGGCTGAAATGCAACGAGGCGGGGGTTTGCGCCTTCTACCCTCGGATGCCCAAATGGAGTAAGCAGCAGCTTGCCCGACACGGTTGGACCAGTGACACCTGGAAGGTGGTCAAGGGTCGGGGACTCTTGATTGATACGGGGTCTGACAACAGTAGCTGGAAGAGGAGCTACTTCTTCATCCAACATTCTTCTATCCCTTGGCCTCGGTGGGAGGGGGCAGCAGACCCTCCGCCTGCTTTCCACTCCTATGCTGATGAGGACTTCGAGACCCTTCAATTGATCCAGCTTTATCGTTGGGGGGAGTCCTACACTCCTCTCAATGCTAACTCTCTGGTGGAGCGGGACCTGGTGCATACTGGGGTCCGACTCCTCAGTATTGTCTCTGGGGGGCAGCTCTTCGACGGCCCTTCTAGCATGGTCCCTTGGGTAAAATCTCTAACTTTTTCTTCGTTTATTGTTTGCAGCCAAGAAGGTGTCTATGCTGACCGATTTCTTCCTTAAGCAGGGGGAGACCGATGCTGTCCGCCCCTCGCGGAAGAGGAAGTCTGCCAAGAAGGCTGCTGCTGCCAGGTCGGGGTCTCCTTCAACGGAGCAACCCAAGCGACCGCGGGTGGATCTGGACCAACTCTTCGAGGTCTAGAATGCTGAAGAAGGTAAACAACTCCGACTCGCTATTAAATCATATAAAAGGATGGTTCCGTCGGACTTGATTTCCTCGACCAAGGAGGGCCTAATTGCTGATGTTAAGAGGATCCTTCGAGGTGAAACCCCCCGGGTCTTGAAGGCGGGCTACTATCACTTCCGCGGGAAGGATCAATACGTCTCCCGACGTATCATTTGGTGTAAGAATCCCGATGAACTTCCTGACTACCTATCTGAAGCTCTTCATCCTCCAGGTGCAGGTCGCTCGGGAGCTTCCTCGGGGGCTGCAGCTTCTACAGATGCACCGCCTTCAGCGGGGGTGCCTCCCTCAGCTGGAGAGAAGGCACCATCTGGTGAACAGTTTCGCCAGGTGGAGACCCTGGACTCCTCCGAGGAGACCGGCGGGGTTGATCCCCCTCAGCAGCGTCGGAAGGCGGGGCAATCCCCCTTGAAACCAACCCCTCAGGGGCCGCCTCCCTCGTCTTCTCCACAGCAGCGGGAGCTGTCTCCCATCCATGACTTTTCTCCCTCTCCTGTCCGGGCTGAGACGGAGATGTGCCCTTCTCTTCCCCGTCCCATCTCTCCCATGGCTCTCGACAGGGACTTCTATAGGCCCTTCAACCCTTCGCAGGCCAATGCCCCTTGGGCTCCGATCCAGACGCTTCAGGGAGTCCCGCTCACACAAGGGGAACAGGACCAAGAGCTGGCCCTGCATCTTCTGGCGGGTTCCATCCTGCCTTCTATGCAACATCCGATTTACCTCAATCGGACGCATATGGAGCGGGACGTCAGGGATATGGCTGTGCGCCGTATCGAGGTGAAACTTCACTTTTCCCTTATTGATCAATAAATCGAGTCTTTTGTCCTTCTAACACTTTTTCCTTTTGACTGCAGGAGCTCGGGGATTACAACCGCCTCATCGGGTATGTCATTGCCTACGATGAGGCCCGGGAGCGGGACCGCGGAGTCCGTGAGCAGCTTCAGGCGGATCTCCAGGCTTCCCAGTCTTCGCGGGGGAAGCTGGCCAAGGAGCTGGCTGCCCTCAATGAGAAGATTCGGGGTCTTCAGCAGCAGATCGCGGACTTCGAGGGGCTCCTGAGGCAGGAGCGGCAAGAGCGGGGGGAGGTTGTGGATCGGCTGACCCAGGAGAAGAAGGCCGCCGAGGACCAGCTGGTCCTCGAGAAGAAGGCTCTGGAGGAGCTGATTGCGGGGTTCCCGGCGCGGCTGGCCGAAGCGGAGGCCAAGGGTCGGGAGGACTATCGAAGGTCGGAGGTCTTCCAAGCTGACGCCCTGAAGTTCTTCAGCGCGGAGGTGGAGAACACTCTCTTCAACGCCGTTGAGGAGCTCCACCTGGAGTACGGGGACGCCATCAATTTTGACAAGTCTCCTTCCCTCGCTCCCTTTGCGAAGAAGTACTTCGCTCTTTCCGAGGAGAGTGATGGGGGGAGTACTCCGGTAGTTGTCGAGGATGCTTCTGAGCTTCCAAGTGCAGACGCCCCGATAGCCAATCCTCCCGAAGCCAATCCTGCGGACCCCTCTGCTGCTGCTGACAAGGACCAAGCTTGAATGCTTTTATCTTTCAGAGTCCTTGTATTTTCTTCTCTTGCTTCGTCGTCGGGCCTTCGAGCCCTTTATCAATATTAGACTCCTTTAACTCCGATCTTTTTTGTTGTCTTTCGTCTTTTCCGACTATTTAACAACGTGCACCACCTAAGGCGACTTAACCTTGAGTGCATCACTTAAGACGACTTAGTGCTTGGCAGTCGAAACTTCGATACTTACGAATTTCTTCTGATGTCCTTCCGACGATCTAATAACTTGCACCACTTAAGGCGACTTAATATCGAATGCATCACTTAAGACGACTTTAATAGTTACTTAGGATAGACCTAAAGATCACGCACCACTTAAGGCGACTTAATATTGTGCACCCTTGAAGGCGACTTTCGGGTACTTAGAATAAACCTAAGTATTGTGCACCACTTAAGGCGTCTTTTCTCGGGCATCACTTAAGATGACTTTATATTACTTAGAGTAAATTTAAGAATCGTGCACCACTAAAGGCGACTTTCATCGTGCGCCAGTGAAGGCGACTTTCCTCATGCACCACTGAAGGCGACTTTCATCGTGCACCACTGAAGGCGACTTTCACCGTGCACCACTGAAGGCGACTTTCCTCGTGCACCACTAAAGGCGACTTTCATCGTGCACCACTGAAGGCGACTTTCATCGTGCACCACTGAAGGCGACTTTCACCGTGCACCACTGAAGGCGACTTTCCTCATGCACCACTAAAGGCGACTTTCATCGTGCACCACTGAAGGCGACTTTCATCGTGCACCACTGAAGGCGACTTTCACCGTGCACCACTGAAGGCGACTTTCCTCATGCACCACTGAAGGCGACTTTTACACTTGACATAAATCTAAGGACAACCCTTGTTTGGAAGCAACCTCTTTATTTATTGGCATAAAATAGGTTTACATCGAATTAAACGATAAATAGCATACACCACTTAAGGCGATTTTATATCGGGCACCATCTAAGGCGACCTTATTGGGCACCACTTAAGGCGACTTTATTGGGCACCATTTAAGGCGACTTTCTTCAAGCATGGTGTTTCTTCGAGTGTTCGTCACTGAGAATGTTTCATCGTTCTGTCATCGAGGTCTTCCAGATACTTTCTCACTTGAGAGTCGTTAAACGGTGGGCCATTGTCGCTGGTCATCACCTTAGGAATCCTACATCTGGACACGATGTGGGTTCGGAGGAATTTGACGATCTGATTCCCCGTTGTTCTGGCTAATGCCTTCGCCTCTATCCATTTTGAAAGATAATTGATAGCTACAAGTAAATACTTACATTGTCCTTGTGCTTGTGGAAGAGGTCCCACCAAGTCGATGCCCCACTGCGCGAAGGGCCCAGCGCTCTTGATGGATGTCAGGCAAGTAGCTGGGGCCACAATACTCGGGGCGTACCTCTGGCACGCGTCGCATGATCGGACCAACGCCATTGCTTCTTTGCTCATCGTGGGCCAGTAATAGCCCAAGTTCACCATACGAGAAGCCTTTTCCAGGAAGTGCATCTTCCGATGGTTTATCGGAGACTGCATTTCCTTGATTGCCCTCAGTTTCTCTGGGTTTACTTCAATTCTTCTTCGGTTCATCTTGGAGCCCAAAAACTTCCCTGAATGGACTTTAAAGGCGTACTTTGTCGGGTTCAAGCGAACTTGACGGAGCTTTATCCGTTCAAATGCCATGGTGAGGTTGTGCACGTGATCCTTAGTTTGTCGGGACTTCACCAGCATATCATCCACGTAGGCTTCCACGGTTTCTCCCAACGTATCTTTCAGATCTTTTATGGGGACGGAATGTCCAGACTCTTCTCTGGGATCTGCGTGTCTGTCTGGAGGACTGTCATGGCCTCTCGCCTCCTCCTCCGGGTGGCATTAACATAGCATTTTCGGGAAGCCACCTGGTCACCTTTGACCTCCCCGACTCCGTGGTCGGTCGGGAACTTCATCTTCTGGTGCACAGTCGAGGCAACTGCCATTAGTGGATTGATGGTTGTTCTCCCGATAATTGCGTTGTAGGTCCCAGCAGAATCAACCACGACAAATTCCACGTTCCTCCTTTCTGACTTCCATCCGCTACCAAACTTTACTGGTAAGGTGATTACTCCCAACGGGTAGGAAGTTGAGCCAGAGAACCCGACCATCGGGAAGTTTGCCTCCTTCAGATCTTTCTTCGTCTTCCCCATGGCTTCCAACGCGTCCATGAATAGAATGTCGGAGGAGCTTCCTCCGTCAATCAGAATTCTCTTCATCTCGAACCCGTCTACATCCAGAGTTACTACTAAGGCATCGTCGTGCGGGGTCTCCACACCTATGAGATCTTCCGACGAGAAGGAGATCATCATCTCTTCTTTCAAGGTCCAAGATCGAGACCTCTTACCCAGTACCACCGCAGTAGGAATCCTAGAGGCGTAAACCTCTCGAGCGGATGAGGTATCCCCTCCAGCGGCAAATCCTCCATGAATCACATTGATGACTCGTCTTTCTTTGTGAACACCGGATGACTCTGGATCAGTTCTCTTTTTCTTCGGGGACCGATCGCGGGATCGGGAGTGGGACCGCGATCGGGACCGAGAGCGGGACCTGCATCGTTTGTCTCCAACAAACTCCTTGAGCTTTCCCTTCTGGATTAGCTTTTCAATCTCCTTTTTCAGCTCTCGACAGTGATTAGTGTCATGGCCATTTGCGCGGTGAAACCGACAATAGCGATCTGTGCGGGACCCCAAGAATTCTCCATCTTTCTTCGGGGGGTATCTGGAGATACCTTGTTGTTCCATGACTGTCAGCACTTCCGCCATGGAGCAGTTGAGAGGGATGTCGAGATCTTCCTTCTTATCCTTCCTTGGAGGACGTCTATCATCCCCCCGACCAGAGCGACCTCGGTCCCGACTACCTTCATGTTTGCCTTTTGACTTACGGTCGTCGAAAGGCTTGCTCGACTGATTCCCTTTGTTCGATTTTGGGGGCTCCAGTTCTCCCGCGGTTATCTTTGACTCCTGGACATCGATCTGCCGCTTCACTCTCTTCTGTAATGCTTCCATATTCCACACAGGTTTCTCAGCCACGCTGTGCATCAGGTCGGAACCATAGGGGGCCGTCAGGTTCCGAATGAAGGTACGAATTGTTTCGCCCTCCGAGATCTCCTCGTCTATCTCCGCCACACTGGCCGTGTACCGCTGGTAGTAATGTGCCAGTGATTCGTCGGGCCTCTGTACCACCAGGGTGAGGGACCTCACACTCTTCAGCAGACGTCGGCGACCCTGGTACTGTCGAATGAAGCGGTCGTGCATGTCAGCCCAACAGGTGATGCAGCCTGGGGGTAGACTAAAGAACCAGGTCAGGGCTCTTTCTCCCAGTGTATTAGGGAACAGGGTACACACGATGTCCTCTGTCGGGGCTCTACCCAGACACGCCATAAGATGCTTCTGGACATGACGAACTGGATCTCCTTCTCCGTCATACTCTTTGATCTCGGGGATACCCAGCCCTGGCGGGGCGAGGGTGTCTATTAGGCGGGGAACGAAGGGATGAGTGGATCGATCCCTCAACTCCGAGACCAGCGGCTTCTGTTCTCCCATACATATGTTCACGATCTTTACCACCTGGTCGGGAGTGATGGGGCCATTCAGGGGAATGGTCCTGTGCTGAACTGGTCCTGGCCCATCAACCACGAACTTCTCCGGCTGACCGGTCATCTTACCTCCTTCCTGGCCCTGGGGTGGGGCTTCCTGTACGTTCCGACCCTCTGTTGGTAGGGCTGCTTCTTCCAGCGGAGGCATCTCCTCCTGCCTCCTTGCAGCCTCCCTTCGGTCTAAGAGAGCCTCTACAGCCGCTAGGAACATGGGCATGGCCTCCGCCACGGCCCTTGTCAAATCTGCAGTCGGGGGGGCCTCCTGCCCCCTGTTATCCTGGTGTCGAGGGGCAACTTCTTCGGGATGCGATCCATTGTGCCCCCCTGTCTGGGAGAGTTCAGCTGGGGGATGATTTTGATTTTCTCCTTGTTTTGGTACTGAATTCAGGTTTGTTGCAGCAGGGTGACGGGAACCACCAGATTGTCCCCTTCTGTTCTTGCCAGCCACCATCGAGCGAGTAGAAGGCATATCAGCTTTTTGTTAGTTTCCCACAGACGGCGCCAATGTTGGATCACGGTGGAACTCCGGCACGGATCTTGACGGCAATCCTGGCTCCTTTGCTCCACGCAATCCTGCAAGAGGGGATAGACCGGGCGGTGACCCAGAATCCCTCTCCGATGCTTAAATGAGTACCTCGTCTGACTGGCAAGCAACAGATATCAAAAGTATTCAATTTCAACGTAAGTCATCTGAGGTGACCTCCTGCCCTTTTATAGGCAAAGAGGTGCCTCAGGTACCTGGTGAACCGTTGGGGGTGGTTAGCCCGTATCCCGCTTATCTCGTACACGATCTCACGTATCTTAGCCATGCCCCGCGTATCTCGGCCACGATCCGTGTATCTTAACCACGTTCCGTATATCTCGGCCACGCCCCGCATATCTTGGCTTTATCCTCTGATAACGAGTCCCGACTTCCGTCGGGGACTCCAGAGTTATCTCGTTGTGTCACCGCTCGGGGCCCCTCGTCATCGTGACAGGGCCAATCATTCTCAAGGATTCGTCATCGGGGCCTTCTTAAAGGCTTCTTATCGGGAGCTCCTAGCTCCACTGTCGGGACCGACTATTGTCGGGACCCTACTTCGTCGGGACTCCCTTCATCGGGACCCTTCTCCTAGGTCATCGCGACCTTTGCTCTGGGCCTGGTGGGCCTGTTTGCCGTTTCCTCGCCGTTAAAGGGCCTGACGGCTATAATCGGACCCATCAAGGCCCAAAATGCCCCCCCCCCCTTATTATGCATGGTTCGGCCGAAACCCTAGTACCACATTGGTTGGAGTTGCCTTTCTGCAATTCCACCCAATACTATATATAGGGGTGACTCCTAAGGGTTTAGACACAAAATTAAGAACAAGGATCTCCATTGAGAAAACTTGTCACCCTAGTCTAATATTTCGGCACCACCAACATCAAGTCCGAGGTTCCATCTCCGTTGAAGAATCGATCAGAGGTCTTGTTGATGAGCTACATCGCGTGGGACTTCTTCTAACGAAGAACTTGCACATGGTTCCGACCAGAGGATCATAACTCCCTCCACATCGTTCTTGGGCAGGAAAGCTAAAAGGTATGTGTACTAATTCCGCTGCGTAGATTAGATTTCTTGCTAGTACACGTTTAGCATTCAGTAGTATTACGTCCCCGTAATCCAACAGCTTTGACAGTGCGCACCCGAATACAACCGGCGTATCCACGGGTTTGGCATTGAGCGTTCTGAATATTTTCAACAGTTTGCTGATATAAGATTCTTGAGACAGACACAATGTCCGGGCGGCACGATCTCGGACAATTTTAATGCCTAAGATGCACGTGACCTCTACCATGTCTTTCATCTCAAATACTGATGCTAACCAGGACTTTGATTTATTCATGAAACTCACATCGTTTGCAACAATGAGTATGTCATCTACGTATAAGGTTATGATGACATACTTAGACCCGAAGGTCTTGGTGTAAAAGCAAGGATCCTTGTGGAGGTTCACAAATCCGTTTCCAACGATTTCCTCGTGGAATTTGCGATACCATTGCCGAGACGATTGTTTAAGACCGTAAATAGATCTTTGGAGTTTGCAAAATTTACGTTCTTTGCATGGAGTAATAAAACCCTCTGGTTGTCCATATAGATCTCTTTCTCTAGGTTTCCGTGGAGGAATGCGGTCTTAACATCCATTTGGTGCAGCTCTAGATCGAGGCATGCAACAAGGGAAAGGATGGCCTTGACTGTGGTATAACGCACAGATGGTGAGTATGTTTCATCATAGTCTACTCCTAGAATTTGGGTATATCCTTTTGCAATTGTTCGAGTTTTGCACCACTCAACTTTTCCATCAGTAGTGAATTCTAAAATTTCACTTTCTAGCTCTACGGTTAATAGGTAAATCAAATGAAGACTAAAAACCGAATTTATTTTCATTTAGGCAATATCATCCTCCATTGTTTTCCCTCATTCCCTCGTTTGAGGTTATTTCATTGCTTGATGAACCGTTACTGGTTCGTGAACGAATGTCTCACTTGATGGGATACTTCTTTGACAGAAGTTTGTTGCCTTTGACTATGTCTATGCTCGTTAATCCATCTATAGTATGATCGCTACTCCCACTCGGAATATTGCTTCTTGTCAGAGCATTACTCCCACTGGGAACAATGGCGGTGCTTGAACTTTGATTTACAACTTTCTCA
This sequence comes from Clarkia xantiana subsp. parviflora, assembly GCA_036873135.1. Classification (NCBI taxonomy): domain Eukaryota; kingdom Viridiplantae; phylum Streptophyta; class Magnoliopsida; order Myrtales; family Onagraceae; genus Clarkia; species Clarkia xantiana. The sequence continues at coordinate 41,392,525 of JAPTYO010000002.1, forward strand.
GGATGATCTCTCGGTCTCGGGATTTTTATCTCCGAGATGTATTCCTTGATCACTAGGATCCGGAAACATGTTGGTCATTTCCCTCCCACTAGGAATGATGGATAGTTGTGGTAGTTCAGCATTACGATATTCAGGTCCGACTTGATTCACATTAACATTTAGTGATAATTATGTGAGTGGGAGTGAGCCCTCCCACTGGATTAATAATGAGGATGTTTCCATCATCATTTACCATGTCATTCACTAATGCTATATCATTCTCCCACTTGAAGTAAGTGGGGCCAGAGAATCTCCGTTGTCCATTATAATCTGATCAGTACTTTAGTTCGTTCCGTTCTGCAAAGCATTGGAAATCCATCCTCAAACTTCTATAATGTGTCATGTTCGACCACGTTGCCATTAATCCAAGCTAATTTTAAACTTGCATCCTTTTAAGAGCAGACCGTACTCTTAATAAATACTTGTTTAATGCGCAAATTAATGATGCTTAACGATAAGGTTTCACCCGTATCATTCCTTAGCTTTTATGGTAATGCCAACTGATTTTATTAGTGTTACATTAATATGAATCAACTTAATTTCATTCCGTAGGAACAACTAATGTTGAACTCTATCATAATGTAATTTTAAACTATGTTTCTTGAAATATTTTAATGATATGATTGCTTAGCCAAACTTTTCGTTCAAGGCTTATAGTGGGAGAGTCATTTTACCGACTTCTTTCTTTCGTTTGTCAACTCATTCAGAGACTTATCCGCCTCTTGAGTTATGCATTTAAGCTTTTGCCTATGCGAAAGTTGATATTATACAAGTTCGTGGTAGCTTTTGAAGCATACCTCTGACTTTTGTATAAGTAATCAATGAGTTATTCCATAAATGGTCATAAACGAAAATTAAGCATCCATTCATTAAAACATTTCATTATTAAATTTGTACTTTGAAACGATGTGTTCCGTCTTTCGAGATACACTCACGCATGGCGCCTTAAAACCAGTTTTATCCCATGGTTTAAATCGTTTCGTTTCATTTCCAAATTCAAATCAATTTAATCCAATCGGTTTCGAACATGTTCAATCATTACGAAAAATTACATTCAATGGAGTACTAAAAAATAAGAAATACTAAATATTTTGATGTAGCTACGCAATCGATGGATTTATTCAGTTCAGTTGTCCTAATTGGGAGGACGGAGTATGTGAATCGTTTCGTTTTATTCGACCGCTTTTACCTGGCCGAAATTTTGGTTCTAACTCGTAGGTATGTTATTTGTATTTTCGTTTCGGATCGTTCTCCTTTAAACTGAGACATTAAATTGATAAGCAAATTGAGCTTCAAATCGAGCAACAATTACTTTATTCAATAATTTTGAATCTCAAAATAACCAAAATTTTAGCAACGAACAACGAACGATAAATGACAATGGTATAGTTCTTCATATAAAGTTCGAATATCTGATCCATGATTGTCGCGCATATAGTCAAGAACTTTGAGTCATGTTGAACATCTCAGCTGAGTAAATTCACGAGTGAATCACTTTAAATGACCTGTGTCCGTATAAAACATTTTACAGCTTCATACACATGACCTAAGAGGCGTATTTGAGACGCACTTTATCAACGGGGTTTAATACACCGAATTATCGTATAGGACCTATTCGGTCCAGTTCTCTTCTTGGTATGCGGATCATGGTTCACTTCTTTCGAACTCGCTATGGTTAGTAGATAAGGACTTTCGTTCACTACTGTGGTTACTGTACTTGATTAGTCTCAAGGTTATTGAGTCCTGTCAATATCAGACAACCATATACATCCTTTCCATGTTGACCTTTCATTCTTAAGATCCGATGTGAGTTTTACGCCAACATCCATGAAAAGAGAGAAGACTATCACATTCAACCGAAATATTTCTAGCGTTTGCATCCTTGCTTTTACCGAGGCGGATGAGAAGGGATACTAAGATGTAACTTTGTCAGGTTTCAATTCAAGTCTTCTTCAACCCCTTTTTACCAAGGTCGAATGTATCACCATATATGCGTTTAGATCATCAAATAACCTACTCTAATTCTTGGGGGAAAAAATTCTTACATTCATTTCTCATTGTCAAAATCATACAGATTACTATATTCATCCGTAGTTGTCCTCCCTACTTTTCGAAATCATAGTAGAGAGTTCAACATACACTCCAATTTTATTCATCATAATTAATACTATAAAGATTGCAAGTAATATCGAATCGCACTAATTCAGCCAACTCACACATTGATGATTATGCAAATCAGGAAGACAATAGCATTTTGACAGAATTGCAAACATCGGATTATATATTAAGATGGAACACAAAAAATAGTGATCCCTCAGTCATCTAGACCAAACCGACCGCCAGTAAACCGAGGAAAGGGGGTCCATGAAAAAGTTCACACTACCGTCGTGTTCAATCTCATAGAACAGTCTTTTGAAAATGGTTATTATATTGCAAATTACCGGAACATAAATTTTCAAATAAGCATACCCGATCTTGGCTTTCCCAAGGCCTTTTTGATTTTTGAAAAATTATCCAATAATTTACGCATGCATAATAGTATATCACGCCATAAACATCGAACAAATCAAACAACATGCTTACGCGTCATGCGTCTAATGTTCCTAGCATACATAATTCTACGTAAAGTAAATTATCACATGCTTTCAGTCCTGAACATTCTAGCATACGTGTCAAAACATGTAACTTCCGCACACTTCATGCATAATTGGCGACTGGAATTTTCGGTTTTGAAAACGTTTTTGAAAATATTAGGGGTTGTTTTGCAATTCATGCTTAAAATCAATCATGCGAAATTTCTAGACATGTATTCTAGGCACTTTCAATCAGCATAGCATGTCTATCCTATTGCGCAAACCATATATTTAAATCCCAGAGCTCAATGCTCGCAATATATTTTCCAGCTAGCTTGACGAAGTCAAGACGAAATTTCTAATATATGTTGCAGAAAGTAAACAATTGCAATTTAGCCCACTAATTTAATCCAGTCTCAAAAACATGCATTTCCGAGATCCATCCCCATAATCGTAACAAGGCATTAGGGTTTTAGCCGAAAACGTGTTTAAAACGCAAACTCTGAGAGCACTGTTTAAGCTAATTTTAAAGTTCGAAAATATTTTGGATTTAAAATTTGACATCCTATTTTATTGAACATTTAAAGTTTACGAAATTTTTTAAAATTTGGTTTGGTCCAATTTAAAATCCGGTTCAAGTCGGTCCGATTTAAAAATCTGGTTTGGTCGAAACGGTTCAATAAAATAAGATGGTTCGATTCACCACTCGAAACCGGTTTGATTAGGTTCTATTTAATTGCTCCGGTTTGACCCGACCCGAAAAGACCACGTGATTAAGAAAACCTGTATTGGTTTAACCCACACCGGTTTAGCAATTGGACCGGCCCATAAACCCTAGGGTTCGGTCGAATTATTTCTCTTGGGCTAAATAGAGTTTTAAATTCCACCAAAAACTTAACTTAACCCACAAGAAATTTTAATTATATAAAATAATTTCCAATATTGCTATATATATATATATATATATATATATATATATAAATTCGACACTTATACATATATATAAATATTGTCAAAATTCTATCTTTAAGATGTAAATCAATCAACAATAAATATATATATAAAGATATTCGGCCAACATATATATATATACATATAATTATTGTCAAATATATAATTAGGGATAAAAAATATATAAATAATATATTTTCTTAATCTTTTATAGCAACTAAATATATCAATATATATTAACCCTATCTTCATCTATATATATTGATAGTTAATATATATTTCAATATTATATTGTGAACCTATCCATATTTTCCAACTTATAGATATGTAGTTACCTTTAATTAAAATTAAAATATGGCAAACTATATCTATAATAATTTTGGCCGAAATTTTAATTACTTGGTGCCCATGAAAAATTAATTTTTTACCTAATATGCCACTAGGGTTTTCGGCCAAAAACAAAAATTTGGAAAAAAAAAAAATTTGTCAAATTTTAAGATCAAACAATATCTTGATCATGAATCCAAATATTGTTCTTGATAAAACTCATCGTGTTCTTGAAGATCATGAACATCAAACATGGATTTAAACTAAAATTTCGGCATCAATCTTTAAAAACATGTATAATCCGAAAATTTTATGTTTTTAAAGATAAAAAACATGAAATTATGTTTATAATTTTGGTGTTCAAGATGAAAAATTTCGGATTTTTATAAAACATCAAGAACATCAGTTTATAAAAAAATTAAGAACTCCTAACATGCTCTGATACCACTGTTGGATTACGGGGACGTAATACTACGGAAAGCTAAACGTGTACATGCAAGTAAACTAATTACGCAGCGGAATAATGTACACATACCTCAATAGCTTTCCTGCCCAAGAAGGATGTGGAGGGAGTTCTGATCCTCCGGTCGGAACCCGTACAAGTTCTTCGTGAGAAGAAGTCCTACGCGGTATATGCTCCACAACAAATTCTCTGATCGATTCTTCAACGGGGACAGAACCTCGGACTGATTATGGTGTGTCGAAATCTCTACTAATGGGGTGAGAAGGTTTCTCTAGAGTTCCTCAATAGAGGGACTTATGAATTACTTGATATGTAAAACCCCTTAGAAGACTCCCCTATATATAGGATTGGTGGAGTGGACAAGTCCACTCCATCCAATGTGGGATTAGTGTTCGGCCGAATCACCTATTAAGGAGGGAGGCCCAATTTTGGGCCTTCCATGTCAATTAGGAATTGGGTCAATCCCAATTAACCTAATGTGACATTTACCCAATTATCTTAGGTAATATCCTTAATATTAACGGGCTACCATTTACGGCGCCACGTCACCATATGCTAACAAGGGTGTGCCTATTTGCTTTCTATCAAACACTCCAGAGATCTATCCCCTACCAAGAATCGACCAGAGACTTTGCTGTGGAGAACATACCGTGTAGGGCTTCGTTAACCAGAACCTCTAAGGGTTCCGACCGGAGGATCGTGAACTCCCTGCATGAAGGATCTTGGGACTACGGACATCGTTTGAGTTACGTGCGAATCTTCCGCTGCGTAATTTCGATTACTAGCATGTACCATGATTTAGTATACGTAGTGATTACTCCCCGTAATCTAATAGTGGTATCAGAGCCAGGTTAGGAGTTCATGATTTTGATAAATTGGTGTTCTTGAAATTTTAGACCTTAGATCGAAAATTTTGAATGAAAAGTTTTAAAATTTCGAATTTTCAAGTTATTGGGTGGTCCGAAATATTTCATGATGTTCTTAGGAAATTTGATGTTCATGATCTTCAAGAAAAATATGATATTTATCAAAATCGAACATTGGACTGTAGATCTTATTAAAATTTGATCTTAAAATTTCACCACTTTTTCCCAAATTTTTGTTTGTGCCGAAAATTTAAGTAATTTTACAAGATAAATTTTTTAATTTCTTGGTCTCCAAGCAAAAAAATTTCGGCCAAAACTATCACCAATATTGTTTACCATATTTTAATTTTTAATCAAGGTAACAATATATCTATACTTGGGAACATTATGATAGATTCACATTAATATATATAAATATATATAACTATTGATGGATATACGCCCAATTTGAACCCGTTGACTTCCAAACCGTTGTATTTTTATCGTCCCATCGCCAATTATAAATCGAAACTTCAACCCGGACACTTCGCGAGAACATCGACGACTCGGACGGGGCCGAAGCGCCCGTCCGACATAGGCGAACTCACCTAGGTGAGGTTGGGTGGCCACACCCGACCTCCCCTAGGGGAGATCGGGTCAGCCGACCCGATCTCTCCTAGGAGAGATCGGGTCGGCCAACCCGATCCCTCCTAGGAGGGATGGGGTTGGCCAACCCCACCCTCCCTAGGAGGGGTTGGGTGTCCTCACCCAACCCCTACCCTTGGGGGTCGGATTTCTCCCCCCCCCAAGGGTCCCGACACCACATTCGGACTCCCATGCTCGGTCCACTCCGCCTACCTCCTCCGAATCCTAAGGTCTTAATTATGTGCTTAAAGGTTAATTAATTGTGTTTAAAGGCTAACGATGTCATTAAGCCACCTTAATGACACCGTTGCCTATAAATACCCCACCTTCACAACTCATTGGATCATCTTGGCAAGTTGCACAATTTTGCTCTGACATCTCTCTAGCTTTATCTCTCTAAAACTGTACTGACTTAGGCATCGGAGAGGGTTCATCAGGCACCACCCCCCCCTCTGTGCCTGGTATTGCCCCTCTTGCAGGGTGGCAAGGAGAAGAGAACCAAGGAAGCAGAAGAGCATAGAGCAGTAGGACAAGCCCTAGGGGTAAGAAGTACAAGCCTCAGGAGGTCAGAAGGAGAGAGGGAAAGGAGGTCAGAAGGAGAGAGGGAAAGGAGGTCAGAAGGAGAGAAGAGAAGGACACATATCAGAACGACTACCCCAAGAGAGTATAAGGGCACGGATCAGAACGACTAGTCCTAGGAGCATTGAACCCGACATTTCATTAGTGGGAGATAAATTCTAGATTGACGACCCGTTGACCTAGACTTTATAACCTAACACTTGGCGCCGTCTGTGGGCTTCGAACAGAAAGCCTGGCAATAACAAGAGCGATGACGAACAGCTTAGTATCTAGGCATCACCGCCCACCTGGGGGCAATAGGTGAGAGAGACAGCCTATACCTCCAGCAAGGCAGCCTAACCCAGAGAAACAGCCTGCACACCAGAGCCTCAGGTAGCCCCACAGGCACCCCAGCCTAACAAGCAGGGAGGAGGCTTCCACAGCTCCAACTCCATTGACTAAGAAGCCACAGGGACAGGGGGGCAACAAGGAGTGCCATCCCAATACACGACACCTCCACAGGGGTACTACTATGAGGCACAACCTCAAGGGTATCCATATGAAATAATGACTCAAAGGAACGACAATCGTGCCCACGCAACCAACATAAGGCCCGCATACTCGCAAGGAGCACAGACAGTGACTCCAAGGTTAATGCACGCATTGGATGAGCTGCTAGCCTATAGGGAGACCCTGAGGAACAGGCAGAGAAGGCAACACCAGCATGAAGAAGAAGAAGTTCATGAGGAAGAACAAGTCCCAGAAGAAGAACACCACTCGCACCCTCGAACAGGACAGTGACAAGAACAAAGGAGAGACAACCAAAGGCCACCCCCAGAGGGAAGGCAGCAGTCTGTGCCTCCAAGGCAGCAACAGACACAGCAGGATGCCAGGGCATACACCCCCCTAGGGGCAGACATACATGCAAGACCAACAAGGATATAGGAGTTCCAACATCCACCCTGGCAATGTACACATACAGTCCGTATCACCACAGACATGACTAAGGAACATACCAAGGAAAGCTCAAAGGGAGGAACATAGTCCCAACAACACAACAAGCCAACCACCTACCCATGATACAGCACGACAGGTCCAAACCCCTTGTGCATGACAACCCTTGGCACACATCCCCCTAGGACAGGGGAGGAGTTGAAAAGACAAGGATTTGAACAGGAGACTCATAGAGTACCACACCACGTCAGCACATAGCTACTACAATGGGAAGTCTCATGAAGAGACATAGTAGAGTGAGACCACACATAGCATACATGAAGGATACACCTCCACCTAATCCGCCTTGCAAGGATGCGACCTCATATTCCTCAAGTGGAAGGAATACACACAGACTAATGGAGGAAGACAGTTACATTACCAAGGAAGCAGGGGATTTCAACACCCCACACCCATATCCTTCCCATATCCTCTTATTTAATTTAACTGCATAACAAGTCAACTCCCTAAGAGGGGTAGATTTTGATACTTGATATCAACATGTTTTCCAAGAATGACCATACCGGACGCCTTCGGGCTCCGTGATATATATATACACAGGTGGACCACTAGAAGAATCAGTAAAAGGCCGTCGACAATCAAGAGATGCACAAGCAACAGATTCCTCAATCCCAAAGAACACCTATAAGGTCAAGTTTCTGGGAAAGATCACAAGATGGAAAGCTCACTTACAAAAATAAGTTGAGCACTCCCAACATCCTATAGAGGAACTACCATGAAGGTCACAAAGGATTACCCCTACTACAACCTTCCACTAAGCATCCTAGGGCCAAGCCCATCAAAGGATCTCATCTGGCATTGATATGCAAGGGGGGCACCAGTCACAACATGCCCTCCCCACAAACGCCCATTAGCATAAGAGGGGGTAGCCGCGAACACATCCCTGAAACCATACCACATGGGCAACGCCCACCATCAAAGGCAAACACCTCCAGCGGATCTTTATCATTTCACAAAATAACCAGGAGACACAACCACATCTAGAAAGCTCATCCAAGGTAATGGAATACACTTCCATCAAAAACCCTCAAGGACACCAAGCCCAGCAAAGGAAGAACGGTGACACCATCATCAAGCTTTTAAAAAAAAAAGGATATGGAAAACATAGTACTTCCACACAAGGATATGTTAGTCATAAGAGAGGGAATCACCAACTTTGACATGAAGAGAACCATAGTACATGAAGGGAGTCCGTCAGACATCTCCCATGACCAACCATTGATGATACTAGAGAAGAGTCAGGCATACTTAATACCAAGGGACCCCCCTACTAGTAAAGGTGGTCAGAACATCAACACACCCATTAGGGACACGGCACTGCAAATGAACCAGGAAAAGGATGGAACAAGTATCCTTACAAGTATCCTTGCATTTATCCTTGCAAAAATTAACTCCGTAGAAAAGAGGTCATCTAATAGATGACTATGTCTCTGTTCTCAAAATATGATCCTAACCCGGAGATCCTTGGACTCCGTACTATGTATGTAATGAATAACATGTTCATCAGATATAGGTACAAGAAGATGCAAGACAATGCCATGAAGATTAGGCGCATACCTCTACCAAGTACGACACATTGGAGTGTTCATAAACGCTCCTTCCCCATCTCACAAGAAAGGAAGGCAACCAACGATACAAGTCCTAATAGAATAAACATCAGTAGAAAATCCGGTCATTGAAGTCATGCACCAAGAGAGAAACTCTAAAGATGCAAGATTGGCAAAAGAGATAGTGCAACAACTAGAGTAGGAAAAAGGAGATACATCTCCTATCAAGAGCCTTAGGGCAGGATAATAGTTCTACAAGATCAACCAAAGAAGAGCTCTAAAGCTTGGGGAGTAAGGTTTCAGGATCGACCCTCGCACTAGATGCACATCCCGATCAACCACCTTGTCTGCAAATGATAAGACATTCGACTCTGGCATCCTATCAAGAGGAGAACCCCGATAAAAGGGGCACTAGAAAAATATCCCGCCTCTAAGGCCATACGCCGAATACATGATGAATGACGGTTATGACAAAACAAAAAAGGAGGGACTTGTCAGCTCAACACACCTCAAACACGTATACGTACGCAATACAAAGGCAGTCTCTAATGAAGCTATCCAACAAGGAATAGCCAATACGAGGGCAAACCCATGGAAAATCAGGGAACATCACCGGCGAACCTAAAGGAAAACGTCATTTGTAGGTTCAAGTCCTAATTCAAAGGAAGACTATAATCAACATTCAAGGTGAGAGGAGCATGACCAATGTGACACCCCCTAAAGGCATTGAAGAATACTCCAATGTGAAGGAAAAGGCAAACCACACTAAGTGCCACAACACTCCAAGAAGATTATCACAGCCCGGTCAGACCTCCCCATGCACGAGCAAAGAACATGGATCAGATTGAATAGTCTGAAACACGCCTACGAGATTAACAACTCAAGACACCATTCTATGAGAGAGCTCTTCAACATACACAAGGAAAGGGGGAAAGAATTTACAAGCATCCCTAGGATACAAACATTGCCACATCCTAGTTATCAAGAGAATGAAATCCACCCCCACCCACCCAAAGCAAAAGCTCTTCCACACAGCCTCCAAAGACACATCCGACAAAGGCATCATCCAAACCATGCCCATGACTGAAACAAGCAAGCATGAAAAAGAGTAAATCCTACAAGGGACACTCATCGCATTCAAAGAAGCAGACAGGGGAGCCCCGAGCATAAGGGGTACCCAACCAAGAAAATGAACGAGGGGCCTTCAACGGCCAAATATGAAAGGCGGTGTGACCACCAAGCAACTTGGGGGGCACCGAACGAATAAGTGCTTGGTAGTCCACCTAAGTGTAAAAGAAGAGATTAGAGGCAGAAGATCACAAGAACATGCAATACCACTTTTCCTAGAAGAGGTCACATAAGAGGAAAACATCCTCAACTCCCTATACGAACTCGTCCTAAGTTGGCAACACACAAACATCGCCCTCGAAAGGTGATCTCCCACATTGAAGAAAAAGCGTGGTAACAGGCAATATCGTAGAAGGAGAAGTCAAGTAAAGACTCGAAAAGCATACAAAAAATGCACCCTACATGAGAAAGGACACAAGGTAAGGTAATATTATGAGCCCTCCGGGAGCCTATCCCGCGAACAGATTTCGACGCCCCCAAGAGCGTATCTTGAGAGTAGTTTTCATACTACGACATTCGACGCCCCCAAGAGCGTATCTTGAGAGTAGTGTTCATACTACGACCTTCGACGCCCCCAAGAGCGTATCTTGAGAGTAGTTTATACACTACGACCTTCGACGCACCAAGAGCGTATCTTGAGAGTGGTTTCCAAAAACTACGAATTTCGACGCCCCCAAGAGCGTATCTTGAGAGTAGTGTTCATACTACGACCTTCGACGCCCCCAAGAGCGTATCTTGAGAGTAGTTTATACACTACGACCTTCGACGCACCAAGAGCGTATCTTGAGAGTGGTTTCCAAAAACTACGAATTCGACGCCCCCAAGAGCGTATCTTGAGGTAGATTTGCAACCTACCAGATTCGACGCCCCCAAGAGCGTATCTTGAGGTAGAAAAAACACTACCAGTTCGACGCCCCCAAGAGCGTATCTTGAGGTAGATTTCAAACTACCAGTTCGACGCCCACCAAGAGCGTATCTTTGGTCTAACCTGAGCCCTCCGGGAGCCTATCCTGCGAAACGTTAAGTGCCGTCCGAGAGCCTGTCTCGTGAACAGATTTGACGCCCGTCAAGAAGGTATCGGTGGACTAACCTGTGCCCTCCGGGAGCCTATCCTGCGAAACGTTAAGTGCCGTCCGAGAGCCTGTCTCGTGAACAGATTTGACGCCCGTCAAGAAGGTATCGGTGGACTAACCTGCGCCCTCCGGGAGCCTATCCTGCGAAACGTTAAGTGCCATCCGAGAGCCTGTCTCGTGAACAGTTTTCGACGCCCACCAAGAGCGTATCTTTGGTCTAACAGTACAACGTATACCGTGTAAGGGTATCAGAAGAGATCATCACACCATGCTCAGAAGGATCCCATGAGAAAGTAATCTTAAAATAAGGTTGTATAAAGAACACATAATGTTTTTTCTTGATAAGATGGCAGGTATGGCATGAAGGAAAACACAAAAGAAAGATAAGGAAAGGAAAGCATATACAAGGTACAAGTCCATGACCAAAGGATCATATACAGAAGCACAAGAGGTTATCATGAAAAGTAACGAGATATCCTACCATCCATATCACAAGTCAAAAGAAGTATCTCAAAGGAACCCAACCACACCAAGAAGGATAGCAAAGACGTGAAATCCAAAGTTCAAGGCTCCCAAAGTAAACTCGACCCATCAAGAAGAGGAATTGCCTTACAGACTTAAACACCGTCAAGCACAACTCATGAAGGAGACATCTAAAGAGCATAAAGGATACAACATCCGACAAGACGAGACATCGGGACCTAACCCAACAAACATAGCCTACACAAAAGGCAACTATAGCAATGAAGGCTCTCCAATGTGAAAGGAATACTAAAGCACAACTCCATACATCGTGATGTGGCTATCATGTCCGCATACCTTGAAGTGGCTATCATGTCCACATACCCTGAAGTGGCTATCATGTCCACATACCCTGAAGTGGCTATCATGTCCACATACCCTGAAGTGGCTATCATGTCCACATACCCCGAAGTGGCTATCATGTCCACATATCTTGAAGTGGCTATCATGTCCACATACCTTGAAGTGGCTATCATGTCCACATACCCTGAAGTGGCTATCATGTCCACACACTACAGAAGGGCTATCACTCCGACACATTACGAAGTGGCTATCACGCCCACATACCCCGAAGTGATTATCATGGCAGCACACCATAAAACATCTGTCAAAGACATGCATTGTAAAGACACCATCCCGACCACGAACATCAAAAGGCTACGCCTAGCCTTAGGAGGAGGTTCAAGAAAAAGGAAAAACAACACCCTTCGTACGCTCATCAAAGGCAGGCACTTATATTTCAACCCACTGGGTGACACCAGGAAGGAGACGTCCTCATTATGAAGACAACCTCCATATCCCACGAAATCAACCATGAAGTAAAGAATCACGACAAGCACTATTGAGGGCATATAACAAAACGATCTCCATAACGATCACAACTACGACACTAATAGAGGCTAATTCAAGAGCAGTCTCCACCAAACTCCAAAGCAAGAATTTGCTATCTTAATCAGAGCCATGGCAAGAGAGGGGAACCTCAATGTAGGATGATGATCACACCCGTCACCAAAAGAAAAATCTTCAACGCAGGGGTTAATAACATAACCCATAGGAAAGACAAAAACACCTTCAAAAGTCGTCAAATCTACATGAAGATGAAATAAACTTGAGACTCGGCCCCTCGGCTGGGGGGCAGGGGATATAGAAGAGACATCAAGACCTATGATCACCCCATCGCCAGCCACAGGTTGTTTCCTTTTGTCTAGCAAAGAGGTCGCCTCTTCAACCACTACCTCCTTATCAGGGGAGGGAGTCAGCAAGGGGGCACTTGAAGGAGAGCCTCTCGCGGTTTCCTTCTCCTTGGCAGCCGAGGGCCCGACCTCAGAGTCAGGTTTCCGCGCCTTGGATTTAGATTGACTTGAACTCTCACCCACCACAAGAACCATTCGGTAACCAGGGAAGAACGCTCTAACAACAAGAAGGAACCAACATGAGAACAATCATAAATATATCACAAAGAAAAGAGAAGGGAAAAAGAACATACTGGAAGCATTAGCAGCCAACCCTGACTTAGAAAAATTTCTAGGCCTGATAAGCAGAACTAGAGGGTCCTTCCCTCTCATCTGATTCAACGGACGGTCAGATTTGGTCTGACTACCTTGGAAAACGATCTTCAAGGTCTCCCTGTCTGAAGAAGAAAGCTTCCCAAAAAGTGAGTCATCTATACGAGCAACCAACGCAAAGATCGACCCTTACTCATGGAGGAGCGAGATACGCCTACTACGGGGGCAACCTTAACACCAAGGGAAGAGGGCGAACTTTTAGTTTCCCCAAATGGAGCAACGCTCCAGCACATCCGAAGGAAAGGTCAACCCTCAACACATGTCAATAGACCCCTTCGCTCGCGGCGGTAAGAAGAAAGCTTGTAAGCTTTTTCACCCTCACTTTTATGGGGAACAAATGGCAGGGTAAAGGTCAAGAGCTATACACACGCTCCAACAAATGAAGGAAAAATGTTACACGTGCCGAAGGTCGAGATTAATGGACAATGCTCACGCTAGTACGAGGGAGGCGGAACGTTGTGTCCCATTGAGTGGCAGAGTTCCCACCCTCAAGTAAAGGAGAGGTCTATGCTCTCACCTTTGCACTTATGCTCATATTCATAATTAACATCTACAGGTACATCAATGTCATCACTCATGCTCATACTCACAACCCGTCCATGCATACATACATGTTCATGCTTGCACTCATATGCATGCTCACATACACACTCCCATGTGTTCAAACATTTAGACGTCCATGCACGTGGCCGCCATATATTCATGCATACATTCATGACTACAATCGCAGCATGTCTCCACTCACTCTCATCCTTATGTTCCTATTTGCATGTATGCTAGTACACATCCTCATGTTCATGATATGTCCATGTTCACTCCTAGTTAACATCCTATAGACACATTTTCTAGTATCCCATACTTAGAAAAATTTCGGACCAAAATTAAATTTTCCTTCACTTGGGCAGAATCCCAGCACGAAATTGAAACATGAGTCACTTAGGTGTATTCGTATTGCATCCTTATGCAAGCGTGTATTTTTCGAGTATGCGCTTGTAGCAAAGATAGTTTATTACTCCCGCCTCAGACGGACGCGTGCCTAGGCATACGTCCGTGCTACTCTGACGTTTACAATTCCTCTATCTCATTAGACAGGGGGGCAGAGTCAGAGGCACGCATCCATGGGTAAGCAGGCATTCAGACAAGAAGGTAAAATCCCAGTTTCAAATTGCGCGTGTCATACCATCCTGAAATAGAGTCAATCAAGGGTTAAGCCATTGGTTGACTCGGGGGCATGTGATGGATATACGCCCAATTTGAACCCGTTGACTTCCAAACCGTTGTATTTTTATCGTCCCATCGCCAATTATAAATCGAAACTTCAACCCGGACACTTCGCGAGAACATCGACGACTCGGACGGGGCCGAAGCGCCCGTCCGACATAGGCGAACTCACCTAGGTGAGGTTGGGTGGCCACACCCGACCTCCCCTAGGGGAGATCGGGTCAGCCGACCCGATCTCCCCTAGGGGAGATCGGGTTGGCCAACCCGATCTCTCCTAGGAGAGATCGGGTCGGCCAACCCGATCTCTCCTAGGAGAGATCGGGTCGGCCAACCCGATCCCTCCTAGGAGGGATGGGGTTGGCCAACCCCACCCTCCCTAGGAGGGGTTGGGTGTCCTCACCCAACCCCTACCCTTGGGGGTCGGATTTCTCCCCCCCCCAAGGGTCCCGACACCACATTCGGACTCCCATGCTCGGTCCACTCCGCCTACCTCCTCCGAATCCTAAGGTCTTAATTATGTGCTTAAAGGTTAATTAATTGTGTTTAAAGGCTAACGATGTCATTAAGCCACCTTAATGACACCGTTGCCTATAAATACCCCACCTTCACAACTCATTGGATCATCTTGGCAAGTTGCACAATTTTGCTCTGACATCTCTCTAGCTTTATCTCTCTAAAACTGTACTGACTTAGGCATCGGAGAGGGTTCATCAGGCACCACCCCCCCCTCTGTGCCTGGTATTGCCCCTCTTGCAGGGTGGCAAGGAGAAGAGAACCAAGGAAGCAGAAGAGCATAGAGCAGTAGGACAAGCCCTAGGGGTAAGAAGTACAAGCCTCAGGAGGTCAGAAGGAGAGAGGGAAAGGAGGTCAGAAGGAGAGAGGGAAAGGAGGTCAGAAGGAGAGAAGAGAAGGACACATATCAGAACGACTACCCCAAGAGAGTATAAGGGCACGGATCAGAACGACTAGTCCTAGGAGCACTGAACCCGACATTTCATTAGTGGGAGATAAATTCTAGATTGACGACCCGTTGACCTAGACTTTATAACCTAACAACTATCAGTATATCTAAATATTTAATAGGGTTAAAGATATTATTGATAGATATAGTTACTTAAAAGATTTAGAAAATATATTGTCAGTAAATTTGTTACCCTATTTAAGATATTGACAATCAATATAATATATATTTTATATGCTAGCCGATTTTTACATATATATAGATATATTGTTGATTTATTTAATCTTAAAGATAGAATCTTGGCAATAAATATATATATGTTTGTAGTTGGCCGAAATATATATATATATATATTTGTTGGATTACGGGGACGTAATACTACAGAATGCTAAACGTGTACATGCAAGTAATCTAACTACGCAGCGGAATAGTGTACACATACCTTTTAGCTTTCCTCCCCAAGAACGTCGTGGAGGGAGTTCTGATCCTCCGGTCGGAACCACGTACAAGTTTGAGAAGAAGTCCTACGCGGTATAAGCTCCACAACAAAGCCTCTGATAGATTCTTCAACGGGGACAGAACCTCGGACTAAGATGTGCCGAAAATCTCAACTAAGGAGGTGAGAAGTTTTCTCTCAAGTTCCTCAATGGAGGTACTTCTTATTATGAATGATGTATAAACCCCTTAGAGGATTCCCATATATATAGGATTGGTGGAGTGGACAAAAGTCCACTACAACCAATGTGGGACAAGTTTCGGCCGAACTTATGCTATTAAGGGGGATGCCCAATTTTGGGCCTCCAATGTCAATTAGGGATTGGGTTTGGCCCAATTAGCCTAATGTGACAATTACCCAATTAACTTAGGTAATTTACTTAGCATTAACGGGCTACCAATTACGGCGCCACGTCACCATATGCTAACAGCTCCCACTCGCCGGAATGGGAGGGTGCCTGTTAATATATAGTTATCCAATAGCATCAACATCTTAGTCTTCAGTCTTCGTCTCCGTCTACGAATAGTTCATACGAGGTTTGCCGTGCGACCGGCGGATACGAAGGGCATCGTGCTAATCATCTGTTAGGAGTATTGTAGCGCCCGCAGAACGTTGATTCCTTTCGTAAATCAATCCTGTTAAAATTAAACATGTACCGCACTGTATCCTTCGTCAACTAATAATTCTCCAATTGCCCAGTTTTCCACATAGGAATACTTCTCCAGGGCATCCGTTAGAAGTGTTCACAACCTTCAACTAATATCCGGTTGGCTGCCACCTAGTGAACACAAGAGTCGGTGAATTATAGGTGAACTTGACCATCCCCATCGCTTATACCCTTATTCTAATTCAACCGGTTTCCAAGACGTGGTAACTTGGCCGTTTTCTTTGGCTCTACGCTCGTACGCCGGGAAGCGAACATTGAGCTAGACCTTAGGTATAAGTTCTGAGTCCGTGAGGATACTTTGGATGCCTCTTCATAAGAGAACCGGGATCAATCACACGCTCAAGGTGAAGAAGTATGCGCCCTTTGAATCATAAGGATTCTAGCTAGCACAACCGAGCATGACCCCGTGGTCGAACATGGCACGCATAATATGAAGCACGCGTCGATAGCACACCTGGACAAGCCAGGGGTGGGATATGTCAATCATGCTATCGCAGAGTCTTTCATCTGGCTCTGGATGTGATTTTAATGATGGACAGAGTCCAACACGGCGATTTACAAAACGAAGATTAAGTCAAGCTATAAGCGTGACCAAGTTATCGTTTCGTTTAACCAGGTTTATCCCCCTGATTCTTAGCCAATCTTGTTGTGGTAGAGGTTCCCCTCTCCTAGAAGATGACCGTGCCTGTGTGACGAGGCAAGGTTCACATCTGACATAATTTTGGTGGAAGAGTTTTACTTCTTCCTACGACTTATTATAGACCGAAAAGTCCGATGTTATTTATCATTATGACGTCAATAGATCATATACTCAATTTGTAATTCTTTTATTCAATCGAAATGTTATTTAAAATGTCAATATGCCATCACTTATACAAGCCACTTATTAAGCCCTACGTAATCCAAGCAGTTTTACGTGCTTTTTGAAAACTTCTCTACGTAATGGCTTAGTTAATGGGTTTGCGACCATATTATCTGTGGGCAAGTATTCTAAAGAGATTATATTGTCTTCCACAACTGATTTGGAATAATTGTATTTCACTTCAATGTGTTTGGTCCTACTATGGTACTTTGGATTCTTAACTGCTGCAATGGCTGCCTGACTGTCGGAGCATACCTTCACAGGTTTACTCTTCTTGTCAGTGCCAATTATTGTAGTAAGGAGCCTTTTCAGCCAGACTGCTTCTTGTGCGTTTTTAGAAAGGGCAACGAATTCTGATTCCATAGTGGAAAGCACGACACACGATTGCTTCTTGCTTACCCATGATATGGCAACACCGGCAAGGAGGAAAATCTCCTCCTATGGTGGACTTATGAACATCCGGATCGCCATCGTGGTCGGTATCACTATAACCAGTCAATTCGATTTGCCTGCCCTTATAGCACAGAACATAGTCGGCAGTACCTTTCAGATATCTTATAATTCGTTTTACAGCCTTTAAATGTTGATAGCTAGCATCTGATTGGAATCTTGCTACTAGGCCCACAGCGTAACAGATGTCTGGCCGAGTACATAGCATGGCGTACATTAAACTTTCTACCATGCTTAGATACTCTGTATTCTTCATCTGTTCACGCTCCAGCTGGTTTTTCGGGCCATCACGCTTCGAAAACACGCACCCGAACACAACCGGTGTATCCACAGGTTTAGCATCGAGCATTCTGAATCTTTTCAACAGTTTGTTGATATTTGATTCTTGAGATAGACACAATCTCTGGGTGGCACGATCTCGGGAAATTTTAATGCCTAAGATATACGTGGCCTCTCCCATATCTTTCATCTCAAATACTGATGATAACCAGGACTTTGATTCGTTCATGAAACTCACCTAAACGCAAGGATCCTTGTGAAGGTTCACAAATCCGTTTCTAATGATTTCCTCGTGGAATCTGCGATACCATTGCCGAGACGATTGTTTAAGACCGTAAATAGATCTTTGGAGTTGCAAACTTTACGTTCTTTGCCAGGAGTAATAAAACCCTCTGGCTGCTCCATATAGATATCTTCCTCCAGGTTTCCATGGAGAGATGCGGTCTTTAACATCCATTTGATGCAGGCTCGTGATCGAGGCTTGCAATAAGGGCAAGGATGGCCCTAACTGTGGTGTAACGCAGAGTTGGTAAGTATGTTTCATCAAAGTCCTTTCCGTAAATTTGGGTGTATTCTTTCACAATCGTTCGAGTTTTGCACCACTCAAATTTTACATCAGTAGTGAACTATAAAATTTCACTTTCTAGCTCCGTGGTTAGCAGATTAATAAACTGAAGACCAAAACCGAATTCGTTCTAATTTAGGCATTTTCATCCTCCATTGTTTTCCTCCATTCTAACGTTTCAGGTTCTTCCAATAGTTGCCGAACCGTTACTGGTTCGTGAACGAATGTCTCACTTTGATGGGATACTTCTTAAAAGAAGTTTGTTGCCTTAGACTAAGTCTAGGCTCGACTATCTCATCTTAAGTCTCATCGTTACTCTAACTCGGAATAATGCTTCTTTTCGGAGCATTACTCCCACTGGAACAATGGCGGTGCTAGAACATTGGTTTGCAACTTTCTCAGGATGACCTCTTGGTCTCGAGATTTTATCTCCAAGATTTATTCCTTGATTACTAGGATCTGGAATCAAGTTAGTCATTTCCTCCCACAAGGAATAATGGGCAATTGCGACGAATATTGGATTTTCATCCAATGGTTCAGCATTATGATTATCAGGTCCGACTTGATTCGCATTAGCATTTAGTGATGATTATGTGAGGGGGAGTGAGCCCTCCCACTGGATTTATTATGAGGACGTTTCCATCATCATTTACCATGTCATTCACTAATGCATTCACTAATGCTATATCCTTCTCCTACTCGAAGTAAGTGGGACCTGGGAATCTCCGTTATCCATTTTGACCCGATCAGTACTTTAGTTCGTTTCGCAAAGCATTGGAAGTCCATCCTCAAATTTCTATAATGAATCATGTTCGTCCACGTTACCATTAATCCAAGCTAATTTTAAACTTGTATTCTTTAAGAGTAGACCGTACTCTTGATAAATACATGGTTAATTTGCAAATTAATGATGCTTTATTATAAGGTTTCATCAGAATCATTTCTTAGCTTTTAAGGTAACGTATTTGGAACATAGTTTTACATTAATATGAAATCAACTTAATTTCATTCCATATGAACAATTAAAGTTGAGTTCTGACATAATGTAATTTTAAACTATGTATCTCGAAGTATTTAATAATATGATTGCTTAGCCAAACTTATCATTAAAGGCTTATAGTTGGAGTGTCATTTACTGACTACTTCCTTTCGTTTATTAACTCATCCTGAGACTTATCCACCTCATGGGCTATGCATTTAAGCTTTCGCTTTAATGCTATAGTTGATGTTCTACTAAATCGAGTAGCATTAAAGTATATATCTTGACTATAGAAGTCATCAATGATTTATTTCCAAAGGATTATAAACGAAAATTCAGCATTCATTCATTAAAACACTTCATTATTAAATTTGTACTTCAAAACGATGTGTTCCGTCTCTCGAGGCACACGCGCGTACGACGCATAAAACCAGTTTTATCCCGTGGTTTAAATCGCTTCATTTCCAAATTTAATTTAATCGGTTTTGAACATGTTTAATTATTACGCAAATAATCATTTTAAATGGAGTACTAACAAATAAGAATTGCTAAATCTTTCGATCTAGCTAAGCAATCGATGAGTATGTTCAGTTCAGTTGTACCGACTGAGATGACGGAGTATGTGAGTCGTTTCGTTATATTTTTCCACTTTTACCCAGTCGAAGTTTTGTTCCTAACACGTATGTTTGTATTTTCGTTTCGGATCGTTCTCGTTCAACCGAGACGTTAAATTGATTAAGCAAATTGAGCTTCAAATCGAGAAACAATTACTTTATTCAATAACTCCGAATCTTAAAATAATCAAAATTTTAGAAACTAACAACGAACGATAAATGACAATGGTATAGTTCTTGATATGAAGTTTACATAATTGATCCATGATTCTGGCGCATATAGTCAAGAACTTTGAGTCGTGTTGAACATCTCGTCTGAGTAAATTCACGAGTGAATCACTTCAAATGATATGTGTCCGTATAAAACATTTTACAGCTTCATACACATGACCTACGAGGCGTATTTGAGACGCACTTTATCAATGGGGTTTAACCCAACGGTTTATCGTATAGGACTTATTCGGTCTAGTTCTCTTCGTGCTATGCGGATCATGGTTCACTTCTTTCAAACTCACTATGGTGAGCAGATAAGGTTTCCCTTTCACTGCTGTGGTTACTGTATTTGATTAGACTCAAGGTTATTGAGTCCTGTCAATATCAGACAACCATATACATCCTTTCCATGTTGACCTTCCATCCTGAAGACATGATGCGGGTTTTACGCCGACATCCACGGAAAGAGAGAAGACCATCTCATTCAACCGAAACATTTCGAGTGTTTGCATCCTTGCTTCCACCGAGGTGGATGCGAAGGAATACTAAGCTATAACATTGTCTGGTTCCAATTGAAGTCTTCTTCAACCCTTTTTACTAAGGTCGAATGTATCACCATATATGCGTTCAGATCATCAAAGAACCTACTCCAATTCTTGGGGAAACAAATTATCACATTCATTTCTCATTGTCAAAATCATACAGATTACTATATTCATTTGTAGTTGTCCTCTCCACTTTTCGGAATCGTAGTGGAGAGTTCAACAAACACTCTCATTTTATTCATCATAATTAATACCATCAAGATTGCGAGTAATATCGAATCGCACTAATTGAGCCAACTCACACATTGATGATTATGCAAATTAGGAAGACAATAACATTTTGACAGAATTGCAAACATCGGATTAACTATTAAGATGGAACACAACAAATAGTGATCCCTCAGTCATCTAGACCAAACCGACCGTCAGTAAACCGAGGGAAGGGAGTCCGTGAAAGAGTTCACACTACCGTCGTGTTCAATTTAATAGATCAGTCTTTTGAAAACTATTATTATATTGCAAATTACCGGAACGGGAATTTTCAAATAAGCATACCCGATCTTGGCTTTCTCAAGGCCCTTATAATTTTAAAAGGAATTATCCGATAATTTACGCATGCATAATACCATATTATGCCGTAAAAATCGAACAAACCAAAACATGTTTACGCGTCATGCGTCTAATGTTCCTAGCATATAGAAAGTTGGACGAAAGCCTACAGACGGTGGTCCAAACAATTGGGATTTTTCTCTCTTTGGGCATACTTCTTGCTGTCCTATACGATAGGCTATGGCATTCGCTTAGTAGACTAGCAACGCCAGAGGGCACTTTTTTCCTAATAAAAGAGTATCTAATTGTGACCTATTCATTAGTTCTCTCCAAACCCCCTGCTGCCCCTATCCGCCAACCTTGAACCGATAGCCTGGAACTTCCTTATTCACTCTCGAACTAAAGGAAGGCGATTAACCTTTAGCCTTTAGCTAAAAAGGTGAGCAAGGTAGGGAACGATTAGACAGAGGGGGACTAGAACGCCCGTCCCATGAAGGGCCAGGGAACCTTGCAATAATTCTACCTAAAGTAA
The DNA here is from genome assembly GCA_036873135.1 of Clarkia xantiana subsp. parviflora. Taxonomy (NCBI): domain Eukaryota; kingdom Viridiplantae; phylum Streptophyta; class Magnoliopsida; order Myrtales; family Onagraceae; genus Clarkia; species Clarkia xantiana. The sequence goes on from JAPTYO010000002.1 coordinate 41,414,708, forward strand.
ATTATCACATGCTTTCTATCCTTGAACATCCTAGCATACGTGTCAAAAATGCAACATCCGCACAAATCGTGCACTATTGGCGACTGGAATTTTCAGTTTTAAAAACGTTTTAAAAATATTAGGGGCTGTTTTGCAATTCATGCTTACACTCAATCATGCGACATTTCTAGACATGAATTCTAGACACTTTCAATCAACATTGCATGTCTATCCTGTTGGATCACGGTTGGAACTCCGGTACGTTCTTGACGGAAGTCCGAACTCCTTCGCTCCAAGTAATCCTGCAAGAAGGGGATAGACCGAGCGGTGACCTAGAATCCCTCTCCGATGCTTAAATGAGTATCTCGATGCAGGCAAGCAAGTATCAGTATGTAAATGTCAATGTATCAATCCTGAGGTAACTCCTTCCTTTATATAGGGGAGGAGTTACCCCAGTTACCTGTTGCGATAACTGCCGGAGGCAGTTAGCCCACGTTCCATTTATCTCGGTCACTAGCCCACGTTCCGTTTTTTCAGGCCACTTACCCACTATGTTGATAGTGGGCGTGTTTCTCGGCCTCATCCTCTGGTGGCAAGTCCCGACGGATGTCGGGGACTCCAGAGTTATCTCCTTTGGTCACCGCTCGGGGCCCCTCGTCATCGGGACAGGGCCAACCTTCTCAGGGATTCAATATCGGGGCCTACTCAAAGGCATATCGTCGGGGCCTACTTAAAGGCATATCATCGGGGCCTACTTAAAGGCATATCATCGGGAACGTTCAGCTCATACGTCGGGACCGACCTTGTCGGGACCCCTCATATTGGCCCTCTAGGCTTCTTTTGGAGCCCAGTGGGCCTACTTCACCGTTTACTCGTCGTTAATGGGCCTAACGGCTATATCGAAACCCATCATTTGCCCCCAAGACATGAGGGACTTACAGTTCGTCGTGTCTTCCAACTCCGGACCTCCCGATATTGGCATCGGAGGCTTTTAACTTTACAAACGATCTTCTGAAGCGGATCTCCTCATCCAAGATTCCCCGCTATTCCGAGGATAACCACCGAATCCGAAAAGATTTATTGGTTACTCAACTATTAAATGCGATGGGTAATGAAGTGACGGCTTGGGTGCCCGTGCCTTCTTTTTTCTGAAAAAGCGCTTTTTAGCCGTTTTGTCGCTAGCGCCTCAACGAAGCGTTTCATCTTCAACGGTTCAGATTGCAGCGTCTCTTTGGCTACCCTCTCTCCTATAAAATCCCAAATCTTGGCACTATTCAGGTCTCCTCCACCGTTTTATCCTCTGTGATTTCAAAAGCTCAAGCTATCCTTTCTGATTTCTGATCAGCACTCCGGCAACCAGGATCTCCGACCATCAGGATCATCTTCTCTTCCCCGCTTCAACATGTCTGGTAAGATTTCCTCCTCCGATTCCGAAAAAACTAGTTAGCATAGTTTTTCTTTTTATCTCAATCAACTTACCCGAACTTTTCCGAAAATCAACTGTGCCTTTTCTTGCCGTGATTATTTTCCAGACGGTGAATCCAGTTCTGGGGGAAGAAAGCCCTTCAAGTTTGATTATGGTTGTAACGAGATTTCGGAAACCGCCTACGATGCAGCTCTCCGGGAAGGATGTATCACTTCCACCTGGGAGCCTCGCTATCCCTATCCTCGCCCTCGCATCCCGGGCGACCCTGTGGTCACTCGTCCCCGGGAAGGGGAGGTATTTGTCTCCACCAGGCAAGTATCGGCGGGGATCCGATTCCCTTTCTGTGGGGATCTAGTCGAGATGTGTGAATATTACAAAACACATCCGAATACTTTTTCCCCCACGCCATCCGTGTGTGGAATGCCTTCCGTATCCTCTGCCTCCACAAACAATGGACCTATAGCCTCCGACTTTTCCGGACTTTCTATGGAATGAAGTGCAATGATGTCGGGGTTTGTGCCTTCTACCCACGGATGCCTAAGTGGAGCAAGGCGCAGCTCTCCCGATGTAGCTGGACTGGTGACACCTGGAAGGTCGCCAAAGGTCGGGGGCTCATCACTAACTCGGGGCCCGACAACAGCGGCTGGAAGAAGAATTACTTCTTCATCCGGAACAGCTCCATCCCGTGGCCCCGATGGGAGGTTGAAGTAGACCCTCCTCCCGCTTATCACACTTACTCCGAGGAGGATTTTCAAATTCTCCACTGCATCCAACTCTATCGCTGGGGGGATTCCCTCGCTCCCCTCGATGCCAACTCCATCGTGGAGCGGGATCTGGTTCTGGCCGGGATCCGTCTCCTCGATGTTGCCTCCGGGGGTCAACTCTACGACGGCCCCTCCAATGTCGTCCCTTGGGTAATATTCTAATTGCACCTTTGTTTTCGTCTTTGCAGCTAAGAAGGTATCATTGCTGACCAATATCGTGCTTAAGCAGGCGGAGACCGATGCCGTCCAACGCCCCGCAAGGAAGAGGAAGTCCTCGAAGAGGGCCGCCTCCTCATCGGCACCTCCAGCTGCGGAGGAGGTCAAGCGGGCCCGGGTGACGAAGATGGAGAGGATCTTCAACACCCAGACTCCCGAAGAAGGTAAGTAGCTCCGATTAGCCATCTGATTATACCGAAAGCGTATTCCCCAGGAGTTGATCCCCTCCGATAAGAAAGCCAGAATAGAAGGGATCAACCGCATCCTGCTAGGAGAAACTCCCTGCATCCTCAGAGCGGGTTAGTACAATTATTACGGGAAAGACCAGTATCTCACCGGTCGCGTCATTTGGTGTAAGGATCCCAGTCAACTCCCTGATTATCTTTCTGAAGCTTCTCGTCCTCTAGCTGCAGGTCAATCGGGAGCTGGAGCTTCAGCGGGGGTGCCACCCTCCGACGCCCGGGTCGGAGAGCCCCTCCTTTCTCTTCCTGCCCCGGGAGGATCGGGGACTGAAGACGCCCTGACGGACGGTCAGTTCCGTCGGGTGGTTGACCTGGACGTTTCTCACTCTTTTGAGGAGGCTAGCGAGGGTCAAGCCCTGATTCGTCGTCGCGGGGGGGGGGGGGGGGGGGGGGTGAGGCAGACCCCGGTGGAGCCGACTCCTGAGGGGCTGCTTCCATCCTCCCCGCCACAACAGCATTCGCCGATCTTGAGCCTGACTTCTGAAGGGACGACTGGGTCTCATGGCGTCTCGGAGGCACGCACCTCCGACGTTCAGGTCTTCCGTCCCCCTCTCCCCTTAGACGGGAGTTTCTATCAGCTTTACACCCCCGACCAGGCGGCGGCTCCCTGGACCCCGATCGAGTCACTGCAAGGGGTCCCGCTCCGACGGGGTTATGCACCTCCGGAACTGGGTCTGCACCTGCAGGCAGGTTCAGCTCCGCCATCTTTGAAGCTCCCGCTCTCCTTAGCTCGAGAGGACATCAACACGAACATTCGCGAAATGGCCATTCATCGCGTGGAGGTAAGGTTTCCAGTCTTTACACTTAGTATATAAAGTAAAATATTCTCATGTACTAACCTCTTCCTTCCTTTTTCACAGGAAATGGCGGACCAACACCGCTGTTTCGGGTACATCCTGGCCCTGGAGGGGGCCCTGGAGCAGGAGCGAGCCAAGGCGGCCCCGAGGTCTTGGCCAAGCTTGAGGAGGATTTGGCTGCCTCCGAATCGTCGAGGGGTAAGCTGGTTAAGGAGCAGGCCCTCCTTAACCAGAAGACTCGGGACCTCCTGAGGCAGGTCCACGACTTTGAGCGGCTGCTGAAGCAGGAGCGACAAAAGCTCAAGGAAGAGCAGCAGGGGCGCGCGGAGGATCGGGACAGGCTTGTCCTCGAGAAGAAGGCCCTTGAGGACGTCAAGGCGGGACTGGAGGCAGAGAAGGTCCTTCTCACCAACCGGTCCCAACAGATGGAGCGGGAGATCGTTGAGTTCCCCATCAAGCTGGCTGAGGTTGAGGCCAAGGGTCGGGAAGATTATCGGGGCTCAGAGGATTTCCAAGTGGACGCGGTGAAGTTCTGTAAGGCTGAGGTGGAGACCACCTTGCTCGATGTTGTTGAGGAGCTCCATCTGGAGTCTGGCGGTGCCATCGACTTCACCAAGTCTCAGACTCTCGCCCCCTTCGCGGAGAGGTATTTCAGCCTTTCAGAGGAGAGCGTCGGGGCCAACACCCCCGAGGGGACTGCGGGTGCTGAAGGCACGGTGGAGCCTCCAAGTACAGACCTCCCGACAACTGATCCCCTGAAAATCGACCTTTCACTGGCTGACCTCCAGGGGTCCGATCCTCCCGCGGCCAATCTTCCAGGATCCTATCCTCCGATCGTGGAGCCTTCTGCCACGGACCTCGTGGACTCAGCTCCCCTCGATGCAGCCGAGGACCAAGCTTAATGCTTTATTTTCGAATCCTTGTAATTTCCTTCTTTTGTCGTGAACCTTTCAGGCCTTTATGATATCAATCTATTTTGGTTCCGATTATCACTGCACCCCTTAAGGTGAATTAACCACGCCACTTAAGGCGATTTGATCATACCACTTAGAGTGATTCGATACGTCACTTAAGACATTTTACCCGCACCACTTAAGGCGATTTAACCATACCACTTAAGGCGACTTAATCATGCCACTTAAGTGATTTAACCACGCCACTTAAGGCGATTTAACCACGCTACTTAAGGCGATTTAACCACGCCACTTAAGGCGATTTAACCACGCCACTTAAGGCGATTTACTCACACCACTTAAGGAGATTTATTCACACCACTTAAGGCGATTTAGCTACACCACTTAAGCCGATTTATTCACACCACTTAAGGCGATTTATCCACACCACTTAAGGCGATTTAACCATGCCACTTAAGGCGACTTATCCACACCACTTAAGGCGATTTAATCGGAAGCAACCTCTTTATTCATTGATGGCTCAAAACCTGTTCATATCACATCAAAACGATAAACAACTTGCACCACTAAAGGCGACTAATATTAGACGTGACATTTCTTCAAGTGTTCACCACTGAAAGAATGCTTCAACACATTGCCATCGAGGTCTTCCAACTTATACGAATTTCGAGCTGGCATCCCCACGACCTTATAAGGTCCTTCCCATGTTGGTGACATCTTGTTGATGCGATCCAAAAGGGTAAATTCGTTCCGACGCCAGACCAGTTCCCCGACAAAGAACTGTCGAGACTTGACTCGCCGATTGTAATATCGGGCTGTTGCCAGGCTCATCCGAGCCTGGGCCTCCTCGACATTCTGCCTCTTCTCTTCGACCAAGTCCAAGTCCAGACACCTCATTTCATCATTCGACAGAGGCTCGTAATACCTTGTCCGATGGGATGCCACGGCTATTTCAACGGGGGCAACTGCTTCCGTGCTGTAAACAAGGCCAAACAGAGTCTCCCCAGTCGATCGTTTGGGTGTTGTTCTAACAGCCCAAAGCACATTTTCCAGCTCGTCCAGCCATTTGCCCTTCAAGGCATGGACCCTCTTCTTCAGGCCATCCATCACGATCTTGTTGGCTGACTCCACCTGTCCATTGGTCTGAGCATGATGGACAGAGGCTGTCCGATGCTTAATTTTCAGTTCCTCCAAGTACTCCTTCCACTGGGCCCCGTTAAACGGAGGGCCGTTATCACTGATCAACACCTTAGGGATCCCATATTTGGATATGATATGGGTATGGAGGAATTTGAGGATATTATTCCCCGTTGTCTTGGCCAATGTCTTAGCTTCTATCCACTTCGAGAAATAATCAATAGCCACAATCAAATATCGGCACTGACCTTTTGCAACTGGAAGGGGTCCCACCAAATCGATTCCCCATTGCGCGAAGGGCCAAGCACTCTTGATGGACGTCATATCGGCAGCTGGGGCCGCGATATTCGGGGCGTACCTCTGGCACGCGTCACAGGATCAGACTAGCATCGTTGCGTCCTTATTCATCGAGGGCCAGTAATAGCCCAGGTTCAGCACTTTCCTCACGACGGATCGGGCACCTTCATGACAAGCCGAGTATCCTTCGTGTACCTCCCTAAGGATCCGATCTGTGTCGGGCTCAGCCACACATTTCAAGTAAGGAGTTAAATGCCCCCTTTTATACAACTGATTGTCCACCATCACATAATTGGCCGCGATTCGGCGTAATTTGCCAGCTGCTACTTCATCATCGGGGACTGCCCCCGTAGTCAGGTACGCGGCTATCGAGGTCATCCAAGTGGGCTCCTCCGATCCGGTCTCAATGGCACATACCTCCGATTGATCGGTGGTTGACAGGATCACCTTCTCCAAGAAGTGTACCTTCCGACTTTCATCGAGGGGTGCCCCCAAGGCGAACTTGCTCAAGGCATCTGCTTCCACATTATCCTCCCTCGGGATCGCCTCAATATCGAAGCTCTTGAAACTCTCCTTCAAGGTTTGCACCTCACGAAGGTACTTCTTCATCATCGGGCTCATTGCTTCATACCGCCCCTGGACTTGGTTCACAATCAGGCTAGCATCACACTTCACCTTTAAGTGACCAACTCCCGTTCCTTTGGCAATCTTGAGGCCGGTGATGAGAGCCTCATATTCAGCTTCATTGTTGGTGGCCCTAAACGTCAAGGCCAAGGCATATCGGAGGAGCTCGCCTCCACCTGGCGGTATCAGTACGAACCCTGCTCCCGATCCTTCTGAATTTGAGGAGCCATCGGTATACATCTCCCAAATGTCTTCGTTATCGGGCTGTTATGACTGTTCTGCTATCGAGACTTCCATGGTTGCCCCCTCTACAGGGCCCGCTTCTTCTAGATCGGGGGCTGTAGACTCTGCTATGAAATCCGCCAACGCCTGGCCCTTAATAGCCGTTCTCGGAGCAAAGTGAATGCGGAACTCACTAAGCTCGACTGCCCATTTCACTAATCTCCCCGACGCATCAGGTCGGTTCAAAAAATGTTTCAAGGGCTGATTCGTCAAAACAGTAATTTCATGCGCATGGAAGTAAGGTCTTAGCTTCCGAGCAGTGACAGTCAACGCATAAAGATACTTCTCAACGGAGGGATAATTCATTTCAGACTTGGCGAGTGCCTTGCTTACATAATAGACGGGGACTTGGTTACCCTCTACGACTTTCACTAAGACAGAGCTAACAGCAAATTCAGAAACAACCAAATACAGATAGAGTGGCTCGCCTGGAATGGGCTTCGCCAACGGCGAGAGGGTGCGGAGGTGTTGCTTGAGTGCCTGGAACGCCTCTTCGCACTTGGCAGTCCACTCAAACTTCTTGTTGGCCTTCAGCACTTCAAAGAACGGCATGGATCGATCACTTGCCTTGGACAGGAAGCGATTCATCGCGGCCAGTCGGCCATTCAACACCTGCACCTCCCGATGGTTCGTCTTCATCTCCTCGACCGCCTTCAGCTTCTCAAGGTTCACCTCGATTCCTCTCTGGCTCACCATGAAGCCCAGAAACTTCCCTGAGTGCACTCCGAAGGCACACTTGGTCGGGTTCAAGCGAACTTGATGAAGCCTCATCCGCTCAAACGCTGTGGCCAAGTTGTGAACATGATCCTCGGCCTGTCGGGACTTCACCAGCATATCGTCCACATAGGCCTCCATCATGTTTCCTAGCATATCCCCGAACAGCTTGTTCACCATCCTCTGATAAGTTGCACCTGCATTGATCAGTCCAAAAGGCATGACATCATAGTGATAGATGTCAATCAGCATAAAAAGCGGTGTAGAGGGCATCCTCCTTGGACATCTTGATCTGATTGTAGCCGGAGTAGGCATCCATAAAGCTCAGCAACTCATGTCCCGATGTGGCATCCACCAGCTGGTCGATCCTCGGGAGCGGATGGCAATCCTTCGGGCATGCTTTGTTCAGGTCGCGGAAATCAACACACATCCGCCACTTGCCATTGCTCTTTTTCACCAGGACTGGGTTGGCGACCCAGGTCTGGAATCGGAGCTCCTTAATGAATCCAGCATCGAGCAACCTGCCCACCTCTTGCTGGATCGCGATCTTCTTGTCGGCACCCATCGGGCGCCTTCTCTGTGCAATCGGCTTGATCGCGGGGTCGATTTTTAGCTCGTGAGTAATCACACCGGGGCTGATTCCTGGCATGTCGCTCGGGGACCAGGCAAACAGCTCCTTGAACTCCTCAACAAATCGATCAGTTCTTGGGCCGTCTCCTCAGACAGGGCGCACCCGATTTTCACCTTCCTCTGTGGTCCGTAGATCTCGACCTTTTTCAAATCCTCCATCGAGGCGGGACGCCCAAACTCCTCTCGGGGATCAGCATCAGTTTGGAAAATGGTCATAGCCTCCCGATTCCTCCTTCGAGTTGCATTGACATAGCACTTCCTAGAGGCCACCTGATCGCCCCTGACTTCCCCGACTCCAGGGTCAGTCGGAAACTTCATCTTCTGATGGACAGTTGAGGCAATTGCCCCCAGCGGGTTGATGGTGGTCCTCCCGATAATGGCATTGTAAGTCCCCACAGACTCGACCACCACGAACTCCACAATCCTCTTCTCCGACTTCCAGCCACTACCGAACTCAACCGGTAAGGTAATCATCCCCACCGGGTAAGAGGTAGACCCAAAAAATCCGACCATCGGGAAGTCCGCACGCTTCAGATCCTTCTTGGTTTTTCCCATGGCCTCCAGCGCATCCATGAACAAAATGTCGGAGGAGCTCCCTCCATCAATCAGGAGTCGCTTCATCTCGTACTCATCCACGTTCAGGGTCACGACCAAGCATCATCGTGCGGGGTCTCCAATACTATCAGGTCCTCCGCCGAGAAGGGAATCACCATTTCTTCCTTCGGAGTCCAAGATCGGGCCGTCTTGCCCAGCACCACAGCAATAGGAATTCGAGAAGCATAGACCTCTCGAGATGCCGTGGTATCACCTCCTTCAGCAAACCCTCCTTGCGAGCATTGGAAGACTCGGGCTTTTCCTTCTTCAGGGACCGATCGCGGGATTGGGGGAACGGGACCGCGATCGGGACCGGGAACGGGATCGGCCCGTTGCCCAACCACAAATTCCTTGAGCTTCCCCCTCTGGATCAGCCTCTCAATCTCCTTGTTCAACTCCCGACAGTGGTTAGTGTCGTGACCGCTGGCGCGATGGAAACGACAATAACGATCAGTGCGAGCTCCCATGAACTCTCCATCCTTCTTCGGGGGGTAGCTGGCGATACCTTGTCGGTCCATCACCGCCAACACAACACCCATGGAGCAAATGAGAGGAGTGTAACGGTCCTCCCGTTTGTCTGACTTCGAGGGACGCTTGTCTTCCCTCCGATCGGGACGGCCTCGACCCCGACTACTCTCGGGTTTATCTTTCCTCCTGCGATCGTCTGAGGACTTGAACGACTGCTTCCCCTTGTTCGATTTCAGAGGATCGAGCTCTCCAGCAGCTATCTTCGACTCCTATACATCGATTTGCTGCTTCACCCTCTTCTGCAGCACCTCCATGTTCCACACAGCCTTTTCAGCCACGCTGTGCATCAGGTCGGAACCATATGGTGCTGTCAGGTTCCGAATGAAGGTGCGGATGGTCTCTCCCTCCGACATCTCTTCATCACTCTCGGCCACGCTGGCGGTGTACCTCTGGTAATAATGTGCCAACAACTCATCGGGCCTCTGTACCACCTCAGCCAGGGACCTCGCGCTTTTGAGAAGACGCCGACGGCCCTGGTACTGCTGGATGAAACGATCATGCATCTGGGTCCAGGTAGAGATGCACCCTGGAGGAAGGCTGAAGAACCACGTCAGGGCCCTCTCACCAAGCGTGGCCGGGAACAGAATGCACACTATATCGTCATTTGGGGCTCTGCCTAGACAAGCCATAACGTGCTTCTGGACATGGTGAACTGGATCTCCCTCGCCATCATACTCCTTGATTGTCGGGATACCAAGCCCTGGCGGGGCAGTGGTGTTCACCAATCGGGGGACAAAGGGATGAGTGGATCGATCCCTCAGCTCTGACATCATCTTCTTCTGGTCCCCCATAAAGATGCTCACGATCTTCACCACCTGGTCGGGGGTGATATAACCATTGAGAGGGATGGTTCTATGCTGCACCGGTCCAGGCCCATCAATCACGAACTGCTCCGACTGAGCGGGTTCCTTGCCTTTGTCCTGGTGCTCGGGTTGGATCTCCTGCCCGTCCCGATTCTCCCTCGGCGGAGGCGGAGGCAACTCTTCCTCCTTTTTCTTGGCAGCCTCCCTTCGGTCCAAGAGAGCCTCCATAGTCTCCAGGAATATCGGCATGGCATCCATCACAGCCTTCGCCAAGTCCACCTTGGTCGGAGCATCCTGGTCCCTCCTCGGGATCTCTTCTCTGCCCTCCGACGAGTTTCGAATGGAATCCTCGTGATCATCATGATGCCCCCCTGTTTGGGAAACAGCAGGGGGAGGATCATTCCGATCAACAGTGCGCTCCGGCAGCCCTGAATTCAGAGTTCCAGCAGGATGGCGGGAACCGCCGGATTGCCCTTGTTTCTTCTTCTGCTTGCCAGCCATCGATTGGGTAGAATCTATCTTTGCTTTTTGTTATGATTCCCACAGACGGCGCCAATGTTGGATCACGGTTGGAACTCCGGTATGTTCTTGACGGAAGTCCGAACTCCTTCGCTCCAAGTAATCCTGCAAGAAGGGGATAGACCGGGCGGTGACCCAGAATCCCTTTCAGATGCTTAAATGAGTATCTCGATGTAGGCAAGCAAGTATCAGTATGTAAATGTCAATGTATCAATCCTGAGGTAACTCCTTCCTTTATATAGGGGAGGAGTTACCCCAGTTACCTGTTGCGATAACTGTCGGGGGCAGTTAGCCCACGTTCCATTTATCTCGACCACTTGCCCACGTTCCGTCTTTTCAGGCCACTTCCCCACTATGTTGATAGTGGGCGTGTTTCTTGGCCTTATCCTCTGGTGGCAAGTCCCGACGGATGTCGGGGACTCCAGAGTTATCTCCTTTGGTCACCGCTCGGGGCCCCTCGTCATCGGGACAGGGCCAACCTTCTCAGGGATTCAATATCGGGGCCTACTCAAAGGCATATCGTCGGGGCCTACTTAAAGGCATATAATCGGGGTCTACTTAAAGGCATATCATCGGGAGCGTTCAGCTCATATGTCGGGACCGACCTTGTCGGGACCCCTCATATTGGCCCTCTAGGCTTCTTTTGGAGCCCAGTGGGCCTACTTCACCGTTTACTCGTCGTTAATGGGCCTAACGGCTATATCGAAACGCATCATATCTGTTAGGTTATAAAGTCTAGGTCAACGGGTCGTCAATCTAGAATTTATCTCCCACTAATGAAATGTCGGGTTCAGTGTTCCTAGGACTAGTCATTCTGATACATGCCCTTCTGCTCCCTTGGGGTAGTCGTTCTGATATATGTCCTTCTCTTCTCTCCTTCTGATCTCCTTTCCTTCTCTCCTTCTGACCTCCTTTCCTTCTCTCCTTTTGACCTCCTGAGGCTTGTACTTCTTACCCTTGGGGCTTGTCCTACTGCTCTATGCTCTTCTGCTTCCTTGGCTCTCTTCTCCTTGCCACCCTGCAAGAGGGGCAATACCAGGCACAGAGGGGGGGGTGGTGCCTGATGAACCCTCTCCGATGCCTAAGTCAGTACGGTTTTAGAGAGATAAAGCTAGAGAGATGTCAGAGCAAAATTGTGCAACTTGCCAAGATGATCAAATGAGTTGTGAAGGTGGGGTATTTATAGGCAACGGTGTCATTAAGGTGGCTTAATGACATCGTTAACCTTTAAACACAATTAATTAACCTTTAAGCACATAATTAAGACCTTAGGATTCGGAGAAGGTAGGCGGAGTGGACCGAGTGTGGGAGTCCGAAAATGGTGCCGGGGCCCTTGGGGGGGGAGGAGAAATCTGACCCCCAGGGGTAGGGGTTGGGTGAGGGCACCCAACCCCTCCTAGGGAGGATGGGGTTGGCCAACCCCATCCCCCCTAGGGGAGATCGGGTTGGCTGACCCGATCTCTCCTAGGAGAGATCGGGTTGGCCGACCCGATCTCTCCTAAGAGAGATCGGGTTGGCTGACCCGATCTCTCCTAGGAGAGATCGGGTTGGTCCACCCGATCTCCCCTAGGGGAGATCGGGTTGGCTGACCCGATCTCCCCTAGGGGAGGTCGGGTGTGGCCACCCAACCTCACCTAGGCGAGTCTGACTCGGCCGGACGAGCGCTTCGGCCTCGTCCGAGCCGTTGGTGTTTTCGCGAAGGGTTCGGGTTGAAGCGATTCGGAAGTCAACGGGTTCAAATTGGGCGTATATCCATCACATGCCCCCGAGTCAACCAATGGCCTAACCCTTGATTGACTCTATTTCAGGATGGTATGACACGCGCAATTTGAAACCGGGGTTTTACCTCCTTGTCTGAATGCCTGCTTACCCATGGATGCGTGCCTCTGACTCTGCCCCCTGCCTTATGAGATAGAGGAATTGTAAACGTCAGAGTAGCACGGACTTGTGCCTAGGCACGCGTCCGTCTGAGGTGGGAGTAATAAATCTATCTTTGCTACAGGCGTATACTCGAAAAATACACGCTTGCATAAGGATGCAATACGAATACACCTAAGTGACTCATGCTTCAATTTCGTGCCGGGATTCTGCCCAAGTGAAGGAAAATTTAATTTTGGTCCGAAATTTTTCTAAGTATGGGATACTGGAAAATACACCTAGGATGTTAACTAGGAGTGAACATGGACATATCATGAACATGAGGATGTGTACTAGCATACATGCAAGTAGGAACATAAGGATGGGAGTGAGTAGAGACATGATGCGATTGTAGTCATGAATGTATGCATGAATATATGGCGGCCATGTGCATGGACGTCTAAATGTTTGAACACATGGGAGTGTGTACGTGGGCATGCATATGAGTGCAAGCATGAACATGTATGTATGTATGGATGGGTTGTGAGTATAAGCATGAGTGATGACATTGATGTACCTGTAGATGTTAATCATGAATATGAGCATAAGTGCAAAGGTGAGAGCATAGACCTCTCCTTTACTTGAGGGTGGGAACTCTGCCACTCAATGGGACACAACGTTCCGCCTCCCTCGTACTAGCGTGAGCATTGTCCATTAATCTCGACTTTCGGCACGTGTAACATTTTTCCTTCATTCGTTGGAGCGTGTGTATAGCTCTTGACCTTTACCCTGCAATTTGTTCCCCATAAAAGTGAGGGTGAAAAAGCTTACAAGCTTTCTTCTTACCGCCGCGAGCGAAGGGGTCTATTGACATGTGTTAAGGGTTGACCCTTCCTTCGGATGTGCTGGAGCGTTCCTCCATTTGGGGAAACTAAAAGTCCGCCCTCTTCCCTTGGTGTTAAGGTTGCCCCCGTAGTAGGCGTATCTCGACCCTCCCTGAGTAAGGGTCGATCTTTGCGTTGGTTGCTCGTATAGATGACTCACTTTTGGGAAGCTTTCTTCTTCAGACAGGGAGACCTTGAAGATCGTTTTCCGAGGTGGTCCGACGAAATCTGACCGTCCGTTGAATCAGATGAGAGGGAAGAACCCTCTAGTTTGCTTATCAGGCCAAGAAATTTTCTAAGTCAGGGGTGGCTGCTAACGCTTCCAGTATGTTCTTTTTCCCTTCTTTTTTCTTTGTGATATACTTATGATTGTTCTCATGCTGGTTCCTTCTTGTTGTTAGAGCGTTCTTCCCTGGTTACCGAATGGTTCTTGTGGTGGGTGAGAGTTCAAGTCAATCTAAATCCAAGGCGCGGAAACCTGACTCTGAGGTCGGGCCCTCGGCTGCCAAGGAGAAGGAAACTGCGAGAGGCTCTCCTTCAAGTGCCCCCTTGCTGACTCCCTCCCCTGATAAGGAGGTAGTGGTTGAAGAGGCGACCTCTTTGCTAGACAAAAGGAAACAACCTGTGGCTGGCGATGGGGTGATCATAGGTCTTGATGTCTCTTCTATATCCCCTGCCCCCCAGCCGAGGGGCCGAGTCTCAAGTTTATTTCATCTTCATGTAGATTTGACGACTTTTGAAGGTGTTTTTGTCTTTCCTATGGGTTATGTTATTAACCCCTGCGTTGAAGATTTTTCTTTTGGTGATGGGTGTGATCATCACCTTTCATTGAGGTTCCTTTCTCTTGCCATGGCTCTGATTAAGATAGCGAATTCTTGCTTTGGAGTTTGGTGGAGACTGCTCTTGAGTTAGCCTCTACTAGTATCGTAGTTGTGATCGTTGTGGGGATCGTTTTGTTATATGCCCTTCAATAGTGCTTGTCGTGATTCTTTGCTTCATGGTTGATTTCGTGAGATATGGAGGTTGTCTTCATAATGAGGACGTCTCCTTCCTAGTATCACCCAGTGGGTTGAAATATAAGTGCCTACCTTTGATGAGCGTACGAAGGGAGTTGTTTTTCCCTTTTTCTTGAACCTCCTCCTAGGGCTAGGCGTAGCCTTTTGATGTTCGTGGTCGGGGTGGTGTCTTTACAATTCATGTCTTTGACAGATGTTTTATGATGTGCTGCCATGATAATCACTTCGGGGTATGTGGACGTGATAGCCACTTCGTGATGTGTCGGAGTGATAGCCCTTCTGTAGTGTGTGGACATGATAGCCAGTTCAGGGTATGTGGACGTGATAGCCACTTCAAGGTATGTGGACATGATAGCCACTTCAGTGTATGTGGACATGATAGCCACCTCAAGGTATGTGGACATGATAGCCACTTCAGTGTATGTGGACATGATAGCCACCTCAAGGTATGTGGACATGATAGCCACTTCAGTGTATGTGGACATGATAGCCACATCACGATGTATGGAGTTGTGCTTTAGTATTCCTTTCTCATTGGAGAGCCTTCATTGCTATAGTTGCCTTTTGTGTAGGCTATGTTTGTTGGGTTAGGTCCCGATGTCTCGTCTTGTCGGATGTTATATCCTTTATGCTCTTTAGATGTCTCCTTCATGAGTTGTGCTTGACGATGTTCAAGTCTGATACGAGCATAGGTCACGCGAGGGCGACATGCATGACAATAACATTTGTCGGAGGTTGATTTGTGTGACTTGTAAGGCAATTCTTTTCTTGATGGGTCGAGCTTATTTTGAGAGCTTTGACCTTCGGATTTCATGTCTTTGCTATCCTTCTTGGTGGTGTTGGGTTCCTTTGAGATACTTCTCTTGACTTGTGATATGGGTGGTAGGATAACTCGTTACTTTTCATGATAACCTCTTGTGCTTATGTATATGATCCTTTGGTCATGGACTCTTCTCTTGGTGTGTTTCCTTTACTTGTCTTTCTTTCGTGCTTTCCTTCATGTCATACCTGCCATTTCATAAAGAAAAAACATTACTTGTTCTTCACCTTACTTTACTTAGAAATTTCTTTCTCATGGTATCCTTCTGAGCATGGTGTGATGATCTCTTCTGATACCCCTTACACGGTATACGTTGTACTGTTAGACCAAAGATACGCTCTTGGTGGGCGTCGAAAACTGTTCACGAGACAGGCTCTCGGATGGCACTTAACGTTTCACAGGATAGGCTCCCGGAGGGCTCAGGTTAGTCCAAAGATACGTTCCTGATTGGCGTCGAAATCTGTTCACGAGACAGGCTCTCGGACGGCACTTAACGTTTCACAGGATAGGCTCCCGGAGGGCTCAGGTTAGACCAAAGATACGCTCCTGGTGGGCGTCGAACTGGTAGTTTGAAATCTACCTCAAGATACGCTCTTGGGGGCGTCGAACTGGTAGTGTTTTTTCTACCTCAAGATACGCTCTTGGGGGCGTCGAATCTGGTAGGTTGCAAATCTACCTCAAGATACGCTCCTGGGGGCGTCGAATTCGTAGTTTTTGGAAACCACTCTCAAGATACGCTCTTGGTGCGTCGAAGTTCGTAGTGTAATAACTACTCTCAAGATACGCTCTTGGGGGCGTCGAAGGTCGTAGTATGAACACTACTCTCAAGATACGCTCCTGGGGGCGTCGAAGTTCGTAGTTTTTGGAAACCACTCTCAAGATACGCTCTTGGTGCGTCGAAGGTCGTAGTGTAATAACTACTCTCAAGATACGCTCTTGGGGGCGTCGAAGGTCGTAGTATGAACACTACTCTCAAGATACGCTCTTGGGGGCGTCGAAGGTTGTAGTATAAAAACTACTCTCAAGATACGCTCTTGGGGGCGTCAAATCTGTTCGCGGGATAGGCTCCCGGAGGGCACAGGGTTCGTAGTTTTAGAGCTACTCTCAAGATACGCTCTTGGGGGCGTCGAATGTGTTCGCGGGATAGGCTCCCGGAGGGCTCATAATATTACCTTATCTTGTGTCCTTACTCATGTAGTGTGCGTCTTTGGTATGTTTTTCGAGTCTTTACTTGACTTTTCCTTCTATGATATTGCATGCTACCACGCTTTTCCTTCAATATGGGAGGTCACCTCTCGAGGGCGATGTTTGTGTGTTGCCAACTTAGGACGAGTTCGTATAGGGAGTTGATGATGTTTTCTCTTATGTGACCTCTTCTAGGAGAAGTGGTATTGCATGTTCTTGTGATCTTCTGCCTCTAATCTCTTCTTTTACACTTAGGTGGACTACCAAGCACTTATTCGTTTGGTGCCCCCCAAGTTGCTTGGTGGTCACACCGCCTTTCATATTTGGCCGTTGAAGGCCCCTCGTTCATTTTCTTGGTTGGGTACCCCTTATGCTCGGGGCTCCCTTGTCTGCTTCTTTGAATGCGATGAGTGTCCCTTGTAGGATTTACTCTTTCTCATGCTTGCTTGTTTCAGTCATAGGCATGGTTTGGATGATGCCTTTGTCGGATGTGTCTTTGGAAGTTGGGTGGAAGATCTTTTGCTTTGGTGGGTGGTGGTGGATTTCATTCTCTTGATAACTAGGATGTGGCAATGTTTGTATCCTAGGGGTGCTTGTAAATTCTTTCCCCCCCTTCCTTGTGCTTTAGGTTGAAAAGCTCTCTCATAGAATGGCGTCTTGAGTTGTTAATCTCATAGGTGTGTTTCAGACTAGTTAATCTAATCCATGCTCTTTGCTTGTGCATGGGGAGGTCTGACCGGGCTGTGATAATCTTCTTGGAGTGTTGTGGCACTTAGTGTGGTTTGTCTTTTCCTTCACATTGGAGTATTCTTCAATGCCTTTAGGGGGTGTCACATTGGTCATGCTCCTCCCACCTTGAATGTTGATTATAGTCTTCCTTTGCATTAGGACTTGAACTTAAAAATGATGTCTTCCTCTAGGTTTGCAGGTGATGTTCCCTGATTTTCTATGGGTTTGCCCTCGTATTGGCTATTCCTTGTTGGATAGCTTCATTAGAGACTGCCTTTGTATTGCGTACGTATACGTGTTTGAGGTATGTTGAGCTGACAAGTCCCTCCTTTTTTTTTTTTTTTTTTTGTTTTGTCATAACCTTCTTTCATCATGTATTCGGCGTATGGCCTTAAAGGCGGGATATTTTTCTAGTGCCCCTTTTATCGTGGTTCTCCTCTTGATGGGATGCCAGAGTCAAATGTCTTATCATTTGCAGACAAGGTGGTTGATCGGGATGTGCGTCTAGTATGAGGGTCGATCTTGAAACCTTACTCCCCAAGCTTTTGAGCTCTTCTTTGGTTGATCTTGTAGAACTATTATCCTGCCCTAAGGCTCTTGATAGGAGATGTATCTCATTTTCACACTCTAGTTGTTGCACTATCTCTTTTGCTAATCTTGCATCTTTAGAGTTTCTCTCTTGGTGCATGACTTCAATGACAGGATTTTCTACCGATGTTTATTCTATTAGGACTTGTATCCTTGGTTGCCCTCCTTTCTTGTGAGATGGCGAAGGAGTGTTTATGAACACTCCAATGTGTCGTACTTGGTAGAGGTATGCGCCTAATCCTTATGGCGCTGTCATGAATCTTCGTGTACCTATATCTGATGGACATGTTATTCATTACATATATAGTACGGAGTCCAAGGATCTCCGGGTTAGGATCATATTTTGAGAACAGAGACATAGTCATCTATCAGGTGACCTCTTTTCTACGGAGTTAATTTTTACAAGGATAAATGCAAGGATACTTGTAAGGATATGTGTTCCATCCTTTTCCTGGTTCATTTGCAGTGCCGTGTCCCTAATGGGTGTGTTGATGTTCTGACCACCTTTACTAGTAGGGGTTCCTTGGTATTAGGTATGCCTGACTCTTCTCTAGTATCATCAATGGTTGGTCATGGGAGATGTCTGACGGACTCCCTTCATGTACTATGGTTCTCTTCATGTCAAAGTTGGTGATTCCCTCTCTTATTACTAAAATATCCTTGTGTGGAAATACTATGTTTTCCATATCCTTTTTTTTAAAAGCTTGATGATGGTGTCACCGTTCTTCCTTTGCTAGGCTTGGTGTCCTTGAGGGTTTTTGATGGAGGTGTATTCCATTATCTGGGATGAGCTTTCTAAGTGTAGTTGTATCTCCTGGCTATTTTGTGAAATCATAAAGATCCGCTGGAGGTGTTTGCCTCTGATGGTGGGTGTTACCCATGTGATATGGTTTCCTCCATTTTTGGAGGGATGTGTTCGCGGCTACCCCCTCTTGTGCTAATGGGCGTTTGTGGGGAGGGCATGTTGTGACTGGTGCCCCCCTTGCATACCAATGCCAGATGGGATCCTTTGACGGGCTTGGCCATAGGATGCTTAGTGGAAGGTTGTAGTAGGGGTAATCATTTGTGACCTTCATGGTAGTTCCTCTATAGGATGTTGGGAGTGCTCAACTTATTTTTGTAAGTGAGCCTTCCATCTTGTGATCTTTCCCAGAAACTTGACCTTATAGGTGTTCTTTGGGATTGAGGAATCTGTTGCTTGTGCATCTCTTGATTGGCGACGGCCTTTTACTGATTCTTCTAGTGGTCCACCTGTGTATATATATATCACGGAGCCCGAAGGCGTCCGGTATGGTCATTCTTGGAAAACATGTTGATATCAAGTATCAAAATCTACCCCTTTTAGGGAGTTGACTTGTTATGCAGTTAAATTAAATAAGAGGATATGGGAAGGATATGGGTGTGGGGTGTTGATATCCCCTGCTTCCTTGGTAATGTAATTGTTTTCCTCTGTTAGTCTGTGTGTATTTCTTCCACTTGAGGAATATGAGGTCGCATCCTTGCAAGGCGGACTAGGTGGAGGTGTATCCTTCATGTATGCTATGTGCGGTCTCACTCTACTATGTCTCTCCATGAGACTTCCCATTGTAGTAGCTATGTGCTGACGTGGTGTGGTACTCTATTAGTTCCCTGTTCAAATCCTTGTCTTTTCAACTCCTCCTCTGTCCTAGGAGGACGTGTGCCAAGGGTTGTCATGCACAAGGGGTTTGGACCTGTCGTGCTGTATCATGGGTAGGTGGTTGCTTTATTGTGTTGTTGGGACTATGTCCCTCCCTTTGAGCTTTCCTTGGTATGTCCCTTAGGCATGTCTGTGGTGATACGGACTGTATGTGTACATTGCCATGGTTGATGTTGGAACTCCTATATCCTTGTTGGTCTGTCATGTATGTCTTCCCTTAGTGCGGTGTATGTCCCTGTTGGGGTACTTGGTGAAATTCTTGCCTCCTTTGAGGTCTTGGCTGTCTGTCTGCCCCCAGTGGGGTGTAGGCCCTGGCGTCCTGTTGTGTCTGTTGTTGCCTAGGAGGCACAAATTGCTGCCTTCCCTCTGGGGGTGGCTCTTGATAATTTCTTCTTTGTTCTTCTCGCTGCCCTGCTCTAGGGTGCGAGTCGTGTTCTTCTTCTGGGACTTGTTCTTCCTCATGAACTTCTTCTTCTTCATGCTGGTGTTGCCTTCTCTGCCTGTTCCTCAGGGTCTCCCTATAAGCTAGCAGCTCATCGAATGCGTGCATCAACCTTGGAGTCACTGTCTGTGCTCCTTGCGAGTATGCGGGCCTTATGTTGGTTGTGTGGGCACGATTGTCGTTCCTTTGAGTCATTATTTCATATGGATACCCTTGAGGTTGTGCCTCATAGTAGTACCCCTGTGGAGGTGCAGTGTATTGGGATGGCACTCCTTGTTGCCCCCCTGTCCCTGTGGCTTCCTAGTCAATGGAGTTGGAGCTGTGGAAGCCTCCTCCCTGCTTGTTAGGCTGGGGTGCCTGTGGGGCTATCTGAGGCTCTGGTGTGCAGGCTGTTTCTCTGGGTTAGGCTGCCTTGCTGGAGGTATAGGATGTCTTTCTTGCCTATTGCCCCCAGGTGGGCGATTATCTCTAGACACTAAGTTGTTCGTCTTCGCTCTCGTGATTGTCAGGCTTTCTGTTCGAAGCCCACGGACGGCGCCAAGTGTTAGGTTATAAAGTCTAGGTCAACGGGTCGTCAATCTAGAATTTATCTCCCACTAATGAAATGTCGGGTTCAGTGTTCCTAGGACTAGTCATTCTGATACATGCCCTTCTGCTCCCTTGGGGTAGTCGTTCTGATATATGTCCTTCTCTTCTCTCCTTCTGATCTCCTTTCCTTCTCTCCTTCTGACCTCCTTTCCTTCTCTCCTTTTGACCTCCTGAGGCTTGTACTTCTTACCCTTGGGGCTTGTCCTACTGCTCTATGCTCTTCTGCTTCCTTGGCTCTCTTCTCCTTGCCACCCTGCAAGAGGGGCAATACCAGGCACAGAGGGGGGGGTGGTGCCTGATGAACCCTCTCCGATGCCTAAGTCAGTACGGTTTTAGAGAGATAAAGCTAGAGAGATGTCAGAGCAAAATTGTGCAACTTGCCAAGATGATCAAATGAGTTGTGAAGGTGGGGTATTTATAGGCAACGGTGTCATTAAGGTGGCTTAATGACATCGTTAACCTTTAAACACAATTAATTAACCTTTAAGCACATAATTAAGACCTTAGGATTCGGAGAAGGTAGGCGGAGTGGACCGAGTGTGGGAGTCCGAAAATGGTGCCGGGGCCCTTGGGGGGGAGGAGAAATCTGACCCCCAGGGGTAGGGGTTGGGTGAGGGCACCCAACCCCTCCTAGGGAGGATGGGGTTGGCCAACCCCATCCCCCCTAGGGGAGATCGGGTTGGCCGACCCGATCTCTCCTAAGAGAGATCGGGTTGGCTGACCCGATCTCTCCTAGGAGAGATCGGGTTGGTCCACCCGATCTCCCCTAGGGGAGATCGGGTTGGCTGACCCGATCTCCCCTAGGGGAGGTCGGGTGTGGCCACCCAACCTCACCTAGGCGAGTCTGACTCGGCCGGACGAGCGCTTCGGCCTCGTCCGAGCCGTTGGTGTTTTCGCGAAGGGTTCGGGTTGAAGTTTCGATTTACAATCATTAACGGGGTGATAAAAATAAAACGATTCGGAAGTCAACGGGTTCAAATTGGGCGTATATCCATCAATATCCTATTGCGCAATACATATATTTAAATCCAGAGCTCAATGCTCGCAATTAATGTCCAGCTAGCTTGACAGAGTCAAGACGACAGTTCTAGTATATATGTAGCAGAAAGTAAACAATTGCAATCCAGCCCACTAATTAAATCCAGTCCCAAAAACATGCATATCCGAGATCCATCCCCATAATCGAAACTAGGTATTAGGGTTTAACCGAAAAACGTGTTAAAACGCAAACCCTAAGAGCACTGTTTAGGTGTAATTTAAAGTTCGAAAACATTTTGGATTTAAAATTTGACGTCCTATTTTATTAAACATTTTTTAAAAATTTATGAGAAATTTAAAAATCTGGTTCAGTCCAATTTAAAATCCGGTTCAAGTCAGGCTGATTTTAAAAATAGGGTTTGGTCTGCAACAGTTCAATAAAATAAGATTGTGGTTCGGTTTATCACTCAAAACCAGTTAGGTTAGGTTCAATTTAGTTACTACGATCTGACCCGACCCGACTAGGTCGACCCGATTAAGAAAAGCCGGATTGGTTTTACCCATTCCAATTTAGCAATTGAACCGGCCCATATTGTTAAGATTCTATCTATAAGATGTAAATCAATCAACGAAAGATATATATACATAAAATATTTGGCATACATATATATATATATATATTATTGTCAAATATATCTTTAGGGATTAAAATATGTAGACAATATATTTTTTTAATCTTTTATAGTAACTAAATCTATCAATATATATTAACCATATCATTAACTATATATATTGATAGTAAATATATATTTCAATATTATATTGTGAACCTATCCATATTTTCCAACTTATATATATATATAGTTACCAATTAATAAAATTTAAAAATGGTAACATACATCTTTTAATATTTGTGCCGAATTTTTCATTACTTGGTGTCCAATAAAATTAATTTTTTTACCTAAAATACCCCTAGTAATTTTCGGCACAAACATGTAAGTTTGGAAAAGTTGTCAAATTTTAAGATCAAACCCTAACTTGATCATGAATCCAAAAGTTGTTCTTGATAAAACTCATGGTGTTCTTGAAGATCATGAACATCAATCTGAAATTCGAACATAAAATTCGTTTTTGATCTATAAAAACATGTAAATTTCGAAAATTTTAAGTTTTTAAAGATCAAACACATGAAATTTACTTAAAAATTTCGGATTACTCATGGTGTTCATGAAAATTTCGGATTTTTCAAAAACTCAAGAACATCAGTTTATCAAAATTTTAAGAACTCCTAACCATGCCCTGATACCAGTGTTGGATTACGGGGACGTCATACTACAGAATGCTAAACGTGTACATGCAAGTAATCTAAATACGCAGCGGAATAGTGTACACATACCTTTTAGCTTTCCTGCCCAAGAACGTCGTGGAGGGAGTTCTGATCCTCCGGTCGGAACCACGTACAAGTTCTTCGTGAGAAGAAGTCCTACGCGGTGTAAGCTCCACAACAAAGCCTCTGATCGGTTCTTCAACAGAACAGAACCTCGGACTAAGATGTGCCGAAAATCTCAACTAAGGGGGTGAGAGGGTTTCTCTCAAGTTCCTCAATGGAGGTACTTCTTATTATGAATGATGTATGAACCCCTTAGGTGAGTCCCCTATATATTGGATTGATATTGGATTGGTGGAGTGGACAAAAGTCCACTCCAACCAATATGGGAAGAGTTTCGGCCGAACCTATGCTATTAAGGGGGAGGCCCAATTTTGGGCCTCCCATGTCAATTAGGGATTGGGTTTGGCCCAGTTAGCCTAATGTGACAATTACCCAATTAACTTAGGTAATTTCCTTAGCATTAACGGGCTACCAATTACGGCGCCACGTCACCATATGCTACAATATTATTAATATTGCAAATTTTTTATATAATTAATGTTACTTGGTGGCTAAGTTAAATATTTTAATAGGCTTTAAAACCCTACTTGGGCCACAAGTAAACATTTCGGCCCAACCTTTCATATTTTAATTATTGGGCCGGTCCAATGTGTCAAACCAGGACGAATTAAAAACGAACCGGATTTTCTCAATCTGCTCGACCTAGTCGTGTCGGGTCGGACCGGGGTAACTAAGTGGATCTAACTGAATCTGTTTTGAGCGTTGAACCGAACCGAACCCTATTTTATTTGGACCGGTTCTGATTGAACCAGATTTTAAAATTAAAACCGGACCGAACCGGATTTTTATTTTCGGACCAAACCGGACCTGAACCGGATTTTCTGGACCGAACCGAGCCGGACCAAATCGGACTGAAATTGACTGAACCGGATCGTATTTTCAAAACTGAATTCAAGTCAATTAAAATAGAGAGGTCAAGTTTTCAAATCCAAATGTTTTTTAACCTCAATAAGGCCTACACAGTGCTCAAGGGTTGATAACCTTTATGCCTTGTTTCGATTATGGGGATGGATCTCAGAGATACATGTTTTTGGGACTGGTATAATTACTGGGCTGAATTGCAATTGTTTATTATTCAATATATATATATGCATGATTAGAAATGTTGTCTTCACTGAGTCAAACTAGCTGAATATTGCATATTGTGGGCTGAGCCCTGGTTAAATATATAGAATGTGCACTAGGATAGACATGCTGTGATGGTTGAAAAATGCCTAGGATTTATGTCTAGAATGCTGCATGATTGAAAATAATTATGAATTATAAAATAGCCCCTAATGTTTGAAAATATTTTTTAAATCGAAAACCAGTCGCCAGATGTGTATGATGGATGTGAATGTTACATGTTTGATATGTATGCTAGAATGTTGAGGATGTAGTTGCATTTGATTATTTACTTGGAAGTAGAATTATGTATGCAAACATGAGTTCCTTGGAACACTAGACGCATAACGCGTAAGCAAGAGTGTGGTTTATGTGATGAATGTTGATGGCGTATGATAATTTACATGGACGGTAGAATTATTTATGCATGAGTGAATTCATCAGAATATTTTTTCAAAATAAAAAGGGCCTTGGGAAAGCCAAGATCGGGTATGCTTGTTTTAAAATCC
Source organism: Clarkia xantiana subsp. parviflora (assembly GCA_036873135.1). Taxonomy (NCBI): domain Eukaryota; kingdom Viridiplantae; phylum Streptophyta; class Magnoliopsida; order Myrtales; family Onagraceae; genus Clarkia; species Clarkia xantiana. The sequence goes on from JAPTYO010000002.1 coordinate 41,439,002, forward strand.
TCGTTCTGGTAATTTGCGATAAAACTGTTTTAAGAGACTGATCTATTGGATAGAAGACGACGGTAATGTGAACTCTTTCACAACCATCTTCCATTGGTTTACTGGTGATCGGTTGGTTCAGATGACTGAGGAATCGTTACTTGTCAGATTCTATAATAGATACCTGATGTATGTAATTCTTTCTCAAAATGTTATTGTCTCCCTGATTTTTGCATAATCATCGATGTGTTAGTATGAATTGGTTAATTTAGTCCGATTCGATATTCCTCGCAATCTTGATGGTGTGAATCATGATGAATAAAAGGAGTACGTGTTGAACTCTCTACTACGATTTCGAAAAGTAGAGAGGACAACTACGGAAGAATATAGTAGTCTGTATGATTTTGACAATGAGAGACAAATGTAATAATTTGTTACACCAAGCATGGGGGTAGGTTCTTTGATCATCTGAACGCATATGCAGAGATACATTCAACCTTGGTAAAAGTGGGTTGAAGAAGACTTCAATTACAACCAGGCAATGTTGCAGCTTAGTATCCTTTTGCATCCGCCTCGGTGGAAGTAAGGATGCAAAAGCTAAACGTTTCGGTTAAACGTGATGGTCTTCTCTCTTTTCATGGATGTTAGAGTAAAACCTGCATCGGATCTTCAGAATGAAAGGTCATCATGGAAAAGATGTATATGGTTGTCTGATATTGACAGGACTCAGTGACCTTGAGCCTAATCAAGTAAAGTAACCACAGTAGTAAAAGGGAACCTTCTCTGCTCACCATACAAGGTTCGAAAGAAGTCAACAATGATCCGCGTATTATAGAGAGAACTGGACCATAAAGGTCTTATACGATAACCCGGTGGGTTAAACCATGTTGATAAAGTGTGTGTCAAGTACGCCTCGTAGGTCATGTGTATGAAGCTGTAAAATGTTTTATACAGAAACAGATCATTTGATGTGATTCACTCGTGAATTTACTCAGATGTGATGTTCAACATGGCTTAAAGTTGTCGACTATCTATTCGAAAAACATGGATCAAATATGCGACGTCAGATCAAGAACCCTACCATTGTCATTTATCGTTCGTTTGAGTTACTAAAATTTTGGTTATTTCGAGATTCGGATTTATTGAATAAAGTAGTTACTGTTGAGGTCGGTTCCACCTGGGACACCTCGGGTTGCTCTTCGCGAACGGGTTGGATGTGCATGCAGGTATGGTCTCCTGTCAGCACGTCACGATCCGCGAACCTCGATCCTCAAACACCAAACTTGGTTTTGGCTCAAATCTCGGTCCTCGATCCCTTATGCATAGTATTCATTGCCGACATATTGCTCCATGCCTTAGCCATTGTTTTAGTATGCTCGATGTTGACGATCGGTAGTTGTTCGTACATGGTCGTCAATGGATGTATGTTGGTACTGATAACTTAGGCAATGTGCGTTGAGCATCATGTATTGATCGTTGGTCACTGTCTGCAAACATGCTAAAACACTTAGAAAATATTTCAATAATATCTAGTGCTTGTTACCATTGATGTCGTTGACTTCCATCATAGGAGAATGCTTAGAATATATTCATTGATAGTTGACATCTTGTTGTATGTCGACGGTTGTTGATTGTCATCCACTTGTCGCGCGTTGACGGTTGTTGATTGTTGACATGGTGGAACACTTAGAAAATATTCTTTGATAGTCGACATCTTGTCATATGTCGACTGCTGACATGGTGGAACACTTAGAAAATATTCCTGATAGTCGACATCTCGCTGTATGTCGATAGCTGTACGCGCGTACTCGTATGTACGCGCTTGTATGTGCGCACTTGCCCCCACACTTAGAATCTTTTCTCTATCCATTGCTATGTACGCTGTATCCATAGACTTGATGTAGACGTAAGGTGTATGTCGTCGAGTGTCATGGCAAAACACTTAGAAAATATTTCTTGATAGTCGACACCTTGTCATATGTCGACTGCTGCCATGTTGACATGCAAGAACACTTAGAAAATATTTTGTAGTAGTTGATGTTTGCTACTTGATGCGTGTTATCCACAATTATGTTAGAATACTTGGAGAATGCTCCTTGATAGTTGATTCCCTGCCGTTTGTTGATTGCTGATATCAGTAAAATACTTAGACAATATTTTCTGATGATTGATCTCTTGTCGCGTATAGTCCAATGTCGCAAGTGAAATACTTAGAAAATATTTCAGCCATACTTTGTTGCATGCCGACACCTTGTCGTACGTTGATACTTGATAGTATGCTGACAGCTTGTTGTATGTCGACACGCAGTTGCATGTTGACACTTAGTAGCATGTCGACAACTTGTAGTACGCGGATATGTAGTAGCATGTGGATACTTGGTAGGATGTTATCAGCTTGTAGTACGCGGACATGTAGTATCATGTTGACATTTAGTAGCATGTCGACACTTAGCAATATGTTGACACCTAGTAGTATGCTGACAGCTTGCAATATTCTGACTGTCATCCTGAGCAAAACACTTAGAAAATATTTCACCCTTGTTGTCATCTATGTTGCGAGTATGAGCTCGATGTCGACATGAAGGTCGATGTGTTGAAGGGGTTGCCCCCCTTGCATGATGCTTGTTACTTACTGTGCGAAGACTAACAAGTCTTATACGTACATAGTCGTTCCATATGGAGCGTTCATTGCATAGATGTTTGTATAAGTGTTTGATGCGTGCTTGCGCACTGATGGAACTATTGACTTCACTTTTCAGGATATCAAATCTTGCTGTCTTCTTTTCGGAGTTAATCTTTTTGCAGCTACTATCATGAGTAAGTCTTCTATTCCCATTCTGCGAGTAACTCTATGTTCGGATGTCGACATGGTTGAGCAGCTAAATAATACACCAAGTGTAGATGTTGACGTCCTCGCTTGATTAATTGATGTCGGTATACATATACTTCCTTCTAAAGATTTGGTAATTCGAAATAGCTATCAGTGAAAGCTTTTGTATGTTGATTGATGGATATACGCCCAATTTGAACCCGTTGACTTCCAAACCGCTGTATTTTTATCGTCCCATTAACGTTTGTAAATCGAAACTTCAACCCGAACACTTCGCGAACATGTCAACGGCTCGGACGAGGCCGGAGCGCTCGTCCGGCCGAGGCAAACTCACCTAGGTGAGGTTGGGTGACCACACCCGACCTCCCCTAGGAGAGATCGGGTCAGCCAACCCGATCTCTCCTAGGCGAGATCGGGTGGACCAACCAGGAGAGATCGGGTCGGCCAACCCGATCTCTCCTAGGAGGGATGGGGTTGGCCAACCCCATCCTCCCTAGGAGGGGTTGGGTGCCCTCACCCAACCCCTACCCTTAGGGGTCGGATTTCTCCTCCCCCCAAGGGCCCCGACACCATTTTCGGACTCCCACACTCGGTCCACTCCGCCTACCTTCTCCGAATCCTAAGGTCTTAATTATACGCTTAAAGGTTAATTAATTGTGTTTAAAGGTTAACGATGTCATTAAGCCACCTTAATGACACCGTTGCCTATAAATACCCCACCTTTACAACTCATTTGATCATCTGGGCAATTTGGATTATTTTGCTCTGACATCTCTCTAGTTTATCTCTCTAAGAAGAATACTGACTTAGGCATCGGAGAGGGTTCACCAGGCACCACCCCCCCCCCCCCCCCTCCGTGTCTGGTACTGCCCCTTCTGCAGGGTAGAAGGAGGGAAGAGGCAAAGGAAGGAAGGAAGGAAGAAGATAGGCTAAGACAGGGCAACTCAGAAATACCGGATCACACACATCCCCAGTAAGGAGCGAGATCAAAACCGACCACCCGTTGACCTAGATCTCATAACCTAACACTTGGCGCCGTCTGTGGGAACCAAAAGCTTTGGTCACCCCCTGCAAGGTGGAGAGCCCCAATGGTGGGAAATCACAAGGATAGATGGTGTGACAACCATGAGGCTTATGGTCACGACACAAATGAATGCTTTAGCCTAAAGCTAAGTATAAACAACATCGTCCAGAGAGGAGAACTGAAGCAATTCATAGACCATGGGGGCAACAGTATGCAACTAGGGCCATCACAGAAAGACAAGGGCAAGGGAAAGATAGACTACAACCCTCCACCCAACAAAAAAGGAGTCATAAATATGATACATGGAGGAGTAGCATCAGGTGGCCCAACTGCTAATGCAAGAGAGGTCTATGCATCCAAGCTAAGCTCAGTGCCAAGGTGGAGAAAAAGGCCAAGAGAAGGGGAAGAAGTGAAGATCGAGTTCTCTGAGAAGGACAAAAGCCACATCGTCTTTCCACATGACGATGCTCTAGTTATTACTTTAGATATTGACAATTTTGATGTAAAGAGAATTTTGGTGGATGGGGGCAGCTCAGCTGACCTCCTAAGCTTGAGAGTGTTATAGGAGATAGGGAAAACCAAAGCAGACATCAAACCGGTCAACTTCCCTCTAGTTGGCTTCTCAGGGGTGATGGATATACGCCCAATTTGAACCCGTTGACTTCCGAATCGCTTTATTTTTATCACCCCGTTAATGATTGTAAATCGAAACTTCAACCCGAACCCTTCGCGAAAACACCAACGGCTCGGACGAGGCCGAAGCGCTCGTCCGGCCGAGTCAGACTCGCCTAGGTGAGGTTGGGTGGCCACACCCGACCTCCCCTAGGGGAGATCGGGTCAGCCAACCCGATCTCCCCTAGGGGAGATCGGGTGGACCAACCCGATCTCTCCTAGGAGAGATCGGGTCAGCCAACCCGATCTCTCTTAGGAGAGATCGGGTCGGCCAACCCGATCTCTCCTAGGAGAGATCGGGTCAGCCAACCCGATCTCTCCTAGGAGAGATCGGGTCGGCCAACCCGATCTCCCCTAGGGGGGATGGGGTTGGCCAACCCCATCCTCCCTAGGAGGGGTTGGGTGCCCTCACCCAACCCCTACCCCTGGGGGTCAGATTTCTCCTCCCCCCCAAGGGCCCCGACACCATTTTCGGACTCCCACACTCGGTCCACTCCGCCTACCTTCTCCGAATCCTAAGGTCTTAATTATGTGCTTAAAGGTTAATTAATTGTGTTTAAAGGTTAACGATGTCATTAAGCCACCTTAATGACACCGTTGCCTATAAATACCCCACCTTCACAACTCATTTGATCATCTTGGCAAGTTGCACAATTTTGCTCTGACATCTCTCTAGCTTTATCTCTCTAAAACCGTACTGACTTAGGCATCGGAGAGGGTTCATCAGGCACCACCCCCCCCCCCTCTGTGCCTGGTATTGCCCCTCTTGCAGGGTGGCAAGGAGAAGAGAGCCAAGGAAGCAGAAGAGCATAGAGCAGTAGGACAAGCCCCAAGGGTAAGAAGTACAAGCCTCAGGAGGTCAAAAGGAGAGAAGGAAAGGAGGTCAGAAGGAGAGAAGGAAAGGAGATCAGAAGGAGAGAAGAGAAGGACATATATCAGAACGACTACCCCAAGGGAGCAGAAGGGCATGTATCAGAATGACTAGTCCTAGGAACACTGAACCCGACATTTCATTAGTGGGAGATAAATTCTAGATTGATGACCCGTTGACCTAGACTTTATAACCTAACACTTGGCGCCGTCCGTGGGCTTCGAACAGAAAGCCTGACAATCACGAGAGCGAAGACGAACAACTTAGTGTCTAGAGATAATCGCCCACCTGGGGGCAATAGGCAAGAAAGACATCCTATACCTCCAGCAAGGCAGCCTAACCCAGAGAAACAGCCTGCACACCAGAGCCTCAGATAGCCCCACAGGCACCCCAGCCTAACAAGCAGGGAGGAGGCTTCCACAGCTCCAACTCCATTGACTAGGAAGCCACAGGGACAGGGGGGCAACAAGGAGTGCCATCCCAATACACGGCACCTCCACAGGGGTACTACTATGAGGCACAACCTCAAGGGTATCCATATGAAATAATGACTCAAAGGAACGACAATCGTGCCCACACAACCAACATAAGGCCCGCATACTCGCAAGGAGCACAGACAGTGACTCCAAGGTTGATGCACGCATTCGATGAGCTGCTAGCTTATAGGGAGACCCTGAGGAACAGGCAGAGAAGGCAACACCAGCATGAAGAAGAAGAAGTTCATGAGGAAGAACAAGTCCCAGAAGAAGAACACGACTCGCACCCTAGAGCAGGGCAGCGAGAAGAACAAAGAAGAAATTATCAAGAGCCACCCCCAGAGGGAAGGCAGCAATTTGTGCCTCCTAGGCAACAACAGACACAACAGGACGCCAGGGCCTACACCCCACTGGGGGCAGACAGACAGCCAAGACCTCAAAGGAGGCAAGAATTTCACCAAGTACCCCAACAGGGACATACACCGCACTAAGGGAAGACATACATGACAGACCAACAAGGATATAGGAGTTCCAACATCAACCATGGCAATGTACACATACAGTCCGTATCACCACAGACATGCCTAAGGGACATACCAAGGAAAGCTCAAAGGGAGGGACATAGTCCCAACAACACAATAAAGCAACCACCTACCCATGATACAGCACGACAGGTCCAAACCCCTTGTGCATGACAACCCTTGGCACACGTCCTCCTAGGACAGAGGAGGAGTTGAAAAGACAAGGATTTGAACAGGGAACTAATAGAGTACCACACCACGTCAGCACATAGCTACTACAATGGGAAGTCTCATGGAGAGACATAGTAGAGTGAGACCGCACATAGCATACATGAAGGATACACCTCCACCTAGTCCGCCTTGCAAGGATGCGACCTCATATTCCTCAAGTGGAAGGAATACACACAGACTAATGGAGGAAGACAGTTACATTACCAAGGAAGCAGGGGATTTCAACACCCCACACCCTTAACATCAACATGTTTTCCAAGAATGACCATACCGGACGCCTTCGGGCTCCGTGATATATATATACACAGGTGGACCACTAGAAGAATCAGTAAAAGGCCGTCGCCAATCAAGAGATGCACAAGCAACAGATTCCTCAATCCCAAAGAACACCTATAAGGTCAAGTTTCTGGGAAAGATCACAAGATGGAAGGCTCAGTTACAAAAATAAGTCGAGCACTCCCAACATCCTATAGAGGAACTACCATGAAGGTCACAAATGATTACCCCTACTACAACCTTCCACTAAGCATCTTAGGGCCAAGCCCGCCAAAGGATCCCATCTGGCATTGGTATGCAAGGGGGCACCAGTCACAACATGCCCTCCTCACAAACGCCCATTAGCACAAGAAGGGGTAGCCGCGAACACATCCCTCCAAAAATAGAGGAAACCATATCACATGGGCAACACCCACCATCAAAGGCAAACACCTCCAGCGGATCTTTATGATTTCACAAAATAGCCAGGAGACACAACCACACTTAGAAAGCTCATCCAAAGTAATGGAATACACTTCCATCAAGAACCCTCAAGGACACCAAGCCTAGCAAAGGAAGAACGGTGACACCATCATCAAGCTTTTAAAAAAAAAGGATATGGAAAACATAGTATTTCCACACAAGGATATTTTAGTAATAAGAGAGGGAATCACCAACTTTGACATGAAGAGAACCATAGTACATGAAGGGAGTCCGTCAGACATCTCCCATGACCAACCATTGATGATACTAGAGAAGAGTCAGGCATACCTAATACCAAGGAACCCCTACTAGTAAAGGTGGTCAGAACATCAACACACCCATTAGGGACACGGCACTGCAAATGAACCAGGAAAAGGATGGAACACATATCCTTACAAGTATCCTTGCATTTATCCTTGTAAAAATTAACTCCGTAGAAAAGAGGTCACCTGATAGATGACTATGTCTCTGTTCTCAAAATATGATCCTAACCCGGAGATCCTTGGACTCCGTACTATATATGTAATGAATAACATGTCCATCAGATATAGGTACACGAAGATTCATGACAGCGCCATAAGGATTAGGCGCATACCTCTACCAAGTACGACACATTGGAGTGTTCATAAACACTCCTTCGCCATCTCACAAGAAAGGAGGGCAACCAAGGATACAAGTCCTAATAGAATAAACATCGGTAGAAAATCCTGTCATTGAAGTCATGCACCAAGAGAGAAACTCTAAAGATGCAAGATTAGCAAAAGAGATAGTGCAACAACTAGAGTGTGAAAATGAGATACATCTCCTATCAAGAGCCTTAGGGCAGGATAATAGTTCTACAAGATCAACCAAAGAAGAGCTCAAAAGCTTGGGGAGTAAGGTTTCAAGATCGACCCTCATACTAGACGCACATCCCGATCAACCACCTTGTCTGCAAATGATAAGACATTTGACTCTGGCATCCCATCAAGAGGAGAACCACGATAAAAGGGGCACTAGAAAAATATCCCGCCTTTAAGGCCATACGCCGAATACATGATGAAAGAAGGTTATGACAAAACAAAAAAAAAAAAAAAAAAAAAAAAGGAGGGACTTGTCAGCTCAACATACCTCAAACACGTATACGTACGCAATACAAAGGCAGTCTCTAATGAAGCTATCCAACAAGGAATAGCCAATACGAGGGCAAACCCATAGAAAATCAGGGAACATCACCTGCAAACCTAGAGGAAGACATCATTTTTAAGTTCAAGTCCTAATGCAAAGGAAGACTATAATCAACATTCAAGGTGGGAGGAGCATGACCAATGTGACACCCCCTAAAGGCATTGAAGAATACTCCAATGTGAAGGAAAAGACAAACCACACTAAGTGCCACAACACTCCAAGAAGATTATCACAGCCCGGTCAGACCTCCCCATGCACAAGCAAAGAGCATGGATTAGATTAACTAGTCTGAAACACACCTATGAGATTAACAACTCAAGACGCCATTCTATGAGAGAGCTTTTCAACCTAAAGCACAAGGAAGGGGGGAAAGAATTTACAAGCACCCCTAGGATACAAACATTGCCACATCCTAGTTATCAAGAGAATGAAATCCACCCCCACCCACCCAAAGCAAAAGCTCTTCCACCCAACCTCCAAAGACGCACCCTACATGAGAAAGGACACAAGATAAGGTAACATTATGAGCCCTACGGGAGCCAATCCCGCGAACACATTCGACGCCCCCAAGAGCGTATCTTGAGAGTAGTTCTAAAACTACGAACCCTGTGCCCTCCGGGAGCCTATCCCGCGAACAGTTTTCGACGCCCCCAAGAGCGTATCTTGAGAGTAGTTTTCATACTACGACATTCGACGCCCCCAAGAGCGTATCTTGAGAGTAGTGTTCATACTACGACCTTCGACGCCCCCAAGAGCGTATCTTGAGAGTAGTTTATACACTACGACCTTCGACGCACCAAGAGCGTATCTTGAGAGTGGTTTCCAAAAACTACGAATTTCGACGCCCCCAAGAGCGTATCTTGAGAGTAGTGTTCATACTACGACCTTCGACGCCCCCAAGAGCGTATCTTGAGAGTAGTTATTACACTACGAATTCGACGCACCAAGAGCGTATCTTGAGAGTGGTTTCCAAAAACTACGAATTCGACGCCCCCAGGAGCGTATCTTGAGGTAGATTTGCAACCTACCAGATTCGACGCCCCCAAGAGCGTATCTTGAGGTAGAAAAAACACTACCAGTTCGACGCCCCCAAGAGCGTATCTTGAGGTAGATTTCAAACTACCAGTTCGACGCCCACCAGGAGCGTATCTTTGGTCTAACCTGAGCCCTCCGGGAGCCTATCCTGTGAAACGTTAAGTGCCGTCCGAGAGCCTGTCTCGTGAACAGATTTTGACGCCCGTCAAGAACGTATCGGTGGACTAACCTGTGCCCTCCGGGAGCCTATCCTGTGAAACGTTAAGTGCCGTCCGAGAGCCTGTCTCGTGAACAGATTTCGACGCCCACCAAGAGCGTATCTTTGGTCTAACAGTACAACGTATACCGTGTAAGGGGTATCAGAAGAGATCATCACACCATGCTTAGAAGGATACCATGCTTAGAAGGATCCCATGAGAAAGTAATCTTAAAGTAAGGTTGTATAAAGAACACATAATGTTTTTTCTTGATGAGATGGCAGGTACGGCATGAAGGAAAACACAAAAGAAAGATAAGGAAAGGAAAGCATATACAAGGGACAAGTCCATGACCAAAGGATCATATACAGAAGCACAAGAGGTTATCATGAAAAGTAACGAGCTATCCTACCATCCATATCACAAGTCAAGAGAAGTATCTCAAAGGAACCCAACCACACCAAGAAGGATAGCAAAACGTGAAATCCAAAGTTCAAGGCTCCCAAAGTAAACTCGACCCATCAAGAAGAAGAATTGCCTTACAGGTCGCACAAAGCAACCTTCGATAAACGTTATTGTCTTGCATGTCGCCCTCGCGTGACCTATGGTCGTATCAGACTTGAACATCGTCAAGCACAACTCATGAAGAAGACATTTAAAGAGCATAAAGGATACAACATTCGACAAGACGAGACATCGGGACCTAACCCAACAAACATAGCCTAAACATAAGGCAGCTATAGCAATAAAGGCTCTCCAACGAGAAAGGAATACTAAAGCACAACACCATACATCGTGATGTGGCTATCATGTCCACATACCCTGAAGTGGCTATCATGTCCACATATCTTGAAGTGGCTATCATGTCCACATACCCTGAAGTGGCTATCATGTCCACATATCTTGAAGTGGCTATCATGTCCATCATATCCTGAAATGGCTATCATGTCCACACACTACAGAAGGGCTATCACTCCGACACATCACGAAGTACCTATCACGTCCACATATCCCGAAGTGATTATCATGACAGCACATCATAAAACATCTGTCAAAGACATGCATTGTAAAGACACCATCCCGACAACGAACATCAAAAGGCTACGCCTAGCCCTAGGAGGAGGTTCAAGAAAAAGGGAAAAACAACACCCTTCGTACGCTCATCAAAGGTAGGCACTTATATTTCAACCCACTGGGTGATACTAGGAAGGAGACGTCCTCATTATGAAGACAACCTCCATATCTCACGAAATCAACCATGAAGCAAAGAATCACGACAAGCACTATTGAAGGGCATATAACAAAACGATCCCCACAACGATCACAACTACGATACTAGTAGAGGCTAACTCAAGAGCAGTCTCCACCAAACTCCAAAGCAAGAATTCGCTATCTTAATCAGAGCCATGGCAAGAGAAAGGAACCTCAATGAAAGGTGATGATCACACCCATCACCAAAAGAAAAATCTTCAACGCAGGGGTTAATAACATAACCCATAGGAAAGACAAAAACACCTTCAAAAGTCGTCAAATCTACATGAAGATGAAATAAACTTGAGACTCGGCCCCTCGGCTGGGGGGCAGGGGATATAGAAGAGACATCAAGACCTATGATCACCCCATCGCCAGCCACAGGTTGTTTCCTTTTGTCTAGCAAAGAGGTCGCCTCTTCAACCACTACCTCCTTATCAGGGGAGGGAGTCAGCAAGGGGGCACTTGAAGGAGAGCCTCTCGCGGTTTCCTTCTCCTTGGCAGCCGAGGGCCCGACCTCAGAGTCAGGTTTCCGCGCCTTGGATTTAGATTGACTTGAACTCTCACCCACCACAAGAACCATTCGGTAACCAGGGAAGAACGCTCTAACAACAAGAAGGAACCAGCATGAGAACAATCATAAGTATATCACAAAGAAAAAAGAAGGGAAAAAGAACATACTGGAAGCGTTAGCAGCCACCCCTGACTTAGAAAATTTCTTGGCCTGATAAGCAAAACTAGAGGGTTCTTCCCTCTCATCTGATTCAACGGACGGTCAGATTTCGTCGGACCACCTCGGAAAACGATCTTCAAGGTCTCCCTGTCTGAAGAAGAAAGCTTCCCAAAAGTGAGTCATCTATACGAGCAACCAACGCAAAGATCGACCCTTACTCAGGGAGGGTCGAGATACGCCTACTACGGGGGCAACCTTAACACCAAGGGAAGAGGGCGGACTTTTAGTTTCCCCAAATGGAGGAACGCTCCAGCACATCCGAAGGAAGGGTCAACCCTTAACACATGTCAATAGACCCCTTCGCTCGCGGCGGTAAGAAGAAAGCTTGTAAGCTTTTTCACCCTCACTTTTATGGGGAACAAATTGCAGGGTAAAGGTCAAGAGCTATACACACGCTCCAACGAATGAAGGAAAAATGTTACACGTGCCGAAAGTCGAGATTAATGGACAATGCTCACGCTAGTACGAGGGAGGCGGAACGTTGTGTCCCATTGAGTGGCAGAGTTCCCACCCTCAAGTAAAGGAGAGGTCTATGCTCTCACCTTTGCACTTATGCTCATATTCATGATTAACATCTACAGGTACATCAATGTCATCACTCATGCTTATACTCACAACCCATCCATACATACATACATGTTCATGCTTGCACTCATATGCATGCCCACGTACACACTCCCATGTGTTCAAACATTTAGACGTCCATGCACATGGCCGCCATATATTCATGCATACATTCATGACTACAATCGCATCATGTCTCTACTCACTCCCATCCTTATGTTCCTACTTGCATGTATGCTAGTACACATCCTCATGTTCATGATATGTCCATGTTCACTCCTAGTTAACATCCTAGGTGTATTTTCCAGTATCCCATACTTAGAAAAATTTCGGACCAAAATTAAATTTTCCTTCACTTGGGCAGAATCCCGGCACGAAATTGAAGCATGAGTCACTTAGGTGTATTCGTATTGCATCCTTATGCAAGCGTGTATTTTTCGAGTATACGCCTGTAGCAAAGATAGATTTATTACTCCCACCTCAGACGGACGCGTGCCTAGGCACAAGTCCGTGCTACTCTGACGTTTACAATTCCTCTATCTCATAAGGCAGGGGGCAGAGTCAGAGGCACGCATCCATGGGTAAGCAGGCATTCAGACAAGGAGGTAAAACCCCGGTTTCAAATTGCGCGTGTCATACCATCCTGAAATAGAGTCAATCAAGGGTTAGGCCATTGGTTGACTCGGGGGCATGTGATGGATATACGCCCAATTTGAACCCGTTGACTTCCGAATCGCTTTATTTTTATCACCCCGTTAATGATTGTAAATCGAAACTTCAACCCGAACCCTTCGCGAAAACACCAACGGCTCGGACGAGGCCGAAGCGCTCGTCCGGCCGAGTCAGACTCGCCTAGGTGAGGTTGGGTGGCCACACCCGACCTCCCCTAGGGGAGATCGGGTCAGCCAACCCGATCTCCCCTAGGGAGATCGGGTGGACCAACCCGATCTCTCCTAGGAGAGATCGGGTCAGCCAACCCGATCTCCCCTAGGGGGGATGGGGTTGGCCAACCCCATCCTCCCTAGGAGGGGTTGGGTGCCCTCACCCAACCCCTACCCCTGGGGGTCAGATTTCTCCTCCCCCCCAAGGGCCCCGGCACCATTTTCGGACTCCCACACTCGGTCCACTCCGCCTACCTTCTCCGAATCCTAAGGTCTTAATTATGTGCTTAAAGGTTAATTAATTGTGTTTAAAGGTTAACGATGTCATTAAGCCACCTTAATGACACCGTTGCCTATAAATACCCCACCTTCACAACTCATTTGATCATCTTGGCAAGTTGCACAATTTTGCTCTGACATCTCTCTAGCTTTATCTCTCTAAAACCGTACTGACTTAGGCATCGGAGAGGGTTCATCAGGCACCACCCCCCCCTCTGTGCCTGGTATTGCCCCTCTTGCAGGGTGGCAAGGAGAAGAGAGCCAAGGAAGCAGAAGAGCATAGAGCAGTAGGACAAGCCCCAAGGGTAAGAAGTACAAGCCTCAGGAGGTCAAAAGGAGAGAAGGAAAGGAGGTCAGAAGGAGAGAAGGAAAGGAGATCAGAAGGAGAGAAGAGAAGGACATATATCAGAACGACTACCCCAAGGGAGCAGAAGGGCATGTATCAGAATGACTAGTCCTAGGAACACTGAACCCGACATTTCATTAGTGGGAGATAAATTCTAGATTGACGACCCGTTGACCTAGACTTTATAACCTAACAAGGGGCAACAAGTTACCCCCTGGGAATGATAACCCTACCAGTAACCATGGGCCAAGGATGGACCCAGCTGAAGGTAAATGTCAATTTCTTGGTGGTTGAAAGCCTGGGAGCCTACAATGGGATCCTAGGAAGGACAACCATAAACCCATATGAAATAGTGCCATCCACTGTTCACCAGAAGCTGAAGTACATCACGGAGAACGGGGTTGGAGAGGTCCTGGGTGATCAACGCACTGCAAGGCAATGCTACGTCAACTCAATGAGACGTGGATCACACGGGACAGACACAGTGGCTGTGGTCATGGTAGGAGCCAACCAGGATAGAAGAAGGAGGGGAGAGAGACACAGACAAGGAAGGAGGAGGAGTGGAGTGACACTCCGTCTGAGCAGGCAGTTTTTTCAAACAATGCCTACAAGGAGACACAGGAACAAGGCTGTGAAGGTGACATCCATACCTTGGCAGCCAGACACCATAATAGGGAACAGAACAAGGAACTCCATCCTAAAAGGCTTCCGCTACATAGATGATATCAAGCAAATGCCGCGGGAGTCTATATCAAGCTATTTCCAGAGATTCTTCAATTATGGTGCCAACATGGACATCACAAGGGGAGAAGCAGTAAGGGCATTCATTAGAAACATGCATCCAAACTCATTCGGGACCTATGGAGGGCTCTATAAGATGGTCATGACGAGCACAATGAGAGAGCTCAAGGCAAGGCTGGACAAGGCATTTGCGCAGGAAGCGGAGCAGTTGGATGAAGTTCCGATGAGAGGAAGAGAAATGGACACATTGGGAAGAAGTGTCAATTTCACATTCACACCCCTCACACTCAGCATAGAAGAAATTTTCCACAAGCACCTCAAGCAAGAGCTACCAACATGCAGGGAGGAAGGCAAGGCCTTCCTAGGAAGAGATGCACAGGGTTGGTGTGAGTACCATGGGACCTGGGGGCATCAAACCAACAACTGCATGGTGTTGAAGGTGGAAGTGGAAGAAATAATTTACAATGGAGACTTCAAGGAGTACGTGGCAACAGACACAGTGACCACCCCATATCCTTAGTTTCATATTTAGCATTTTGCATGTTTCAGCTTTACAAGCTTTTCAAAAAACAACTTTTGAGAAGGAGAACTCACGAAGTTACTCCAACTCTACAACTATCTTTTATTCCTACAAAGGATGTCTTGGTGCACCAAGGCATCCCAAGTGTACAAAAACATGAATGCTCCTAAGGGAGTAATAGTTACTCAAAAGTATTTTCCAGTGAATGTAGTGGTATAGTCACGAAGTTATCCTTACACAGATATGACTTCAAGTCAATGACAGGTTCGACGCCCCCAAGAGCGTATCTTGAGAGTAGTTTTCATACTACGACATTCGACGCCCCCAAGAGCGTATCTTGAGAGTAGTGTTCATACTACGACCTTCGACGCCCCCAAGAGCGTATCTTGAGAGTAGTTATTACACTACGAATTCGACGCACCAAGAGCGTATCTTGAGAGTAGTTATTACACTACGAATTCGACGCACCAAGAGCATATCTTGAGAGTGGTTTCCAAAAACTACGAACTTCGACGCCCCCAGGAGCGTATCTTGAGAGTAGTGTTCATACTACGACCTTCGACGCCCCCAAGAGCGTATCTTGAGAGTAGTTATTACACTACGAATTCGACGCACCAAGAGCGTATCTTGAGAGTGGTTTCCAAAAACTACGAATTCGACGCCCCCAGGAGCGTATCTTGAGGTAGATTTGCAACCTACCAGATTCGACGCCCCCAAGAGCGTATCTTGAGGTAGAAAAAACACTACCAGTTCGACGCCCCCAAGAGCGTATCTTGAGGTAGATTTCAAACTACCAGTTCGACGCCCACCAGGAGCGTATCTTTGGTCTAACCTGAGCCCTCCGGGAGCCTATCCTGTGAAACGTTAAGTGCCGTCCGAGAGCCTGTCTCGTGAACAGTTTTCGACGCCCACCAAGAGCGTATCTTTGGTCTAACAGTACAACGTATACCGTGTAAGGGGTATCAGAAGAGATCATCACACCATGCTCAGAAGGATACCATGAGAAAGAAATTTCTAAGTAAAGTAATGTGAAGAACAAGTAATGTTTTTCTTTATGAAATGGCAGGTATGACATGAAGGAAAGCACGAAAGAAAGACAAGTAAAGGAAACACACCAAGAGAAGAGCCCATAACCAAAGGGATATATACAAAAGCATGAGAAGCACTAATGTAAAAGCAAGCGAACCACGTAGTCAATAGCACAATACGGCAAAGGAAAGTAACAACAAACACCACCACAATTTCAAAAGACACTCAACCCATTAAAGGGGAGAAGGAGTGTAGTTATATACAAGGATAGCATGAGATAAACACATCAGTCAGAACCTTCGGGGGAATCACCCTCACCCCCTGAAGCTGAACCACCGGCAGAGATGGATGATGAGGAGGAATCTGAGGTACCAATCTCCACTGGTGTAGCATCCACCTGGGCAGGGGCAGGCTCGTCTGCAACAGCAGCCTGACCCCTCAGAACAGCCATGTAACCACTGGCATATGGCCCGAAGTCACCAAGGTCACCAACTGGGAACTGAGGATCAATACGGAAAATGTGATCAACCAGATACTCACCGAACTGGTTCATCTCCTGAGTGAGACGCGCGCTATAATCGGCAGTGAAGGCAGAGGAGGCCTTGTACTCACCGCGACAGTCCTCTCCTCCGCACGACACTTAGCCTCCAACTTCCGTAACTCCTCAGAATGGAGCGACGCTGCAACCTCAGCTTCCCGCCGCAAACTGCCCACAGTGGTCTCAAGCAAGGACACCTGGTCCCGGAGCTCCTGCATCCTCAAATCAGATAATCGCGCCTTCTCAGCAGCAGTGGCGACCTCCGCCTTGAGAGAGACCTGGCTGTCCTCAAGGGTCTTCCTCTCGTCAGATAACTCGAGCACGAGCGAGGACATGTTCACCATGTCAGACATACCCTAACAATTCAAACAAGGGATGAGTAACTGAAAGATAGCCATTATGAAAGTAATAAGATGAAAGCAAGGAACAACTCACAGGTGCATAACGAGAAAGTACCCCCTGAACAAAGCGCCGAGTCTCCCCAGGAGACTTGGGTGGAGCAACACGATCGCCAGGGGGGATGGCGCCGCGGAGTACGCGGACACCAACCTCAGGGGTCCGCAAAGAGGAGGTGCTATCGAAGTGGAACTCCTTCAGACCAGCGAAAGGAGTCCACTCAGACCCAATAACATCTTCATCAGTAAGACGGGCGAAATCCTTCCGACTTAAAGTCGGAGGCCCACCTACACAAGCAAAGCAAGTCAAAGGAGAATATAAACATAGAAGGATCAGCAACAAGGTAGAGATCATACCTGAGGACCGTGCCCTCGGCTGGGGGGCAGGGGAACCACCACCAGCAGGTCGCTTCCCTTTGTCAGCCAGGGAAGGCACCTCTTCGACCACCATCTCCTTATCACGAGATAGGGTCGGAGGACGAGCAGTAGGCGAAGCAGGATCCACGGCCTTCTTTCTCTTAGCAGCCGAGGCCCCGGCCTCAGAATCAGATCTCCGCGGCTTGGACTTGGAAGGTCCAGAATCTCTGCCAACGGAGACGACCCTCTCAGTCACCAAGAGGGAGCGCCCTAGCAATATAAGAAAAGCAAGATAAGGAAAATACAGATTATACCATAAAGAAGCAAATAGGAGAAAGCATACCAGAGGCCCCAGCCTTCTTCCCAGGCAGGGGGGATTTCTTCAGAGCAGAACCAGAAGGAGCCTTCCTCTTGCTCAGATCAACAGGGGCTCCCTGCACGTTATAGGTTTTTCCATGAAACCAACCTACAAAGGAAGAGCAGAAGGTAAATAAAGATGGAAAGACCAAGTGACATACCGAACCCCCGGAGTCAGGAGTCAAACTGATCCCGGCCTCGTAAAGATCCGTCTCAGTCACTAAGGACACGGGGCAGTATGACCGGGTCCTGTTGCTCTCGTGAATGATCTTCATAGTCTCTAAATCAACTGAAGAGAACTCTCCGAAAGCAGGCCAACCATCGGACCGATCCTCATTCAAGACCGACCAAGTGACGTATCGATCCGTAATGAAGAAGTAATGCTTAGCCCAGTGACTGGCCGAATTGTCACTCCGGGCCACGAAACGGAGGGAGGTATCCCACTCGATCCCACTCAACCCGAAATCAATAAATCGGGGATCCTTGAAGGTCGGATGGCGAGTTACGAAACTCGCAAACCCCACCTTCGTTTGGTACTGGAACCGGTAGAAGCATCGGAATAGAACGAGGGAGTACTTCCAGGAGTACCAATGGCACAATACCCGGAAGCCCACCCAGACACGAAGGGCACTGGGGGCAAGGTTCACAGGAGAAATCCTGAAGAACCTGCTCAACTCTATAAGCTCGTCACAGTAAGGCAACCTCAGCCCAAATCGGATCTGGGAGGGGTACACGGCAACCTTCCCTATAGGAGGCTCCGTCACCGTCTCGCGAGTATTCCTCAAGGAGGGGAGAAAAGGATACAGAGGCTCATCTAGGGGACAGATATCTCCTAGGGTAACATGCTCATTGTAATCGGACCTAGTGAGATGGTTCTCCGACAAGATAGCGAAACCTAAGGCAAAGGTAGCAGGAAATCCCAAAGTACGGATCAAATTTCGATTAACACCCCAACGAAGGTCACGACACTAAGCTAGCAATAGGAAAGGAAATAATACGACCAAAAAGGAAGAGAAAAGGAACTCACTCATCCTTCGGAGGATACGACGCCTCTGAAGAGTCTGCGTGCGCGGACACCACCAGGAGTATAGTACCTGCCACGACACGACAAATATCAAGACAAGAAAAATTTCCGAAGAACCGGAAATACTCCGACATCCGACCAACGACAACAATCAAAGATCCAAAGACACCCAGCAAAGATAGTCAACATGAGCCGAGGACACCACGACAACCAAGTTGAATAATTTATCCGAGCCTAAGGTCGGGTTTTGGAAAAAATTACCGTTATACCCTCCAACAAAGATTAACACACCAACAGCGGTACGACATCAAATTCAAGACCGGAATAGCCCAATCGGACAAGAAACCATATCCGGACGACCGGCAAACATTTTTCTCCAAATCCACATCTATCAACGACTATCCGCGGCAATCCCACATTCAATCAAATTTAGGCAATCAAACATCGGCAATCAAGCATCGGCAATCAAATATCAACGATTCAAAAATCAACGTTTTACGCGGTAACGGAAAGGAAAAGAGCGGACCTTCGGAAAACCCGACCCGATGTGATAAACGGGTCCGGAATTCGAATTTGAGCGTTGCCGGAAATCAGCTCCTCGCCGAGAATGGCCCGTCGTCGCCGTCGCCGGAGCAGAGGCCAGTCGCTCCTCCGCCGTCACTTGCCGGTGATGTCCGGTCAATGTCGCCGTCCTCAATCGATCCTCCACACCGTCCCGTCGTCGTCACCGTACCCCGTCGACAGTCAGCCCGGCGTCGCCGTCGTCAGCCAAGCCCCCTGCCGCCTCCGCGTCGCCGTTGGCTGCTTCCCGCCTGGAGCTGTGTCGTCGCCTCCGGCCAAGCTCCCTCCCGTCCCCGGTTCCGGCTGAGTTGCTGGTCGGATTTCTGCCCCTTGGTGGAAATTCCGGCCGGCCCTAACCTTGGGGGTGCTCTCAAACTTTTCTTGCTCTCCAAGGATGAGTGGAAAGGGAAGATGGTGGCTATGGTGACTCCTTGAGGTATTTTTCTAACTCTCCTTTATTTTGAAAAGATGATAGGGTTTTTTAAGGGGTTTTAATCACCACCCTCCATCTATCTTTAAATGAGATCTAAGGGTCAAGGAAAAACCATCATTTTTATCCCTTTCAACTATGGCTAAGTATATCTCCATACTTAGAAAAACTATCAAGTTAGTTTTATTTTTGAGCATTCCATACTTAGGAAAAATTTTAGCCAAAATTAAAGTTTTCCTCACTTAGATAGAATCCCGGCACGAATTTGAAGCATAAGTCACTTAGTTGCATTCGTATTGCATCCTTGTAAGAGTATGTATTTTTTAAGTATACGCCGGTAGCAGAGATAGATTTATTGCTCCCGCCTCAGACGGACGCATGCTTAGGCATACGTCCGTGCTACTCTAACGTTTACAACTCCTCTATCTTATAAGACAGGGGGCAGAGTCGAAGACACACATCCATGGGTAAGCTGACACTCAGATGAAAGGTAGAAACCCCGGTTTCAAATTGCGCGTATCATACCATCCTGAAATAGAGTCAATCAAGGGTTAGGCCATTGGTTGACTCGGGGGCATGTGATGGATATACGCCCAATTTGAACCCGTTGACTTCCAAACCGCTGTATTTTTATCGTCCCATTAACGTTTGTAAATCGAAACTTCAACCCGAACACTTCGCGAACATGTCAACGGCTCGGACGAGGCCGGAGCGCTCGTCCGGTCGAGGCAAACTCACCTTGGTGAGGTTGGGTGGCCACACCCGACCTCCCCTGGGAGAGATCGGGTCAGCCAACCCGATCTCTCCCAGGGGAGATCGGGTGGACCAACCCGATCTCTCCTAGGAGAGATTGGGTCGGCCAACCCGATCTCTCCTAGGAGGGATGGGGTTGGCCAACCCCATCCTCTCTAGGAGGGGTTGGGTGCCCTCACCCAACCCCTACCCTTAGGGGTCGGATTTCTCCTCCCCCCAAGGGCCCCGGCACCATTTTCGGACTCCCACACTCGGTCCACTCCGCCTACCTTCTCCGAATCCTAAGGTCTTAATTATACGCTTAAAGGTTAATTAATTGTGTTTAAAGGTTAACGATGTCATTAAGCCACCTTAATGACACCGTTGCCTATAAATACCCCACCTTTACAACTCATTTGATCATCTGGGCAATTTGGATTATTTTGCTCTGACATCTCTCTAGTTTATCTCTCTAAGAAGAATACTGACTTAGGCATCGGAGAGGGTTCACCAGGCACCACCCCCCCCCCCCCCCTCCGTGTCTGGTACTGCCCCTTCTGCAGGGTAGAAGGAGAGAAGAGGCAAAGGAAGGAAGGAAGGAAGGAAGAAGATAGGCTAAGACAGGGCAACTCAGAAATACCGGATCACACACATCCCCAGTAAGGAGCGAGATCAAAACCGACCACCCGTTGACCTAGATCTCATAACCTAACATTGATGATCTTTATGACTTGTATCATGTTGCAATGTAAGTCGGACTGGTGGAAAAAGCTCGTCTTTGCTGACAGCCGATGTATACGGTAATCCGCTTGTTGGAAGGAATGTCCGCACCATTGCCCCCGCTACTCTGGAGTCTCCAGACATGGTCGCGGTAAAAGACTTGTGAGTAAGGCACCTCCTTGTATCTTCTTTGAACTTTTTAATTTTCCAAGTTGTTGTTTTCATGTTGCTTTTGTTTGCAAGTTGCTCCGTACATGTGACTGAATGCGTGGTTGCAGTTCCTGGCTTTAGGACAATTCTCAAAAGATCCGTCGCAGGAGCGCGTTCCTCGAGCGATTCTAAGTTCTCTATGCCGAGTGCGACCGTGCCAACTCCTTCTTGCGATAAAGGGATAGAGTTGAGGGTCGTCGGTGGCGCCTTCTGCCCCCCGGTTGAGGGACCGGCCCAAGGAGGAGCGTTCCTCCTATTGAGGTAAGCGTTGTTTACAAAGGGTTCAACATGCTGGAAGCGGCCATTCTTGCCATGTTTTTTGTGAGGATGACGACATTGCATTTGATGTCGACATTATGAACTCTTTGCCTTAGTTCTCTGGAGATGACGTTACCTCTTGGTTGGTATCATGTTGTCCGCTTCCAGCATGTTGAACCCTTTGTGAACGGTTTGATGTTGTTTTGAGGTTTTCAATAAATCTTTGTTTATGCCTTTGCTTGCATGGTATTTCGTCACTTGGACCTGCATTTAATAATAGTACAATTGCATGATAACTTGTTAGTAGTATTTCATACCTTGCGTTATCTATGTTGTCCGTATGCTTTGAACTTGGAAAATAGGATAGATATCCTTAGATGATGAACATGATGTCCGTAGTTGCGACTGTATGTCGCGCATTGTTGAGTGTTATGAGCGCCCCTCTTGGTTAGATTCCAAGGCATGGCAAGATGCGTACACTAGGTACTTATAGCATTGCAGGTAGTAATGTACTTGGCACTTGGCCCTTGACATTTAGCAGTGTCATCTTGACGAAGCAAGACTTAAGTTTATACCGTCTCTTAGTTCCACTCTAAGGCGACGTTGTACAAGACTCGAC
Organism: Clarkia xantiana subsp. parviflora; assembly: GCA_036873135.1. Taxonomy (NCBI): domain Eukaryota; kingdom Viridiplantae; phylum Streptophyta; class Magnoliopsida; order Myrtales; family Onagraceae; genus Clarkia; species Clarkia xantiana. The sequence continues at coordinate 41,461,288 of JAPTYO010000002.1, forward strand.
TTGTAAGTTTGGTGAATTTTTCAAACAGGGTACGCTATTGCTAGCGTTTTTGAATGAAGCTTGCCCACTTAATGTATAGGTCTTCCTAATGTCTGCATCCTTAAGAGGATATGTATAGTTTGAGTGTACATGAAGCTATCCTATCAAGGAATGTATCTTCATGGCGTATGAACCCTTAAGAGGGATGCACATACTTTGTAGATGTGTGGGGTTGTCGTCTAACAAGAGGACTTCCGCCACGATGGGGTGATCAATCCCACCTAAGTGCCGCATCATGGTTTGTATGCAGGGAATGGCTATGAACATGAGGATTTGCCTCTAAGAGGATTTCGCAGCATGCCATTTTTTAGAAGTAAGCATGGGGTTTGCCCTTGCAAGGAGGATGTCGCAGCATGCTACTTTGATAGATGTGAACATGGGGTTTGCCCTCGCAAGGAGGATGTCGCAGCATGTCACTTTTGATACTAAATCTTGGTGTCTATCCAAGATATTGCTTGTTGTTGACGCCTTTGGAATAGTCGTCATTTTGATAGTAGACCTTGGTGTTTTTCCAAGATATTGCATGTATTTGACGTCTTTTGAATAGTCGTCACTTTGAGTAGAGAATTTTTATAAGTCCCTTTTTGTAGATAATCCGCAAGTTGTCATTGCGACATATAAGTTGATTGTGCACATAGCGCGATGGCTTTGTGTTGCCAGCACCTTCTTGAGATAGACGCCATTTTGGATGGAGAAATACACTTCCTTGTTGGTGTAGATAATAAGTATGTCGGCGTTGTATGCCTTAGGTTCCTTGTTACACATAGTGTTTAGCTTGTATTGTTGAAGTAGATAGTATGCGCATAGGTTGCTACTTGGCGCATTTCCAATGTAGTAATCATAGTGTAGTATGTACCTACGAACATGGTTGCGCTTTGTCAGATAGTTGCAATGTTTGCAAGTTTGTAAAAATATGGAGTTATGAATTTCCTTTTAACTAATGTATATAATAAATAGAGTAAAGGAATCTGATACGAGGATCCCTTCGTTGTGCAAGAAACTTCCCTTAGTGCAGATGTGATAGGTGCGGACGCAACAGGTGCGCACATGTCGGGAGCGGAGCTTTTCAAGTACCACCCACAGTATGTGTTTGTGAATATGTACGTACAAAGAGAGACTATGCATTGCTGTATGCATCCTTTAGTCGATACGCTTTGATGCTTCCTTAGCGTGATGCACATACGTATATATGATCGTTGCTTGGTATTGTTTCCAAGGGAAGAGCAGATGTTTGAGTAGAATATTCCCTGAGATGTCGCGAGTTATAATTAACTTGGAGACTTGTTGTGATGATGCGAATGATATATACGCGACCATTACTTGGCTTAGATGCCTAAGTAGAATGTCCATAGATAGAGAATTCTAGAGAGTGTTGCATACAGCTCCTCCTAGTGTTGTTTTCTAGATAAGGTGTGTCATTGATACATCTCTTGGATGTACATATAACCTGTCTCAAATTAGTCGCAATACTTTGAGATATATATTGGATAAGGAATAGAATGGAGTTACAAATCTCCTCATATGGCTCTATCGCCTGTAATGCCAATATGACTAGATCAGTCTATTCGCGACTAGTCTGTTTCGTTCAGCTTGGATTTTGTTTTGACTAAATCAGGCTACCCTGAGTAGATGTCCTACTCGAGTGGTCTGCTTTATTCATAGTAGTGTTGTTGTGGAGTTGTTACCTCATACCTGAGTTTACCTTTGGCAGTAACCTGAGTTGTTACCTGGACCTTATTCAAGTAGAATAGATCGTCTTTTGAGGGCGATGCTTGGTGTTGATAATAGACATATGGGTGTTGTATGGCCTAAGCCGTTTGTTGTTCCTAGTGCGATAGCTTGTGTTGTTGACGCGATTAATATGTGCGTTGCTTTTGGTTTTATTCAAAAGTAATGAGCATAGTGCAATAAGGTACCTACGAAAGTAGATTTAACCTTCATTAGATATTTGGAGTTCGTACAACGGATTACAGGAAGGCGTCAACTGATCGCTCTTTTCGAAAAGTACTAAGGCTATTAAGCATAAGTTGTACTTAATAGATATGCAAAAATGGAGATAAAGGGATTGATGATGTGTTTGACGTCTTCATAGGTGACTTGTCGGTAAGTTGATTCTGCCACGTGCCACATAGTTCCTCAGTGCATCTAGCGTGTTAAGCTCTTCAATCTCCACCCTTGGGGATGAACAAATGTTGGTGTTATTCCCCCCAGTTTTATGGTGCTTGCACCGTTCTTGCCAAGGAAGGTAGTCATTGGCTCAAGTGGACGGTGAAGTTTGTTTTACGGGAGTTTGACATTTGTTTCTTCCACCTTCGTGCTCCAAGGACTGTAGAAGTCGTCACAATTGGTTCCACGAATGACGTTTTTTTCCCACGTTTCACGAGAGGTGGATTATCATTCGCCTTTTCTTTTCCTTTGCATTTTCCTGAAGACTCCACACGAGACTTCTTTTGACGCTTATTGCTTTGGTCGATATACTTCTTCATTTCTCCTTTTAAGATGAAGCTGTTTACATGGAGTCTTAATCCAACACAGCTTTCCGTCTCGTGGCCATACACTTCGTGATTTTCACACCATTTGCTTTCATCTTTTCCCAATGGGCCCTTGCGGAAATTAGAGGGCGTTTTCCACAGCTTGGTCTCCTTCATCTCTTTCAAGATGACAGACAGCGGTGTGTTCAATGGAACACATTTGGCGAGATTGATCTCTTTGAGCCTTTGGACGTCTGACTGGAATGGCCTCTTTTGTTTTTGTTGTCTCTTTTTCCAGGAAGCATCTATCTTTTCCTCAAATATTGCCTTCAAGGTTCTTGTTGTAAGTCCCGCGATTGGGACATCATCGTCATCTACAGGTTTTCTCCATCCCTCCTTGTGACGGATGTCAGCGTCGTCTTGGCTTGTCATCGTGGAGGAACCTTCCTTGTGCATTTTTGAGCGAGAGGTTGGAGGTTGTCTCCATGTCCCTTCTTGGTGTTGTGCTATCATATACGGGTTGTATGAGTGCGCAACTCCTTGCCTTGTTTGTCGGTACTGGAAGGTACCTTCCGTGTATTGCCCCATTACTCCTTGGTGCGGTGTATCTTGATGGCTTGTGTCTCGGGACATTGCTCTTGTCTCCTCGGTTTGTCCGTTGTTTGGAGGCGGAGGTGGTGGTGGCGGGACATATCCTTGGTTCCTTTGCATCTTTCGGAATGCAAGCAGCTCTTCGAGCGCGGCCATCATGGTAGGAGTGACAGGTGGTGGCGGGTTGACACCTTCGTATTGGGGGACTCCTTCTTCTGGCATCCCGTAAGGAAACTCTTCATTGATGTGCTTCTTAGGCTCAAATCCTAGCGGAGGTGTAACGTGCTTTGCATTGTGGACTCCTTGGTCATACTGTGCGAAGGGCGCACTTTTTGTTGGCATGAAGAAGGCATTGGATGTGGCAACAGACATGTGGGAGGATCCAAGTTGACTTCTTGTCGGCTTCTGCGTGGTTATGACCAAGGCGTCGTGGTGCACAATGTGCTTTTGTCCTTTGATGAAGAACCAATGACATCTTTTATGGCGGCATCCTTCATGACGACATCTTTTATGTCGGCATACTTCATGACGGCATCCTCCATGTCGGCATCATGGGACTTGTGCACTGTCTTTGCAACGTACCCTCCTTGCTTGTATGACTTCTCGCCTCCATCATCAAAGTCTCTATCGGTCACATGTACGTTTTCCATCTTTTCTGAATGGGATGCAATGTACGTCGTATTTTGGACTTCAAGGCCATGCTGTGCGGAAGGCACACTGCTTGTTGGCATGAAGGATGCAGCGGGCATGTCTTTATGCATGTGCGAAAGATCCTGCTGACTTGTTGTCAGCTTCTACTTGTTGGCTGCGGTTTTCTTCCGGTTGACTGACGTCATCAAGAAGAGGTTGATTGCGTGCCATAGCTTGTTGCTGCACTTTGTCAGCTGGCATCCCGTATGGGAACTCTTCATTCACCTCCGTCCTTCACTCGAACTTGTGCATTGTTGCCTCGTTCTGGACGTCGAGAACATGCTGCGCGTGTTGCGTCATGGTTGAACTGGGTCAGATGGACGCGTCTGTCTGATTGGGTTGTTCGGGTTTTTGGGCTGACACCCTTCGCTTGGAAGAGGTATTCGCCTAATGCCGGTGACGAGTGTTCGTTTTTAACGCTGTGTCTCGGAAAAAGTCTGTGTCTCAGGAAATGGCTGTTTGGGCACAAGTCTTAGCGTCTGGGAACATCTTATTCCTATTTCTCTTCCACACCTTAGCTGCGGGGCCCGTTCCTGCACAAGGGGGCAATACTAGAACGGAGAGGGGAGGGGGGTGGTGCTAGTGGAGCCCTCTCCGATGCTTAAGTCACGATTTGGCTAAAAGGGAGAAAAATAACTCTAGAGAGAGAAAATATTTCTAGAGAGGAGTCAGAGCTCAAAATGCCAAAGTTGGGCAAATGAGAGGATGTGTCAAAATGGGTGGCCAAGGTCTCCTATTTATAGGCTACCTTGGGACCGGACCCGGTTTTGAAGCGGTTTGATGACAGTTCAAAGGAAAGCAGTAACCGTCATCAACATTGGCAATGCGCGAACTCGACTTCTCTACGTGTAACGGTAATACGGGGGTACGCGTAATACCCAAAGAGCAATTCGGACCTCGTCGAATTTGGGCTTTTCGGCGAGGTCCGGATTGCCATGCAACCCGGACCTTCGGATTGCCGCAACCCGGCCGTCCGGGTTGCTGCAATCCGGATGTCCGGATTGCAAGCAAACCGACATTCGGGTTGCAATGCAATCTGGACGTCCGGTTGCATTGCAATCCGGAGGTCCGGTCCGGACGCGTGTACCGCGCTTCCGGACCGTTTTGACCCTTAGGAGGTGTTTTCTAAACCGTAATGTGATTTTTGACGTGTTTACGAGGCCCGAAATATAAATACGAACTTGAATTGGACATATATCCATCACTTGCCCCCCGAATCAAGTAACGGTTCAAAACCTTTCTTGACTCTATTTTAAGTCAGGGTACATGTCCAATTTGAGCTTGACACCGGTTTTGATCGTCAGTTGGACGTAGAAGTCTTGATTTCGTCCGTCCCTTGATTTTTTGACCGAGTGACTTTATTTCCTGTCATCACGGTTAGTGCAATAGAGAATGCGCGTACATAACGTGCAAACATGATTACCGCTAGGGATATAAGCGATTAGTAATATGTCATGCGGACATGCTATTTGTCAACATGCATGTACAAGTAACGGTCATGGTAAGAACGTAATTACGTGATGCTAGAAATATAATCCGTATACCCTAAAATGACTTAGCGATTAACAAATCATGAATCATGCGATATGCAAACATGCATGTAAAATGATGAATTTTATATGCATAGTGCTAACATAATCATACGCTTAGAGATTAGTAAATACTTAGAAGAGGGTGGAGTATACCGTAAGCACTTATGCGTGGGTGTAGATGAAGTACTCCTTCGATCCTTATCATCAATGAATCTTTTGAGATATGTGATTACACTAATCCCAAATCATTCTTCCAGCTTTTTAGGAATTCATTCTTCATCCTTCTTTGCAGGTAATTGCTCCACCATTTCTAAAAACCATTTGCTTATTCATAGTTTCTTAACAGCCGTAAACTTTAGGTGCATCCCGAAAGTTACGTGTTTGATTCTTGGCCTGTTTTCAGAAATTGATACCACCAATCCTCAGAACACCGCGAGGATTCCGGCGCCGCCTTCAGAATCGCCAGCCGACGCCGGACGCGCCCTCACGCGCCGTTGCGTGTGCGTTGCTTCGCCGGCGCGTGTAACCCACGCACCGCCTTCCCGTGCTCCGTTTGCCGCGGTTTTTACCTTTCTGAAATCGTCTCGACGAGTGGAGTCCATTGTGATACTTTTTGTCACATTTTGAGGTAGTCTGAAAACTTGATTTTTCAGAACAGCTTCGTCTTGATTTTTGGATGTTGCCATGTTGTTGTTCCTTTGAACTATTTGTCGTTGTTGTTGCATAGAGCTTCTCATTGGTGTTCGTATGTTGAATAATTGCCGGTTGGTTGTTGTTGCCATTGTCGTTAGCTCATGCCTTAGACGATTTTTTACCTCCGTGCATCGTCGTGGTAAAGTTTCACCATATGATATATTGCCCCCATGCCTTCGCGTAACGGTCTTTTGATTGGTACGTGTTGTTTTTCCCTTAACGGGTTTGTTGGTTGCTGGAAGTTGCTAAACGTCTTTGGGAGTAGTCGTTTGTTGTCTTGATTCCTTAGAAAAATATTTTTCCTAAGTGTTGTCGCGTTTGCTCTTCGCGGTTCGTCACGTTAGTCGTACCACTTGCATGATAGCTTCTTGGGATGTTGGCCACTTTTGTTGCACGCATCAACTTTGCTATGCGCGTTGACTTTGCTGCACGTATGTTGTTGTGTGCATTGGCGCTTTATGATCGCGTGACTTTGACGTGTAGACTTCTTTTTCGGTTCTTGCAGATTGTGAAGTCGCAGTAACCTCTTGTGGAACTCCTTTCTTTTTGATCGAATTTCCGCTATGAGTAAGTCCACCACTCCTCTATCGCAGACTCTTTTTAATTCTGACGTTGATGATGACTTTGAGGTAGATTTGGTTACACAAGTAGATAGTGTTTTGGGCACTGATGAGGGCATAGTTGCTGAGCCTTCTGCTGAGGCACCTCCTGTCGAAGAGACGGAAGTATTGGTTAGGTATTACACTATGGATAGGCCCTTGTTTGTACTGTATGCGAGTGCTTCTGGACTTGACCCTCGCGTAGAGGCTGTTTACCCCTTTGATGTGCTTCGTAAGAGTAGTTTAGGAGATGCTATTCCTCCGCCTATAGACTTGTCCGTCGTTTATGCATCTCATGTTAGGGAGGGTTTACGCTTTCCTTATTGCCTTGACCTGATTGAGCTTTGTAGCGGATATGGGATTTACCCCTTAGATCTTGCGCCCAATGGAATTCGGGTGTGGACTTGCTTTAGGGTGCTGTTTTACAGGCAGTCATGGCATTATTCTCCCACTATCTTTCGCTGCTTCTATCAGCTTAAGAGTCAGGACTCTGCGGGGTTGTGTAGCGTGAAAGTACGCTGGCCGAACTTGCAAGGTGATGGGTTTGAGGAACTTGGCCTTGGTGAAGCCAAGTAGGATTCCAGTCATCGATTGGTTGCCGCCGAGGATCGCTCTGCCGATCATTGGAGGCACCAATACTTTTTTACGCATGATGCGGGCACGACTTGGGACGTCGAGTGTATTCGGAAACCTGATCCCGCGCTTGCTTTTCGGGAGCTCTCCTTGTTGGATAGGGAGGTGATAAAGCAGATATATCATTCTCAGCGAACGCGTGGTTTTACTTGTTCGCTGCGTGCATCTGATCAGGAGTTGGTCGATGCTGGGATTCATGTGCTCCCTTCTGTGGCTTCGGTATGTTAAGCATTTTTATAACTTTTACCGTGTTGCAATGTAGGTTTGTTTGACGGAAAAAGCTCGTCTTTGCAGACGGCAGCCGCTCGCAGGATTGCTTCTAACGGAAGGATTGTTCCATCTCTTGCTCCCGGAGAATCGGCGGCTTCCAGGCATGGAAAAGGTAAATGGTTTGAATAAACAGTCTTCCTTGTACACTGTCTTAGTTTAGTTGTATTTTGATTGTAGCTTTGTGTGCTATTTGCAGGTCGCAAGACGCTTCTTGCTGATCGCGTTGTTGCCACTCCTGATTCTGCCAAACGGTCCGCCGCTGGGACGCGTCCTTCGAGTAGTTCGAAGCACCCGAAGACTACTGTGACAACTCCTACTCCTTCCTTCCATAAAGGGAAGAAAGTTGGAGGTTGCAAGGATGCGCTGTCTGCCCCCCGCTCGAAGGAGCGGCCCGAGGTGGAACGTGCTCTTCCTTCTGGTATGAGCTGAACACTTGTCTGTGTGCTTTTGTGCGCTTTGTTTTTGGTTTTTGCATAACTTTAGTTGGTTTGTATGTAGTGCTCCCGCCACTTGGACGTGCGGATCTGCTTCTTCCTTTGGAAGGCGATATGACAGGTGATCTAACTTTCCCCAAGAGTTTCCGGCTTAGCATGCCAGAAGTTGGTGTGCGTGTTCTTCATCGATCCGTTCCTCCTGGTGATCGACTTGTTCGGCCATCGAGCGACGAAGAGGCACGAACCTTTGTTGAGAGATCACTGTCTGGATTCACACCAGTAAGTGTCTTTCTTTGCTCTACTATGCTCGTTGATTCCGAACATGTATGCTAATTGTCTTGTTGGTTTCAGGTTGTTTCTGACATAGTGCACATGGCCTCCTTCATGTTGGAACTTGTCCAGGAGAAGCGTGCTATCGCCGATAAAGTTGCCGTTGTGTCTGGCGAGCTTAAGGAAGCTTAGGATGAAGTGCGCCGTCTTACTTTGAAGATGACGCATTTTGATGCCCGTTACGATTTTGATCATGCCCGCCTTGTTCAGCTTGGAGCTGAGAATGTTGCTATCGAGAAGGCGATTTCTGACAATGCGGGCAACCACAAGGTTGCCTGTCGGAAGGTGCGCGAAGAGGCAATGAAGGCCGGCATTGAGGAGGGACTTGGAAAGTTCCCTACTACTCCTGAGTTTGACAGCGCGCTTACTGCTGCTGCTACGGCGAAGGCCACTCCTATGCTTAGCGAGTTTGCTGAAGCCTTTTTTGTAGGGTGAGCATTCTTGCTCCCGGCTTTCGTTTTAACAGGTTAGGGCCGTATGCGGATTTTGCGGTTGGGCACGTTGCCGAGCTCCGTCGTTTGGATGCTGCAGCAGCTCAGTTTGCCTTTTTGTTTGGAGAAGACCGTGATGACACTAATGTGCAACTTCTGCCTGTTCCACCTAGTCCCGTCAGAGATGATGGCGTTCTTTGATTTGTGCCATGTTTATTGCTTTTGGATATGTTGAACTCGTTTCTGAGTCTGTTTGCCCCCCGGCTTCTATGTTTGGAACCTTGTTGGAGTTGTTCCTTGGTTGTTGCTTGTAACTTGTTCGCTTTGAACTATGTCGTTTGAACCTGCTTTATGCATAGCAGTTTGCATGATAACTTGTTAGTAATATTTCATACCGTTATCACTTACTGTTTTTGTTGAATGTGGATGACTAGTAATCATAGATGTAGTCTCCGTAGCCGTGACCGTTAGCCACTTCTTGATTGATGACTTGAGATGTTCTCAAGATTGCTTGCATGATGCATTACGCATGTTGCCCTTCTTTCCTGAATAGCTTGCCGCTATATATGTTGTAACCTGTTAAGTATTTCGCGTATAGCGACTTTTCTTAACAAGTAGTGTATTTGAAAGGTGTTATCTTGGCTAAGCAAGATACTAGTTTATACCGTCTCTTAGTTCCACTCTAAATCGACGTTGTACAAAACTCGGCTTGTAAATTTTATGAGTTTTGTAAACAGGGTGCGCACCTGCCAGCGTGTATCAACCCGCGTTGGGGAAGCATACGTAAATATATTTTGATTTTTGAAAAAATATTTGTGATACATGATTCCTGCGTCCAGGGACCACGTAACACGTTTTGAAAATATGTATTGTGATGCATGCTTTCTGCGTCCAGGAACCATGCAACACGCTTTGAAAATCTGTAGTACGGAATTGTCATCTAACAAGAAGACGTTTGCCGTAAAGTGTGAACCCTTAAGCAGGAATTCATAGTACGGGATTGTCTTCTAACAAGACGACGTTCGCCGTAAAGAGTGAACCCTTGAGCAGGAATTCATAGTACGGGATTGTCTTCTAACAAGAGGACGTTCGCCGTAAATAGTGAACCCTTAAGCAGGAATTCATAGTACGGGACTGTCTTCTAACAAGAGGACGTTCACCGTAAAGAGTGAACCCTTAAGCAGGAATTCATAGTACATGATTGTCTTCTAACAAGAGGACGTTCGCCGTAAAGAGTGAACCCTTAAGCAGGAATTCATAGTACGGGACTGTCTTCTAACGAGAGGATCGCCGTAAAGAGTGAACCCTTAAGCAGGAATTCATAGTACGGGATTGTCTTCTAACAAGAGGACGTTCGCCGTAAAGAGTGAACCCTTAATAGGAGATACACACTTGTTGTAGCGTGGGGTCGTTGTCTAACAAGTGAACTTCCGCCACTTATGGGGTGATCAGTCCTGTATTGTATTTGCCCGTCCTGTTCCGAATCCAGGGAATGGCGATGAACATGACGATTTGCCTCTAACAAGAGATGTCACAGCATGTCATTTGTATTTCATCAATAGGACATTGTAGATAGAACATCGTTAATATGACGTTTGAAGCAGGACGTCATTGGTATGACGTTTTGAAGTAGAACGTCGTTAATATGACGTTTGAAAGCAGGACGTCGTTGGTATGACGCTTTGAAGTAAAGGGTTGCAATTATGTCTTTGCAGATATGTTGTTGTAGCATGCTGACTTTGAATATATCTTGGGTTTAATTCCAAGTTGTTGATTCCTTGATGACGCCTTTTGATATAGTCGTCAATATGAGTAAGTTGTTGTTGATGATAAGCGTTGTCATAACGCGTAGTAGATTTTTGCTTGCCCATAGCATAATATCTTGAATTGTTGTTGTAGATAATAGTTGTTGTAGTTACTTTGCTTTGCTTCCAAATAACGTATATAGAATAGTGATGTTCCTACGAAGATAGAACAACTTCATTAGGTTCATGCGATTATTACAAAGATGCCACTTTATTTGAGAGTGTGGACTTTTCAACAAGTAGATGCATTATGAAAATAAGAGCAAAAGGGCTTGATACGACAGCTCCTTTTGTGACAGAAGATTATCCTTTTATCCATGGAATTTCTTCAAGTGTCCTCCACTATACGTGTTCTTAGAGATATTGCCATTTGCATCTTCAAGGCGATATGCGTTGATATATGGGATGGATATGACCTTGTAAGGGCCTTCCCACTTTGGAGACATTTTATTAATTTGATCGAGATGTGAGAACTCATTCTTTCTCCACACCATTTCTCCGACATGGAATTTTCTTTCTTTCACCTTCCTGTTGTAATATCTTGCAGTTATCAAACGCATGCGTGCCTGATTATGCTCCGAGTTACGCCTTTTTTCTTCAGCCAGGTCTAGGTCTAGACGCATGTCTACTTCGTTGGCTTGGGCGTCGAAATGAGTTGTGCGGTAGGATGAGACAGCAATTTCGATGGGAGCGACTGCTTCCGTTCCATACACCAGACTGAATTGTGTTTCTCCGGTTGACTCCTTTGGAGTTTTTTTAGTGCCCATAGCACACTGCTAAGCTCTTCTGCCCACCCTCCTTTTAGTGCATGCACTCTCTTCTTGAGACCGTCTAGGACGGTCTTGTTGGCGGCTTTGACTTGTCCGTTGGTTTGAGCATGGCGGACTGATGCGAAACGGTGGTTGATGTTGAGCCTTTCACAAAAATTTTGAAGCCTTGAACTTTTGAATTGTGGTCCATTGTCGCTGATTAGCACCTTTGGAACTCCGTATCGTGAGATGATGTGATTTCGGATGAAATCCATTATTTGTGCGTCGGTTGTTCGTGCCAATGCCTTTGCCTCGATCCACTTTGAAAATTAGTCGATTGCGACGACAATGTACTTGGTTTGGCCTTCTGATTTTGGAAGTGGGCCCACCAAGTCGATCCCCCATTGTGCGAATGGCCAGGAACTTGCAATTGGGCTTAGCTTCGCGGCTGGTGCCGTGATACTTCTTGAGTAAAGTTGGCAAGATTCGCATTCTCCGACCAAGTGCGTAGCTTGGTTTTTCATGGTTGGCCAATAGTATCCTAAGCTCAACGCCTTGCGTATTAGAGATCTCGCACCTTCATGGCAGGCCGCTTGGCCTTTATGCAAATCTTCTAAAACTTCCTGGCCTTCTTGGAAGGTGATGCACTTTAGGTATGGGGTTGAAAATCCTCTCTTGTATAGCTGGTCATCTATCAACGCGTAGTTGACAGCTTGTCTCTGGATTTTTTGGGCTTGAACTTTGTCTTCGGGGAGCTTGTGGTCTTTGAGATATGCCAATATTGGGGTCATCCAATCCGGATCTGGACTGATGCACAAGACTTCGAATTTTTTAATTACTGACAAGATTCTGTTTTCCACGAAGTGCGTTTCTTTTCCCTGTTCATTGCCTTGTGCGAACTTGCTCAAGGCATCGGCTTCTTGATTTTCTTCTCTAGGCACCGAGATGATGTCGAAGGAATCGAAGCTTCTGATGAGGTCTTTTGCTTGTCCCAGGTACTTTTGCATATTTTCTGACTTCGCCGCGTATTCACCTTTAACTTGATTGACGACTAACTGTGAATCGCACTTCACTCTTATGTGCTTAACTCCAACACCTTTTGCAATTCTTAAGCCAGTTATCAATGCCTCGTACTCCGCCTCGTTGTTTGTTGCTCTAAATGTTAAATTTAGAGCATATTTCAATGGGTCGGATCCGTCTGGTGGAATTAGGAGGAATCCGGCGCCTGGTCCTCCTACATTTGAAGATCCGTCGGTGTACATTTTCCATACTTCGGTATGTTCTGCAATTCGTTGAGTTCCGTCTTGGACGTTTGTCTCGGGTGTTATCCCGGTGAACTCTACAATGAAGTCTGCCAATGCTTGCCCCTTGATCGTCGTTCGAGGAGCGAAATGAATGCGGAATTCACTTAACTCCACCGACCACTTCGTTAACTTTCCTGACATGTTTGGCTTTGACAGGATGTGCTTCAGGGGTTGGTCTGTTAAGACTGTTACTTCCTGTGCGTGGAAGTATGGCCTCAATTTCCTTGCTGCTATTATAAGCGCGTACATGTATTTCTCGATTGGCATGTAGTTTATCTCGTACTTTGCAAGTATCTTGCTTACGTAGTATACTGGGAGCTGGGTAGTCCCTTTTTGTTTGACAAGTACTGAACTGACCGCCGTGTTGCTCACCGATATGTACAGGTAAAGGGGCTCGCCTTGTATCGGTTTTGCCAATGCTGGCAATGTGCGCAAGTGTTGCTTTAATTGTTGGAAGGCCTCTTCACACACTGGTGTCTATTCAAACTTCTTGTTTGCACACAAGACTTCAAAGAAGGGGAGTGCCTTGTCACCTATCCTGGCAAGGAATCTGTTTAAAGCTGCTAGGCGGCCATTTAGCTGCTGGACTTCCTTATGTTTCTTTGGGGATTCCATTTCTTCAATTGCCCGCACCTTCTCTGGGTTAGCCTCTATCCCTCTCTGGCTCACCATGAATCCCAGGATTTTTCCTGATTGTACACCAAAAGCACACTTTGTTGGATTTAGGCGGACTTGATATTCACGCATTCTTTTGAAGATTGCTGGTAAGTCATCAACATGGTTCCGCCTTTTTGTTGACTTCACGACCATGTCATCCACGTATGCCTCCATTTTCTTCCCGATTAAATCGCCGAAGATGGTATTGACCATTCGCTGGTATGTTGCTCCCGCATTGATCAAGCCAAATGGCATCACCGTGTAGTTGTATATTTCGCTATCTGCATAGAATGCAGTGTGCGGTGCATCATCTTTGAACATCGGGATCTGGTTGTATCCTGAGTATGCATCAATTACGGACATTAACTCATGACCGGCGGTGGCATCGACTAGTTGGTCTATTCTTGGAAGAGGATATGAATCTTTGGGGCATGCGTTGTTGAGATCTCTGTAATCGATGCACATTCTCAATTTGCCACTTGATTTAGGTACCAAAACCGGGTTTGCCACCCATGTTTGGTATCTTGACTCTTCAATGAATCCTGCGTCAAGCAGTCTTCCTACTTCTTCTCTGATTGCCAGTTTCTTATCGCCCCCGAGGGGTCGAAGTTTCTGGGCTACTGCTCGAGTTCCTGGCTTGATGTTGAGCTTATGGGAGATAACGTCTGCGCTTATTCCAGGCATGTCGCTTGGTGAACATGCGAATAACTCTTTGTACTCTTTGAGGAGTGCTGTGATTTCTATCACTTCATCTTCTGACAAGGATGCTCCAATTTGGACAATTCTGTCTGGCTCTTCGATCTTTATTTGCTTTAACTCTTCTACTGGGGCTGTTCGGGCATGGCCTTCTCTTGGATCATTATCGATGATGGGCACGTTGTTATTTTGGCTTGACGTTATTTTGGATTGCCACGTTGTAACAATCCTTTGATAACTGTTGGTCTCCTTTGACTTCACCAATTCCAGCTGCTGTTGGGAATTTGATCTTCTGGTGTGCTATTGATGGCACCATTCCCCACGCATTCATAGTCGTGTATCCTAAGATACCATTGTGCGCGTCAAGCATTTCCACTACCACGAATGGTACTTCTATTTGGAGACGTGGGTTGCTTTCTCCCAATATAACTGGCAGTGTTATGGATCCCATTGGGTAACTTGCATCTCCCATGAATCCCACTAAGGGTGAATTCATCCTGTTGACATTCCTCTTTTTCCCAAGAGCTAGGATGACGTCTTTTGTAATGATGTTGGGCGAACTTCCTCCATCGACCAAGATACGCTTGATGTCCATGCCGTCGATTGTCATGGTTATGACTAAGGCGTCGCTATGCGGATATGCTATGTGCGTCTTGTCTTCTGAAGAAAAGCCAATGACATCTTCTATGCCAACGTCTCCTTGCTGACTGCCTTCAGACTCATGGATCATCTGGGAAGCGTATATTTCTCTTTCATATGACGTTTCGCCTCCTGCACCAAAGCCTCCATGTATCACGTGGATGCTTGGAACTTCTGGGCCGTGCTGTGCGGATGGCACACTGCTTGCTGGCACGGGTGACGTCATAGACTTTTTACGCCGTCCAAGGCGCTTCCTGGTTTCTGAAAGATTGGCATTACTGAGAGCGTTGTGATCACTCGTCATGACTTTGCAGTATGATAGCTTTTTGTTCGAATAACGGAGACGGTGCCAAATGTTGCGTCCTGGTTGAACTGGGTCGGATGGACGCGTCTATCTGATTGGGTTGTTCGGGTTTTTGGGCTGACACCCTTCGCTTGGAAGAGGTATTAATGCTGAATTGGACGAGTGTTCGGTTTTAATGCTGTGTCTCGGAAAAAGTCTATGTCTCAGGAAATGGCTGTCTGGGCACAAGTCTTAGCGTCTGGGTACATCTTATTTCTCTTCCACACCTTAGCTGCGGGGCCCGTTCCTGCACAAGGGGCCAATACTAGCACGGAGAGGGGGGGGGGTGGTGCTAGTGGAGCCCTCTCCGATGCTTAAGTCACGACTGGGCTAAAAGGGAGAAAAATAACTCTAGAGAGAAAATATTTCTAGAGAGAAGTCAGAGCTCAAAATGCCAAAGTTGGGCAAATGAGAGGATGTGTCAAAATGGGTGGTCAAGGTCTCTTATTTATAGGCTACCTTGGGACCGGACCCGGTTTTGAAGCGGTTTGATGACGGTTCAAAGGAAAGTATTAACCGTCATCAACATTGGCAATGCGCGAACTCGACTTCTCTACGTGTAACGGTAATACGGGGATACGCGTAATACCCAAAGAGCAATTCGGACCTCGTCGAATTTGGGCAATTCGGCGAGGTCTGGATTGCCGTGCAACCCGGACCTCCGGATTGCCTTGCAACCCGGACCTCCGGATTGCCTTGCAACTCGGACCTCCGGATTGCCGCAACACGGCCGTCCGGGTTGCTGCAATCCGGATGTCCGGATTGCAAGCAGGTCCGGACGCGTGTACCGCGCTTCCGGGCCGTTTTGACCCTTAGGAGGTGTTTTCTAAACCGTAATGTGATTTTTGACGTGTTTACGAGGCCCGAAATATAAATACGAAACCGAATTGGACATATATCCATCAGCGCGGAAGGCGCGTTTGTGGTTGGCATGGAAGAGGTGGTAGACTCTGAATTTGGAAGTGAGAAGGTCCTTGTTGGCTTCTCGTCGGGTTCGGCTTGTTCGCACCCGCCTTCTTCGTACGTCTGTCTGTCATAGCTTGCGGTATGGAACGGCTTTTTGCTCGAATCACGCTGACGGCGCCAAGTGTTGAGGTTGGTTCCACCTGGGACACCTCGGGTTGCTCTTCGTGAACGGGTTGGATGTGCACGCGGGTACGGTCTCCTGTCGGCAAGTCACGATCCACGATCCGCGAACCTCAATCCTCGAATCCCGAACTTGTTTTTGGCTCCAATCTCGGTCTCCTACACGTCGGGTCCTGCAAAACGGGCAATAACCAGCTTGGAGAGGGGGGGGGGTGGCGCTGGTTGAGCCCTCTCCGATGCTTAAATCACAATCTAGAAAGGGAAAGTATGTAGAGAGAGGTCAGAGCACAAATAGCCAATTTGAGGGAGTTTCGAGTTAAGTTGTCAAATGGGAGGTCTAGGTCCCTATTTATAGGAAACCCGAGAACCGTACTCGGTTTAATGCGGTTTAATGCCGATTTAAAGGAAGACGCTTACCGACATCGAGGTTGGCTATGTGCGCACTGACTTCTCGTACTTAGTAAAAATAAGTGGGGTAATGGCAATCCGGACCTCCTGATTGCCTTGTGGTATCCGGAAGTCCTGGTCCGGGTGCTGCGCGCATCCGGACTATTTTGGACTCAGGGTGTCCGTGGTAAAATCCGTTTGTGGGTTTCGTCGTGTTTGCGAGGTCCGAAACCTAAATACGAACCCGAATTGGACAGATATCCAACAGTTACCATTCAATTCGAAATGAGATCTACTTGTCAAAATTAATCGACCCAGTTAAACGGGATCGATACGAAACAAAATTTTGGCATGGTAAAAGGGGTCGAATAAAACGAAACGATTCACGTACTCCGTTATCTCGGTCGGGACAACTTAACTGAACATACACATCGATTGCGTAGCTAGATCGAAAGATTTAGTATTTCTTAATCGTTAGTACTTCATTGAATGAAATAATCAGTAATGATAATCATGTGCGAAACCGATTGGATTAAATTGAATTAAATTCAGAAATGAAACGATTTAACTAAGGGTTAAAACATCAGTGAATAGCGCTACGCGCTAGTGGACCTCGATAGACAGAACACATCATTTCAAAATACGAATTTAATGATGAAGTGTCTAAATGATGATGTGCTGAATTTTAGTTTGCATTCATTCGAAAATAACTCACTGATAACATTTACATAGGGAAGAAGTATGCTTTATAAGCTACCACGACCTTGTAAAAGTATCAGCTGACGCATAAGGTGAAATCCCAAATGCTCAGATCGGAAATGGGATAAAATCTCTGAGATAAGCTTGTAAACGAAGAAGGATGAAGTCGGTTAAACGATTTTCCTTCCAAACGCCTTGAACGATAAGTCAGGCTATGCATTCAAATCAATTAAAACACAGTTCAAGAAGCACTGTTCTAGAACGTAATGTTAGAGTTACTCTATCAGGTATTCCCTAAGGGATGAAAAAGATGACTCACATGTATGTAAACTGTGTTCCAATAAAATCGGTAAGACACGTCGCCATAAAAGCTAAAGAATGATAATGAGTTAAATCATATCATCTTGCGACATTAAGTTGCGCACTAAAGTCATATTTAGGACAAGAGTATGATACCTACTATTATAAAATACCTGTTTAAAGCTAATGAAAATGGGGCCGTAGTCGAACATGAAGACATTACATCACTTTAGGACGAATTTTCCGATGCATTGACAGTTTCAAACAAATGTAGTCTTGATCAAAACGGAGCAGGATAACACTGACAATCAGGTCCCACTTAATTCGAGTGGGAGAGATTCGAACCGTCAACTCATGTGAATAAAATGGTAAATGATAATAAAAACATTTTAATAGTAAATCCAGTGGGAGGAATAAACCCTACCACATGAGATCACTGTTGCTGCAGAGACGAATCAAGTTGAACCTGATTGTCATATTGCTGAACCAGGAAAGCCACAACTGCCTCTACTACCCATTGTTTTCAGTGGGAGTGATACCCACTGTTTCCAGTGGGAGTGATCCGACCAAACTTGGTTCCAGATCCTCGTGATCAAGGAATTCATCTTGGAAGCAAAACTCCGAGACCGAGAAGTCGCTCAAGGAAAGTTGTTGGTTATGGTTCAAGAACTGCTATTGTACCTAATAGAAGTAATGCTCCGATAAGAAGCGTTTTTTCGAGTGGGTGAATTGATCCCAATTGGAAGAAATTCTCCGATAACGATAAGAGGAATTATTCCGAGTGGGAGAGACGTTAAAACTCAAAGACGGGATAAACAAGTCTAGACGAAAGTCAAGGCATCGAACTTCTCCAAAGAAGTATCCCATCTAGAAGAGTGATGACCTCACTCTAAACAACTATTGGCCTGCATTGGAAAGACCTCAAGTGGAGAAATAGAGGAAATTAATAAATGAGAGAGATCGCCTAAATGAAAGCCATTATAGTCTGTAGGTTATTTACCTGCTAATCACAGGGGCATAAGGATTCGGTGAGTCCTGAAAGAAGGCTCACCACTGATGGAAAAGGTCGAGCGATACAAAGCTTGACTTGTTGCGAAAGGCTATACCCAACTTCACAAAGTGGACTTTGACGAAAAATACTCACCCACTATGCGTTACACCACATTAAAGGTCATTCTGACCTTGGTTGCAAGTCTCGATCTCGAGCTGCACCAAATGGATGTTAAGACCGCATTCCTCCACGGAAACCTGGAGGAAGAGATCTACATGGAGTAACTAGAGGGTTTTATTACTCCTGGTAACGAACGTAAAGTTTGTAAACTCCAAAGGTCCATTAACGATCTTAAACAATCGTCTTGGCAATGGTACTGCAGATTCCACGAGGAAATCGTAGGAAACGGATTTGTGAATCTTCACGAGGATCCATGCGTGTATTATAAGACCTCCGAGTCTAAGTATGTCCTCTTAACCTTATACCTGGATGACATACTAATTGCCTCATAGTCCTGGTTTGCATCTGTATTTGAGATAAAGGACATGGGAGATACCACGTATATTTTAGGCATTAAGATTGCCAGAGATCGGGCTACCCGGAAATTATGTCCATCTCAAGAAGCTTATATCAACAAAATGTTGAAAAGATTCAGATTACAAGATGCCAAACCCGTGGATACGCCGGTAGTATTTGGGTGCGCACTGTCAAAACATGACGGCCCCAAGAACCTGGCATATCGTGAAATGATGAAGGGTGCAGAATATTTAAGCATGGTCAGTAGTTTGATATACGCTATGCAATGCACCCGTCCGGATATCTGTTACGCCGTGGGCCTAGTAGCACGTTTCCAATCAGATCATGGCTATCAACATTTAAAGGTTGTAAAACGAATAATTCGTTATCTGAAAGGTACTGCCGACTAAGCATTGTGCTATGAGGGCAAGAGATTAGAATTGACTGGTTACAATGACGCCGACCTTGGTGGCGATCCGGATGATCGTAATTCCACCACAGGGGGAGTGTTCCTCCTTGCTAATATCGCCATTTCATTGACGAGTAAGAATGAAACCTGTGTCGCGCTGTCCACGATGGAATCGAAATTCGTAGTTCTCTCTTTAAATGCACAAGAAGCGGTCTGGCTCAAAAGGCTTCTAACTGCATTGCTTGGTGGCGATGTCAAGAATAAACCTGTGAAGGTCTTCTCTGACAGTCAAGCAGCCATTGTGACAGTTAAGAATCTGAAGTACCTTAGTAGGACCAAACACATTGATGTGAAATATTTCTATGCTAAATCTGTGGTAGAAGACAATATAATCACTATGGAATAACTGTTCACTGATAATATGATTGCGGACCCATTAACTAGACCACTATGCAGGGAGATATTCGAAAAGAACGTAAAACTGCTTGGATTGCGTAGGGTTTATAAATGGCATGTATCTGTGATAACATTTTGATATTAGAAAGCTACATTTTGTAAGAGAAAGAAATGCAACTGAGTTTATGATCAATCGACGTCATAATGTTTTGATTACATCATATTTACGGTCTATAAACTAAGTCGTATGAGGACGCAATCCTCTGCCAAACTATGTCGAATATAGGCCTTACCTTGTCACACAGGTACGGTAGTCTTCGGTGGAGGGAGGCCTCCACCAAGCAAGAATGGCTAAGAGTCAGGGGGATAAACATGATTAAGCAAGACGATTATCTCGTTTCGAAGTAACTCGACATGATCTTCGTTTTGCATATCTCTGTGATGAACTTCGTTAGTCATTAAACCACATTCTGGGCCAGATGAGAATCTGTGATAGCATGATTGACATATACCTTTCCTGTCAACCCAAAAGGTTCAGGTATGCTATCAACGCGTGCTTCATACTACGCGTGCCACATTCGACCACAGGGTCACAGCTCGGTTGTGCTAGAATGCAAACTTCTTCACCTAGAGCGTGTGATTGATACCAGGAGCCTTATGAAGAGGCACCTAAAGTATCCTCACGGACTCATAACTCATATCTAAGGTCAAGCTTAATGCTCTCTTCCCGGCGTACGAGCGTAGTGCTGAACAAAAAGGCCCAGTGACAACGTCTTTGGAAACCGGTTGGGTTTGACTAAGGATGTGAGCGTGGGGATGGTCAAGTTCACCTGTAATTCACCAACTCTTGTATTCACTAGGTGGCCACCAACCGGATATTAGTTGTTGGTTGTGAATACTTGTACAGATGCCTTGGAGAAGCGTTCCTATGTGGAAACTAGGCAGAAGAAGAATTATCAGTTGACCTAGGATACATCGCGGTACTATATAAATGTTGTTTATAATAGGTTGATTAGAGTAAAGGGAATCAACGTTTCGCGGGCGCTACAATACTAATAACAGATGAGTATTACGATGCCCATCGTATCCGCCGGTCGCACGGCAAACCTCGTATGAGTTGTTCGGAAGCAAGGACTAGATCTAAGGAGTGAAATGTTGATGCAGATTTGGACGACAATACATTAACAGGCACCCTCCCATTCCGGCGAGTGGGAGCTGTAAGCACATGGTGATGGGCGTCGTAATTGGTAGCCCATAATATGTATAGTTTACCTAAAGAAATTAGGTACATGTCACATTAGGGTAATTGGGCTAGACCCAAATGCCAATTGACATGAGAGGCCCAAAATTTGGCCTCGTTATGCATTGTGGCCGGCCGAAATATTGGAGTGGGCAAAGTGGACTTTTGTCCACTTTTCTCCTCCTATAAGTACATGGTGTTAGGGGATTTTTAGGGTTAATCACTATCTCCTCATTAGAGTGTTTTAGAGAGAAAAACCCTCCACCACACACAAGGGTTTCGGCCGAACCTATCCACCACCAAAGGGTGTGTCTATTTTCTTTCTAGCAAACACTCCAGAGATCTGTCCCTGCCAAGAATCGATCAGAGGCTTTGCTGTGGAGAACATACCGCTTAGGGATTCCTTAACCAGAACCTCTAAGGGCGCCGATCGGAGGATCGTGAACTCCCTGCATGAAGGATCTTGGGACTACGGACATCGTTTGAGGTACGTGCGAATCTTTTGCTGCGTAATTTTGATTACTAGCATGTACTATGATTTAGTATCCGTAGTGATTACCCCCGTAATCTAACAGCTCTCCATCAGGTGGCGTAAATATTTGACCTGCTCCACATCCTTGAGAAGAAGACGAGTCGTCAGTATACAATAGTCATGGCATAGTTTTGTTGGATATATTCTCGGGCGTTGTCTTTACATAATACTCTTGGGAGAGGATGACAGGTTTGGCGTCTGGCGTCACCGTATTTTCAACGATGAAGTCGGCTAGTGCTTGGCCTTTGATTGCCTTCCGTGGCTCGAAGTGAATGTGAAATTCACTTAATTCCACTGCCCACTTGACCATTCTCCCTGAGATGTCGGGCTTCCCCAAGAGCTGCTTTAGAGGTTGGTTGGTGAGCACAGTGATTTCATGGGCGTGAAAGTAGGGTCGTAGTTTCCTCTCCACTATCTGTAGTGCAAACAAGTATTTCTCGATTTCCATGTAGTTTGCTTCGGCGATGCCAAAGAGTTTACTAACATAGTAAACCGGAATTTGGATGTTGCATGTCTCTTTAATAACTACTGAACTCACCGCTGTTGAGCTTACACTTAGGTAGAGGAATAGGGGATCTTCAGATAGTGGCTTTCCTAAGGCGGAAAGCGAATGGAGGTTCGTTTTTAGTTGTTGGAAAGCCTTCTCACACTCAGGCGTCCACTCGAACTTCTTGTTCACCCTTAATATTTTGAAGAAAGGAAGAGATTTATCACTTGATGTCGCCAGGAATCTCTCTAGTGATGCCAACCTTCCATTGAGACTTTGTACCTCCCTATGACAGGTAGGCGAGGACATCTCTTCTATGGGAGAGACTTTTTCTGGGTTAGCTTTGATCCCTCTTTGGCTGACCATAAACCCCAAGAATTTTCCTAATTGAACACCAAAAGCATACTTGGTGGCGTTGCATGAGGTAAATTCTTCTTCTAGGTCTTGGACATGATCTTGGCCCCTTTATGTCTTGACAAGCATGTCATCGACATAGGCTTCCATGTTTCTTCCTAACATAGACTTGAAGAGTTTGTTAACCATCCGTTGATAGGTGGCCCCGATGTTTATCAATCCAAATGGCATAACCTTATAGTGATAAATATCGTTATCGACATAGAAGGCGGTATGAGCTTCATCGTTGGGATGCATTTGTATTTGGTTATATCCCGAGTATGTGTCCATGAAGCTAAAGAGTTCATGCCCCGTGGTTGCGTCGAAAAGTTGGTCGATCCTTGGTAATGGGTAGGAATCATTGGGGCACGCCTTATTGAGATCTTGAAAGTCTACACACATCCTCCATATTTTATTGGATTTTCTCACTAAGAAGGATTAGCGACCCAAGTTTGGAATCGTATTTCCTTGACAAAGCCTGTGTCGACTAACTTCCCTACTTCCTGGCGTATCACCGCCTTCTTTTCTGCTCCCATGGATCTCCTTCTTTGGGCTATAGGATTCACGGCCGAGTCTATCTTGAACTCGTGGGAGATGATGTCGGGACTTATCCCTGGTGTCGAACCTAAAATCTGACCTAACGGCGATTACGTTTTAAAAATGTGCAATTTTGAAAGAGTCGCCACTAGTTAATTATTAGGCTAACTAGAAACCTAAATTCCCTAGGAGAATAATAAATTAAATACATAGGTATAAAATCGGTCTACGATCAGAAATTCGAGTTCAGAGGTATTATTACGAATTAAAAATAGTAATTTTAAATTACGCCCTTTCGGTACTCAATTCACTTAATTTGCCAATTTCAAAATTTAAACATGCGTTACGTCGAGTTAATATAATGATATCAAAATTAAACTAATTTTCATGAGCAGATTATTATTAAGGACAAATCTAATCTTGAAAGACCTAATAAGCATTATCGAACATAATCATCTTGTTAACATAACTTAACATATCCACCTAAACATAATTTGAGCAATTAGATTTTAATTAGCTTAAACTAACTAGATTATAATAAACTTAACATATTAAAAAAATATAAAAAAATCTAATTAATGATAATAATTATATATAAATTTTTTAAAAAAAAAGAAAGGAAACATGCAATAAGAGCATCCATAGTGGTATTACGTAAAGATTACATAAACGTAGGTCCTACATGTTTATTTAAGTAAAACAACAAAAACTATTTACAATGGTTTTACATAGCATTCCTTAAAGATGGGACCCACACGTAAATTTATGTTTTTACATAAAGCACTCCTTAAATTTAAGTAATGCACTATGTATTACGTAACCAATTTTGTATTATAAATTAATTCATTTTATAATTAATGTTAATATCTTATTGGTGGTTGTTGGAAAATTTAATAATAAAATATATTTAAGGAATATGTTTAAGTAATACGATTGCAGAGAAAATATTTTTTACGTGTTTTTTAAATTTACGCATTACTTAAAGTGTACATAAATGTCTACGTAACAACTTTAAAGAATACGATTTATGTAAAACCACTGTGAATGCTCTAATGAAAAGCTTATATAATAAGCTAACATAAAAGAATCTAGTGTGATGGAATAATAATAATAATAAAATAATCTAATATAATAATAATAACAATATATAAAAAGCAATAACATGAAGGATACGAACCTCCTTCACAGCAACCAGCAACGGAGATTGCAGGGCAACGTCGAAGTTGTAGCAGGACCACAGCGAAGCGGGCACACGAGCGTGGGGACGGGAAATGCAGGACGGATGGTGGATATACACCCGATTGGACCTCACTAAGGCTTAAACACGGTCGCCCTGTCGACCCCGAGGTAAGTCCACTTGATCCCGAGAAACATACACGACTTGACCGGTTGCTATAAAGAAATCGGGCTTGTCCGATTGCGCCGGCCTCGCCCGGAGCAACCGGACGGGTCCGGACGCAACGTTTCCGGACCCGTCCGGTGTCCTACGGGGCCGACGCTCCCGTTGTGACCCCTTTACCCCCGGACACTACTGTCGGGGTACCCGCGTGTATTTAATTTCTCTTTATCTATGTGCGGGCCCCACCCAAAAATGTGGGCCCCTCTGGTACTTGGTTCCCAAACTCTATAAATAGGGGGCTAGGTCTTTCATTCTGAGGACGATCTCGAATCGAGAGACCAGAGCTCTGACTTCTCTCTAAGTTTTATCTCTCTAGAATATTGTTCTCATTTAAGCATCGGAGATGGTACGCCAGAGACACCCCCCCCCCCTCTCCTCTTTGGCATTGCCCCTTGTGCAGGTAAGGAGAGCTCGGAAGAATGGATCGACACTACTAACGAGAAAGAAAGGGACTCGACTCGACTACAAGGCCGCCTAGACCGGACCACGAGAGACGAGGTCCCAACATTGGCGCCGTATGTTGTGATTCGAACTAAAAGTCATCAACAAGCTAACTTAATGCCTACAATAAATTTCATTCCTGCAATATACCTATGTACAGCAGTTACACCCACCAGACGACCAATCCACCCAAGGGACGGGACAACACACTGCAAAAGCAGGGAATACCACTTCAACCCAGCCTGCTAGACAAACACATCCCTCTACTCCTACCCAGCACAATACTCATTTTTGAGCAAAAAGTCACTTCTACATCCAAGAAGGGATAGCACTAAATGAGGGGGCAGCACCAAACCTATGCTCATCGCAAGGATCATCAAATACTCCAACGTTAAAAGGATATTGGATTTGCAAAACCAACATTCTACACCCAAGGGTGCAAGCAACACGGGGTTGGGGGCACCACAGAGAAACCAACACCTACAAAGAGTCAATGAAAGAAACAGTAACGAAGATCAAAATTGAATCCTCCCCCCACCCCCTCGCCAATTCTGGAAGATTCATATAAGAAAGGCATGCTCAAAGAGAAAAAAAGAGTAAGGAGACCGAGCAACTTGGGGGGCACCAAATGAACAAGTGCTCGGCACCCAACCGAGAAACAGGAAGATAAGTCTTAACAAGCTAAACAAGAACAAACGGTGCAACTACCAAGCAACTAGGGGGGCACCACGTGATCTAGTGCTTGATAGACCACCTAGAAATAGAAGGCCACGCGAATATGTGGCATGACTCCTTCCAATGGAAATCACAAAGGAAGGATACAACATAAACCCATTACAAGGACTCGGTCTTGTGTTGGAGGAAACAGTGACCGCCCTCATAGGGAGACATCCACAACTTATACCGACTGCAAGATGCAGAAGGGCAGATATCAACTAATTAACAATTTCACTGGAGAACATTCGAAGAAGTTCTACACCCAAAGGGAAAAGGGAATATCCAACTAATACTTTCAGTGGAGAACATTCGAAGAAGTTCTACACCCAAAGGGAAAACGGGAATATCCACTTCCATTTATATAATTTATTATTACCAAAAGGAGATCTACATACTCCACTTATACTTTTCTTTATGTAAGAAATGACAATAGCACTAAATGAATCAAATACTTTTCAGGGCACAAGGGAAAGAAGAGAGGCACCATCACTCACAAAAGAGGAGGCGTCATCTACAACCGAAAAGGGACATAAGACCCACAGGGCCACCGTTCCAACTGAAAATGGGAAGATACAAAAAGACAACTCTGAAATATGATAAGGGGAAGATCCACATGACAACCCTAACATATTGAAAGAGGAAGATCTATAAGTACAGCCTTTACAATCGAAAAGGGACATAAGACCCACAGGGCCACCCTTCCAACCGAAAAGGGGAAGATCCACAAAGACAACTCTGAAATATGATAAGGGGAAGATCCACATGACAACCCTTACATATGGAAAGAGGAAGATCTATAAGGACAACCCTTACAACCGAAAAGGGACATAAGACCCACAGGGCCACCGTTCCAACCGAAAAGGGGATGATCCAAAAAGACAACTTTGAAATATGATAAGGGGAAGACCCATAGGACAACCCTTACATATGGAAAGAGGAAGATCTATAAGGACAACCTTTACAACCGAAAAGGTACATCAGACCCACAGGGCCACCCTTCTAACCGAAAAGGGGAAGATCCACAAAGACAACTCTGAAATATGATAATGGGAAGATCCACAGGACAACCCTTACATATGGAAAGAGAAAGATCTATAAGGACAACCTTTACAACCGAAAAGGTACATAAGACCCACAGGGCCAACCTTCCAACAGAAAAGGGGAAGATCCACAAAGACAACTCTGAAATATGATAATGGGAAGATCCACAGGACAACCCTTACATATGGAAAGAAGAAGATCTATAAGGACAACCCTTACAACCGAAAAGGGACATAAGACCCACATGGCCACCCTTCAAACCGAAAAGGGGAAGATCCAAAAAGACAACTCCGAAATATGATAACAAAAAGATCCACAGGACATCCCTTACAGATGGAAAGAGGAAGATCTCTGAGGACAACCCTTACAACCGAAAAGGGACATAAGACCCATATTGCCACTCTTCAAACTGAAAAGGGGAAGATCCAAAAAGACAACTCCGAAATATGATAAGGGGAAGATCCACAGGACTACCCTTACATATAAAAAGAGGAAGATCTATAAGGATAACCCTTCCAACCGAAAAGGGACATAAGACCCATAAGGCCACCCTTCCAATCGAAAAGGGGAAGATCCAAAAGGACAACTCTGAAATATGATAAGGGGAAGATAAAAAGGACAACCGTTACATATGGAAAGAGGAAGATCTATAAGGACAACCCTTACAACCGAAAAGGGACATAAGACCCACATGGCCACCCTTCCAACCGAAATGGGGAAGATCCAAAAGGACAACTCTGAAATATGATAAGGGGAAGATCCACAGAACAACCCTTATGTTTTCCCAAGATTGTTCGTCGTGGGCTTCTTTTCCTTTGGTGGGCTTCTTCTTCATAGGTGGGCTTCTTCTTCCTAGGCTTCTTCTTCCTGATATTTCTCCTTAGTGGGCTTCTCCTTCTCGATCTTCTCCTTGCTTCCCTGCAAAAGGGGCACCGGGGGGTTCCCGGTAAGCCCACTCTGATGCTTAAGTTAGTGAGAGCTTCTAGAGAGAGGGTGAGCTTAGAGAGAGAGTGAATACCTTCAAATGAGGGGATGAGCTCTCTATTTATAGAGTTTCTATCGGATCGCCCCGGTTCCAGTGTTTCTCTGGTCCGGCTGTGGCGGGTTCGTAATTATAGGTTGCGCTTGACCGTAAATAAGTTGCCTTTGACCTTGGTTCGACCGTAGGTAAGTTCAATATAGTTAAGTGATGGTGTGTAGCCCTTCAAGGGTAAGCCTCGGGCGAAATATCGTCCGTGGTGGGGGTCCGGACGAGAGGGACTTGTCAGGACGGATGGGGGTACCCGAAGGGGTACCCCTAGGGCCTTGCTCGGGTGTCCGAGCAAGGGGGACCTTGCTCGGCTCCCGGGTGGTTTTTTCACCCAGGGTCCTCTCGAGTGGGTTTTACCACTCGGGATACTTTTTGGGCCCACCAATTGGGCCCAATTGGTGAAGGCTTGGGCGTATATCCACCATTTTCCCCCGAGTCAGGGAATGACTTTGCTTTTCTTGACTATATTTTTAGCGGAGTATCACCCAAGCGGGTAGGGTGACGTACCTTAGTGAAGGTCCCGACCTCTGTCGAGTTCCCGGGATGCGTTGTGATTTTGCCCTTCCGTTTCTTTGAGAAGGTTTTGGTGATCCCGGCCTTTATTGAGCGCTCGAGATATGATTCTATTTCTATGCCCCCTGTTTCAAAGGATAATAATATATAGATGAAAAAATGCTTGTAATATAATTTAAGCAAGTTCACGTAATAGTGTTCTTATGAGGGTAAGAATTACGAGCCTTGGTCTCGTTTTATCTATCCTTCGGACTGTGTCCCTTTGTTCGTGTCTCCTTTGGTGGAGTTTTTAGAAAAAAATCCATAATGTACACCTTAAAATTTATATATTTGGATTTTACTTCATTTTTCCCAAGCACTTTCCTTTCTCCTTTATTTTCAAGAGCATCTTCGTCTTCTTCAACCTAGGTTTTCATCTTCTCCTCCATTTTCAATCACTCCTCCCAAACTTCCAATTTTGTCACCACACTTCACATGGAGCTTAGCTAGGTTTGATTTGGGGTGGGATTTGCATTTAAATTTGTGGGTTGGGCACTAGGGGGTGGTGGTTCGCCGGCAATAGGCGACGGGAGCCGGGGGTGGGCCGTCGGGCGACGGGCGGCTCGGGGGTGGGGCGTCGGCCGACGGGCGGCTCGGGGGAAGGAACGCCGGGCAGAGCTGTGGACGCCGGAGGCGAACGACGGCGGTGCTGCGGCGAGGTTGGCCTTGGGCGTGGCTTCTGGTGGCCGGGCGGGATTCCTCTCTGGTGGTGTTCTCTTGACCGGGTGAGTCGACTCGGTTTTGTTGATTTTGGCTTTGTTTTTTCAGGTTTGCCCTTTTTGCCCCCTTGTTTATGTACCCTCCATTGATCACTATAAAGTTAATGCCTTACCATAGATATTTGAGTTGCTCCATTATTTGCTCTTGATTTGAAGTGGATGATTGCTTTTGTTGTTGAGCTTGGGAATTTTGAGGTGAGTGTTGTATAGATATTGTCCCTTTAGGAACTTGGTAGGTGTTTGGTGTTTGGTTTCCTTGGTACCATTCCTAGGTCCCCTCTTTGAGTAGATGATATATGCTCTTATGTTGGGGTGTAGTTCCTTCCTTTAATTTCCTTAAGCAATGTTGGGGTGATGGTGTTTCTTCCTATGAATGAGAATGCTTCATTAATCAACTAGGTATTACAAATCAAGTGTTACAATATATATACTAGGCAAAACTAGGATCACCAACTAAGGCTATACAATCAACTATGAACCAGGTGCATACATAGTCTAGTGTGTATGCATTGTGTGGTTAGGTGCATGCATAGAGTGTGGAATACACTTCTATATTCTCCCATCCTTTTCTTCTTCTTTTCCTTCATGAAACACATCCTTGATCCCATAGAGCTTTAATAAGGCAAGATGTTGATTCTTAACTAATGCCTTGGTGAGTAAGTCAGCCATTTGAACTTTTGAAGAAACATGATAGACACCAATCATCCCCGAGTTGATATGGTGTCTTGTGAAGTGGCAGTCAAGTTCAATATGCTTGGTGCGCTCATGGAACATGGGGTTTTTGGCAATCTTTAAGGCTGCCTCACTATCTGTGTGGATTGGGATTGGTAAGGTAACTTGCAATCCAAGTTCCTTGAGGATTCTGTTCACCCAAAGTGCTTCTTGAATGGCAACCCTCAAGCATCTATATTCAGCTTCAGCACTTGAAAGGGAAATGGTGTCCTGTTTCTTGACCTTCCATCCTATCATAGCTGATCCAAGCTTCACACAATATGCACTCACTGATTTTCTACTGAAAGGGCAGGCTCCCCAATCTGAGTCACAAAAGATACTCAACTTGAGAGAATTGTTGGAGGGATAGATCAAACCTTGACCTGGAGTTCCCTTGATGTATCTAACCACCCTCATTGCTGCTTCATAATGGGACTTCTTGGGCTTGTCCACAAATTGACTAAGCCTTTGAACTGAAAAGCTTATGTCTGGTCTTGTCATGGTAAGATATAGCAATTTACCAATGACCCTTCTATAAGAAGTGGCATCTTCCAAGAGTATGTCATCAGGATTGAAGTTGGTGGCTTTGTCATACTCATGTGTGGTGAGCTTGATGTTGAATTCCATTGGAGTTTCAGCTGGCCTAGCAGCTCCCAAGCCTGCATCCTCTATAAGCTCCATAGCATACTTCCTTTGATTGATGACAAGGCCTTGTGTTGATCTTGCAACTTCCAAGCCTAAAAAATATCTCAAGTCTCCCAAATCCTTTAATTTGAAGTGTGTTTGGAGTGTGCACTTCAATTGGTTGATCAACTTGGCATTTGAACCACTGATTAGGAGATCATCAACATAGATGAGAATGAACACCTTGTCATTGCCTTGTATCTTGCTAAACAAGGAATGATCTGAGGCACATTGCTTGTAGCCAGTCTTCAATAATGTTTGGGTGAGCTTGATGTTCCATTGCCTTGATGCTTGTTTGAGCCCATATAAAGACTTGTTGAGCTTGCATACTCTCTTGGGGAATGCTTCAATGGACCTAGATGGATCAAATCCTTGAGGAATGTCCATATAAACTTCCTCAGATAGATCACCTTGGAGAAATGCATTGTTTACATCCATGTGATACAATCCCCATGATTTGGCAGCTGCCAATGCCAAGACAATCCTCACAGTGTCCATCTTGACTACAGGTGAGAATGTCTCATTGAAATCAGTACCTTCCACCTGATTGAATCCTTTGGCAACCAATCTTGCCTTGTATCTTTCAATAGATCCATCAGAGTTGTACTTGATTTTGAAGACCCATTTGCAACCAATTGAGGATTTTCCTTGAGGTAGGTCTACTATCTGCCATGTGTTGTTGTCTTGGAGAGCTTGTATCTCCTCTTTCATAGCCATAATTCAGTTTGGATCTTTGATGGCTTGCTTGTAAGTTCTTGGTTCTTTAATCTTGTCAATGGCAGTCAAGAAACATTTGAATTGGGGGCCTAGAGTATCATAAGATATATATCTTTCCATTCCAAAAGTGGCATTGGAACTAGGCTTGTTTTGAAGAGCAGCAAGCCTTGCACTCCTCCTTATTTGTGGAGAGTTTCTTTGGGCAAGTCTGAGGCTCCTTCTTATGGAAGGAGGTTGTGGGACTTCCTCTACCACTTCCTCTGTTGGTTGGGGAGGTTGAGGAGAAGAACTTTGTTGAGGTGATTCATTTTGTTGTGGTGATGCACTTCCAGCTCCTTGTAATGGAACTACCTCTTCTTCTATTGATTGGGGAGGTTGTGAAGAAACATTAGGCTCAATAATGGGAGCATGGCTTGAAGTAAGTTCATCAAGGAGCATTGGCAACTCTGGTGAAGAGTCAAGCATAGATGGCTTGGGTGCCAAGCAAGAAGGTATTAAGGCTTTTAGGGCCTCTTTGGACATGGAAAATGGAAAGATATCTTCATGAAAGAGTACATCTCTTGAAACATGAAAGACTGAATCAGAAATATTCATTACAAGGTATCCTTTTTGTGAAGTGGAGTACCCCATAAGTATGCATGGTTCAGCTCTTGGACCAAACTTGTCATGGTTGTTTAGCTTTGTTGTGAAGCAAAGACAACCAATAACTCTTAAATGTTGAAGAGAAGGCACTTTCCCATATAACACTTCCATAGGTGACTTGAACTTCAAGATAGAGGATGGTAGCCTATTGAGTATGTAACAAGCATTTAGAATGCAATATCCCCAATGTCTCAAAGGCATTGATGCTTTAAACCTAATTGCTCTAGAAATGTTTAGGATGTCTCTATGCTTGCGTTCCACTCTTCCATTTTGTTGTGGTGTGTGCACACAACTAGTTTGGTGATGGGTGCCAAATTGGAGAAGCAACTCCTTGCATACTGAGTTAGTGAACTCAGTGCCATTGTCACTCCTTAAGGTCTTAACCATAGTGCCAAACTGATTCTTCACCATGAGTAGGTAGTTCTTGATGTGCAAGAAAGTGTCACTCTTGAACTTCATTAAGTACACCCAAGTTGCTCTTGAACAATCATCTACTATTGTCAAGAAGTATTGATTGCCCTTGAAGGTTGGCACTTTGTAAGGACCCCATAAGTCCATGTGAATAAGATCAAAAGGCTTAGAAGCAATAGAGTCACTTATTGGAAATGAAAATCTAGATTGCTTGGCAAGAGGGCAAATTGTGCATTGTTTGATACAACCATAAGATTTATTCAAATTCAAAAATCTAAATGGTTGAGGTAAGTCTCAGAGACATGGCCCAAACGCCTATGCCATCTCAACACCTCTTCCTTATTCCCCAAGCAAGTGGCTGCAATCTTCCTTGAGCTTGAAGGCACCACATCCTTCAAGGTGTAAAGTCCTCTATTCCATTCCCCAATCACCATGGACTTGCCACTCTGGCCCTGGAGTAACACATGATCAGAAGTAAAGATCACCTTACAATTCAATTGGCTAGGAAGCCTAGAAACTGAGATCAAATTGAATTTGAAATCAGGGACCAATAAGATGTTGGTCAGAGTGAATCCACTTGAGAAAGAGCAAGAACCAATATGAGTTACTTTGCATTTGTGACCATTTGGTAAATGAACATATGAATGATCAGAGT
The DNA here is from genome assembly GCA_036873135.1 of Clarkia xantiana subsp. parviflora. Classification (NCBI taxonomy): domain Eukaryota; kingdom Viridiplantae; phylum Streptophyta; class Magnoliopsida; order Myrtales; family Onagraceae; genus Clarkia; species Clarkia xantiana. The sequence goes on from JAPTYO010000002.1 coordinate 41,493,886, forward strand.
CACACTTCTTCAAATCAAATAACCACTCAATTTGATGTGTGATGTGATTAGTTGCCCCTGAGTCAACTATCCAAACCATAGGGTCACTAGATATACCTGCCATATTGACATGAGCTTGTTCAACATCTTCAAAGCTCAAAGGTGAATGCTCAAAGTAATCATCATGAGCAGCTACATGTTGGATCCTCTTGTTGGCTGTGCCATGAAAAATTCTCTTGTCCTTGGCTGCTACATGCTCAATGGCACTTGAGCTTCCACCATCTTCAACAATGTTGGCTGAGTTCCAATTCCTCTTAGGAGCATTTGGGTTGTACATTGGATGACCTTGTGGATATCCATGCTTGCTATAACATTGATCCTCTATATGGCCTCTCTTTCCACAATAGGTGCATATAGGAGGGGGAGGTCTCTCATTGGGACCATTTGGAATGCCTCTGCCCCTGCCATTGGCATTGCCATTGCCTCTTCCATAGCTTCTTCCTCTTCCATAGCCTCTTCCATTACCTCTTCCACCATAAGTTGGATTGTTTCTTGTGTATAAGGCAGTTGCCTCACCCACATCTCCAATAACCAGAAATGGTCCTTTGACTTTCTTCTTGTACTAAAACAGAGAAGGCAATGCTAAGAGATGGAAGTGGTTGCCTCATGAGCAAGCTACTCCTAATGTGTCCATAAGACTCATTTAGTCCTAAGAGAAAGGCCATTAACTTTTTCTTCTCCTTGTGTTCATTGACAATAGCAATGTCTCCAGCACATTGAAGATTCAAGTCATCAACTGAAGCAAGAGCATCCCAAAGTTGTTTCATCTTTGCAAAGTATTCAGTGATGGATAGAACTCCTTGAGATGTTTGGTAGATCTCCCTGGTCAGTTGGAAGATTTGAGTACCATCCACCTTGTCAAACATTTCCTTAAGGTCATCCCAAATGGAAGAAGCAGTGGGATTATAGATCAAACTAGTGACCAAGTCCTTGGCTACACAATTCCTCAACCAATCCTTGACTATTGCATTGGCCCTATCCCATTTCACCCTGTCTGCCACACCAACACTTGTTCTTGTGAATGTGCCATCAATGAAGCCCAATCTATTCTTCACTAACAAGCCTTCCTTGATTGAGGTACTCCAAACATGATAGTTGGAGGTACCCTGCAGCTGAAAAGGTATGAGCATATGGCCAGTGGTGTCAGATGGGTGTATGTAGAGAGGATCATCCACATTGGATTCATGAGCCATTTTGCAAGTCAGTCAAGGAAAATGAGCTTGTTGAAAGAGATATGAACTTGATTCCAAGAGATCACTAGGAGAAATGGTAAAGAAACCCCACGGAAATAGCTGATGATATAGATAAGACTGGCACACCAAATCTGTTAAGAATAGGACAAATCCAGCTAGTAGATAGTACAATCCGTACCACTACGCATCAAAATGAGCAAAACCCATGATTGACAATCATCAAAAACTTGATAATAACCAGTTCTCCATTAATGGAAGCACGAAATTCTTCAATAGAATCAAAGAATATGCTGAAGAATACCCAAGAACTCACAATAGTCACTCAGCCGAGTAAGGATGAAGTAATCCACCAAACGGGTAATATCCAAGTGTTATAATCAATGAGACTAGTTCAAACAATCTCAGAATCCATCAAAGATACTAGAGGAATGACACACACTTCAGGGAATACCAAAATCAAGCACGCAAATAGCTCAATCTGAGCTAGAACAAGTAGAACAAGGCAAATCAAGTGCTATGGCCTATGAGCAATACTAGCACTGTCCTCAGTTCCTTGTGTGCGTGGATGAGCATGAAATGAGACTGACTAAGAGTTCATTGTTGAATGTAAAGTGAGAATTCAAGCTGAGTTGATGAATCCTGAAGCGTAATGAGGTAAATCCACACAAGACTAGGCTGGCAGATTGAAGCAAATAGGGAAAAACTTCAAGTTCCTTGGTCCATTGCATACGCCGCTATGAATGTCCTTGTGCTCTGATACCATATGAATGAGAATGCTTCATTAATCAACTAGGTATTACAAAGCAAGTGTTACAATATATATACTAGGCAAAACTAGGATCACCAACTAAGGCTATACAATCAACTATGAACCAGGTGCATACATAGTCTAGTGTGTATGCATTGTGTGGTTAGGTGCATGCATAGAGTGTGGGATACACTTCTATAGTTCCCTTCTAGAGGTGCTTTTCATGCTTTGTCCATCGTCGTACCTCCCTTTGTCAAGTAGTATCGTCCATCAATGTGTCTTTTGCCCCCGTAGTAGGTGTTTGATCTTTATGCACTTTAGGCCGTACCCTTGTGTAGGTTGGTCTTGATGAATTTACATGGTGTCATGATGGATCATTGTTTTTCTACGAAGGATCGATTCTTTTTCCTGATGGATTGTTGTTTTTCCTTTCTTCTTGCCAGGTGTGTGTTTTTGGATTCTCCGTCGTGCTAAATACTTTTGCTCGGTTCCAGCTTCGAAAATGAGTAAGCCTTCTTCTTCTAGAGCCGTCCGTACAATTCTTGCTTCTAAAGCCCCTATAGTCCGGTACCCGCATGAAGAATATTTTATGGGCAAGCGGTTTCCTCGGCCTGATTTGAGCATTACTTATGTCCCGGAGGCGTCCGATTCTGAGTCAGATATGGAAGTCGAGCTGCAACCCATCCTTGAGGATGAGTTGGCTTTCCTTCGTGACCCTGTTTTCCCCTTTGAAGTTTATTCGCCGAACTTGTTGGGTAGGGACTACTACCTTGTATATTCCAAGTTTGCGGAATTGTTTTGCTTGGAGACCTTGTTTTTTCCTTTCGCCATGTCGTATCGTTGTCGTATCAGCCCCGTTACCCTTCCTCCGGATGGGATGTCTGTTGGGTATATTCATCAGATTAAGGCGGGGTTACGCTTCCCTTTCTGTGGCGAGCTTCTAGAGCTCTGCAAGTATTATCGCATTTCTTCCCTTAGTCTTGCGCCCTCCGCCATTCGTGCCTGGGTTGGGTTTCGGGTGTTATGCCATCGTCAATCATGGGCTTACTCTCTCCGTCTCTTTCGATGCTTTTATCGCATCCAGAATGGTGGTGAGTCGAGGTTCCATTCCCTTGTTATTCGGTATCCTCTATTGAATCAAAAGGGATTTTCGGGTTTGGGCAAGGTTAGGTTGGACAACAAGCATCGGTTTGTCCTTGCCTTTTAGAGTGGTAGCGGCCACTGGGAGAAGTATTACTTCTTTGTTGAGGGCCATGATGTTCCTTGGTCTCTGGATTCTCCCCTCCGGAAGGACGAGCATCCTGAGTTTTCTGAGCTTTCTATTACCGAGAGGCAAGCTTTGAAGCTGATATACATTGGGAATACGACGAGGTCCTTTGAGTCCATGTGTCGTTACTCGGAGGAGGTGTTATGCGCCAGTGGAATTAAAACGACACCTCCCGCTTCCCGTCTGGTATGCAATTTTGAATTCTTGATAGTTGTAACTTTTGCTTTGTCTTGAGGTTGGTTTCAATATCAGCCTTCCCTGTTTCAGGAGGAAGATGATGTTGGGGAGGAGGTCCGCTCGGAGAGGGAGGTCTCGATTGTCTCTCCTGTTCCTTTTCCTGTGACTGATCTTCCTGCTACTATATCGCTGTCGTCTGGGGTGGGGAAGCCTTCCTCGGGTACGGTGTTGGTGATGTTCTCTTTTATTTTTCTTTCTACTTTTCCTGTTTTGCACTTACCCGTGTTTTGTTGAATTTCAGGGATGTCTCCTTCTATCTCTGTCGTGGAGATCTTGGCCAAGATTAGATCTAAGAGATCTGCTCTGGAGGTGGAGGCCCCTGCTCCTAAAGCCCAGAAGGTGGATCGCGGCTTCCTCCCTCCCGGTCCTCCTCTTGTCATAAAGAGGGAGAGGTTCCTGTTGAGGATATCATTGATGATTCTCTTGTTCTTCCAAGGCATGAAGAGGCCTCTGGTGATACTGACGGGACCTCCTCTCCTCGCCCAGTCTCTCCCCCTAGGGGTTTGTCTGACAACAGGATTCCTGTCCCAAGTACGTACTAAAATTGTTATTCTATATGTGTACGTTTATCTCACCTTTATTGCTCCTTATATATTCTTTTTAGGTAGAGTGAAGCTGCCCCTCATCTTTCCCGAGGACCTTATCCGTCCCGTCGGGGGCGATGTTAGGGGAGATTCCTGGTTACCTTTTCAGACTGCTGATCGACAGCCTTATGACGTATATGCTTCTCTTTCTATCCCGGAGGTGGCGATTCCTATGATGAATTCCATCATTCCTCCTACTGATCGATCACTTCCTCCTGCAGATCTTGAGGGGATCCACCATTGCGTGAAAGCTGCTTTGTCCCAGTTTGCCCCTGTGAGTACTTATATTGCGCGTTCCCTCCTTTATTTTCTTCTCGTACCGATCCTTTTTATTTTCCAGGGCATATCTTCTGTTGTTAACCTCGGTTCCCACCTGGTTAACATTGGTCAGGAGCGCGACATGCTTCGGGAGATGGTTTCGACACTTGAGTCTACACAGGAGGTTCTTGAGTCTACCCTGAATGTTACTGAGGAACGATTCTGTGAGGAGAATGAGGAGCTTTGGGTGTCGGAGGTTACTCTTGTTAGTGGTTTGACTCTTCTCCAACAGGTGCTCGCCGACGCTCGTGTTGGCCGAGCCGATGATGTTTTGCTTGCGGAGTTGAAGATGAGGGAGGCACTCGGGGATGCCCGTGAGGAGGGTAGGCTGTCTGGTCTAAAAGAGGGTGAGGCTCTTGGTATTGAGAAAGACAAGGTTGATGCTGTTCAGGACTTCATAGCCTCTAAAAAGTTTGCCACCCATGCCGAGAGGCACTGTCAGCGTGTTATGAATACTTTTGGTGTGAACATGGTTGAGAAGATCCATGTTCTCTGTCCTTCCTTCCCCTTCGACCAGCTCGGTGAGTATGCCCAATTTGCTGTGGATGTCATTGCCCGTCTTGCTAGGCGAATGGAGCGTACGAAGGTTACATCTGATCGAGCTGTGGACGACAGTTCCTCTAAGACAAAGGTTGGTCGAGTTGCCATGGTCATCGTCCCTTCACGAGTTCCTATTAGAGAGGAGGATCCCCCCCTTGCGAAGGACGGTTGAGCTTGAGAACTGTATCTCTGTTGCTATTATTGCTTTTGTGTTTTCCTCCTATTTGTTTTGGAGATGATTTCGGCTTTCGGATAGATGTTGTGGATTGCTTGTCGTGCATTTAGCACGCATTTTGGTATAGGTATGATATTCTACCAGGATTGCCAATGTATTTAGGACTTACGTTCCTTTTATTTTGTGTTGTTGGAGAGTTCTTTTTTGTGGAGTTTACGTCTTCTTTTGCATTGAATGGGTGTCCTTATGGATCTTCCGGTTTTCGGTTGTAAGGGTGGCCTTGTAGGTCTTATGTCCCTTACGGTTGTAATGGTTGTCCGTATAGATCTTCCCTTGACCACATGTAAAGGTTGTTGACGGCTTTATCATATGTCAAGGTTGTCCTTTGGATCTTCCCATTTTCGGTTGTAAGGGTTGCCTTGAAGGTCTTATGTCCCTTTTCGGTTGTGATGGTTGTCCGTATAGATCTTCCCTTGATCATATGTAAAGGTTGTTGATCGCTTTACCATATGTCAAGGTTGTCCTTTGGATCTCCCCATTTTCGGTTGTAAGGGTTGCCTTTGGAGGTCTTATGTCCCTTTTCGGTTGTAATGGTTGTCCGTATAAATCTTCCCTTGATAATATGTAAAGGTTGTTGATCGCTTTAACATATGTCAAGGTTGTCCTTTGGATCTTCCCATTTTCAGTTGTAAGGGTTGCCTTTGGAGGTCTTATGTCCCTTTTCAGTTGTAATGGTTGTCTGTATAGATCTTCCCTTGATCATATGTAAAGGTTGTTGATCGCTTTAACATATGTCGAGGCTGTCCTTTGGATCTTCCCATCTTCGGTTGTAAGGGTTGCCTTTGGAGGTATTATGTCCCTTTTCGGTTGTAATGGTTGTCCGTATAGATCTTCTCATGATCATATGTAAAGGTTGTTGATCTCTTTAACATATGTCGAGGTTGTCCTTTTGGATCTTCCAATTTTCGGTTTGTAAGGGTTGCCTTGGAGGTCTTATGTCCCTTTTCGGTTGTAATGGTTTTCCTTACGGATCTTTCCTTGATCATATGTAAAGGTTGTTGATCGCTTGATCATATGTCAAGGTTGTCCTTTGGATCTTCCCATTTTCGAGACTTGTTATACCCTGGAAAAGAATTTGATTCATTTAACTTCATCATTAGTTTATACATAAAGTAAATTCTAGGTGGAGTCCATGGATCTCCTTCAAGTACTTCTACTATATAGACATAAAAAAAAGGTTAAGATATCTTCCACTATCAAGTGGGGTCAAACTCCAGCTCCTCTGATCTAATATCTTCCACCAAGCGGCCGGCATGTATCTCCTCTTCGACCTTAAGTCTGAGAACTAAGCATTTGGTGCTATGCCCCCAAGCTTTATGGTACTCACACCATCCCTCTAGCTCTTTCCCAATGAAGGCTCTTATTGTCTCAGGGGTGGTGGAATCCGCTCGTAGAGGACTGCCCTGTACAATTCTCCGATTTCACTCCTTAGAGGTGTGAAATGAACCGTTCTTCCATCGTTGAGCTTGTAGTAGCTCATCTCCTCTTCCTCTTCTATCTCTATGGCCTGCCGCAGCTTATGGTTGAATTCTTCGACTGAGGTTATAGCAGCGATGCTCCATTCTCCTCCGAAGTATTCTTTGGCGTTCATTCTTAGGTTCCTGAAGAAGGCTCTTACGAACTCATTCTTGCTCACTTTGAGGTCTACTGCCACTGTTGCTAGCCTTATGAAATAGCTTTTTATCAACCCATCTTCCTCCTGCTGAATATCCTCCAAGTTTTCTCGGTTTGCCATCCTTTCTCTTTTTCTTTTCCTTCTTTCCTCCCTTGTATTCTTTTCCACATCCTCGGCATTCTGCTCTTGGTGCTCCTGTCTCTTCCTCTTTGTAGAAACCTGCCTTGTCATGTTCAGAAGGTGGGTTATGGCTCCCGTTATTGCCCCCATCATGGTACTCCTGCCTTGGTTGTTCCTTACTCTTGGATTTCCTCTTGGTGTCTCCACGAAGGCTATGGGTAGGCCATGCTGTGCCCTCCTTCTCATGGCATTCAGGTAGCACTTCCTTGATGTTGCTTGGTCTCCCAAAACCTCTCCTATGCCATTTGGTGTCGGGAACTTCATCTTCTGGTGGACGGTTGATGGGACTATACGATTTGGGTTAATTGTTGTGCGACCAATTATCCCATTATAGGCTCCAAGTTCTTCAACTACCACAAATGTTACTTTCAACTGGAGTTGAGTCCATCCTTCACCTATGGTCACAGGAAGAGTGATTATTACAATGGGGAATGTTGTTGCTCCTGCGAAGCTAACAAGGGGGAAGCTTACAGGTTTGAGGTCTCGCTCTGTTTTACCTATTGCTCTTATCACATCAATGTGAAGGATGTCAGTAGAGCTACCCCATCAACTAGCATTCTTCTCACGTTGCAACCTGCTATATCCATCGTGATCACCAAGGCGTCGTCATGTGGGTATACCACATACTTCAGATCCTCCTCCAAGAATGTTATCTTCGTCTTCTCGACTGGCCTTTGGCGTTTTCCGAATGGACACATCTATATGAGTTGTTCCACGTAGACCTCCCTAGAGTTGGAGACCTTTTCCCCTGCTGCCAGTCCGCCATAAATGACGTTAATTGTTAGCTTTCTGTTATGGGGTGGGGGGAGGTAATCCATCTTCACTTTTCCCTTTCCTTTGCCATTGTACTTCGGCTGAGGGCTCATATCTCTTTTCCTTTCGTCTTTAACAAAATTCTTTAGCATTCCTTCTTGGATGAGGCTTTCGATGTCACGCTGCAGGTGAAAGCAATTGTCTGTGTGGTGCCCGTCGGCGTTGTGGTATTCACATCACTGCTCTATGTTGTTGCCCATTCTTGTTTTTCTCTTCTCCGGTGGCGGAGTTCACAAGTTTAGCCTTTTCATCTCTTGGAGAATGACTGTGGCTTCCCTTGTAAAGGGGGGTAAAGACAATGCTATGTATGCCATGGGGCCTTGATTGTTCATTTGCTCTTGTTCCTCCCTGCGGCGTCCATGGTTGCCTTCGTGGTACTTGTGGTGGGATCCCCGTCTCCTGGGGTTTTCCTTTGGCTTGCTTGTTGTTCTCTTGTCGCTGAGCTTCGTATCCTCTTCTTCGGTTTGAGCGTGCACGCTCCAAATCGATGTAAGACTTCACTCTCTCGGCCATCTCTTCGAGGGTATTGATTGGCATAACTTCCACATTGTATGCCAATGGTACCCCCCAGCGTTCTAGGTTCCTAACAAATGCTCGGACTATCTCCCCCTCCGATAGTTCCGTTGTTATGTCTGCGATGTTTTGGTTGAACCTCGTGTAATAGCTTGCTAGGGTTTCATCGTATCCCTGCTTCATGTCATCCAGTGCCGAGTCACACTTTAACGGTTGTCTCTCTCCCAGGTACTGTTGGATGAACTCTTCCTTTAAGTCTGGCCAGGAGGTGATTGAGCCATGGGGTAGATTGATGAACCAGTGTGCGGCATTCCCTGCCAGGTTGAGGGAATAACATCACGAAGTGATCATCCACGACGGTCCTTCCTAGGAGCGACGGCTCGTGTTCTGTATATGTTGTATTGTGTCTCCTTTGCCAACATAGTCAGCAATTTGACGTGGTTGGACGTTCGGGGGTACCATTGTGTAGATTAGCTCTCGAGTGAAGGGGTGCGAGGCTCTGTCTCTCAGCTTGTGCTTCGCTCTTCCCTTTGAGTCCTTGATCTTCCTTGCTATCAGTTCCTCTATCTCTTCTCTTGTGAGGGCTATGGTTTGCAAGTTCTGTTGCACTGCGGCCTGGGGTCCGACGTATCTCTGTCCTTCTTGTGGTCCAACATGTCTTTGATGGTTCTGGGGCTGAGCATATCCTTGGTTGTTTTGGGCTTCGAAAAATCTTTGGTCATTCAAAGGTGCTCCATATCCTTGGTTGTTCCGGGGTCTTGCCTGTCCTCGGCCATTATGGGGTGCTGCATACCTTTGGTCATTCTGAGGTCCTGCATACCTTTGGCCGTTCTGAGGTGCATCATGGTCTTGGCTATTTTGCAGCCCAGCATATCTGTGTCCATCATTTTCCGGATTGTTGACACTTCTTGGTTGAGGTTGCCCCCTTTGTTGATACTGCTGGTTGTAAGAATGAGTGTACGCTGGTTGGTTTCCCCCCATTGATCTTGGAGGTGATGCTTGGTACCCTGGTTGTTCTTACCTTAGAGCTACCATTAGGTGCTCTCTTCTATCCAGCACTTCTTCCATGGCCGCCATCATCTCTGGCGTGATGTTGTGTGTTCTTTGATTTCTTTCTCGTGGCGGTTGCGGATGTGGTAGGTTGACTGTTTGTTCCGGATGAGAATTGGTTGAGGAATTCTGTTCCACTAGGATTGGTTGCTCTCTAATCCTTGTGTCCTCCCGATGCTCTTCCATATTTGCTTGCCGGCCTTCCACTTGTTGTTCCCTGCCTCCTCCTAGTGATGGTTGGTTGTTTCCACCCATTGGAAGTTGCCTACTCGCCCTTCCGAACTGCCTTACTTGCCTACTTGACTCTCCTACTTGCCTTCTAGTTACCGCCATGATCGCTAGTAGTAGCTATGTGCTTTCTTGCTCGAATCCGCAGACCGCGCCAATGTTTTCCCAATATTGTTTGTCGTGAGCTTCTTTTCGTTGGTGGGCTTCTTCTTCGTAGGTGGGCTTCTTCTTCCTAGGTGGGCTTCTTCTTCCTGATCTTTCTCCTTAGTGGGATTCTGTCAGACCCGTAAAATCTGACTTGTTGGGAAGTACGGATTTGGCTATGATAGACGTGCTTCCCAAGCCCAACAAGCGATTGGAGGGTAAAAATGGTGAATCGTAGCAGTATGCAACATGTTTTGGGTGATTTGGAATAATTGGCAGCAATGTGTAGTTGATGGGAATCGATCCGTGGTCAAAAATTATTCAGCGTCCATCAAGTGCGTGTCCCGTATCCGTCCCGAGATTTCCCGTACCTGCCAAGTGCTTGTCCCGTACCAGATGTCTCATACCTGCCCAAGTGCTTGTCCCGTGCATTAAGTGTGTTCGTCCCGTGCTTGGATGTTGTTTGTCCCGTATCTGCTTGCCCGTGCTTTTTGTGTGTTTGTCCCGTGCTTCAACTGTGCCTGTCCCGTACTTTCCTTGTGTCTGGCAAGTGCCTGCCCAGTGGACAACAGAATCTCCCAGACGAGCTGCCAGCCAATGCTTGGTACATGCTTCAGCCCGTGCTTTGTGTGTGCATGGCCCGTGCTTTTGGTGTGCTCAGCCTGTGCTTAGCAAGTGCAGCGTCCATAATTGACTGAATTGGCCCAGTGAAGATTGCAAAGTCCGGAACCAGTTAGGAACAAGTCCAAGCCCACGAGATTGATGAGGAAATATGAGATTGGAGAAGATCAACATGATTCTTGGCAGCCAAGCATCTAAATCCGCCCAAGATATGTGGAATCCTATCTATAACTTTGTTTAAGGGAACTTAGATATATTTGTGGGCTTTAATAGCTATATTTAAGGGAACTTAAGATATATTGGCAGAATATTGTAAGTTAAGATATATATATGCTATAAATATATATCTTAACATAGTATAGATAGGATTGGATAGATATAGATAGAGTTTTACCTAGGGCAGCTAGGGATTTCGAAATCTATATAAAGGGGAGTGTCCCTATGTGTTGTAAGCAGTTTTTGCACACCCAACTGTGGCAAAGCTGAAGAGTATCGTGAGCGTCTAAATTGTGTGGGTGTAATTCGGGCGCTGAGCCTTCAATTGATGAATAAAGGAGGCCGTGTTAAATCAGTAAGTGTTTGGTTGTTATTGTTCTTTACTTTGCTGCGTGTTGCATCTCTTCTTCTTGGAGTTCTTGCTGCATTTTTGAGTTCTTGTTCGAGTATTGGCTGTACTGGAGACTCGTTGGCTGCGTTGGATTTGTGTGAAGGCTAGTGATTTGCAAGAGACACGCCAGCAAGAGCTGTACTTAGGCAAAAAATAAGCCCTAAAAAAAGCCCCTGTGACAGTGGTATCAGAGCTACAATTGAACGAGTCAAGATCGAACGAGCTGCATGCAAAGGATCGAGATGGTGCTTGACGAGAGCCTTGCCAAGATAAGAGAAATTCTTGCGGACGAAGCTGAGGAGTCTGCCTCGTTGACGTATGCGTTGGAAGTGATGGCCCACGTCTACGAAAAGTCCCAAGAATCTGAGCCGCGGTTGGCTAATCTCGAAGCTAGGATGGACGGTCAAGAGATCCAGTCGGAAAACCTGGAAGCTTTCACGGATTATGCCCGTGCAGAGCTGACACTTCATAAAGAACAACGTAACAAGTTATGCTGGAGGGTGCACGACAAAAGTTAAAATCCGCGAACCGAAACCCTTCTTGGGTGTCTGAGATACCGAAACCCTAGAAGACTTTATTTGGCGGATGGAGCAATATTTCGAGGATGCTGAAATTCCAAGGTCCAGACAAGTGCGTTGTGCGACGACGTACTTTGAAGATGATGCTATAGCATGGTGGCGAGCATCATGTGAGCGGAATGATGGGCAGCTTGCGTCTACTTGGGAAGAGTTGAAAACGGAGCTCAAAGCTCGTTACATTCCTAACAATAGTGCATGGGTGGCCAGGGAGAAGTTGTTCAACCTAAGTCAGACGGGTTCAGCCCATGAGTATATCGAGCAATTTTCAGCAATCATGACAGCGATTCCGAGTATGGTCGAGGATGACAAACTCTTTCACTTCATGAGAGGATTGCAGAATTGGGCCTAGGTGGAATTACAACGACGAGGAGTTAAGGACTTGAAGACTGCGATAATTGCTGCGGACGGATTGATCGAACTACGAGCCTTAAACCAAAAAGATAGTGCTAGCCGCGATGGTGAGGAGCAGAGGGCGTCCAAACCTTGTGACAAAGGGAAGGGGATATTCAAACCCCAACCTAAGCAAGTGATACCGGACGAAGGCGACTCGAGGATGACATAATGGAAGGATCTGAAAACCCACCGCGGATGCTTTATTTGCAACGGGCCGCACAAAGCTCGTGATTGTCCTCGAACGAGTAAAGAGAAGTTGAATGCTATAAGGAAGACCAATGATATGTCAGATGGTGAGGAGGAAGAGGAGACCCGAATAGCTCTAATGCAAGTGCTAGGAGCAATGGTGACGAGCAAGGTAAAGAAAACTCCTTTGTTAGTCTATGTTAAAGCTTGTCTAGATGGAAAGGATGCGATGATGATGGTGGACATTGGATCAACAAATTCTCTCTGTTCGGACAAAGCGTGCGCGAATCTAGGATTCAAGGCCACTAAGTACTCAGGGCGTGTTAAAGCGGTGAGCTCGGAAAGCATTGCGGCGGAGGGCATGGTGCGTATCCAAGCAAAGATTGGAAACTGGTTTGGCCCGATCGAGTTCCTGGTGGTGCCAATGGATGATTTCGATTTCATCCTTGTGAACAGCTTCCTTACAAGCAAAAACGTGATGGTAATGCCTTGTATTTGCTGTATCATAATCAACGACCCGAAAGAACCTTGTTTTGTGCCAGGCGTTCGTAGAGTCCCGAAGGCAAAGGGATTTCGAAATCTATATAAAGGAGAGTGTCCCTATGTGTTGTAAGCAGTTTTTGCACACCCAACTGTGGCAAAGCTGAAGAGTGTCGTGAGCGTCTAAATTGTGTGGGTGTAATTCGGGCGCTGAGCCTTCAATTGATGAATAAAAGAGGCCGTGTTAAATCAGTAAGTGTTTGGTTGTTATTTTTCTTTATTTTGCTGCGTGTTGCATCTCTTCTTCTTGGAGTTCTTGCAGCGTTTTTGAGTTCTTGTTCGAGTGTTGGCTGTTCCGGAGACTCGTTGGCTGCGTTGGATTTGTGTGAAGGCTGGTGATTTGCAAGAGAGTCACGCCAGCAAGAGCAGTACTTAGGCGAAAAAATAAGCCCTAAAAAAAACCCTTGTGACAGCTTCTCCTTACTTCTCTGCAAAAGGGGCACCGGGGGTTCCCGGTAAGCCCACTCCGAAGCTTAAGTTAGTGAAAGCTTCTAGAGAGAGGGTGAGATTAAAGAGAGAGTGAATACCTTCAAATGAGGGGATGAGCTCTCTATTTATAGAGTTTCTATCGGACCGCCCCAGTTCCTGTGGTTCTCTGGTCCGACTGTGGCAGGTTCGTAATTATAGGTTAGGCTTGACCGTAAATAAGTTGCCTTTGACCTTGGTTCGACCGTAGGTAAGTTCAATATAGTTAAGTGTTGGTGTGTAGCCCTTTAAGGGTAAGCCCCGGGCGAAATATCGTCCAGGGTGGGGGTCCGTACGAGAGGGACTTGTCCGGACGGAGGGGGGGGGGGGGGTGGGTACCCGGAGGGGTACCCCTAGGGCCTTGCTCGTGTCCCGAGTGGTTTTTTCACCCGGGGTCCTCCCGAGTGGGTTTTACCATTCAGGATACTTTTTGGGCCCACCTCTTGGGCCCAATTGGTGAAGGCTTGGGTGTATATCCACCACCTTACATATAGAAATAGGAAGATCTATAAGGACAACCATTATGACCGAAAAGGGACATAAGACCCACAGGGCCACCCTTCCAACCGAAAAGGGAAAGATCCACAAATACAACTCTAAAATATGATAAGGGGAAGATTCACAGGACAACCCTTACATATGGAAAGAGGAAGATCTAAAAGGACAACCCTTACAATCGAAAAGGGACACAAGACCCACATGGCCACCCTTCCAACCGAAAAGGGGAAGATCCAAAAAGACAACTCCGAAATATGATAAAGGAAAGATCCACAGGACAACCCTTACATATGGAAAGAGGAAGATCTATAAGGACAACCCTTACAACTGAAAAGGGGCATAAGACCCACATGGCCACTCTTCCAACCCAAAAGGGGAAGATCCAAATAGACAACTCCGAAATATGATAAGGGAAAGATCCACAGGACAACCCTTACATATGGAAAGAGGAAGATCTATAAGGATAACACTTCCAACCGAAAAGGGACATAAGACCCATAGGGCCACCCTTCCAACTGAAAAGGGGAAGATCCAAAAGGACAACTCTGAAATATGACAAGGGGAAGATCCACAGGACAACCGTTACATATGGAAAGAGGAAGATCTATAAGGACAAAACTTACAACCGAAAAGGGACATAAGACCCACAGGGCCAACCTTCCAACCGAAATGGGGAAGATCCAAAAGGACAACTCTGAAATATGATAAGGGGAAGATCCACAAGACAACCATTACATATAGAAATAGGAAGATCTATAAGGACACCCATTACGACCGAAAAGGGACATAAGACCCACATGACCACCCTTCCAACATGATATGAGAAGTAAGTCCCCCAATCAAAGGGCAACTTATCCAACAAGACATGAGAAGTAAGTCCCCCAATCAAAGGGCAACTCATCAAACATGATATGGGAAGTAAGTCCCCCAATCAAAGGGCAACCCTTCCAACTAGTTATAGAATGTAAGTTCTTCAATCAAAGGAGGGTATCACCCCCTATACATCAACATGGGATTTCATCTCCATCTATACCAAAGGAGAGTACCAATCCCACTATACATCAACAATAGCTATCATGTCCATCTATATCAAAGGAGGCTACCACCCCCCTATACATCATCAAATGACTATCACGTCCATATATATCAAAGGAGGGTATCACCCCCTATACATCAACAGGGATTATCATGTCCATCTATTCCAAAGGTGGGTACCAATCCCCCTATACATCAACAACGAATATCATGTCCATCAATATCAAAGGAGGGTACCATCCCCCTATACATCATCAAATTGCTATCATGTCCATATATATCAAAGGAGGGTACCACCCCCTATAATTCTAAAGGCTCGTACCCGTGATTCAACAATACTCTTGCTAGCCAAGCATGAGGCTCCATCACCATGAAGACAGCCGCCATATTCCATAAAGTCCGGCAACCGCAACATATAAGATCAAGGAGACAAACTAAGAATAATCAGACGCCTATCCGACCATGATAGAGTCAAGAAAAGGTTAAGGTCATTGCTTAACTCGTGGGGGAAAAGTGGGATACACGCCCAATTAAGCAACGGACATCCTCCAGCCCACCTCACAATCAAGTAAGGAAATTTCAAGGAAGTAGAAATCAAACACAAGGAGACCGTCAACCATAGGAAACCAGGGGGAAGAAGAACATAGAAAAAAGTACCCTAGGAATTAGAGCAATAACACATCAGGTACTATTAACCCTGCCACGACGCACTATGTTAATCCATCAACGCCAACCTACCCAGGAGTACGTCCCAAAGTGCACAAAGATCAAATGCTCACTACGGGGGAAAAGACACGTGCATGGATGATACTACTTGCTAAATTAAGGTTTATGATGGATAAACAAACATCACAAGCACCCCTAAGGGGGAGATAAGAAAAATTATCCCAACGCTACCCAAGGTAGTCAGGGGAGGGATCAAACACCTACAACGAGTTATGTATCAACCAGTGGCATGAGCTACTAAGCGTAGTCAATATAAGAAGTATCCCCTTATATACAACAACGTGTCCACTATGGGGGCACTCACAGTCATCAGTTACCAAGCGTAGCTAGCACAAGGGAAAACCCTTGCATTTAAAGATATCGAAATACTCGCTACGGGAGTAACGAACATACATGACCTGTCAAGCGTAGTCACCTAAAGGGTTAAACCCCCACATCCGAAACGCCAAACACATCTTCTGTAAGGGACAACTATATATATATACATTCTCATACATGCAGGTTTCGCGATTAACGCAAGGGCTAATCCCTCAGCGTCCAAAGCATGCCCACTACGGGGGCAACCATATACATACTACTCTATATGAACAGGTCATAGAGCATGATTAAACCAAGGGCCAAGCCCCCGCATATGGAGGTGCAAGGTATGCATACCGTTGAAGTAACCTTAACAGTGAGACACAAAGGCAAACCCGAGTATCTAGCGATAATACAAGGACATCTCCAAAACAAGCAGGAGAAAAATGCAAAGATGCAACGATAAAAACACCAACAAGGGATATCGTCTCAACCACCCTTCACAATGGGGGGGGGGGAGATCATCCTCAACTGCAGGAACTTGTGAAGAGGTGGAAACCTTAACAGTGCGAGTAGAAGCCACAACACTGATCTTCGAAGAATGGTCGGCGACAACCCATCCGGCGACAATCTTCG
The DNA here is from genome assembly GCA_036873135.1 of Clarkia xantiana subsp. parviflora. Lineage (NCBI taxonomy): Eukaryota > Viridiplantae > Streptophyta > Magnoliopsida > Myrtales > Onagraceae > Clarkia > Clarkia xantiana. The sequence goes on from JAPTYO010000002.1 coordinate 41,510,172, forward strand.
CTCGCTTGCTAAGGCGACCTACAACATCCAAGCAGGCGACCTACAACATCCAAGCATTACCTTTGATATCACCAATGATAGGGCGGATGAGATCCTACCTGGAAAAAAAATGTAAGACATGACATGAGCATGATAAATACATAGATACAACAGGGGAACACCATCATATACCTGGCACTGGAGGTCTATCATCGGAGGTTGCAATCCTCGGGGGGGGGGGGGGGGGGGGGGGGGGGGACACAGGCGAGGAGACAAGGACTCGCTGGCATCATTCGAAGCCTCCTTATTCTCCGGTGCAATAGGAGAATCATCAGCTACGTCCTCAAAAGAAACCTCTCTCTCTTTATGACAAGAGGAAGACCTGGAGGGAGAAAGGAACAAGGCTATTTTCTGAGCCTTAGAGTAAGAGGCTTCCACCACCAAGCTAGACCTCTTCGATTTGATCCTAGTCAAGATCTGTGCGGCAGAGATAGGAGGGGACCTCCCTAAAAAACAACAAAACACAGAAACAGCGGTCGGAGGATCAACCACTGGCAAAGGGAATAGGAGAAGCAACCGAAGCTTCCCTCTCTGAAGGGACATCTTCATCAACACCGTCATTCTCCTGAAACAGGGAAGGCCGATATTGAAACAAACCTACAAGGAAAATTAATAAAGTCACAAGTATTAAAAACTAGAAGGCATGCATACCAAAGATAAGTCGGGGGCGTCATTCCAATCCCCGTAGCACATTGCTCTTCCCCCGAGATGCGGTGTGCTGGGATCAAAATGATGTGGCTCTAGAACTTCGGGTAACGAACTTCGAGATCTCGCCGGGAGCTAGCTCATTCAGGTATCTTTCTTGACCTCGTGGGTACTTAGTTTCCTTTGGTGGTTTTGTGTTGGGCAAGGACCTGAAAAGGGGTGGGGAGGGCCCCTGATTCCATTCTGAAGCTTAACTCAGTAATGGATATGAGAGAATACTGTAAAGTATATGATAGAACTTAGCACTTAAATAATGAAAGTGAGCCCCTATTTATAGGGAGATATTTACCGAATTTCTCAAAGAGGCGGCTACTATGCGTTGATTGGCTGAGTAAGATGGTACGAAATCAGTAGGTGACGAGCAGGTCCCTAGCTGGTGCCACTTTCTTCAGAGGAAGGTTTTCGTGGCATAGAGGGCGGCAAGCAGGTCACCAGCTGGTGCCCCTTCATTCGGAGGGAAGTCTTCCCAGAGGCAGCGAGCAGGTCTCCACCTATCCTTTCTTAAGAGGGAAAGTTTCCTCCAAGTATCTTATGGTCGACTAGACTTGACTCGCACTTTAGTAGGGAAGCTTTAATCCTCGACTTGACTTATACTTCAAAAAAGGGGAGCCTTGAATGAGTCTCTCGCCTTGTCCTTTGCTGTCTGGTAGGTCGACTTCTGTTTGTAGGGTAGTCGACCATTCATCTTTGTTTCCTTATTCCGGACTTGAATGGTCTATCATACGTTCTATTGAGAACTCAACTTTTACTCTGTCGACTCGTACTAGGCTGCCTTGAACCATATCCAACACTTGCCCCCAAGACATAAGACACTAGTCTTTAAAATAAAGGGGAAGGAGTTATGTCGAGTACCTTCCATGATGGGAAAAGTATTTTTCCCCCCGCTTTCTTAGCATTTAGGTTCCTTTTTGTCATTCGGTGTTGGTAGAATCGAGGAGTCACTGGGGACTGCTCTCTTCCATCGAGATGACCTTCCAATGTTGAGTAGTTAATTAGGATAGCTCCTTTGTTGAGAGGGCCTCGAGGAGTCGAGAAGTCAGTTGAGACCTCCTTTATAACCTTTGATTATGGGAAGGCGAGGATTCAGTTATGACTGCTTCTTTGTATAGAGGCGAATTTCGGAAGTCGGGGAATGTAGTCAGTGTTATAACTGATCACTTGATCGCCGCCGACTGTAGGAAGTTGAGGAGTCAGTTATGACTGCTCCTTTGTAGAAAGTTGAAGGAGTCGGTATTATGACTGATCTCCTATGTAGTGGCGAATTTCGGAAGTCGGGGGAGGGAGTCAGTGTTATGATTGATCTCTTGATTGCCGCCGAATGTAGAAAGTCGAGGGCTCAGTTATGACTGCTCCTTTGTAGAAATTTGAAGGAGTCAGTATTATGACTGATCTCCTATGTAGAGGCGACTTTCTGAAGTCTGGGGAGGGAGTCAGTGTTATGACTGATCTCTTGATCGCCGCTGACTGTAGGAAGTTGAGGAGTCAGTTATGACTGCTCCTTTGTAGAAAGTTGAAGGATTCACTATTATGACTGATCTCTTTTGTAGAGGCGAATTTCGGAAGTCGGGGGAGGGAGTCAGTGTTATGACTGATATCTTGATCATCGCCAACTGTAGGAAGTCGAGGAGTCAGTTATGACTGCTCCTTTCTAGAAAGTTTGAGGAGTCAGTTTTTTGACTAATCTCTTGTGTAGAGGCGACTTTCAGAAGTCGGGGGAGGAGTCAGTGTTATGACTGATCTCTTGATCGCCGCCGACTGTAGGAAGTCGATGAGTCAGTTATGACTGCTCCTTTGTAGAAGTTTAAGGAGTCAGTATTATGACTGATCTCCTGTTTAGAGGCGACTTTCGGAAGTTGGGGGAGGGAGTAAGTGTTATGACTGATCTTTTGATCGCCGCCGGCTGTAGGAAGTCGATGAGCCAGCTATGACTGCTCCTTTGTAGAAAGTTGAAGGATTCAGTATTATGACTGATCTCCTGTAGGCGACTTTCAGAAGTCGGAGGAGGGAGTCAGTGTTATGACTGATCTCTTGATCGCCGCCGACTGTAGGAAGTCGAGGAGTCAGTTATGGTTGCTCTTTTGTAGAAAGTTGAAGGAGTCGGTATTATTACTCATCTCCTGTGTAGAGGCGACTTTCGGAAGTCGAGGGAGGGATTCAGTGTTATGACCTATCTCTTGATCGCCGCCAACTGTAGAAAGTCGAGGGCTCAGTTATGACTGCTCCCTTGTAGAAAGTTGAAGGAGTCAGTATTATGACTGATCTCCTGTGTTGAGGCGACTTTCGGAAGTCGGGGGAGGGAGTCAGTGTCATGACTGATCTCTTGATCGTCTCTGACTGTAAGAAGTCGAGGAGTCTTGTTTCACGCACATTAGGATGACATAAATCATATCTTTATTTATTTCATTGTATTCAAGATACATAAAATAGGATCTTTCTAAACATAGAATTTCTTCAAGTGCTCCGCGTTAAAAGTTCTGTTGAGGCGTTGCCCCTGCGGATCCTCCAACTTGTAAGCGTTGGGGCACGGTATACCGATGATTGTGTAGGGACCTTCCCATTTTGGGACCATCTTTCCCCTTTGATTAGCTGTTATAAATTTATTTCTTCGTAGGACTTTTTACCCTAGAAATATATGACGCCGCCCTACCTTTCGATTGAAATATCTAGCAGTGGCGAGCTTATTCTCCTCTGGACTTCTTCAGAGGCCCATCTTCTTTCGTCGGCTAGATCTAAATCGATCTTCCTTTGTTCTTCGTTTTGGTCGACTTGGTATGCGGCAACTCTTTGGGAGATATTGGCTACCTCAATAGGCGAGATGGCTTCAGATCCGTAAACCATGCTAAAGGGGGTCTCGCCAGTGGCTCTCTTGGGTGAGGTTTCTGAGCGCCCATAATACTTGATCTAACTCTTCGATCCATTTTCCCTTTAGAGGCCACACTCTTCTTTAATCCGTTGAGGATTGTTTTGTTGGCTGCCTTTACTAGTCCATTTGTTTGAGCATGATGAACAAAGCCAAATCGATGGTTGATCAACATTTCTTCACAAAATTCGGCAAGCTCGTCGCTGGCGAATTGAGGGCCATTGTCACTGATGAGGATCTTAGGGACTCTGTATCGACATATGATTTGTTCTCGTATGAACTTTATTATTTGGAAAGTGGTCGTTGATGCTAGAGCTTTGGCTTCTATCCACTTGGAGAAATAATCAATGGCGACCACGATATGTGTTCGTTGGCCTGTGGATTGAGGTAGAGGTCCAATAAGATCGATCCCCCACTGTGAAAAAGGCCAGGCACTCATCATAGGAGTAAGACTTGCACTAATGTTGTCGCTTCTTTATGCATTGTCGGCCAGTAGAACCCTTGTCATAAGGCTCTTAATACAAAGGTTTTGGCTCCCTCATGACATCCTGCATCACCTCCATGCAAGTCTTCGATTAGCCTTTCAGTCTGAGGGGCGGCTATGCACCGAAGATAAGGGGTGGAGTATCCTCTTTTATAGAGGTATCCATAAAAAATTACAAAACACCCTATCGCCCTTTGGATTTTGGTTTCTTCCACATGATCTTCTGGAAGAGTTTCCTTTTCCAGATAATTCTGGATGGGAGTAATCCATGAGTCGGGAGCTTGAATGTTGAGGACTTCAGCTCCTGCTTCTATGGCTGAATAGAGAGATCTTTGAATGAAGTGTACTGCTACTGGCGGAGTGTTTCCCAAGGCGAATTTGCTGAGGGCGTCCGTCTCTTGATTTTCCTCGCGAGGAATAGCTTCTATTTGAAAATGGGGCATATCTCGGATGAGTCTTCGTGCCTCTTCTACGTACTTTTTCATATTTTCCCCTTTGGCGACATAGGTTCCATTCGTCTGATTAACAATCAGTTCAAAGTCGCATCGTACCCTTAGGTTGGTGATTCCCATACCTTTGGCTATTCGAAGACCTGTGAGTAAAGCTTCATACTCGGCCTCATTATTGGTTGCTCGGAAAGTTAAAGCCAAGGCTTAGCGGAGTGGCTCCCCATCAGGTGGTGTTACCACTAAACCTGCCCCACATCCCAAGGCAGAGGACGATCCATCAGTGTATAGCGACCATGGCATAGTGTCTTTAGCTGTGCTTTCTGGCGTAGCCTTTACATGCTCTTCTTGTGGAAGAATGACGGGTTTAGCATCTGGTGTTATCATATTCTCAGCTATATAGTCGGCCAATGCTTGACCCTTAATCGCCTTTCGTGGTCTAAAGTGAATACGAAATTCACTCAGCTCTACTACCCACTTAACCATTCTTCCTGAAACATCGGGCTTCTGTAGCAGTTGTTTCAAAGGTTGGTTGGTGAGCACCGTGATTTCATGAGCATGGAAGTAAGGTCGAAGTTTCCTGGCCGCTATTAATAGAGCATACATGTACTTCTCGATTTCCATACAATCAGCTTCAGCAACGCCAAAGAGCTTGCTAACATAATATACAGGAATTTGAATTTTGCAAGTCTCTTTAATGAGGACTGAGCTTACCATCGCCGAGCTGACACTCAAATAGAGGAATAAATGATCTTCTTGTAGCGGTTTTTCCAAGGCGGGGAGCGAGTGGAGATGTCTCTTCAATTGTTGGAAGGCTTCTTCACACTCAGGCATCCACTCGAATTTTTTATTAGCCCTTAGAATATTGAAGAAAGGAAGAGATTTGTCACCGAATCTTGTCAAGAATCTTCCCAACGAGGCTAGTCTTCCATTGAGACTTTGTACCTCTCTATGGCAGGTAGGCGAGGACATTTCTTCTATGGCAGTCACTTTCTCGGGGTTAGCTTCGATCCCTCTTTGACTAACCATAAAACCCTGAAACTTTCCCGACTGAACCGCAAAAGCACATTTAGTGGGATTGAGTCTTACTTGGTGAAGCCTCATGCAAGCGAAAGCCTCTTCCAAATCTTGGACGTGGTTCTGCCCCCTCTTAGTCTTAACCAGCCTGTCGTCCACGTATGCCTCCATATTCCTTCCTATCATGTGTTTGAAGAGCTTGTTCACCATACGTTGGTAAGTAGCTCCCGCGTTTATCAAGCCAAAGGCCAGAACCTTATAGTGATAAATATCATTGTTGGCGTAGAAAGCGGGCCTCGTCCTTGGGGTACATTCGTATTTGGTTGTACCCTGAATACGCGTCCATGAAACTTAGGAGTTCATGTCCTGAGGCAGCGTCGACCAATTGATCGATTCTTGGAAGAGGATAGGAATCTTTCGGACACGCCTCGTTGAGATCTCGAAAATCTACGCACATCGTCCATCTCTGATTAGATTCTCTTACCAAGACTGGATTGGCGACCCATGTATGGAATCATGTTTCCATAACAAAACCAGCTTCGACTAGTTTTCCCACCTCCTGGCGAATTACTGCCTTCTTTTCTGCCCCCATAGATCTTCTTTTCTGAGCTATGGGCTTTATGGCGGGATATATTCTTAATTAGTGGGAGATGATTTCCGGGCTTATCCCTAGCATGTTGCTGGGTTCCCAAGAAAATAATTCCTTGTATTCCCTTAATAGGGCAATTATCCTCTTGGCTAATTCTTGGGTGAGAGCAGCTCCAATCTTGACCTTTCTTTCCTCTCCTTCCAAGGCGACTTCTATCAATTCTTCCATAGGGGCGGGTCGTCCTCCTTCTTCTCGAGGATCCTCATCTGTGATGATAGAGAGGGTTTCCTTCTGGTTATTTCTACGGAGGAAGTTAGCATAACATTGGCAAGATGCCTCTTGGTCGTTCCATACTTCTCCTATTCCGTGATGAGTGGGAAACCTCATGACTTGATGGGCAGTGGAAGGGACAATGTAATTGGAATTGAGAGTTGTCCTTCCCAATATGGCGTTATAGGCGTTGATCTGGTCGACGACCACAAAGCGCACCTTTGAATGCAAGGCTTTCCATCATTGGCCTAAGATCACAGGGAGTTGTATTGCCCCTAAGGGGTAAGTTGTTCTCCCTGCAAATCCTACCAATGGGGAAGTCATCTTTTGAAGATCTTCTTTTTTGTATCCCATCGCGGTGATGGTCTCGAAGGTGATTACGTCAGTAGAGCTTCCTTCATCGACCACTATTCTTTTAACTTCGAAATGACCTATCTGAGCTGTAATTACGAGGGCGTCTTCCTGGAACAGTGTCGCTCTCGACAAGTCCTCCATAGAGAAGGTAACTATCATGGGTTCGAGCTCCCTTGATCTCTTGCGAGTATCTGTCAAGGAGATGTCTCGAGCCGCATAGGTGTCTCGGGCTATGCTCGACTTTCCTCCAGCGCCGAATCCTCCTGACAAAACATTGATGTTGTTGTTTGGAGGGGATCTCCATCTTCGAACCTCGTGGGCTAGACGACGGTGATGTCGTTGGATTTCTCTTTGCATGAATTCTAATTCTCTCTTCGCCAGGAGGCAATCTTCCGTGTTGTGCCCCTCGTCTTGGTGACTTTCACAGTAAGAGAGGGGACGACGAGTTCCTTCCGTTGCTAGAAGTGCTTCCATCCTTTGTTGAGTTTGCCGGAATTCTCTTGAGGAAACTCCTCGAATGGATGAATTCTCCCCTTGATCTCGTAGGGTTTGGTGTACAGTTGGGTGACTCACTCGGGCTTGTTGCGTTTCTATATGGATAGTCGCTCGTTGAATCAACTCATCCAAACTTTCCACTGGTTCAGTGTATTGAGTGATGGCTAAGGATCAGGACTGGGGTCCTAAATCTCTAAATAATACTTGGATGGCTTCTCTTTCTGAGAGTTCACCTCCGGTATATCCTCCCTGAAAAATCCTAAAGTAATTCTCCAAGGTTTCATTTGGCCCCTGGAATATACTCTCAACTCTACGCGTCTGGTTTGCCTCACTCGACTCCTTGGTGGTGCCATGACCTTTTGAACACCCTTACCACAGACGACACCAAATGTTGGGATCAAAATGATGTGGCTCTAGAACTTCGGGTAAGGACTTCGAGATCTCGCCGGGAGCTAGCTCACTCAGGTATCTTTCTTGACCTCGTGGGTACTTAGTTTCCTTTTCTGGTTTTGAGCTGGGCGAGGACCTGATAAGGGGGTGGGAGGGCCACTGATTCCACTCCGAAGCCAGTAATGGATATCGAGAGAATACTGTAAAGTATATGATAGAACTTAGCACTTAAATAATGAAAGTGATCCCCTATTTATAGGGACATATTTACCGACTTTCTCAAAGAGGCAGCTACTATGCCTTGATTGGCTGAGAAAGACGGTGAGAAATCAGTAGGTGACGAGCAGGTCACTAGCTGGTGCCACTTTCTTCAGAGGAAGGTTTTCGTGGCATAGAGGGCGGCAAGCAGGTCGCCAGCTGGTGCCCATTCCTTCGGAGGGTAGTTTTCCTATAGGCGTCGAGCAGGTCTCTACCTGTCATTTCTTAAGAGGGAAGGTTTCCTCCATGTATCTGATGGTCTACTCGATTTGACTCGCACTTTAGTAAGGAATCTTTAATCCTCAACTTGACTTATACTTCAAAAAAGGGGAGCCTTGAATGAGTTTCTCGCCTTGTCATTTGTTGTCTGGTAGGTTGACTTCTGTTTGTAGGGTAGTCGACCATTCATCTTTGTCTCCTTATTCCGGACTTGAATGGTCGATCATACGTTCTGTTGAGAACTCGAATTTTACTCTGTCGACTCGTACTAGGCTGCCTCGAACCATATACAACACGGTGCACAGACTCGAAGGAGGCCGTCATGTTCCCAATTTATATCAGCTTCAGAGCCTGCCTATCGAACGTGGAAAGTTCGGAAAAATTGGGACGCGCATCCGTCAACAGGAGGGAGTCCAGGGACCAAGAAACACACCGATCCTTAATGAAGAAGTAGTATTTCTCCCAATAACCACTATCATTTTAAAAGGCAAGGACGAACGGACGTTTGCCACTTCATTTAGGATCACCCAATCCAGAGAACCCCTTATGGGACAACAAGGGGTACCGGATCACTAAGGAATAGAACCCTGACTCACCACCGTGCTGGGAACGATAGAAGCATCGGAAGGGACGAAGGGAGTAAGCCCAGAGTTGGCGGTGGCACAACACTCTAAATCCGACCCAAGCACGAATAGCAAAGAGGGCAAGATCAAGTGGGGAAATTCGGTAACACTTGCAAAGCTCCCGAAATTTTGCACAATAAGGGAAGCGATACCCCGCCTTAATTTGACGAATATACACCACCTCCATCCCATCCAGAGGTGGGGTAACGGAGCTACCAGTATAGCAATGCGGCACGACGAAGGGGTAAAACGACCTCCCCAAACCAAACAATCCCGCCGTCTTAGCATGGGAGAGAAACCCTTTCCTACTCAACAAGTTCTCACTGTAGACCTTGATGGACATACGCGTGATTCGGGCTCGGTTTTAATTATTCGGACCTCATACACGCGCGAAACCCGATTGCAAGCTAACCGGGGGAAACCGGGCAAGTTTCGAACTTGCCCGGCATCCCCGGGGGGCTTACCCGGAAAATTCCGGGTAAGTTAAGCTTACCCGGAATTTCCGGGTAAGCCTAGGCTCACCCGGAATTCCGGGTAAGCCTAGGCTTACCCGGAATTCCGGGTATGCTCAACACCCGGGGGGTGTCGCGTACACCCCCCATTTAGTCTCGAACGTATAGGAGACCCGATTTTTAACTAACTCCTATGTGTCCGAGACCTAAGTTTCAGAGGCGCGCGCGTCCCGCTCAGGACAGCCGCCTGAGACGCGCGTCAGAGACCATTTCCCAAAGCTCTCCCCTGCATCCCGGTTCACATTTCCACATTGAACCGGGTCAAAACCGGTTTACGGTCCAAGGTTGCCTATAAATAGCCACCTTGGGGGTAAACATTTTCAAGTCAATTCAGAAATCACTTTGGGCGAGAATGGGAAGAGCTGTGACCTCTCTCTAGAAAACCCTCTCTTTCTCTCTCTAGAAGTCGACTAATGTTGATCGTCGGAGTGAGCACACCAAGCACCCCCCCCCTCTCCATGGGGACTGCTTGGTAACGCTCCTTTCGTAGGTACTGACGGACGATCTTCCAGAGAGCCCAAAGGATTCGCCACCATTCAAAAGACGAAGTTAGGGCCCGCTCGTGACTTCAGAGGACGGACTTAATTCGCATTCAACCCGAAGACTTCGACGGGCTATTCCGCGGGCAACCCGCGATAACCCGGTCGAAACACTTGGCGCCGTCTGCGGGCTTCGAACTGAAAGCCTGCGTTACTCAAACGAACAAGCAAGATGGAAAACACATACACCATACACGGAGGCTTCAGTGCAGGGGGCTAAACCCCTTACGCAAGGGAGAGGTACGCCGCCGGAAAGAGTGATAAACCACAGGAGCCAGACGGGGAGGACACAATCATGGAGGACGTCATTGGTTTCTCAGCCAAAGACAGAGAACACATAATGTTCCCCCACAACGACGCCTTAGTCATTCAAATGACTATTGATGACACGGAAGTGAAGCGAATTCTCGTAGATGGAGGCTCCGCCCCAAACGTGCTAACAAAAGGCATTGTTTTAGCACTCGGAAGAAAGAAGGCCATACAAACAATGAACTCACCTCTAGTGGGATTCATGGGAGATGCTAGCTACCCACTGGGTACCATTACCCTTCCAGTAACCTTGGGCGAAGGTGAAAGACGCCTGAATATCGATGTACTATTCATAGTAGTCGAAAAGCTAAACGCCTACAATGGCATTCTCGGATACGCAACCATGAACGAATGGAGAATGGTGCCTTCAACGGCCCACCTGAAGATCAAGTTTCCAACCAATGCAGGTGTGGGAGAAGTTAGAGGAAACCAACAAGTAGCAAGAGAATGCCACAATGTCGCGCTACAACAAAATCAAAGGGGAAACATGCCAGTAATACCCACCATCGACGAAGACCCAAGAGATGACTACGGGAGGCCTACAGCGATGGACGAACTCCGCGAATTCAAAATCGATGAACCAGAAAGAATGGTGCGCGTAGGAGCATCATTATCAGAAGACGAAGTGATTGAAATCACAGCGCTCCTAGCAGAATACAAAGACTTATTCGCATGGTCCCCAAAGGACATGCCAGGAATAAGCCCAGACGTCATTTGCCATAAACTCAACATCAACAAAGATGCTCGAGTAGTAAAACAAAAGCTAAGGTCGATAGGTGGGGACAAAAAGTTGGCCATTCGCGAGGAAGTTAGTAGACTGCTTGATGCAGGTTTCATTGAAGAATCCAAGTATCAAACTTGGGTAGCCAACCCTGTAGTTGTGCCTAAGCCAAATGGCAAGTCAAGAATGTGCATCGACTACAGAGACCTCAACAATGCATGCCCAAAAGATTCATATCCGCTCCCGCGAATTGATCAATTGGTAGATGCAACTCCAGGCCATGAACTGATGACAGTTATGGATGCGTACTCAGGATACAACCAAATCCCGATGTTTTGGCAGGACGCCCCACATACGGCATTCTACGCTGACAGCGAAATCTATAACTACAAAGTTATGCCTTCCGGGTTAATCAATGCGGGGGCAACCTACCAAAGGATGGTCAATCTCATTTTCGCAGATTTGATTGGCGACAAAATGGAGGCGTACGTGGATGATATGGTCGTAAAATCCAAGAAAAGAAAGAACCACGCAGAGGACCTACGCATAATCTTCGAGAGAATGCGAAAGTATCAAATAAGACTAAACCCCGCAAAATGCGCTTTCGGGGTACGGTCAGGCAAAATACTTGGATTTATGGTGAGCGAAAGGGGCATTGAAGCAAACCCTGAGAAGGTGAAGGCAATTGAAGAAATGGCCTCTCCAACAAAGCACAAAGAAGTACAACAACTCAACGGGCGCCTCGCAGCCCTGAACAGATTCCTGGCCAAAATTGGAGACAGAGCCCTCCCTTTCTTCGAAGTGTTACGCGCAAACAAGAAGTTTGAATGGACATATGCTTGTGAAGAAGCATTCCAACAACTCAAGCAACACTTGAAGACGCTCCCAAGACTAGCAAAGCCACTTCAAGGGGAGCCTCTTTTTCTCTACATATCAACTAGTAACACGGCAGTTAGCTCTGTGCTAATAAAGGAAAAAGGAGGAGCGCAACTCCCGGTCTATTACGTCAGCAAAACACTGGCCAAGTATGAAGTCAATTACGTACCAATCGAGAAGCACTTGTACGCGCTTGTGATAGCCGCACGCAAGCTAAGGCCTTACTTCCACGCGCATGAAATAACGGTCCTCACAGACCAGCCATTGAAGCACATCCTTGCAAAACCAAACATGTCAGGAAGATTGACGAAGTGGTCTGTAGAGTTAAGTGAATTTCGCATTCATTTCGCTCCACGGACAGCCATCAAAGGGCAGGCCTTGGCAGACTTCATAGCAGAGTTCACAGGAATCGAGCCCGAGCCACAAGATGAAGTCCAAACAAATGCCCCACCCGCAGAAGTTTGGAAAATGTACACGGACGGATCATCCAACACCGGAGGCGCGGGGGCAGAATTACTACTAATCCCACCCGACGGCTCGGACCCCTTGAAGTACGCTTTGAACTTAACATTCAGGCAACAAACAATGAGGCAGAATATGAGGCTCTGATAACAGGCCTCAGGATAGCCAAAGGAGTTGGAGTGGAACACTTACGAGTAAAGTGTGATTCACAACTGGTCGTCAACCAGGTCAAAGGAGAGTACACTGCAAAGTCCGAAAACATGCAGAGGTACTTAACACAAGCAAAGGAGTTGGTAGAAAGTTTCAAAACTTTCGACATAACTTCCGTCCCACGAGAAGAAAACCAGGAGGCCGATGCTCTAAGCAAGTATGCCCAAAACAATGAGCAAGGCAAAAAGACACACTTTGTGGAAAACAGGATAATATCCGTCATAGACCAATTCGAAGTAATGGCCATTGACGAAGAGGAAACTTGGAAGACTCCAATCCAAGCATACCTCGCGGGAGGGATCCTACCACGAGACAAGACTCAAGCGAACAAGATCGAAAGGGTAGCCGTAAACTACGCCTTGATCGAAGGACAGCTCTACAGAAAGGGTTATTCTACACCCTACCTAAAGTGCATCACAAGCACAGAAGGAACAACGGTACTAGAAGAACTCCATGGAGGAATGGCTGCCTCGCACGAAGGAGCTCGCGCGTTGATCCGCAAAGCATTGAACTTAGGCTACTATTGGCCAACAATGAGAGCTCAAGCAACAAGCATGGTGGTAGAATGCGAAGCATGCCAGCTATATGCAAGGAACATCATAGCTCCAGCAGCAGAATTAAGCCCAATTGCAAGCGCATGGCCATTCGCACAATGGGGCATTGACTTGATCGGCCCACTCCCAAAGTCAAAGGGCCAAGCAAAATTCATAGTCGTCGCAATCGACTACTTCTCAAAGTGGATTGAGGCTAAGCCATTAGCACGCATCACAGACACACAAATCATGGACTTCATCCGAAACTACATAGTGGCTCGCTATGGTGTCCCGAAGATACTCATTAGCGACAATGGTGCCCAATTCAGAAGTGGAAATATGCAAAATTTCTGCAAACGTCTCAAGATAGACCACCGTTTTGCATCAGTGCACCACGCACAGACAAACGGCCAGGTCGAATCAGCAAACAAGATAGTCTTGGATGGACTAAAAAAGAGAGTCCATGCTCTGAAAGGAGGTTGGGTGGACCAGCTAAGCAGTGTTTTATGGGCTGTGCGCACAACACCCAAAGAGTCAACAGGTGAAACACCCTTTAGCCTAGTCTATGGAACCGAGGCAGTAGCACCTGTCGAAATCGCCGTCTCTTCATACAGAACGACGCATTTTAACCCCAAGCCAATGAGGAAGAAAGACGCCTTGACCTTCAGTTAACAGACGAACAAAGATGGAAATCAGAACAAGTTCAAGCAAAGATGCGCTTAGCCACATCCAGATACTACAACAAAAAGGTCAAGGCGCGACAATTCCACGTGGGAGAAATGATCTGGAGAAGAAACGAATTCTCACACTTGGACCAAATCAACAAGATGTCCCCCAAGTGGGAAGGCCCCTACAAGATAGTAGCGGTTCCATACATTAACGCATACCGCATCCAAGATGTGGACGGGAACGAATTGCCTAACACTTTCAGTGGGGGACACTTGAAGAAATTCCACGCATAAACAAGAATGGAAACCATAAAACTAAAAGCTGGCGTATCAAGCTCTTTAGTGTTCATTACCTCAAAAGAAGGAGATGTATAACTCCATACTTGCGCATCAAATGAAGTTATGTCTAACAAATTTCATGTCTCTTGTAGGCACACTATTAACGCACATACAACGCCTAAGCTTACAACCAAGGCATCAAAACAACAACAGTGACAACAAGCCAACCTATACAAGGCTCATCACTACAAACCAAAACAAAGGACGTTCGACGCATACAAGGAGTTGAAGTATCCTCATCAAGGATGTGAACGTACTAATCTATTCACGTCCTTGCATAAAGTCGGGGGATAAGCGGATCATTAGGAATCCTCCCTCGCAAACAAATGCAAGTGTCGGACGTACTAATCTATCCACACTTCGCCACAATACAAGGATGTGAACGTACTAATCTATTCACATCCTTGCATAAAGTCGGGGGATAAGCGGATCATTAGGAATCCTCCCTCGCAAACAAACGCAAGTGTCAGACGTACTAATCTATCCACACTTCGCCACAATACAAGGATGTGAACGTACTAATCTATTCACATCCTTGCATAAAGTCGGGGGATAAGCGGATCATTAGGAATCCTCCCTCGCAAACAAATGCAAGTGTCGGACGTACTAATCTATCCGCACTTCGCCACAATACAAGGATGTGAACGTACTAATCTGTTCACATCCTTGCATAAAGTCGGGGGATAAGCGGATCATTAGGAACCCTCCCTCGCAAACAAATGCAAGTGTCGGACGTACTAATCTATCCACACTTCGCCACAATACAAGGATGTGAACGTACTAATCTATTCACATCCTTGCTAAAAGACGAGGGACAAGCGGATCATTAGGAATCCTCACTCGCAAACAAATGCAAAGGTCGGACGTACTAATCTATCCGCACTTTACTATCCTATGTTATAACTAAAATAACAAGGAGAAAGTCAGATATCACATCTATCTAATGCATTTATGTCAAGCATATATATATAAGATCAAACAGGTCTACGATAGCAAATCCAAACATCAAACGACAGGCAGGCCCTAAACAAGTCCTTCGCCAAAATACTACGCATGCAAAGGAACAAACAAACATACAAAGAGTCCATATTGACCTAGTCAAGGAGATGGCGAACATCAACATCGCAATCCTCATCCGCAAAGGGATCACAGGCAGGAGTATCACCAAAGATATCAGCATCCCGCTCAAAGCTAAACATCGGCTCACCATCTGCACTAATGGTGTCCTCCACCTGAAGAGTGGAAGCCCCCCCAAATCACTCAAACCAATCACACCAGGAGCATCCAATTTCTCAAAGGGAAAATGGGGGGCAAGACGATGCATTAGGGGAACGAAGTCATCAAGAAACTCCTTCTTCAAAGACTCATAACTCGCCTGAACGGCGGAAAGGAAAGGCTCACTCTGAGGATACCGCTTAAAAGCGCCGGCCTTGCCCTCCGAAATACCATCCTCCCTCGCCTTTTGCAACTCGGCAGCTCGCACCCCCTCCCGAAGGGCCATCCGACCTTTCACAACAGACAGCTGATCTCGGATCTCGGCAACGCGAGCTTGACTCGAGGCAAGCGCTTCAGATAGTATGAGAAGCTCACCAGCATGGCCTTTCGCATCCTCAGTCAAAGAGACTTGCTCTTTAACCAGCTCCTCATGGCTCTCCAGAAGCTGATCCTTCTCATCAGATAGCTCGATGACACAAGATGATAAGTTGGCAATATCAGCATTAACCTGCATCAAAAATAGTATAATCATCAAAACAAGTGCAACAATGAGCAAATCAACTCCAAGAGGAATAAACGTTCACCGGAGCGAAGACCCCGATGTTCTCCTCCACAAAGGCGCGCGCACTAGCAGAAATCGGGGGGCACTCCTTCCGATCGGCAGGAGGAACAGACCTCTGCACCACCCGAACGCCAACTTCAGGAATGCTCAAGGACGCATCCTTAGGAAAACGAAGGCGCGTACCCGAATAGGGCACCCACACACCATCTGTGACGTCGCGTTCAAAGCGACGAACAAGATCACTTCTGCGAAGCGAAGGAAGTGGAGGGATATCTGCAAAGCACAAACATAAGCAACCATACAAGCAAAATATGCTAAGGACATAAAAAGAGATTTCGCAAACCTGATACAGGGAGAATCTCCTCTGCCGCCACATGCATCGGCTCAGGAACAGGAGGGACGCGCTCACCAACATGCTTCCTCTTGTCACGTGAAGACATACGTGAACCAGGGGGGACCTCGTCCGCCGTCCCATGCCTCGGCCCGGGGGCAGGAGGGACGCGCTCGGCAACTTGTTTCCTCCTATCACGAGGAGGCAAGACAGACGTCCCCTCAACTCTTGAGCGCTTGGGATCACCCGAGGCACGTGCCGCAACTTCGGTCCTCTTAGTGGAGGGGCGCCGAGAAGAGTCAATAACGGGTTCCGCCCGCTCCCTCTCAGCAGACACACGACCTATAAACAGGAAAAAGAAAACATCGGAGCTACAGACAGAATACCGCCAAGAACGATAAAAAGGGAGAAGTACTTTACCCATAGGTCCTTTTCCTCGCCCATGACGAGACCCGTCAGCAGGGGACGGAGCAGCAACAGGGAGCCCTCGCGCAGCATCAGTCTGCAAGGTCGGCTGCTTGTTAAGAAACCAACCTACAGGGTAACACAAGACAAGGTTATAAAAATTCGAAAGCATACCAAGACACCCTGGGAAGAAGATACAACGATGCCTGCGGCAAGCAACTCCTCTTCAGAACCCTGAGTCAAAGGGACTATAACCCCCGCCTGATTGTCGCGAAAGATCTCGCGAAAGGCCTTCTCATCCTGAGGGGTATACTCGGATAAGGAAGGAACAGGGTCACGCTCCAAAACATGACACGTCTCCCACTTAGTCCCGACGTCGCTCACAAAGAAATAATGATTTTGCCATTCCTGCGAGCGAGGATGAGGGGTGGCGAACCGCCCGCTCGGCTTCCACTTGGCGCCCCCAAGGTCAAATGAGGAAAGGCAAGGCCACCGACTGCAGAAGGTGGACAACCCCGATTTGTCTCGTCGCTCCAGACGGTAGAAGGTCCGGAAGAGAATCAAGAAATAAGCCCATGAATGCTTGTGACACTGAATGCGAAAACAGGTCCACGCGTGAAGAGCAGCAGGGGAGAGATTAAGGGGCGAGATGCGGAAGTGACGACACAAACGGACAAGATCCTTGCAGTAAGGAAAACGCAAACCCTCCTCAATCTGTCCCGTGTAAACTACATCTAGGTCCACAGGAGGGACGGTAACTGAACCAACCTCGACATCCTTGCATACGTCAAACGGAAAAAATGCTTCAGAAAGAGGACAGACCCCTGACTTATATACGCTCTCCACAAACTCCTCCGTCGTGATACGATTGGGAGGATAGGTCTGAGTCATCGCAATGGCTTCATGGCTAGCACCTGTCCCGGGAAAATCGAGTCGAAGTAAAAGGGGGGTGTCCTCGCGTATCTCCAAACCATCATAAGAAAAGTAATATGTGCAAAGAAAGGGATCGGGAGACTCACTCATTTCAGCAGTTCAGGAGTGACAGTTTCTGAAAAAATTTCTAAGTATCAAAGTCGCGCGCCGGCAAGCCCGTCAACCAAGCCCTGCAAAAACCATGCACAACTCAATCAAAAACCAAGGCAACACATCAACCACACTCATCAAAGTCCTTTGCAAGGACATTCAACCCAACGGACCAACTGTCCGCATACAAACAGCTAGGGACCCTCCCGCTCGGGAGTCAAAAATCCTTACGCTCATCAAAGGCCTAGGCCACCTACTAATCAAATTTTCATACATTTGTGCAATGTGACACAGGTATTCAAGCGCTCTACAAAGCGACAAGTTCAAGAGCTAAAGAAATCAAAGACATACAAAGTTGGTTATAATTACCAAAATGCCATCCGACCACCTTTCAATCAAATTTTATCCTCAAAATGGCTCAAGGCTCCGGGGGCACATACAAGCAGTTCAAATGCACTTAAGCAAGCCCATTACATGCCACAGGGAGACTTACCCCTCCCCGAGCAACCCGAAGAACATTCGGGTCAACTAAGCCACTAATGAAGGCAAACTACCAAGCAATCACTTAAACTCCGGGGGCATGGCTATCCACTCACAAACAATCAAGGGGGCATTATCACAATAGGGGACATCATTTCAAGTCACCCGTATCAAGATACAAAGGGTCGGACTTTTCGCTTGAAAAAGTCCGATTTCGAACCCCCGTGATTCCCCCTCGGTTGGTCGGAACCTAGGGACCTCTTCACAAAGGGACCCTAAAGGTCTAATTAACTTCAAGAAAAGGGAGTGGAGGACGTTACCAATCGATGCTCGACAAAAAGGACTCGAAACCGGATCGAATCGAGCTCGAAAACAACCCGCAAGAGGTGCAGCCGCCGTCCGCTGCAGCCGCCGGACCCGCCGTTGCCGCCGCCGCTGCGCCGCCCTGACCTCGCCGGTGGTGCTCCTGGTGGTGGCCGGCCGAAATGGAGTCTCCCTAGCACCCTAAAGTGAATTCCTAAAATCACTACCTTAGCTCCTCCAAAACTCTCACCACAACCAATTCAAAAGTTGATAGTTTTATAAACTATCATGGAGGAGGTGGACTACACAACATAGTAAGTACCATACATCAAAGAGGTACATTCCTATCCACCATTCATTTTTTAAATTGTTGATGGCTTGGGTTTTAACCATCAAATGACTTGGATAAATTTAACTAAGTCATTTCAAATGTCCTCAACTTTTTGAAAACGTTGTGTTTGTGATTTTTCGTATTACGTCCGTTGCATATGATTTTCCAAAACCCGGCCTTATTTCATTCACTCAAAACCGTCGTCTCGCCGTCAAGACGGCCGTCTCGGACGACGGGCTCCCGGAAACTATCGCACTGCATGAAAGACATTTTATCAAGACTTGCATGATTTATTATCATTTTGATACGTTTAGTCGTGGCATGAACTTTCCATATTTCTTTGATCATCGTGCGAACCCGAGAAATTTCATGTGCGCTCGCGCCTTAATTCTCCAAACGATCACATCTATCATATTACTCGTATTCCGTTGTGCTGCTAACCCTTTGTGCAGTTACCAAGCATGACCATCTCAAAAAACTAAGGCAAGGAACTCGTCTGAGCCGCGCGCATCCACCCTTGGTAGGTCAAAACTCGAGGTGAGCAGACGACCCGAATCACGCGTATACCCTATCTTAAAATAGAGTTAAACAAAGGTCAAGCCATTATTTAACTCGGGGGCAAGTGATGGACATACGCGTGATTCGGGCTCGGTTTTAATTATTCGGACCTCATACACGCGCGAAACCCGATTGCAAGCTAACCGGGGGAAACCGGGCAAGTTTCGAACTTGCCCGGCATCCCCGGGGGGCTTACCCGGAATTCCGGGTAAGCTCAACACCCGGGGGGTGTCGCGTACACCCCCCATTTAGTCTCGAACGTATAGGAGACCCGATTTTTAACTAACTCCTATGTGTCCGAGACCTAAGTTTCAGAGGCGCGCGCGTCCCGCTCAGGACAGCCGCCTGAGACGCGCGTCAGAGACCATTTCCCAAAGCTCTCCCCTGCATCCCGGTTCACATTTCCACATTGAACCGGGTCAAAACCGGTTTACGGTCCAAGGTTGCCTATAAATAGCCACCTTGGGGGTAAACATTTTCAAGTCAATTCAGAAATCACTTTGGGCGAGAATGGGAAGAGCTGTGACCTCTCTCTAGAAAACCCTCTCTTTCTCTCTCTAGAAGTCGACTAATGTTGATCGTCGGAGTGAGCACACCAAGCACCCCCCCCTCTCCATGGGGACTGCTTGGTAACGCTCCTTTCGTAGGTACTGACGGACGATCTTCCAGAGAGCCCAAAGGATTCACCACCATCCAAAAGACGAAGTTAGGGCCCGCTCGTGACTTCAGAGGACGGACTTAATTCGCATTCAACCCGAAGACTTCGACGGGCTATTCCGCGGGCAACCCGCGATAACCCGGTCGAAACAGACCTCAAATAAGAACACAGGGTCACGAAGAAAAAGCCAGCTCGTCCTTAAAGATGGGCTGCAACTCAACCTCTGACTCCGAATCGGAATCAGACATCCCCGGGACGTAGTCCGGGCTCAAGTTGGGATGCGAAAACCGCCTCCCCATAAAAAACCTCTTGTGCGGATAACGAATTATGGGATCATTAAAAGCAAGGCCACAACGGGAAGCCTTAGGAGAAGAATGTTTACTCATTTTGAAGGGGAAGTGAAACGACGCTCCTTAGCCCGTGAAAAGCTCCAAAAGCACGCCCGGCAATAGAAAGAAAAAACGACGGTCCGTCTGAAATTACCAACCCCACCTCAAGTTACCCTACGAATCCATCAAAACCGACCTACCCAAAGGTACGTCCCAAAGTGCACAAAGATCAAATGCTTACTAAGGGGGCAAAACACACGTGATGGACGATACTACTTGTCAAAGGGGGGACTATGATGAACAAAGCATTGAAAACACCGCTAAGGGCCCTAAGGGGGGAGACAAATAAAATCACCTCAACACTACCTAAGGTAATGATGGGTGGAACTAAACATCCTCCATGAGGGCACGTATCAACTATACAAGCAAGGGATGACCAAGGAAAAGCACTAAGGCACCCAAACAACAAGCAACTACCAAGTTCCTAAGGGGGCAACATCTATATCAAACACTCACCTCAAAGATGCTCCAAAAAGCTCCAACAAAAGGGAGACACGAACAAAAGGACACAGTCTAAAGGTTAAGTAAAACGAGACCAAGGCTCGTAATTCTTATCCTCATATAATATCATCATATGACGTGAATTTGATTAAATCTAATAAAAGAATTTTCTGTATTTGTATTAAGCTTCTCTAAAGCAGGGGGCATGGAAAATCACGACGCGTCTCGAGCACTCGATAAAGGCTGAGATCGTCACAAAGGTACGCCTCAATATTTGCTTGGGCGATATTCCTCGAAAATAGAGTCAGGAAAAGGTTAAACCATTCCTTGACTCGGGGGCAAATTTTGGATACACGCCCAAGCTATAACGAAATTGGACCCGATAAATGGGTCATAACCGATTATAATTCGAAACTTGGAAAACGGAAACCCAAGGCCCAACACTTAGGCCCTAGAACGACACGGGTGGCGAAGCCCACCCAGAAGGCCCCGAGGGAAAAATTCCCTGGGGTGGATGACTTGAGCAAGGCCATCCCGCTCGGGTTACCCGAACGAGGACCCCTCGCTCGGGTAACCCGAGCAATGGCCCCTCGCTCGTGTAATCCGGGTAGGGTCCCTCCGCTCGAATTACCCTAGCGAGGTCCCCTAGCTAGGGTAACCCAAGCGGGACCATGGGGATACCCGTCCGGGTATCCCCCCTTCGTCCGGACGAGTCCCTCTCGCCCGGACCCCTACCCCCAGATGATATTTCGCCCGGGGCTCACCCTTGAAGGCCACATATCAACACTTAGCCATATTAAACCTACCTACGGTCGAACCGGGGTCAAATGCACCTTATTTATGGTCAAGGCCAACTTATATTACGAAACTGCCATAACTGGACCAGGAAACCACTAGAACCGGGGCGGTTCAATAGGAACTCTATAAATAGAGACCTCATCTCCTCATTTGAAGGTAATCTCTCACTCTCTCTCTCTAAGCTCACTACCTCTCTGTAAAGCTCATACTCACTTAAGCTTCGGAGTGGGCTTACCAGGACCCCCCCCCCCCCCCCCCGGGGTGCCCATTTGCAGGTGTCCAAGGAGAGGAAGCGAGGATCCAAGAAGAAAGAAGCCCACGAAGTAGATGTCCGGGAAAAAGAAGCCCATGCAGGAGAAGTCCGGGAAGATGAAGCCCACAGAGAAAACTCGTGTGCAAACAGTACTCTCAAGAGACGTAACTTGATCTCAGAGCTCCAACACCTTCACATCTGAAAGACGTGCCTTCTCCAATGCATCAACGAGATCGACCTTCAAGGAAATTTGGCCATCCTGAAGCGTTTTCTTCTCTTTCGACAGTTCAATCACAGTAGATGATAGATTAACAATGTCGGCAATACTCTGAAACAACAAGTAAACATCAAAACATATAGTAGACAACACACATGATAAAGTCAAGAAAAGATTTGAAATACCTACAGGCGCGAAGTGAGACAACACTCCTTGAACCATGCGCCGAGCCTCCTTCGGGGAAGTCGGAGGCAACACGTGATCGCCGAGAGCAACAGCACCGTGTAACACACGGACCCAACCGTCAGGGGTATGCAAGGAAGAATGGCTATCAAAACGATACTCTCTCATATTGGAAAATGGGATCCACTCAGCTCCAAAAATATCTCCAATAGTAGAGCGAATCAAGTCCTTACGACTCAAAGCAGGGAGCCGATTCCTTCCTGCGGCTAACATAAACAAGTAAGATACAACGACATAATATAATCTAAGTATGCAAGAGGTACAAAGGGGAGCGGCTTGGTTCATCTAATGAAGCTCGTCCCCTCGATTTGGGGGAATGGGATAAAGGAGACGCATCAACATCAATGGAAACTCCACCATCCTCCATAGGTCGCTTTCCTTTATCAGGTAAACGAGACGCCTCTTCAACTGCCTTCCCTTTATCACGAGAAGTAGTTGGCAAACAAGCGCCAGCAGGAGAGTCCTTTTTCTTCTTAGCAATCGAGAGTCCAACTTCGAAATTAGACTTCCTCATCTTTGGCTTGCCTGAACCCTTATCGACTGCGATAACCCGTTCAGTTACAAGTTTTGATTGCTCTAGCAACACAAAGGAAACAACACAAGTACTTTTATAAGCATATTACTTAAATTAAGGAAGAACAAGGAAAGAAACGTACTAGAGGCCTCAGCTGCATTTCCTGACTTCGAAGGTTTAACTGCTTTCGGAGCAGCACTGGAAGATACCTTATTCTTAGAGGCGACAATGCGGTCGGAAAGATCCGCATGCACATGATATGTTTTTTAGTGAACCCAACCTACAAGGCGAAACAAAAAGAGAAAATGAAAAACAAAAGAATCAACGTCATACCAAATCTTTAGAAGGAGGGGTCAGCCGAATCCCTGCCTCAAACAAGTCCATCTCGGATACCCAGGAAACCGAGCAGTAAGAGCTAGTCTTGTTACTTCGATAAATGACCTTCATAGTCTCTTTATCTAAAGAAGAAAACTCCCTAAAAGAAGGCCACTCATCTGTACGGCTAGCGCGAACAATCGACCAAGTGACACGTCGATTCTTAACGAAGAAATAATGTATATCCTAGTGACCCTAGGAACGGTCTATGATTGCCACAAAACGGAGGCCATTATTCAATACAACCTCGCCTAATCCCAATTCATTGAACCTGGGGTCTTTCAGAGGGTGGTAACGAGTAACCATAGTCGCCATGCCGATCGCACACTGATACTGAAACCGATAGAATCGTCGGAACAAGACAGGGAATACTTCCAAGAATACCAGTGGCGTAACGCTCAGAACCCAACCCAAACTCGAATGGCGGTAAGGGCGAGGTCAGTAGGGGATATCCCAAAAAATTGACAAAGCTTTATGAGATCATCGCAGTAGGGAATACGCAAATCGTACCATATCTGGACAGTATTTACGACAACCACCCCATCCGGGGGCACGGTCACGGTCCTACTAACATTACCTAATGACGGAAGGAAAGGGTATAGAGCCTCGTCCAGGGTGTTAGGTTCCGAGATCTGGGTCAACGGATGATCGGCTCAAATCCCGTTCCTCACTGGAGATGTGAATGATCTAATACTCTCGGGTTGCCCTGCTTTGCTTTGCTTCCTTCCTTCCTGCAGAAGGGGCAGTACCAGACACAGAGAGGGGGGGGGGGGTGGTGCCTGGTGAACCCTCTCCGATGCCTAAGTCAGTATCGTTTTTAGAGAGATAAACTAGAGAGATGTCAGAGCAAAATAATCCAAATTGCCAAGATGTCCCAATGAGTTGTGAAGGTGGGGTATTTATAGGCAACGGTGTCATTAAGGTGGCTTAATGACATCGTTAACCTCTAAACACAATTAATTAACCTTTAAGCGCATAATTAAGACCTTAGGATACGGAGAAGGTAGGCGACGTGAACCGAGTGTGGGTGTCCGAAAATGGCGTAGGGGCCCTTGGGGGAGGAGAAATCCGACCCCTAAGGGTAGGGGTTGGGTGAGGGCACCCAACCCCTCCTAGGGAGGATGGGGTTGGCCAACCCCATCCCTCCTAGGAGAGATCGGGTTGGTCCACCCGATCTCCCCTAGGAGAGATCGGGTTGGCTGACCCGATCTCTCCTAGGGGAGGTCGGGTGTGGCCACCCAACCTCACCTAGGTGAGTTTGCCTCGGCCGGACGAGCGCTCCGGCCTCGTCCGAGCCGTTGATGTGTTCGCGAAGTGTTCGGGTTGAAGTTTCGATTTACAATCGTTAATGGGACGATAAAAATACAACGGTTTGGAAGTCAACGGGTTCAAATTGGGCGTATATCCATCACATGCCCCCGAGTCAACCAATGGCCTAACCCTTGATTGACTCTATTTCAGGATAGTATGATACGCGCAATTTGAAACCGGGGTTTCTACCTTTCATCTGAGTGCCAGCTTACCCATGGATGCGTGTCTTCGATTCTGCCCCCTGTCTTATGAGATAGAGGAGTTGTAAACGTTAGAGTAGCACGGACGTATGCCTAAGCATGCGTCCGTCTGAGGCGGGAGCAATAAATCTATTGTTGCTACCGGCGTATACTTAAAAAATGCATACTCTTACAAGGATGCAATACGAATGCAACTAAGTGACTTATGCTTCAAATTCGTGCCGGGATTCTATCTAAGTGAGGAAAAAATTAATTTTGGCCAAAATTTTTTCTAAGTATGAAATATTAGAAAATAAACCTATGGGATGTTAACTATGGTGAATATGAGTTTAATCGTGGTTAATGGGGACTAGTTTTTGAATCTGTCCCTTGAAATTTTCCCTTCTAAAAATTAACGTGTTGATTCGGCGACTTTGGAAAAACCCTAATCCTTTATACTATAAAAGGGTGAGTGTTTACCTCATTCTCGTTGTCCTTTTCTCTTCTTTTCTTTTCGACGGTGGGATTTCTGGTCAGGCTTACTTCTCGGGGCGCGCGTCGCATTGAGGTACGTGTTTTTTTCTTTTTGTGTAAGCATTGCTTTTGAGGGACTTAATCCCGCTTCTCCTTCAATCGTTTCCTTACTTGTTTCGTTCTTGATTTGTATGTCTTCATGGTAATATAGTCCTGTTTGATTCGTCATTTTTTCATCTTTTTTCTCTCATGTTTCCGCTTACTGGCGGGCAAAGTCTTCTATATTGGGATTATAATTATCTCCTTTTTCCCCCTGTCTCTGCTTGTTGGCTAGTGGGGTCTCTCTATGCTGGGAGTTGTAACTATCTCCCCCTGTCCCCCTGCCTCTGTCTGTTGGCTGATGGGGTTTCTTTATGCTGGGGGTGGTGACTATCTCCCCTTGCCCCCTGCCTCTGCCTGTTGGCTGGTGGGGTCTTCTTATGCTGGGGGTGGTGACTATCTCCCCCTGCCCCCTGCCTCTGCCTGTTGGCTGGTGGGGTCTTCTTATGCTGGGGGTTATGACTATTTCCCCCTGCCCCCTGCCTCTGCCTGTTGGCTGGTGGGGTCTTCTTATGCTGGGGGTGGTGACTATCTCCCCCTGCCCCCTGCCTCTGCCTGTTGGCTGGTGGGGTCTTCTTATGCTGGGGGTTATGACTATTTCCCCCTGCCCCCTGCCTCTGCCTGTTGGCTGGTGGGGTCTTCTTATGCTGGGGGTTATGACTATTTCCCCCTGCCCCCTGCCTCTGCCTGTTGGCTGGTGGGGTTTTTCTTGTCGTCTTTCTATTCTTGTCTTTTGGCTTTGTATCCATCATTTTAGGGAAATGAGTTTGTATCTCTTGTCCACTGTTCGCTTTCTGTTTTCCTTGGGCTAAGCCTGTGTTTTTTTTTTCGATCAGCAGAACTTTCTGGTGATTGATGAGGAGTAAGAGGCCAGTACGTGTGGGAGTGGTTAATTCTGGGACCGGACCTTCGATTGCGAAAAGATCGGTTTTCTATGGTGTGGGGAAGTGTCCTCTAGTTGGAGGTAAGAGTGGTGATGTTAGGGTGCCATCTTCTTTCTGTATTGATGCCCCCCAATCGAAGGTCCGGGAGCCATCTTTTCCTTCTTCCTTGTTTGGTGAGTCCTTGAGCATCTGAGTTTCCTTAGTGTACATTGGTTTTTACTTTGTGCTTTGTTATAGGTAGACTTCGTCTTCCGCGTCTGAGTCGGAAGGAGCTGTCTCGTCCACCTGTTGATGGAATTGTTGGGTCTGAGTGGGCGCCTTATTATGGGCGTGGAGCTCGTTTTGATAATCAATCTTCTTTGCAAACTCCTGAGGTTGGAGTTTGTGTTCTGCAGTCTGCTGTTCCTCCTGCCGATCGCGTGTCCCCGTCTAAAGGGTCTGAGGCAACTTATGAATTGGCTCGTGATGTGTTGGCTCGCTATGCTCCTGTAATGTTGTTAACCATTTTATCCTTTAGCATACTTCTTTTCCGTGCGTTATCCGTCTTATCTTTTGTTTTTGTTGCAGGGTATGGCCGACCTTGTTAATTTATCTTCCCTTGCTATTGACCTTGCTGAGGAGAGAAAGGTGTACGAGGACATTTGTGTCTCCCTTAACTCCAAGCTTATTAGCTGTTTAGAGCATAGTCGTATTACCGATTTGCAGTGCCGAGACTTGGAGGGTCGCATTGCTCTTCTCAATGAAGAGGTTGAAGCCTTGAGACAAAGGTCTTATCGTGATGAGGCACTCCGGGCTGCTGAGTTAGGCTCTCTGGAGGAAATGTTTCGTATGGAGGCGAAGGAGTGTGCCATTGCTGAGTATAAGGCTTCCTCCGCTTATCAGGCTGCTATCGACGTTCGCTGCTCTGTGGCGAAACGTATTTCTTTGAAGGAGATTCTCGAACGTATTTACGTGATTGCTCCTGACTTTCCTTTCTCTCGACTTGGTGATTTGTCAGACTTTGCTATTAAGCATATTGCGAAGATGAAGGAATAGTACCCCTATTTCTTATAGTGGTCTCGTGTGTTTGTGACTTGAGGTTCTTCTTCTGGTGTCTTCTTACTATTGTTTTTGTTTGTGAGTTGTGGTTGTCTTTAGAGTTTGGAACTCCACCTTTCTTAGTGTTGCCATCTTTGTTTGATACACTTATCTTTACTCGCCGTATACATGGCAGTGTGATTATATCTCTTCACATCATATCTCCCTGTGCCTTGTGTGTGGCTCTTTGGTTATGGACCCTTCCTCTGGTGTGTTTCCCTTACTTATCCTTCTTTCGTGTTTTTCATCATACCATACCTGCTGTTTCATCAAGAAAAAACATTATGTGTTCTCCATATGACTTTACTTTGAAATTACTTTCTCATGGGATCCTTCTCAATAATGGTGTAATGTCCTCTTCTGATACCCTTTAAATGGTATACATGGTACTGTTAGACCAAAGATACGCTCTTGGTGGGCGTCGAATCTGATCACGAGACAGGCTCTCGGAGGGCACTTAACGTTTCGCAGGATAGGCTCCCGGAGGGCACAGGTTAAACCAAAGATACGTTCCTGGTTGGCGTCGAAAACTGTTCACGAGACAGGCTCTCGGAGGGCGCTTAACGTTTCACATGATAGGCTCCTGGAGGGCACAGGTTAAACCGAAGATACGCTCCTGGTTGGCGTCGAAAACTGTTCACGAGACAGGCTCTCGGAGGGCGCTTAACGTTTCACAGGATAGGCTCCTGGAGGGCACAGGTTAGACCAAAGATACGCTCCTGGTTGGCGTCGAAAACTGTTCACGAGACAGGCTCTCGGAGGGCGCTTAACGTTTCACAGGATAGGCTCCTGGAGGGCACAGGTTAGACCAAAGATACGCTCCTGGTTGGCGTCGAGACTATTCGCGAGACAGGCTCTCGGAGGGCGCTTAACGTTTCACAGGATAGGCTCCCGGAGGGCTCAGGTTAGACCAAAGATACGCTCCTGGTGGGCGTCGAAGCTGGTAGTTTGAAATCTACCTCAAGATACGCTCTTGGGGGCGTCGAGTCTGGTAGTGTTTTTTCTACCTCAAGATACGCTCTTGGTGGCGTCAAATCTGGTAGGTTGCAAGTCTACCTCAAGATACGCTCCTGGGGGCGTCGAAATTCGTAGTTTTTGGAAACCACTCTCAAGATACGCTCTTGGTGCGTCGAAAGTCGTAGTGTAATAACTACTCTCAAGATACGCTCTTGGGGGCGTCGAAATTCGTAGTATGAACACTACTCTCAAGATACGCTCTTGGGGGCGTCGAAGTTCGTAGTTTTTGGAAACCACTCTCAAGATACGCTCTTGGGGGCGTCGAGGGTCGTAGTATGAATACTACTCTCAAGATACGCTCTTGGGGGCGTCGAAGGTCGTAGTATGAATACTATTCTCAAGATACGCTCTTGGGGGCGTCGAAGGTCGTAGTATGAATACTACTCTCAAGATACGCTCTTGGGGGCGTCGAGACTGTTGTTGACTTGAAGTCATATCTGTGTAAGGATAACATCATGATTATATCACCACATTCATTGGAAGGTGCCCTTGAAGGAAAATTTACTCTCTTAAGAGTGTTCATGTTTTCTGTACACATGGGGTGTCTTGGGGGGTCCAGACACCCTTTGGAGGAAAATAAAGATAGTCGTAGAGTTGGAAGGACTTCGTGAGTTCTCCTTTTCAAAAGTTGTTTTAAAAACTTGGAAAGCTTGAACATGTAAAGTGCTAGATATGAAACTAAGGATATGGTCTTTTTCCTGTGCTTTCTTCTTAGACATAGTACTTCTTTAGGTGCTCCCCACTGAAGGTGTTTGTGGAGATATACCCCTCCCCATCCTCGAGGCGGTAAGCATTTGCGTAGGGAACCGACGCTATCTTGTATGGTCCTTCCCATTTTGGAGATAATTTTCTGACTTGGTCTAAGTGTGAGAATTCGTTCTTTCTGAGCACAAGTTCTCCTACGTGGAATTGCCTTTCCTTGACTTGGCGGTTGTAGTATCTTGCTGATACAAGGCGCATTCGTGCATGTGCCTCTTCTGAATTCCATCTCTTATCCTCCACCATGTCTAAGTCTAAAAGCCTTGCTTTGTTGTTCTCATGTTCTTCAAAGTACGTGGTCCTTAGGGATGATACTGCCATTTCTGCTGGCGCTACCGCTTCAGTCCCGTACACTAGGCCAAATGGCGTTTCTCCTGTGGATATCTTTGGTGTTGTCCGCACTGCCCATAGAACATTTTCCAGCTCATCTACCCAACTTCCCTTGGTAGCATGGAGTCGTTTCTTTAGGCCATCTAGCACTATTTTGTTTGCCGACTCTACCTGTCCGTTTGTCTGAGGGTGCTTTACTGATGCGAAACGGTGGTCTATATTTAGTCTTTCGCAATACCACTGCAGTTTCTTGCTCTTGAACTGTGGGCCATTGTCACTTATTATTGCTTTTGGCACTCCGTACCTTGAGACAATGTGAGATTGGATGAAACTGACGACTTGGTCGTCTGTTGTCTTCCCCATTGCCTTTGCTTCTATCCACTTGGAGAAGTAGTCTACTGCTACAATTATGCAAGTCTTCTGACCTTTTGTTCTCGGTAGGGGGCCTATCAGATCTATCCCCCATTGTGCGAATGGCCAGGCTTCTGAGATGGAGCTTAGCTTTGCTGCTGGGGCTGTTATATTCCTTGAGTATCTTTGGCAGTGATCACATTTTTGTACCAAGTCTGCTACTTCTTTACTCATTGATGGCCAATAGTATCCTAGGTTGTAGACCTTTCGGCTTATAGATCGTGCTCCTTCATGGCACCACGCATCTCCCTCATGGAGTTCTGCAAGCACTCTCTCTGTTTCTGGGTATGTTATGCATTTGAGGAAGGGCGTGGAGTAACCTTTCTTGTAGAGTTCGTTGTCCATCACTGCGTAATTCCTAGCCATCCTTTCAATCTTGACTGCCTCCACCTTATCCTTTGGGAGCTTTCCTTCCATGATGTATTGACGCATTGGGGTCATCCAGGCTTCTGCTTCATCTATTACTAGAACCTCCATTTGTTCTATCACTGATTGCATTCTTTGTTCTACAAAGTGAACCTCTTTGCCTGCTTCTGCCCCTAGAGCTAGTTTACTTAAGGCGTCTGCTTCTTGGTTTTGTTCTCTTGGGACTGACTCAATGTCGAAGCTTTGGAAGCTCTTTATTAGGTCTCTGGCCTGCTGCAAGTATTTCTGCATGTTTTCAGACTTTGCAGTGTATATCCCTTTCACTTGATTGACAACTAGTTGAGAATCGCACTTGACTCTTAAATGCTTTGCCCCTACTCCTTTGGCTATTCTCAGGCCAGTTATCAGTGCCTCGTACTCAGCTTCATTGTTTGTTGCCTTAAAGGTGAGCGCCATGGCATAGCGCATAGGTGTATCACTGTTTGGTGGGTATAGTAAGAGTCCTGCCCCTGAACCTCCTCCGTTGGATGACCCATCGGTATGCATCTCCCATAATTCTTCTGGTTGTTTCTCCTGACTACTACTTGCCTCGCTTGTAGTTCTGACTTCTCCCAAGTCTTCGTCTGGATTGATTCCGGTGAATTCGGCAATAAAATCTGCTAGAGCCTGTCCCTTTATGGCTGTTCTTGGGGCAAAATGAATACGAAACTCACTTAGCTCAATTGCCCATTTGGTCAGTCTTCCCGATGTGTCTGGTCTCTGGAGGAGGTGTTTCAATGGTTGGTCTGTGAGGACTGTTACTTCATGCCCATGAAAATACGGTCTCAACTTTCTTGCTGATATAATCAGTGCATAGAGGTACTTTTCTATTGGCAAGTAGTTGATCTCGTACTTTGCCAATGTTTTGCTTACGAAGTATACCGGCAATTGTGCCGCGTTTTCTTCTTTAATTAGCACTGAGCTTACTGCCACGTTGCTCACGGAGATATAGAGGTAGAGGGGCTCCCCTGGTGTAGGCTTTGCTAAGGGTGGTAGTGTCTTTAGATGTTGTTTGAGTTGCTGGAAGGCCTCCTCACATCTTGGTGTCCATTCGAATTTCTTGTTTGCCCTTAGTACCTCAAAGAAGGGTAATGCCTTGTCTCCTATTTTGGATAGGAATCTGTTAAGTGCTGCCAACCTCCCATTCAGTCGTTGAACCTCTTTGTGTTTCGTAGGTGACTGCATTTCTTCGATTGCCTAGAGTTTTTCGAGTTTACCTCTATGCCTCGCTGGCTTACCATGAAGCATAAAAATTTCCCTGATTGCACCCCAAATGCGCATTTTTTCGGGTTTAGGCGGACTTGGTATTGCCTCATCCTCTCAAACGTTGAGCGAAGATTTTCCACATGGTCTTTCTTCTCTTTGGATTTGACGATCATGTCGTCCACATATGCCTCCATTGTCTTTCCTATCATGTCCCCGAAGATTTTGTTGACCATTCTTTGGTATGTTGCTCCAGCATTTATGAGTCCGAAAGGCATCACCGTGTAATGGTATATCTCGCTATCAGCATAGAATGCTGTGTGAGGGGCGTCCTCCGGGGCCATTTTTATCTGGTTATATCCTGAGTATGCATCCATGAAGCTCATTAGTTGATGACCCGATGTTGCATCCACTAACTGATCTATTCTTGGTAGCGGATATGAGTCCTTAGGGCATGCCTTGTTTAGGTCACGATAGTCGATACACATTCTCCAACTTCCCCCGGCTTCTTTACCAGTACTGGGTTTGCCACCCATGTCTGGAATCTGATTTCCTTGATGAACTTTGCCTTTAGTAGCTTTTCTACTTCTTCTTGGATAGCTATCTTTTTGCTTCCTCCCATTGGTCTCACCTTCTGTGTTGTTGGTCGCGTTGCCGCGTCTATATTGAGCTTGTGTGAGATTACTTCTTCTGATATTCCTGGCATATCGCTTGGTGACCAGGCGAACAGATCCTTGTATTCCCTTAGTAAAGCTACTAAGTGGTTTTCCTCTTCCTGAGATAAGGCAGTCCCGATTTTGGCCTTCATATCGGGTTCTTCTATGAGTATCTCTTTTAGTTCCTCCATGGGGGCTGGTCTTCCATGATCTTCTCTTGGGTCCTCATCTACTAGTAGGACTTCTCTTGTTTTCTTCCTCTTGCCTAGTGCAATCCTTGCACATTTCCTTGCTACCTTCTGGTTACCTTTTACTTCCCCTATGCCTTGGCCTGTGGGGAATTTCATTTTCTGATGTAGTGTTGATGGTACCACACCCCACTTGTTGATTGTAGTGGTACCCAGGACCCCATTGTACTCCTCCATTTCTTCTGTGATGAAGAATGGGACATCAATCTTTAGCTGCCTCTGGCCTGTACCCAGTGTCACAGGTAGTGTGACTGCCCCCAGTGGGTATGTTGGCTTTCCTGAAAATCCTACCAAGGGGGAGTGAACCTGTTTTATGCTACTTGGCCTTACTCCTAGTATGTTGAGGACTTTCTTGCTAATGATGTTCGGTGAGCTTCCACTGTCTACTAGGATTCTTCCAATGTCCATATCAGTGATCTTCATTGTTATGACCAGGGCATCCTTGTTGTGTGGTAACACGTGCTCCATGTCTCTTCTTGAAAATTCTATTATGTCTTCTCTCTTTCCTTCTGCTTGTTCTTCCTTTGGCTTAGGGTCCCCTAACTCTGCCATATATGCTTCTCTGGCATTCGCTGACTCTCCTCCAGCTCCATAACCCCCATGAATGACATATACGCCTGCCATCTAGCTGGTGATAATTAGGCTTTCTGTCCGAAGCCCACAGACGGCGCCAAGTGTTAGGTTCCGAGATCTGGGTCAACGGATGATCGGCTCAAATCCCGTTCCTCACTGGAGATGTGAATGATCTAATACTCTCGGGTTGCCCTGCTTTGCTTTGCTTCCTTCCTTCCTTCCTTCCTTCCTTCCTGCAGAAGAGGCAGTACCAGACACAGAGAGGGGGGGGGGGGTGGTGCCTGGTGAACCCTCTCTGATGCCTAAGTCAGTATCGTTTTTAGAGAGATAAACTAGAGAGATGTCAGAGCAAAATAATCCAAATTGCCAAGATGTCCCAATGAGTTCTGAAGGTGGGGTATTTATAGGCAACGGTGTCATTAAGGTGGCTTAATGACATCGTTAACCTCTAAACACAATTAATTAACCTTTAAGCGCATAATTAAGACCTTAGGATACGGAGAAGGTAGGCGACGTGAACCGAGTGTGGGTGTCCGAAAATGGCGTAGGGGCCCTTGGGGGAGGAGAAATCCGACCCCTAAGGGTAGGGGTTGGGTGAGGGCACCCAACCCCTCCTAGGGAGGATGGGGTTGGCCAACCCCATCCCTCCTAGGAGAGATCGGGTTGGCCGACCCCATCCCTCCTAGGAGAGATCGGGTTGGTCCACCCGATCTCCCCTAGGAGAGATCGGGTTGGCTGACCCGATCTCTCCTAGGGGAGGTCGGGTGTGGCCACCCAACCTCACCTAGGTGAGTTTGCCTCGGCCGGACGAGCGCTCCGGCCTCGTCCGAGCCGTTGATGTGTTCGCGAAGTGTTCGGGTTGAAGTTTCGATTTACAATCGTTAATGGGACGATAAAAGTACAACGGTTTGGAAGTCAACGGGTTCAAATTGGGCGTATATCCATCACAGGGGACTAAGGTCGGCTAACTCAATGTGAAGATGATACTCTTGTTGCCTCAACATGTTTCCAGAATCCGTTCGGTTCGAAGTCCCGGACTCAGTCACAGAACCTAACTCGAAATCAGTAATAGGTTCTAGACTCGAGACAGACTCCGACTCGGACGAGTACCCCAACTCAGAATCTGACTCAGAACCTGACTCTGAGCTAATATCGGGAAAGAAAATAGCACTACTAACTAAAGGGACGAAGAACTTACTCATCCTTCGCAGAATATATCTTCTCTGAAGTGTCCGAGTTTTGCGACACCATCACGAGTACAGAACCTACGACACCAAAGAGAAAGAATACCCAACACATCAAACGTCATGGAAAAATGACATACCAACTATATGTGGCACAAAAATAGCCAAACGAAAACATGTCAACAATTATATCGCAAATCAATTACCAAGTGACAACCAGAGGGCGACTACATCTACCACAACAACGGCCGCGTACGTACGGCTCCCAAACGACATGATCATGCAAATGAGGATTGCTCACATAAAGATCATTTTAGAGCAACACAACTAACCACTCGATACGACAACAACATTTCATACAATCAGAATATTATCACAACTCAATTGTAGGTAATCAAGGCATGGTCATAAAAAATAAGCGCGAAAGGAGAAAAGATCGAACCTTCGGAAAACCCGAGCTGATTCGAAGAGTTGCCGTCGCCGGAGCACCATCAATCGTTTCCTTCCTATTGCCAAGGTCGTCCCGCTTCGCCGGTAATCCCACCACGCCGTTCTGATCGCCTCCTTTGAGTGTCCCTTCCTCCGCCTGAAGCCCGTCGTGCTTCCGGCCGGAGCCCCCCCTCCCGTCGTCGCCTGGAGAGAACGCCGATGTCTCACGCCGCCCGGAGCTCGCCTGTCCCCGCCGGTGCCGTGATGAGCTGCGCTAGTGCCCTCCGAGTCGCCCTTCTTCATGGGTCCCACCTGCTGGACGGAGCTCTACATTCGCCGCCGTGACTAAATTCCGACCACCTTCCAAAAAACCGAATCAAGCAAATTACTTGGTCCCCAAGAAAGAGATGCTTGAGAGTGAAAATAATGGTGACTACTAAAACGGGTAATATCATTTCTCTCTCTTTATAATAAAATGGTGTAGGGTTTTTGAATCTTCTAATCCCCACCATCAATTTAAAGTAAGGAGATCTAATGGCTAATATTAAAACTAACACCTTTACCATTTTTAACTATGTATATCATGCTTATATTCATGTTGACATATGTATACACCTATATCATGCATTTAATACTTAGGAATTTTTATATGATTAACACATTTTTTACACATGAAATTATCCTGCATGTCAGACCTAAATCAAACTTACGGCGAATTACGTTTTGAAAACGTGCAATTTTTGAAAGACTTGCCACTAGTTAATTATTAGGCTAACTAGAAACCTAAATTAACTAAGCGAATAACGAATTAAAAACTTAGGTATTAAATCGGTCTACGATCAGAAATTTGAGTTCGGGGTTCCATTACTAATTAAAAATATAAATTTAACTACGCCCTTTCGGTACTCAATTAACTTATTGTCTAATTTCATCATCAATTAATTGTAAATCAGTTCTAAGCATGAACGATAATAAAACCTAATAATATTAACAGTTATCATATATAATTAAATCGACGCGAACTAACATGATGAATATACACAATTAACTTTTTAATTGATCTAAATTAATATAAATTCAGGCTATTTATGTCAAATTAAACCTAATAACATAACAAGTATAAAATAATAATAATAATAGTAAAATAAACAATGTAGCAATATGTAATTAGTATCATATGTACATAGTTACATTAGAAATAAGTTTATCCTAATATAATAATAATAAATAAACATATAAATTAATAATAATAAAAATAATAAGTAATAAAATAAATAAATAACGAAATAGAAGTAAAAAAACAGAAAAAGAAGAACGGGATACATTACCTGCAGCAACGGGTCCGACGAAGCGTTCCGACGACCTTCCAGCGGGATGGGCGGAACGGACGGGACGAGGCAAGGGCGGACGGCGAGTCTGGACGAGGGCTGAGCAGGGAAGGCGGTCACCGGTGAGTATTGCATGGCTTTCCGGCGAGGCACAGGCAAAAGACAGCGACGCGGCTCCTGGTGGTTCGAGTATCTGTCTGGCGGCGGTGGAAGGCTGGAAGTCGGCGGCGAAGACGGTGGTCGGAGCTCCTATCCGGTCGGGCTGGCCTACAGCTCTGCGAGAGAGAGAGAGAGAGAGAGAGAGAGAGAGAGAGAGAGAGAGAGAGAGAGAGAGAGAGAGAGAGAGAGAGAGAGAGAGAGAGAGAGAGAGAGAGAGAGATAGAGATAGCGAGAGAGAGAGAGAGAGAGAG
This sequence comes from Clarkia xantiana subsp. parviflora, assembly GCA_036873135.1. Taxonomy (NCBI): domain Eukaryota; kingdom Viridiplantae; phylum Streptophyta; class Magnoliopsida; order Myrtales; family Onagraceae; genus Clarkia; species Clarkia xantiana. The sequence goes on from JAPTYO010000002.1 coordinate 41,546,163, forward strand.
AGAGAGAGAGAGAGAGAGAGAGAGAGAGAGAGAGAGTCGCTGGAGGGAGGCCGGAGTGGCGTGGCCGGAGGGACGCCGGGGGTAGTGTCGATAGTCAGGCACAGGAAGAAGAAGCAATTAATATAAAAATGTTTTTTAAGCACAAAAGTCACGCGGTTCCCAAGAAAAAGATGCATTATTGTGGTTGTGGTTTTTTTCCGTCCCTCTACAGTGTAGAATTGGACCCATATTTATAGTAAAAACCTAGCCTAGAATACATATAAAATCTAAATAAAAAATGCTAACAGACAATTAGCTTACAGATAATTCCTAGGTATATATATCTCAACAGATAATTACATTCAAATAAAAGATAATATATGTATATAAATACCTTACAGATAATAGTCTAAAATTTAAAAAACTAATTATTATATATATATATTTTTAAATATTCTGAAAATACTAAATATATTCAAAATATTTTAAAATATATTTATAATAATTTCCTAATATGCACTTAAGCATTTCTTGGAGACTTTGTGGCTTGATGCGTCCGGAATTGACGTATCATGTGTAACGTCGTTACGCCCGGGTCAAAATCGAGTGTTTACAGTTTGCCCCTCTTTGGACGGACTCCCGTAGAACGTGTTCGAAGGGGTTTGTCCAAAGACGAAGAAACACTGATTTTGACCAGAAAGTATATCCTCTTCCAATTCTTCGAAGTCTTCAAGGTGGCTCATGATGGATATACACCCGATTTGACCTCAATAAGGCTCAAATACGGTCACCCAGTCGACCTCGAGGTAAATCACTTTATTTTTATAAGAGTAAGCGACACCCCGATCAGAGGGACCGGACTAGTCCTGTCGGCCTTGGCTGGATGTGCGCCCAAAGCAAATGCTTTGGGTACACATCCGGTCAAAGGCTTTGACCGGATGTGTGCTCTGGTTGCTAGCAACCGAACATGTCCGGTTGCTCCAGCAACCAGACATTCGGTTGCTAGCAACCAGACATTCGGTTGCTAGCAACCGGACATCTTGCGACGACGGGGAAAACGCGTTCCGCGTCGGCCCCTGACCCCCGGGTATCGACACCCGGGGCGTATTTTTACCCAGTTTCTCTCTTAATCTCTGTGCGGGTCCCACCAAAAATGTGGGCCCCTCCGGTGCCTAGATCCAAAACTCTATAAATAGGGGCCTAGGTCCTTCATTTCCAAATTAATCTCGGATTAAGACACCGGAGCTCTGACTTCTCTCTACTTTATCTCTCTAGAATTATGTTCTTACTTTGGCATCAGAGAGGGTTCGCCATAGACACCCCCCCTCTCTGGCATTGCCCTTTGTGCAGGTCCGCCAGGCATGGAGTTGAATCGACCATAACCTGAAGATCAGAGGAACGTGATTCGACGTAAGGCCGCCAAGATCGGACCTCGGATGAGAAAGTTCCAACATTGGCGCCTTCTGCATGATTCGAACAAAACGCCGTTAAGAAGATACCCGAATGCCTGCCACGACTTACATGCACAGATGGTCCAGTACAGGAGGTGAGCAAAGACACCAAGCGGGTATATGGGTAACAAACCTCCTCACGAGGATTCGAGACCCCCACTACGTCCAAGTAACAAGGTACCAAGGGTAGTGAGGCCGGTAGTGAAACCGCCTACACCAGCCCCTCAGGAGGCGCCACCAGCGCCCACTCTTGAAGAGATACCACTTGTTCAAGAGCTGAAGCAGGAACCGCCAGTTCCTAATGCCAAATAGGTACCTCTGACGCCGATACCACAATAAGAATAGTCTCATCGTCGACACGACGCCATCCGAATAAGAGCATCGAGACTAGTGCTACTTGGCATTCAAGGAAGAGCTACCATAGGAACCCCCCTCAATATTTTTCTTATGCCATGCCACCACAAGATCAACCATTCGGGATGCTTGCAACACAGCCCCATCGAATGATATGCCAATATTCAATAGGCATACATACGCCACATCAGGACAACCGATGTCCTCCCAAGTTGAACATCCAGTAATAGAAGGATTCATGTTAGTCATAGATGAATTGATAGCATACTATTAGGAAATGAAAGCTAGAAGAAACGGACCACCACAAATGGCCCTGACAGACCAAGCTCTGTTGGATATCTGTCCAAGTCGGGTTCGTATTTACGTTTCGGACCTCGCAAACACGCTAAAACAAAAAAACGGACCTTACCGCAGTCACCCTGGGTCAAAACGGTTCGGATATGCGTCGAACCCGAACCGGGGACCACCGGATTGCTCCAGCAATCCGGACCGGTCCAGATTGTCCATCAATCCGGACCGTGTCGAATATCGACACGGTCCGGGTTACAGACTTGTACTACGCGTATACACCTATTTTTTTCTAAGTACGTGAAGTTAGCACGCATATAGCCAATCTCGATGCCGGTAAGCGTTTTCCTGTAAACCGACATCAAACCGGGCAAAGTTCTCAGGTTTTCTATAAATAGGGGCCTAGATCTCCTATTTCAACAAGTTAACTCGAAACTCTGGAGAATTGGCTATTTGTGCTCTGACCTCTCTCTAGAACTTTCTCTCTCTAAAAATACTGACTTTAGCATCGGAGAGGGCACAACCAGCACCACCCCCCTTCTCCAAGCTGGTTATCGCCCGCTCTACAGAACCCGGTGTTTAGAAGATTGAGAGAGAGATCGAGGATAGTTTGGGGTTCGAGATAGAAGCCAAAAGTTAGTTCGTGGATCGAGGATCGAGGTCCCTGAAAAGCAGTTCGAGATATCCCAAGTTGAAATGATCTCAACACTTGGCGCCGTCAGCGTGATTCGAACAAGAAGTCGTTCCATACCCCAAGCTATGACAGGCAGACGTACGAAGAAGGCGGGGGCAGACAAGCCGAAGCCGACGAGAAGCCAACAAGGACTTTCTCACATTCCAGATGCAGAGTCTTCCGCCTCCTCCATGTCAACCGCAAATGCGCCTTCTACGCAGCATGGTCCCGACGTCCAGAACGAGGTACTAGTTCACGAGCTTGAGCAACAGACGGAAAGGAATGAAGAGTTTCCATACGGGATGCCAGCTGACGGAGTGTAGCAGCAAGCAAGAGGTACGGGCAACCTGCCACCAGTCACACCAGCCATGATGGATGCGCTTGAAGAACTTATCGCATTCAGGGAGACTCTAAATAATTAAGGATACGCCGTATCCTCCATGCCAGCAAACAGTGTGCCTTCCGCACAGCATGGCCTTGAAGTCCAAAATATGATGTACATTGCATCCCTTTAGAAAATATGGAAAACGTGCACGTGATCCATGAAGACTTTGATGCTGGAGGCGAGCAGTCATACGAGCAAGCAGGGTACGTTGCAAAGACAGTGCACAAGTCCCAGGATGCCGACATGAAGCATGCCGACATAAAGAATGCCGTCATGAAGGATGCTGCCATAAAAGATGTCATTGGTGTCTCATCAAAGGACAAAGACAACAATGTGCACCACGACCCTTTGGTCATAACCACGCAGAAGTCAACAAGAAGTCAACTTGGATCCTCCCACATGCCTGTTGCCACATCCAATGTCTTCTTCATACCAACAAGAAGTGCGCCCTTCGCACAGTATGACCAAGGATTCCACAATGCAAAGCACGTTACACCCACGCTGGAATTTGAGCCTAAGGAGCACATCAATAGAGAATTTCCTCACGGGATGCCAGAAGAGGGAGTCCCCCAATATGAAGGTGTCAACCCGCCACTACCTATCACTCCTACCATGATGGCCGCGCTCGAAGAGCTACTTGCATTCCGAAGGATGCAAAGGAACCAAGGATATGCCCCGCCACCACCACCTCCGCCTCCAAGCAGCGGACAAACCGATGGGACAAGAGCAATGTCCCGAAACACAAGTCATCAAGACACACCGCACCAAGGAATAGGGGGGCAATACACGGAAGGTACCTTCCAGTACCGACAAACAAGGCAAGGAGTTGCGCGCTCATACAACCCGTATATGATAGCACAACACCAAGAAGGGACATGGAGACAACCTCTAACCTTTCGCTCAAAAAGGCACAAGGAAGGTTCCTCCATGATGACAAGCCTAGACGACGCTGACATTCGTCACAATGAGGGATGGAGAAAACCCGTTGATGACGATGATGTCCCAATCGCAGGACTTACAACAAGAACCTTGAAGGCAATAATTGAGGAAAAGATGGACGCTTCCGGGGAAAAGAGACAACAAAAACAAAAGAGGCCGTTCCAGTCAGACGTCCAAAGGCTCAAAGAGACCAATCTCTCAAAATGTGTTCCATTGAACACACCGCTGTCTATCATCTTGAAAGAAATGAAAGAGACCAAGCTTGGGAAAAGGCCCTCTAAATTCCGCAAAGGCCCATTAGGAAAAGATGAAGGCAAATGGTGTGAAAATCACGAAGTGTATGGCCACGAGACGGGCAGCTGTGTCAGCCTAAGATTCCATGTAAACAGCTTATCTTAAAAGGAGAAATGAAGAAGTATATTGACCAAAGCAATAAGCATCAAAAGAAGTCTCACGTGGAGCCTTCAGGAAATGGCAAAGGAAAAGAAAAGGCGAAAAATATTCCACCTCTTGCGAAGCGTGGAAAAAACAACGCCATTCAGGGAACCAGTTATGAAGACTTCTAGAGTCCTTGGAGCATGAAGGTGGAAGAAACAAATGTCAAACTCCCGGAAAACAAGCTTCCCCGTCCACTGGAGCCAATGACTGCCTTCCTTGGCAAGAATGTTGAAGAACGATGCAAGCACCGTAAAACTGGGGGGCATAACACCAACATTCGTTCATCCCCAAGGGTGGAGATTGAAGAGCTTAACACGCTAGATGCACCGAGGAACTATGTTTCACGTGGCAGATCAACTCGCCGACAAGTCACCTATGAAGACATCAAACACATCATCAATCCCTTTATCTCCTTTTTTGCATATCTACTTTAAGTCTTTTTAGATTAAGTACAACTTATGTTTATTAGCCTTAGTACTTTTCAAAAAGAGCGATCAATTGACGCCTGCAATCCGTTGTATGAACTCCAAAATATCTAAAGAGGGTTAAATATACTTTCGTAGGTACCTTATTGCATTATGTTCATTACTCTGGAATAAAACCAAAAGCAACGCACATATTAATCGCGTCAACAACACAAACTATCGCACTAGGAACAACAAACGGCTTAGGCCATATAACACCCATATGTCTGTTATCAACACCAAGCATCACCTTCAAAAGACGATATCTCCTACTAAAACAAGGTCAAGGTAACACAAGTTATTGCCAAAGGTAAACTCAAGTATGAGATAACAACTTCACAACAGCACTACTATGAATAAAGCAGACCACTCAAGTAGGACAACTACTCAAGGTAGCCTAGTTTAGTCAAAACAGAATCCAAGCTGAACGGAACAGACTAGTTGCGAATAGTCTTATCCAGTCATATTGACATTGCAGGCGATAGAGCCATATGAAGAGATTTATAACTCCATTACATTCCTTAACCAATATATATCTCAAAGTACTGCGACTAATTTGAGACAGGTTATACGTACATCCAAGAGAGATCTCAATGACACATCTTATCTGGAGAACAACACTAGGAGGAGTTGTATGCAACACTCTCTGGAATTCTCTATCTATAGACATTCTACTTAGGCTTCTAAGCCGAATAATGGTCGCGTATATATCATTTGCATCATCACAACAAATCTCTAACTCGCGACATCTCAGCGAATTTTCTACTCAAACATCAGTTATTCCCTTTGAAACAATATCAAGCAACGATCATATATACGTATGCGCATCACGCCAAGGAAGCATCGACGTGTATCGACTAAAGGATGCATACAGCAAGGCATAATCTCTCTTTGTACATACATATTCACAAAAACATACAGTGGGAGGTACTTGAAAAGCTTCGCTATTGACATGTCCGCACCTATCACATCTGCACTAAGGGAAGTTTCCTACACAACGAAGTGATCCTCGTATCAGATTCCTTTACTCTATTTATTATATGCATTAGTTAAAAGGAAATTCATAACTCCATATTTTTACAAACTTGCAAACATTGCAACAATCTGAAAAAGCATAACCTTGTTCGTAGGTACATACTACACTATGATTACTAATTGGAATTGCGCCAGGTAGCAACCTATGCGCATAATATCTACTTCAACAATACAAGCTAAACACTATATGTAACGAGGAACTTATGGCATACAACGCCAACATATCTATTGTCTACACCAATAAGGAGTTTATTTCTCCATCTATAACGACGGCTATATCAAGAAGATGTCGGCAACACAAAGCCATCGCGCTATGTGCACAGTCAACTTATATGTGGCGATGACAACTTGCGGGTTATCTACAAAAAGGGACTTATAAAATTCTCTACTCAAAGTGACGACTATTCATAGGCGTCAACAACAAGCAATATCTTGGATAAACACCAAAATTTACTATCAAAAGTAGCATGCTGTGGTATCCTCTTTGTAAGGGAAAACCCCATGTTTACTTCTAAAAAATGGCATAATGCGAAATGCTCTTAGAAGCAAATCCTCATGTTCATAGCCATTCCCTGTATACAAACTAGGATGCGGCACTTAGGTGGGACTGATCACCGCATCGTGGCGAAAGTCCTCTTGTTAGACGATAACCCCACATATTTACAAAGTATGTATATCCCTCTTAAGGGTTCATACGCCATGAAGTTACATTCCTTGTTAGTATGGCTTCATGTACACTCAAACTATACATATCCTCTTAAGGATGCAGACATAAGGAAGACCCCCTTAAGTGGGTAGGCTTCATTAAAAAACAGTAGCAGGAGCGCAACCTGTTTGAAAAACTCATTAAACTTACAAGTCGAGTCTTGTACAACGTCGCCTTAGAGTGGAACTAAGAGACCGTATAAACTTAAATCTTGCTTCGTCAAGATGACACTGCTACATGTCAAGTTCCTGTGCCAAGTGCCAAGTAATCGTGCTGAGTACATTACTATCTACAATGCTACAAGTACCAAGTGTACATATCTTGCCATGCCTTGGAATCTAACCAAGAGGGGCGCTCATAATACTCAACAATGTGCAATATACAGTCGCAACTACAGACATCATGCTCATCATCTAAGGGTATATATATTATCATGCAAGTCCAATACATACGGACAATGAAGATGACTCAAGGATTTAACATGCTGGAAGTAGACAACTTAATACCAGCCAGGAGTGCGACATAACTCTTCAATATGGGCAGGACAAGCAGCAATGCATGCATCAAAATAAGCCATCTTCAAGTTCAAGCTTCAAGTGTGAAGAAACAAACAACGCTTATCTCAATGGGAGGAACGCTCCTCCTTGGGCCGGTCCCTCGACCAGGGGGCAGAAGGCGCCACCGCACGACCCTCAACTCTATTCCCTTTATCGCAAGAAGGAGTTGGCACAGTCGCACTCGGCATAGAGAGCTAAGAATCGCTTGAGGAACGCGCCCCTGCGACGGATCTTTTGAATTGTGCTAAAGCCAGGAAGTGCAACCACGCGTTCAGTCGCATGTACGGAGCAACTTGCAAACAAGAGCAACATGAAAACAATAACTTGGAAAACTAACAAGTTCAAAGAAGATACAAGGAGGTACCTTAATCACAAGTGATTTACTGCAACCATGTCTAGAGGCCCCAGAGTAGCGAGGGCAATGGGGCGGACATCTTTTCCAATAAGAGAATTACCATGTACATCGGCTGTCTGCAAAGATGAAGCTTTTTCCATCAGTCCGACCTACATTGCAACATGATACAAGTTATAAAGATCATCAACATACCAAATCTTCGGAAGATAGTATATGAATACCAACATCAATTGATCAAGCAAAGACGTCAACATCTACAATTAGTGCATTGTTTAGCTACTCAACCATGTCGACATCCGGACATAGAGTTACTCGCAGAATGGGAATAATGGACTTACTCATGATAACAAGGATGAAATATTTTCTAAGTGTTTTACCATGACAGCCGACAACATGCACCATATCTCTACATCAAGTCTATGGATACAGTGCGCTTAATAATGGATATAGAAAAGATTCTAAGTGTGGGGGCAAGTGCACACATACAAGCGCGTACATACGAGCATGCGCATACAGCTGTCGACATATGGCAAGGTGTCGACTATCAAGTGATATGTTCTAGGTATTCCACTATGTCAGCAATCGACATATAACAAGGTGTCGACCATCAAGGAATATTTTCTAAGTTTTTTGCTCAGGATGACAGTCCGCATATAGCAAGCGGTCAGCATGCTACTAAAGGTCAACATGCTACTACATGTCAACATACAACAAGCCGTCAGCATACTATCAAATATCTATGTATGACAAGGTGCCGGCATGCAGCAAGATATGGTTGAAATATTTTCTAAGTATTTCACTTACGACATGGGACTATATGCGACAAAAATCAACCTTCAGAAAATATTGTCCAAGTATTTTCTTGATGTCAACAATCAACAAGCGGCATTGAATCAACTATCTAGGAGCATTCTCCAAGTATACTAGCATGACGACGAACGTACATCAAGTGGCAAACATCAACTACAACGAAATATTTTCTAAGTGTTTCTATGCCGGCGATCGACAAGAATCATATGACCACATCAATGGTAACAAGCACTAGATATTTTTGAAATATTTTCTATGTGTTTTAGCATGCTTACAGACAGGGGCCAATGATCAATACATGATGCTCAACATACCTTGCCTAAGCTATCATCACCAACATACAACCATTGACGGCCATGTACGTACAACTACCGATCATCAAATCGAGCATACTAAAACAACGGCTAAGGCATGGAGCAACATGTCGGCAATGAAAACTATGCATAAGGGAAGTATAACGATTCATTTTTTGGCCGATTTGAGGCTAAGTATCCTAATGCATTTCATCAAACACCTTGTATGCATGTTAAGGTGACCACTCCAAATTTACACCTCCATAGGCTCCTTCTTCAACAAACAATGAGAGCTTCTTGGAAAACTATCAAGGGGTATGTAAGCTAATGACTACTCTCTCTCCTAACTTCAATTAATAGTGTCTACACCATGTGCTAAGGACTAAACTCCTATCTATTTTCGCATAAGTTCCTAGCATCATGTATAAGCATGTTTACATCTCTCTTATACTTGCATTACGTACATACTCCCTAATGTTGTATGACGTGCTACATACGATCATTATCGCATGTTGCATACGTATAGGCTATTATGCATTTTATTATTTTTATGTGTGCATAATTTTAACTTATGATTGCTATATGATTATTTTTATGATCTAAGTATGAATTGCATGTTTACACCGTATTACATGCTTACATCATTTTCTATGTTTACATCATGCTTCACGTTGACAAGCATGCTCTTCAATTTTAAATTGCTCTAAGTATTTTGCTTATGGCAAGATTGTGTCATCTATGTGCTATGTTGTCATCTCTATTTTAACATCATGTTACACGTTCACGTCACGTACCAAGATGACACCGCGTTGCATATTTACTTATTATCACAAGTATTTCGCTTATAGCATGTTATTATGAATAAGTCGTTAACTCCACATTGTTATATATATACCGTCTATTACGCTAACCCTGTGAATAGATTATGTACGTACATCGGAAAAGTAGAAATGGACGAATCTGTGCTCCGCGCACTCGATTGACAAACTGGCCACCCCTGAGGTCAGTGCCGAACCTAAATTGGACGAATATCCTATCTTAAATAGAGTCAAGCATGGGTTTTGAACCGCAACTTGACTCGGGGACAAGTGTTGGATATCTGTCCAATTCGGGTTCGTATTTACGTTTCGGACCTCGCAAACACGCTAAAACCACAAAACGGACCTTACCGCAGTCACCCTGGGTCAAAACGGTTCGGATACGCGTCGCACCCAAAACGGGGACCTCCGGGTTACCGACTTGTACTGCGCGTATACACCTATTTTTTCTATGTACGTGAAGTTAGCGCGCATATAGCCAATCTCGATGTCGGTAAGCGTTTTCCTGTAAACCGACATCAAAACGGGCAAAGTTCTCAGGTTTCCTATAAATAGGGGCCTAGATCTCCTATTTCAACAAGTTAACTCGAAACTCTAGAGAATTGGCTATTTGTGCTCTGACCTCTCTCTAGAACTTTCTCTCTCTAAAAATACTGATTTTAGCATCGGAGAGGGCACAACCAGCACCACCCCCCTCTCCAAGTTGGTTATCGCCCGCTCTGCAGGACCCAGTGTTTAGAAGATTGAGACAGAGATCGAGGATAGTTCGGGGTTCGAGATAGAACCCAAAAGTTAGTTCGTGGATCGAGGATCGAGGTCCCCAAAAAGTAGTTCGAGATATCCCAAGTGGAAACGATCTCAACAAGCCCCACCAAGGGACATCCCAAGGAGAACTCAAAGTGAGGGACACCGTCCCGACAACACGACAAGGCAACCGCCTAGTCAGGAGACAGCGCGAACCCTTCGCGCAAGACAACCCTCGGTACACCTCCCATAGGGACAAGGGGGCAGTCTGAAAGACAAAGCTTTGAGAGTGGAACTCATGGAGTCCCACACTAGTTTACTACATCACAGTTACAATGGGGAGACTAGTGAACAAGCGCAGTGGGGTGAGATCACACATAGCGTGTATGGAGGATACACCTCCACATAGTTCACCTTGGCAAGGATGCGGCTTTATATTACTCAAGTGGAAGGAATACACACAATCTAATGGAGGAGGATAGTTACAGTACCAAGGAGGCAGGGGTATCAATACCCCCACACCCATATCCTTCCCATATCCTCTTATTTAATTTAACTACATAACAATTCAACTCCCTGAAAGGGGTAGATACTTGATACTCGATACTATCTTGTTTTCCAAGAATAACCCTACCGGATGTCTTCGGGCACCGTAATATATATACACAGGTTGACTACTAGAAGAGTCCATCAAACGCCGCCGTCGACCAAGAGAGTCTTCGCCAAAGCTACATGTCACTGATGAACACAAGCGTCGTCACTGATCAAAACACCGCCGTCGGCGAACTATCTTGTCCGAACATGTTTGATCGGCAATACCGTTCGCTTAAGCTCCTCAAAGGAATGCGTGAGGAATATATTGAGCATTTTCAAAGGGCATATATAAGGCCAAGACTCCGGGAAAGAATTATTAACAGGTAAGACTCACTTTCAAAAATGAGTTGAGCGCTCTCAACATCCTGTAGAAGAATTACCATAAAGTTCATAAAAGACTACCCCCTCACTACAACCTTACACTAAGTATCCTAGTGCCAAGTCCGTCAGAGGACGTCATATGGCGTCAATATGCAAGGGGCGCCACACAAGTCACAACATGCCTTCCCCGCAAAAACAAAGAGATTACCTGTTAGCACAAGATGGGGTATCCGCGAGCACATCCCTCCAAAAAATTGGGGAAACCATATCACATAGGCGACGCCCACCTTCAAGGGCAAACGCCTCTAGTGGATCTATATAATTTCACAAAATAGCTAGAAGATGTGACTACACCTAGTAAGCCCATCTCAGGTAATGGAATACACTTCCATTAAGAACTCTTCAAAGACCCCATGGCTAGCAAGGGAAGAAGAGCGACGCCATCATCAAGCTCTCAGAAAGGGATATGGAAAACATAGTGTTTCCACATAGCGATGTATTTGTCATAACACAGGGGAATCACTAGCTTTGACATGAAGCGAATCATAACGCAGGAAGGGAGTCCACCAGACATCCCCCATGTCAAGATATTGACGATACTAGGAAATAGTCCAACATACCTTATACCAGGGGACCCCCTACAGGTAAGGTTGGTTGGAACATCAACATACCCATTAGGGACACAGCACCACCAATGAGGCTGGAACAATGATGGAAGACGTATCCTTATGAGTATCCTTGCATTCATCCTTTCAAAAAATGGACTCCCTATTAGGGGACGTCATTTAATAGAGGTCCACAGCGTCCCAACTCCCATATCAAGGGGGAAGGCAGCGACACATAGCAACAAACATTCTACTCGCATAGTAGAAGAATATATACAAGAATTGACACCGATCAAGAGGTCTTAGGTGGTACTACGCCAAACTGACTCTTGCAAGTAGTCAATAGAAGTAACAGGTTCCGATGACGAAAGGGGAGAATTCTCCATTACCCAGCCCACCAACCCCATCAAGTGTACATCCAAGGAAGGGTTTACTCAGAAATGTGATCATGATCAATATGAAAGAGTATTATTAAAGAAAAGTTGTCGCAAGAGACACCTATCATGCTCAAGCAAGCAAGCACAATCGAGCAAACTTATGAATAGGGAGCCCAAGACACGAAGGGCACCGAACAAGGAAAGCCAAAGTGGATTATCATCCATAGGCCACGATAGCACGGTGTGACTACCGAGCAATTAGGGGGGCGCCATATGAACAAATGCTCGGCACTTCACCAAGAAGATAATAAATACGTTGGGTGTACAACACTGTTTGGCCACATAAGCCCATGACACTACGCCTTCCAATAAGGGAGGCACAAAGAGGGAACAACAGCGGTAACCCTCTGTACGTTCCGCCCAAGGTTTGCGACAACAAGAATCGCTCTTGACATGGCGACCTTCACACTGGGAATATATCCAGGTAACAAGCAATTTTCCACGGTAAAACCCAGGTAAGGGATAACACCCCTATGAGAAAAGCAATACGAATAGAGCAGACAGCGCGAACCAAGGATCCAGTTCACATAGTCTGATCTCGTTGAATTGAATCTAATGAGAACGGAATGAACTAATCGAACCCAGTACAAGGATCGAATAGTTCAGACCAGACGCATTGATCAACTAGTCCATATGGACAACATAGTAGGCAAGATAGTCCTACACAAAGAGGCATAATCACATAGTATGTTTTAGCTAACATGTTGATTCAATGTCAAAGAATTTGCAAAAGACTTGCAGGTTATAATACACGTCCTACTTCGGGAACAACACCAAGTACGCGCACAGCTATATGGATAGGCAAGTCATACAACGACCTCTGACCTATACCAATTATCTAATGGTCGGACGTGACCTATTAGCGCAACTCATACCCTACTTTGGAATAATCACCAAGTAATGGAAACCTTATGAAGAAGAGCAAGTCCATCAAGGGACCTCTGATTTATGAAGACTATATAAAGGGAAGACAAGGCCATATCTCTTATACACTCTACTATGGGAAAAAACCAAGTAGTGATATCTATGCAAAAGTGGGAGTGTCCGTCAAGGTTATATACAATCTCCAAAGTGTTCCGGGCTGATCACCCAACAGTGTTATTCAAGCATCATGGTTGGAAATATTACCAAGTCCATGATAGATGTGCCTTAGGGAACTACTCAAGGCGTCGTAGTTGGAACCAACACCAATTTTGCGGTCGCTGTACCTTAGGGTACTGATTCAAAGTGGCGTGACTAGCAGAGACCATTATCACGATCACAATACTTTAGCGCTAAGGTCAAAATGATATGATAGCAACAAGTACCTGGAAAGTGAAAACGAGGTATCATCTCAGATACACCGGTGGAATAGCCACTTATGTGATGTGATTTACCTCAAGTCTTCAGGAGCTAACTCTGAAGAGATATTTTGAATATCACACGTCCAGTCCCGTTGAGCGGCAGTGACACTACCACGGATAGTTATGTTTTCGCGACCGCTGGCTATACCGATGAAGAGGCATCCCTAATGATAACAAGGCGACGCCTACACGACCCAAAAAGCTTAATATCATGCTAGTCGCGTCTCGCCACAACGTAAGATTGAAGACATCAAGTAACGGATACACCACCTCGTCAGAGTCGATACCGTCGCGACCCTGCTTTGGACAAGCCAAGTAGTGGTCATACAATGAAAAACCGCATCAGATTCTCGCAAGTAGCGTCTTGCACCAACGCCACATCTTGGACTACCAAGGGCGAAAAAACGCATTTGCAAGTAGCACCTTGCCTCAACGCTACTCTGAGGCATCGAGTATGCGGAATAAAACGTACCAAACAAAGCAAGTAATGTCTTGCCACAACGCCTTGTCTTAGGACGTCAAGAGGCGGAAAACGCACTAGGATTTGTAGTAGCATGTTAGGATAGCAAGTAGTGTCTTGCCACAACGCTATCTCAAGGCATTGAGAAAGCGGCTTAAAACGTACCAAACCGAGCAAGTAACGTCTTGCCTAAACGCTATCTTGAATCATCAAGTAAAGCGGTAAAGTGCAATCGCGAGTTGCATCTCGCCATAACGCTATCTCAAAGCATTGAGTAGGCGGCTTAAAACGTACCAAATTATGCAAGTAACGTCTTGCCATAACACTACCCTGAGGCATCGGGCAAGTGGATAGAACGCAAAAAATAAAGCTAGTAGCGTCTTGCTAACAACGCTATCTCGAGGTATCGGATACGCGGTCACAAAACGTCTCAACACAACACAAGTAGCGTCTTGCAAACAGTGCTATGTCGAGGCATCGACAAGCAAGTGGTCTTCGTCAAGTATAGATAACATCTCAAAACAACGCCATACCTTGGTAGCAACCAAGAGGGGCATGTGTGAGCTTGATATTATAGGTACCATTGGTAATGAATGTGATGAACTTCAAGTCCGGCACTACACCGGCACGAAAAGATGGATAGCATCCTAAGAATAAGGAAGCATATCATATTAGTGATACATGCGTATTACAATGCTAAGGCCGTCAGGTAATAACCACGGCATTAACAACATCAAGAACAAGAGGATACAACATGAAGTGTAAACATACACAACCTAGCAGGCGTGGGGGCATCCATAATAACAATGGTATGATATCCTACTCATGCTTATATAACTATATATTTTCATATGTCTTGAACAGGTATGATACGAAAGATAGACAAATGGCATACATGCCTAAGTCCCAAAAGCAAGTGTTTCCACACAAAGATGCATGATAAGCATAGAAGGGGTGGCTATCTACAAAGTGTGATAAAGTAAGTCAGTCCATTAATCAAAAGCGGCAGCATCACCGCCGCCATCATTAAACAAGGGAGTAGTATCCATAGCCCTACTTGAGAAATTCAAAGAAGGAGCATTTCTCCCTTCAATTGGAGAGCAGGGTCTCCACCATATGTCTCAATGACGACCTGACACTTCACCTTGGCATCCACTTCAAAACTCGGGAGATGCCTTATACTGAGTGATACTGTAAAACAGTCCCCTCGTCAATATTCTTTACAAGTGCCTATGCCAAGTGCTCATATACAGCCATGGCATCATATTCATTCACTCTCCAAGGTCGGCTTACCTCGGTGTTAGATATCTGTCCAATTCGGGTTCGTATTTACATTTCGGGCCTCGCAAAATACTCCAAAACCCGTAAAAGAATTCTTCCGCGGACACCCAAGTCAAAAAACGGTCTGGAATACGCGCAGTACCCGGACCGGAGGACTTCCAGATTGCCCTAAGGCAATCCGGACCCGGTCCTGATTGCTAAACAATCCGGGTGGGTCCGGATAACCGATGTTCTCCGCGCTCTCATACCGATTATTTTGCCAAGTGCGAGAAGTCGGTGCACGCATAGTCCACCTTGATGAAGGTATACGTTTTCCTTCATACCGACATCAGACCGTTCAAAACTGGGCAAGATCCTTAGGTTCCCTATAAATAGGGGCCTAGGTCTCCCATTTTAAGGGAGCTCCCTCATTTTTTGGACATCGGATGCTCTGACTTCTCTCTAAAAGGCTTTCTCTCTCTAGAAGATTTTGACTTGAGCGTCGGAGACGGCCCAACCAGCACCCCCCTCTCCCATGCTGGTTACTGCCCCTTGTGTAGGATCCGGATTTCGAGACTGAGTTCGAGGAAGTTGAAGACTAAGTCCAACGATCGTGTTTCAGGGATCGCGGTGTACCCGTCCCTATACACATTTCCGAAGCCCGTTCGTGGAAAAGAAGCCCGAAGCTACCCAAGTGGAAGCAGACCTAACATTTGGCGTCGTCTGAGTGATTCGAACAAAAAGTCGTGCTGTACCGCAAGCCATGACATGAAGACGAACGAAGAAGGTGGGTGCAAGCAAGCCGAAGCCGACGAGAAGCCAACCAGGACGTTATTACGTTCTAGATACAGAATTCACCACTTCAACCGTACCATCCACAAATTTGCCTTCCGCACAGTATGGCTGTAAAGTCCAAAATGCGTACAATGCATTCTTTACGGGGAAGATGGCAAACGTACATATGATCCATGGAGACTTTGATGATGAAAACGAGAAGTCGTACGAGCAAGAAGTGTACGTTGCAAAAACAATGCACAAGTACCATGATACCAACATGGAGTATGTCGACATAAAGGAGGTCGTCATAAAGGATGCCGCCTTTGAAGATGTCATTGGTTTTTCATCAAAGGACAAAGAGCACATTGTGTACCACGACGCCTTGGACATAACCACGCAGAAGCCGACAATAAGTCGACTTGGATCCTCCCACATCCCTGTTGCCACATCCAATGCTTTCTTCATGCCAACAAGAAGTGCATCCTACGCACAGTACGACCAAGGAGTCCTCCAATACAAAGGTGTCAACCCGCCACCACCTGTCACTCCTACCATGATGACCGCGCTCGAAGAGCTGGTTGCATTCCGAAAGATGTTAAGGAACCAAGGATATTCCCCGCCATCACCACCTCTACCTCCAATCAACGGACAAGTCGAGGAGACAGGAACAAAGTCCCGAGTCACAAGTCATCAAGACACACCGTACCGAAGAATAGGGGGCCAATACACGGAAGGTACCTTCCAGTACCAACAACCAAGGCAAGGAGCTGCACGCTCATACAACCCCCGTATGTGATAGCACAACACCAAGAAGAGGCATGGAAACAACCTCCAACCTCCAACCTCAAAAATACACAAGGAAGGTTCTTCCACGAGGACAAGCCAAGACGATGCTGACATCCGTCACAAGGAGGGACAGAAAAAACCTGTTAATGACGATGATGTCCCAATCACGGGACTTACAACAAGAACCATGAAGGCAATAATTGAGGAAAAGATAGACGCTTCCTGGGAAAAGAGACAACCGCAACAAAAGAGGCCATTCCAGTCAGACGTCCAAAGGCTCAAAAAGACCAATCTCGCCAAATGTGTTCCATTTAACACACCGTTGTCCGTCATCTTGAAAGAGATAAAGAAGACCAAGCTGTGGAAAAAGCCCTCTAATTTCCGCAAGGGCTCATTGGGAAAAGATGAAAGCAAATGGTGTGAAAATCACGAAGTGTATGGCCACGAGACGGAAAGATGTGTTGGATTAAGGTTTCATGTAAACAGCCTAATCTTAAAAGGAGAAATAAAAAAGTATATCGACCAAGGCAATAAGCATCAAAAGAAGTCTCATGTGGAGTCTTCAGGAAAAGGCAAAGGAAAAGAAAGGGCGAATGATAATCCACCTATCGTCAAGCGCCGGAAAAACAACATCACTCATGGAACCAATTGTGACGACTTATACAATCCTTGGAGCACGAAGGTGGAACAAATTTCAAACTCCCAGAAAACAAACTTCCCCGTCCACTTGAGCCAATGACTGCCTTCTTTGGCAAGAACGTTGAAGGATGATGCAAGCACCATAAAATTAGAGGGCATAACACCAACATTTGTTCATCCACAAAGGTGGAGATTGAAGAGCTCAACACGCTAGATGCACTAAGGAACTATGTGGCACATGGCAGAATCAACTTGCCGACAAATCACCTATGAAGACGTCAAACACATCATCAATCCCTTTATCTCCATTTTCGCATATATACTTTAAGTCTTCTTAGATTAAGTACAACTTATGTTTATTAGCTATATAGTACTTTTCAAAAGGAGCGATCAGTAGACGCCTTCCTGTAATCCGTTGTACGAACTCCAAATATCTAATGAAGGTTAAATCTACTTTCGTAGGTACATTAGTATATCATGCATACTACCTTGGAATAACGCCAAGTAACAACTACGCACATATTAATTGCGTCAACAACACAAGTTATCGCACTAGGAATAACAAACGGCTTAGGCCATACAACATCCCCCATGCAACGGAGCTTCAAGCATTCTATATGCACAAGACTAAAAATCGCAATGCAATAATAAACAAGACAGGGGCATTACCCAAGTGACAACGTCATCAACATTGTGGAAGATAGGAATTCAGGATACGCTTCTATGTTATACGCACGCCTGTGCCAAACCCATCACGAGAAAAGAGTTAGATAATTATTTCTAACATCCAGCAAGTTTACCCTTGTCAAGAACACAAGAAGGATCGTATCACTCAAAACGTACGCCGACAGCGAAACCTAATCTTCGGCCAAAACAAAGCAGAAGATGAAGATTCCACCAGTATAACATCTCTCAACCATGTGCACAATCGTCATACAGGAAGAGTCACAAGTGTATGAAGAAACACATCAAATAAACCCAGGCCCCTTGAAAGTGAACACATGAAGCATACATCGCAGAACCAGCACATTAAATTCAACACCGTGCAATGCGCAATAGGAGAAGGAGAGCAACAAATCCAAATCAGCGTTCCGTTCGTGATCGTAGAAAAGCTTGCTCGACGCATATAATGGAATCCTAGGGTATACAACCATGAACAAATGGGATATGATAAGCGTCAACATCACACCAGAAGATCAAGTTTCCAACAAAGGCAGGAAATTGGTGAAATAAAGGGAGATCAAAAGGCTGCTACAAGGTTGTATTCCAACATAATGTCAAGATAAACAATAGCGGAATTCCCGTCATTGATGAAAACCCAAGGATAGATCATGCACGTCTTGTTGAAGCATTACAAGAAATCAAGATAGATGAGCCAGAAAGGATGGTCCGAGTAGGCGCATCACTGTTAGAAGATGAAGTAATAGAAACCATCAGAAAATAGCGGTACGACTGCCAAGCAACTTGGGGGGCACCAAGCTGACAAGTGCTCGGCATTCCACCGAAGTGAAGAAACAAATAATTGCAAGAACACGCGGTACCATTCTTCTAAGAAGGAAACACCAAGCAATGATCATATATAGGCATGTACATCATGATAAGGAGGCATCAACGCGAATCAACTAGAGGACGCATACAATAATGCACAGTGGCTGTTCATACATACATATTTACAATCACATGTAGCAGATGATACTTGGAAAAGCTTCGCTCCCGACATATGCGCACCTGTCACGACCCGCACCTATCGCGTCCACACTTAGGGAAGTTTCCTGCACAAACAAGGAGTCCTTGTATTAGACTCCTTTACTTTATCTATTATATGCATTACTAAAAAGAAAATTTCATAACTCCATATTTTTGCAAACTTGTAAACATTGCAACTATCTGACAAAGAGCAACTCTGTTCGTAGGTACATGCTACACTATGATTACTACATTGGAATTATGCCAAGTAGTAACCTATGCACGTAATATCTACTTCAAAAATACAAGCTAAGCATTATGTTAGAGGAGGATTTATAGCATACAACGCCAACAAATCTATTATCTACACCAACAGGGAGTTTATTTCTCCATCCATAACAGCGGCTATATCAAGAAGATGTCGGCAACACAAAGCCATCACGCTATGTGCACAGTCAACCTGTGGCGATGACAACTTGCGGGTTATCTACAAAAAGGGACTTATAAAATTCTATACTCAAAATGACGACTATTCCAAAGGCGTCAACATCAAGCAATATCTTGGATAAACACCAAGATTTACTATCAAAAATAGCATGTTGTGGTATCCTCTTTGTAAGAGCAAACCCCATGTTTACTTCTAAAAAATGACACGCTGCGAAATGCTCTTAGAAGCAAATCCTCATGTTCATAGCCATTCCCTGCATACAAACTAGGATGCGGCACTTAGGTGGGACTGATCACCCCATCGTGGCAGAAGTCCTCTTGTTAGACGACAACCCCACACACTAAAAGTATGCATACTCTCTTAAGGGTTCATACACCATGAAGACTTAGGCCCGAAAAAGGATAGCTTTGTGTTATACGCTTTTTAAAGCAAACCTTGTACAAAACTCATCAAACTTACAAGTCGAGTCTTGTATAACGTTATCTTGCTCTTTAGCATTTAACGCAAAAACAGCAAAATAAGCAAGAAGTATCTTGCAACAATGTCGCCTTAGAGTGGAACTAAGAGACGGTATAAACTTAAGTCTTGCTTCGCCAAGACGACACTGCTACATATCAAAGGCCAAGTGCCAAGTACATTACTTCCTGCAATGCTACAAGTACCAAGTGTACATAACACCCTGCAATGCGCAAGTCGAACATCGTATGTTCTATCCATCACAACAGGGAGTTCAATCCTATCATGCAAGTCCAATACATACGGACAATGAAGATAACACAAGGTATGAAATATTACTAACAAGTTATCACATATTTATTATTATTGAAAACAGGTCCAAGTGATGAAATACCATGCAAGCAAAGACGTAAATAAAGATTTA
This sequence comes from Clarkia xantiana subsp. parviflora, assembly GCA_036873135.1. NCBI lineage: Eukaryota > Viridiplantae > Streptophyta > Magnoliopsida > Myrtales > Onagraceae > Clarkia > Clarkia xantiana. Next base: position 41,566,688 of record JAPTYO010000002.1, read on the forward strand.
TCGAAAACCTCAAAACAACATCAACCCATTCACAAAGGGTTCAACATGCTGGAAACAGACAACCTGACACCAACCAAGAGATAACATCATCTCTAAGGATTTATGGCAAAGAGTTCATAATGACAACATCAAATGCAATGTCGTCATCCGCACAAAAGATACGGCATGAATGGTCGCTTCAACTTCAATACGACATAGCTCTTCAACATAAGCGCGACAATCAGCAATGCGTGCATCAAAATCAGCCGTTTTCAAGATCAAAGTTTCAAGTCCGAAGAAGTAAACAACGCTTACCTCAATGGGAGGAACGCTCCTCCTTGGGCCGGTCCCTCTACCTGGGGGCAGAAGGCACCACCGTACGACCCTCAATTCTATTCCCTTTATCGCAAGAAGGAGTTAGCACGGTCGTACTCAGCATAAAGAACTTAGAATTGCTCGAGGAACGCGCCCCTGCATCGGATCTTTTGAGAATTGTGATAAAGCCAGGAACTGCAACCACGCATTCAGCAACATGAGAGCAACAACTTGGAAAATTAACAAGTTCAAAGAAGATACGAGGAGGTGCCTTACTCACAAGTCCTTTACCGTGACCATGTTCAGAGACTCCAGAATAGCGGGGGAAATTATACGGACATCCCTTCCAACAAGCGGATTACTGTATACATTGACTATCTGCAAAGACGAGCTTTTTCCGTCAGTCCGACCTACATTACAACATGATACGAGTCATAAAGATCATCAACATACCAAATCTTCAGAAGGACGTATATGTGTACCAACATCAATTAATCAAGCAAGGACATCAGCATCTACACTTGGGGTATTATTTAGCTGCTTAACCATTTCAACATCCGAACACAGAGTTACTCGCAGAATGGAATTAGTAGACTTACTCATGATAACAGCCGTGGGAAGATTAATTCCGACAAGAAGATAGCAAGATCTGACATCCTGAAAAATGCAACCAACAATCCAATCAGTGCACAAACACGCATCAACACTTATGTAAACATTTATGTAATGGACGCTCCATGTGAGATAACTATGTACGTACAAGACTCGTTAGTCTTCGCGCAACAAGTAACAAGCATCATGCAAGGGGGGCAACCTCTTCAACACATCAACCTTACATGTCGAAAAGGATGGATGTCGACAAGCAATGAGTATTTTCTAAGTGTTTCCATGTACGTACATACATGTCGACAAGGATGGATGTCGACAAGCAAGGAATATTTCCTATGTGTTTCCATGTACGTACATCCATGTCGACAAGGATGGATGTCGACAAGCAAGGAATATTTCCTAATTTTTTCCATGTGTGTACATACATGTTGACAAGGATGGATGTTGACAAGCAAGGAATATTTTCTAACTATTTCCAAGTGCGTACATACATGTCGACAATGATACATGTCGACAAGTGAAGAATATTTTCTAAGTGTTTCCATGTACGTACATACATGTCGACAAGGATACATGTCGACAAGTGAAGAATATTTTCTAAGTATTTCCATGTACGTACATACATGTCGACAAGGATGCATGTCGACAAGTCAAGAATATTTTCTAAGTATTTCCATGTACGTGCATACATGTCGACAAGGATACATGTCGACAAGTGAATAATATTTTCTAAGTGTTTCCATGTACGTACATACATGTCGACAAGGATGCATGTCGACAAGTCAAGAATATTTTCTAAGTATTTCCATGTACGTACATACATGTCGACAAGGATACATGTCGACAAGTGAATAATATTTTCTAAGTGTTTCCATGTACGTACATACATGTCTACAAGGATGCATGTCGACAAGTGAAGAATATTTTCTAAGTATTTCCATGTACGTACATACATGTCGACAATGATGCATGTCGACAAGTCAAGAATATTTTTTAAGTATTTCCATGTACGTGCATACATGTTGACAAGGATACATGTCGACAAGTGAAGAATATTGTATAAGTATTTCCATGTACGTACATACATGTCAACAAGGGGAGAATATTTTCTAAGTGTTTCCATGTACGTACATACATGTCAACAAGGATGGATGTCAACAAGGGGAGAATATTTTCTAAGTGTTTACATACAACCACCGACAATCTATACATGATGCTCAACGTACATTGCCTAAGCTATCATTACCAACATACAACCATTGACGGCCATGTACGTACAACTACCAATCATCAATATCGAGCATACTAAAACAATGGCTAAGGCATGGAACAACATGTCGGCAATGAATACTATGCACAAGGGAAGTATAACAATCTATTTATGTTTTTCTAAAAATTTCCAGCACTTAGAAATTTTTTGTCCAAATTGGAAAGATAATTACTCTATGCATTTTATCAAACTATTAGATGTACATATTTGTACATACATAGATAGGTACTCATACTTGTATAGATACAAGGTTCCTTAGGTTGACTTGTATAGTTGACTAGTTAGTTAGGATTGATCTCCTATATATAGTGGCTATCATGTAAATACTTGGTTGATTCATTATACATACTTGATTATTATACATATGATTCAACCCCCTCTTTACACTATCTAATATGGTATCAGAGCCATGGTATTTCCAGGTTCGGTTTCAGTTTTTCGAGAGGTTTTTGCATAGATTTGAGCTTGGATCTTGAGGATTTCAGCTTCGATTCATTGGATTACTTGAAGATCATTCAGTTGCTGATGTATTTTGTGAATTTGCTGCTCAATAATTTTTGTTTGGATTGAGGATTTCAGCATTATTGGATCAGCAGTTCAGCATTTCGGTTTCAGCATTTCAGTTTGCTGCATGTACTGTTTCATCGATTTGGAGTTTGTTCATCGATTCTTGATCGATCCTGTGATTTGGATTCGATCTGGTGTTGTACCACGAGTCTAAGATCGATTGCTGCTGCTGGATTGATCAATTCTTTGCTCTGGAATTTGGATTACTGCTGCTGCAATTCAGTTTTCAGCTGCTGGTTTTCAGCTTGCGTAGAATGTTTGATGAAATCTGAGATTGATTCCTTTGATTCGCTTCTTCGTGCTTGTTGATCCCGTGGAGTTAAACAAATTACGATCATTTCTGTGGTGGTGCGATTGTCATATTCGTTGCGGTTTTACGCGGACTTGGATTATTGCAGCTGCGTTCTGCAATTTCTGGTCAAGTTTCTGTTGGTTTTGGCTGAGCTTCAATTCTGCAATTCGAGGTTTCATTTCGAGATTTCTGCATTTCATATGCTATCTGAACATCATTGCGAAGCTTTTGTGAAGATCTGAGCATCATTAATACTTATTGGAGGTAATTGCAATTCGATTTTCGTTTTCGCGCCTATTTTCTGCTGGATGTTCGATCTTCGATTTCGAGCTTGTTTCTTGATCATTTGCTGCGATTCGAATTGCATTGGATGCCCGTTTGATGCTGCTATTGATTCCAAGCTGCGATTTGTGGATTTCTGCTGTGGAATTGCCGGATTTTGCTACGTTCTTGGAGCTGCATTCTGTTCTTGTTGCTGCAGTGTTCTTGCTACAAATTTGTTCAAATTCAGCTTGGATTCTTGATTATTTGCTGCAATTTGGACTGGATTAGTTGCGCCTTTAGGTTGCTATTGGATTCCAGTTGGTTTGTTGTTCGATTTCGACGATTTGAAGTTGAATCGAATTGATTTTGTTGAAGAACACTTGAAGATCAACTTGAAGTTCATGCTGTTCTTCATGCTGCCCAGAATTTCGAATTGGCTGATTAATTGCGGGCTTCGCTGGATTCGAACACACGACCTGTTGCTTCGAACACACGACCTGTTGCTGGATTTGTGAAGTTTGGGATTATTTTGAGGATAGTTCTGAAGATTGGGGTTGTTTTGAGGACAGTTCTCAAGTTTGGGGCCGTATCCCGAAAATTGGATTTTCGAGAGGCCGTTTTGTGAAGACCGGGTTTGTTGGACCTTGGCATTTTAGAGCGGGTTTTAATTTTTCCCATGGATCATTTGAGCGGGTTTTTGATTCCCTTGGCTCATTTTGAACGGGTTTACCCTTGGCTCTATTTGACCGGGTTTTGATTGGACCTTGGCATTTCATTCATCATCGACCTTTTCTCTCAAATTTTCCTTTTAATTCTTTAGAAAGGAAGAAGAAGAAAAAGATGGGGGAATATTAGATGTACATATTTGTACATACATAGATAGGTACTCATACTTGTATAGATACATGGCACCCTAGGTTGACTTGTATAGTTGACTAGTTAGTTAGGATTGATCTCCTATATATAGTGGCATCCTAACATGTAAATACTTGGTTGATTCATTATACATACTTGATTATTATACATATGATTCAACCCCCTCTATACACTATCTAATACAAACACCTTATGTGCATGTTAAGGTAAGCTAGGTACATGGTGATTTCAAGACTAAATCAAGGCCAAACGAAGTTACGAAAGGTCCAACCATGTACGGAATTGAACTCACCAACACGAAGCGAGTCCGAATTGACACGTGCCACACCGGAATCCAATTGATATCAACTATGGTGTGTCTACTCCGAATCTATGATCTCAAAAGCTTCATCTTCAATAGAGAGCTTCTTGGAGATTTATCTATGAAGGATGTAAGATAATGAGTATTCTCTCTCCTAATTTTCATTAATAGTGCCTACACCATGTGCTAAGGACTAAACTTTCATGTATTTTCATATAAGTCCTTAGCAACCTTTACAAGCATCTTTGCATCTCTCCTATGTTCATATTGCATACATATTACACAATGCTTCATGACATACTACACGTAATTACTATTACATTACGTACATAGAATTTATCATGCACGTTTCTTATTTATGGTCGTTACATGATTATTTTTATAATCTAAGTATGAATTTCATGTTTGCATCATTTTCTACATTTACACCATGCTTCATGATTACGTACATGCTTTCCGATTTTATATTGTTCTAAGTGTTTGCTTATTGCATGATTACGTCATCCATTTGCTATATCGTCATCTACAAGTTGATAACGTGTTATATGTTTACATCATGTGCCATGATATTATCACGTAGTATAATTCTTTATTATTACAAGTATTTCTCTCATTACATGATATTGCGAATATATCGTTAATTGCATGTTGCTATGCGCATATTGTCCGCTGCGCTAACCTTGTAAACAGATTACGTACATACGGCGGAATATTAAAGTTGGTCAAATTTATGATCCCTACGCTCAAATTGACGAACAGGCCACCCCTGAGGTTAGTATCGAACCTAAATTGGACGAATATCTTATCTTAAAAAGAGTCAAGTATGGGTTTTGAACCGCTACTTGACTCGGGGGCAAGTGTCAGATATCTGTCCAATTCGGGTTCGTATTTACATTTCGGGCCTCGCAAAATACTCAAAAACCCGTAAAAGAATTCTTCCGCGGACACACAAGTCCAAAAACGGTCCGGAATACGCCCAGTACCCGGACCAGAGGACTTCCGGATTGCCCTAAGGCAATCCGGACCCTGTCTGGATTGCTAAAAAATCCGGGTGGGTCCGGATAACCGATATTCTCCGCGCTCTCATCCCGATTATTTTGCCAAGTGCGAGAAGTCGGTGCACGCATAGTCCACCTTGATGACGGTATACGTTTTCCTTCATACCGACATCAAGCCGTTCAAAACTGGGCATGATCCTTAGGTTCCTTATAAATAGGGGCCTTGGTCTCCCATTTTAAGGGAGCTCCCTCATTTTTTGGACATTGGATGCTCTGACTTCTCTCTAAAAGGCTTTCTCTCTCTAGAAGATTTTGACTTGAGCGTCGGAGTGGGCCCAACCAGCACCCCCCCTCTCCCACGCTGGTTACTGCCCCTTGTGCAGGATCCGGATTTCGAGACTGAGTTCGAGGAAGTTGAAGCCTAAGTCCAAGGATCGTGTTTCAGGGATCGCGGCGTACCCGTCCCTATACACATATCTGAAGCCCGTTCGTGGAAAAGAAGCCCGAAGCTACCCAAGTGGAAGCAGACCTAACACTCGGCTCCAAGGGATGCAATGCAACCCTGATAGACAAATTTGGAGGAGTCAAAAGTACAAGCCTTCTCCTTCAAAACGCACGTCGACTCTCTTAGTTTCTTCTGCTTAGTCCTACAGACATCAACCTCCTCGGTCAGCTCGACTTTAAAGAAGCCAAGGGTGATCGCATCAACGGCAACCTGAAAATGATAGGCGCATGCTAGACAGTGAAAAGATAGGATAGAAGTATACTCACGGGGGCATACCGAGACAAGGCTCCGTTAACAAACGGAAGACCGGGTGAAACAGAGTCTGGAAACGCCCTACGATCGCTGGGGACAACAATAGAATTCATCATACAAACACCGATCTCAGGGGTCTCCAAAGAGGTACCCGTCTCAGGGATCTCAAAAGAGGCACCCAGGCAGATCTGACAAGGGAACCATAGAGAGGTCGTACCAAATCCTTTAGAATAATATGAGGTACCGGATGAGGACTTTGTATCAATAAATAAGCAGTAACAGCATCAAGGTAGATAGAGTATGAAGAAGAATGCACAACTTCAAAACGTGCCTTAGGGCCAAGCTCGAAAAAGATGGAGATACCATAACCATAAGAAGCAATCTCTTTTAAAAAGAGCACAAGCCTTACTCCGGCTAGCAACAACGTCAGTATCAGTGACCAGGGCGTCAGTAGCCGCAGTGTCAACATCAGCAGCTACAGTGTCAACGCCAGCAGCTGCAGTGTCAGCTTCATTGACTGCAGCATCAAAGACGTCACTGCCAGCACCAGCAGCCCAAGATGTGGCATTACAGATACAGGATCAAGATCCCTTTTCCCCCTGCCACAAGGAGGAGTGGGCACTGGACCATCAATCTCTTTTGGCTACAGTGATAGGGCTCTTGGCAAACAAAGATCTAGTTACCTTGGCAATACCGCCAACATACCCCGTAAAAGCAAGGAAGTCAATAAAAGAACAACCATAGCATGAAGCATACAACTATGGCAACAATAAGGTGTGCGTACACACCTTCAGCTTGAGACACCCTGAAACCTCGGGTGCCTCCTCAACAACAATAGGAGGCGTCACCCAACCCCTCCCAGAGTCACCTTGGAAGGGAGGACCCGCCTATGGCTGTGGCATTTTACAAGCATACGAAAGGAAGGTCTACTACAACGCCAGCGCAGCATAACACTTCGAGGGCACAAAACCCCAAGTTTGATGTGCAGCATATACGACCTTGATAGTCACCGTTTCAGATAACGACGACTCTGATGAAAACGATTGATAGGAAGAACAAGCCAAAACTTCAGATCCCAAGCATGCTCACCCACCCGCCCAGGTAAAGCAGGGCATTGAATACTGATGAAGACACAACAAGCCGACTGAGCGTCGGATGGCATTAAAAGAAGGGTCAAGGGAAGATATCCCGTAGTATTGACAAATCACCAGTAGATCTGGACAGTATAGAAAGCGCAAGTTGATACTCTCTCAAACGCTGTGCAACATCACTTTAGAAGCATGGGCCACGTCGTGAGGTCGTGATACAATCCCCTTTGATATACGTTTGACATGGGCGTTCGATCTCACTTATCAACCTCGAGTCTTCCGCCAAAATACCGACTACAAGAGCAGACCCCTTGGACGACATTGACACTAATAAAGATCTCGTGTGCGACACATGATTAAAATCCCACCAAAAGATTGAGCTAGGTATTAACCATGGGGACCTACCTCAAACACCGACCATGAATCCTCTACTACAATACCCTCCCTAGAGGAAGACCACCGGGCTGAAACCACGGAATAAGAAGAGTCCTTGTGAGACTCATGATCAAGTAAAGGTACATGTCTACATGAGATATTAAGCTCAGCCGAAGCAAAGGGTAATAACCCAGACGTCCTCGTCAAGCCTGAGGTCAAGTAACGACCAGGAAGCATGACAACACGATCTATAGATGAAGAACATTCACATGTCATAGTGACAACAATATGAAGTGCGATAGAGGGATAGTACCTGGTATAGAGGTAACCGAAGGAAGCACAATACCAGATGAGACTGACATAAGAGTAGACACCCTATGTCCGTAACGATGATAATGCCCACCTAGGAGGCAACATCAGGAGCACACTCCATGAAGTGAAATATACACAAGGAGTACGTCAACCACGAAGGCAAGACAACCAACACTTAAAAGGTGAGATGGACACAAGGGTTGACATCCTATGTCCATAACATTGACAACGCCTACTTCAGGGGCAATATGATGAATACATACTACAAGGTGTGATGAGCACAAGGGTAGAAACCCTATGTCCTGGACGACGACAACGCCATGGTAGGCGACAGGGGGGAAGAACAATACCCAACATCTATAATGATCAACAAACCTACTATGGGGGATGGATGATGAATACAAGGGTTAGCAACCAACACCCATAAAGGTGACAATGACACCTCGGGGGCAGTATAACAACACAATGGCAGTAGTCTAGTGTATGCGAAGAGATCAACCACCAGTAACAGATACTACACATGCTAGGTGAAAAAAATCATGATAAAGGGACTGGCACTCCATTCACCATGTGATGATCACTCTGCTTACCCTAGGGGGGGCAACCTTTCACCTTTCAATATGATACATGTCAGACATGTAGGGAGACCCCCCATGTCTGACATAGTGATACATGAACAGGCGTTAAGGGTAACCCCCTACGTCATATATATGCAAAATGTGATGGCAATGCAAGCATAGCATACAACGCCATCAACGCGAGACCCAAAACCTCACGTCCAAGGTATCAACAAGTCCACTTCGGTCTTTAAGTGATTACAGGTTACAACTATATGGATCAAAATGCCTATCAACCCGAATGGAAGCAATGACATTCCTACACGGCCATCTATCAACCCGAATGGGACAATCTATCAAACCGAAGGGAAGCAATGACCTTCCTATGAGGACAACATACGAAATCATTGAAAAATCAAATTTTTTTCAAAATCGGAACGGAGGTAACCCCTGTCCGATTATATGCAATGATTCAATCACCCTTGGCTTAACCATATATTGGGTTTTTGCCTAGGCATATTTTCATGATATATATACATACACCCATATGCTTCACTACTAGTTTGGTCAAACACTTAGTAACTCCCTCACCAGTTACCATGAATGCGTCTAGGTGCTTCATAACTATAGCGTCATAACACTTATGAGTTTCTTATCACCTGACATGACTGTGTCTATAGTGCAGTTACTACTCATGATTGATGATTCATACATTAGAGCATATGCGTATCATTGATAGATGCATATGGATATACATCATTGATAGTTTTTCATCATAGATAGAAATTTCTCAATCCACCACCATGATTGCATTCATATACAATATAATAGATGTAGTAGAACACTTAGATCAATATTGATTACATATGCACACATAGATACATACTTGCCAGTGCCATGACACTCATGAAATTTTTCATCACATTGCGTGATCACATCTATCAACACTGACACTGTCACAAGTTATACCTTGTAACACTCTCATAGGCGCACATCATGTCACGTTGCCATTGATTCATATCTATTATATAGATTATGCATACTCATACCCATGATAGCATATCCATATGCACTTACACCATTAGTTATGATTTATTACAAACACATGTGATTCATGTCAACGGTTACATACACGTCGTCATATGATAGCACGTTTATGACTAACCCTGGCTCGCAAATTTTTTTGCTATGAGTTCAACATTGATATAGGTCATACCCTCCTAGAACGGAAGGAAGGACCACTCATCGTAAACGAGCAAAGTTAAAATAGTAGCCGAGGTACAGTCGGGCGTCTAAATCCTTCTAAAAAATAGAGTCAAGTACTGGTAAACCAATTCTTGACTCGGGGGCAAATGATGGATATACAGCCGATTGGACCTCAATAAGGCTCAAATACGGTCACCCAGTCGACTTCGAGGTAAATCACTCTATTTTTATAAGAGTAAGCGACACCCCGATCAGAGGGACCGGACTAGTCCGGTCGGCCTTGGCTGGATTTGTGCCCAAAGCAAATGATTTTGGACTTCCGGCGACGACGGGGTCGACGCGTCCCGCGTCGGCCCCCGACCCCCCGGTATCGACACCCGGGGCGTATTTTTACCCAGTTTTCTCTTAATCTCTGTGCGGTTCCCACCCAAAAATGTGGGCGGCTCCGGTGCCTGGATCCAAAACTCTATAAATAGGGGCCTAGGTCCTTCATTTCCAACTTAATCTCGGATTGAGACACTGGAGCTCTGAATTCTCTCTACTTTATCTCTCTAGAATTATGTTCTTACTTTGGCATCGGAGAGGGTTCGCCAGAGACACCCCCCCCCCCTCTCTGCCACTACCCTTTGTGCAGGTTCGCCAGGCATGGAGTTGGATCGACCATAACCCGAAGATCAAAGGAACGTGACTCAACGTAAGGCCACCAAGATCGGACCCCGGATGAGCAAGTTCCAACATTGAACAAGTTCCAACAGCTCATATACTTATTCTGGTGCGGAAAAGTAGACGGCGGTGCCCCTGTTGGTGGTGCCTCTGTTGACGGTGCAAAAATTAAAACCTTTGATGGGTGGTAACGAAAGACCTCTACGTCAGACGGTACTAAAACATCTGGTGACGCCTCTGGTGGTGAGTGGTAACGGAAGACCTCTACGTCAGACTGTACCGGAAAACTTCTGGTGATATCTCTGGTGGCGGAAGACCTCTACGTCGAACCGTACCGGAGAATCTTTAGTGATGCCTCTAGTGGCGAGTGGTAACGGAAGACTTAAACGTCAGACCGTACCGGAAAACCTCTGGTGATATCTTTAGTGGCGGAAGACCTCTACGTCAAACCGTACCGGAGAACCCTTGGCGATGCCTCTAGCGGCGAGTAGTAATGTAAGACCTTTACGTCAGACCGTACCAAAAAACCTCTGGTGATATATCTGGTGGCGGAAGACCTCTACGTTAGACCGTATCGGAGACCCTTTGGTGATGCCTCTAGCGGCGAGTGGTAACGGAAGACCTCTACGTCAGACCGTACCGGAAAACCTCTGGTGATATCTCTAGTGGCGTAAGACCTCTACGCCAGACCGTACCGAAAAACCTCTGGTGATATCTCCGGTGGCGGAAGACCTCCACGTCAGACCGTAAGGAGAACCTTTGGTGATGCCTTTAGTGGCGATTGGTAACGGAAGACCTCTACGTCAGACCATATCGGAGACCCTTTGGTGATGCCTTTAGCGGCGAGTGGTAACGTAAGACATCTACGTCGGACCGTAACGGAAAACCTTTGATGGTGCCTATGGTGGCAATGACTCAAACATCGTCTTGAATTGATGCCTGGATTGGCATGGCAATTAACACCGTAATCACGAAGCTGCTAGAGACTGTCTATAGTGGATTATGTGCATGCATGGCGACTGGCATACATGCAATTGCGTTGCGCCTCACAATCTGTACATGAAACATGTGTCCCAAATTTTTTGCCTAAGTTATGCATAGTGCGACAACCTAGCGGGATCCTCTCTTTTTTTTTTTTTTAAATTTATCTCATATTTTCTTCTTTTGCCACAGTCGGTTGAGAGATTTTCGACCGTGCCCATCGGTTTTTTTCTCTCCTTTTTCCATGATTGCAATTTTTGAATTTGCAACCATGCCTCTCATTTCCTCATTCTACCCAGGCCGCCGGTTCGGTTTTCAACCTAGCGGAAGCACTCTTATATGGTAGCCAATTAAACGGTGGCTGTGACCCGTACTTTATTTCCCGTCTCGATAGTAGAGTATTTGTAGCCGTTTGGAGGGTGGCTGTGACCCTTTCCTCACCGTCTTCAATGTTTCGGGAGCTCTTTTGATTTGTAGCCATTTGGAGGATGGCTGTGGCCCTTTCATTTATTTCCCGTTGTCGATGTTCCGAGAGTGCTCTTTTGATTCGTAGTCGTTTTAAGGGTGGTTGTGGCCCTTTCAAATAATTTCCCGGCCTCACAAGGTTCACGGGAATACTCTTTATATGTAGCCATTTTGAGGGTGGTTGTGGCCCTTTCAACAATCTCCCTTCCTCTTAGGATTCGGGGAACACTCTTTGTATGTAGCCATTTTAAGGGTAACTGTGGCCCTTTCACTCATTTCCCGCCTTCGATGTTGCTAGAGTGCTTTTGATTTGTAGCCGCTTTAGGGATGATTGTGGCCCTTACATTGATTTTCTGCCTTTGATGTTGTGAGTGTACTCTATATCTGTAGCCGTTTGATGGGTGCAAGTGGCCCTTTTAAATAATTTTTGGTCTCACAAGATTCACGGGAAACATTCATTGTATGTAGCCATTTTAAGGGTGGTTGTGGTCCTTTCACTCGTTTCCCGCCTTTATTATTGCGATAGTACTCTATATCTGTAGCCGTTTGATGGGTGGCTGTGGCCCTTTTAAATAATTTCCCGACCTTACAAGATTCACGGGAATACTCTTTTATTTGTAGCCGTTTGGAGGGTGGATGTGGCCCTTTCACTTGTTTCCCGCTTTTGATGTTGCGGGAGCGGCCTGTATTTGTAGCCATTTGAAGGGTGGTTGTGGCCCTTTCTTCGTAGTCGTTTTAGGGACGACTGTGGTCCTTTCTTCGTAATTGTTTTAGGGACGACTGTGGCCCTTTATATTTGTAGTTGATTTAGGGACAATTGTGACACTTTTATTTCTTCACTGCTCTCAAAAGATTTGCATAAACAGTCTCTTTAATTTCATGTAGACGATTAAACGGTGGCTGTGACCCCTAAACAAAAATGAGTTTGCTTTTTTTTTTTTTTTTTCAACTCATCTTTTGCCATGACTGCCCCTACGGGTTTTCAATAATGCCCCTCTCCCTAACTTTTGCCTAGGTCGCCTTTACATATTTTCATCCTAGAGGGAATTTATATTTTTCTCTTTTTTTATTTTTTTGCTTTTTTGCTTTTTTTTTTAAATAAAATTTACCTAAAATAATTAACAACAATTATTTACATGCCCCTAGTGGAAAATTTGGAAATTTCTAATTCAAAACATCTTCTAGAGAATGACTCAGTTGATTTGGCCAAAATACGTCGGTCGTGTCGACACCCTGGATGGACCCTACGACCAATAGACAATGATTTCTTCTCTCGACTTCTCCAGAACCCCGACTATTGCTCGATTTCTTTTGAGGATGCCCCATGGCTAGCACCTATTGAGTTAGGCTCGTCGCATGCTGGACGAATGACCTGATTGATGAACACACATGGATGACGTGGAGTTTGGCCAGGTAGGCCACGTATGAAAATTGTCTGAAATATCTGGGACAAACTCGACAGGTTACCTCAGAACGGTCGACGAGCAAATGGCCGTACATGAGATGTGCTCTTCAGGAGCTTTTATTTGGATGATTATCCATGTTGCACAATGAGTAAGGAAAAACTTAAATTTCGGGGATAAAAATGATCACAACATCTCTATGAGTTGGATTTTTTCTAGTGGGCAGTGTGCTTGCTATGCGACTGGACCTGCTACATGTCCTGATTCTCCTGCTCCACAACTTGTATATGTACACCTGCTGGAAAGTACATGCCCCTAGTGGCAGACTGAAAATTTCAAAATTTCAGAACTTTTTCGGAAAAGGACCCGGTTGATCGAGTCAAGCTACATTGATCGGCACATTGAATCTTCACGGGATTCTCAATGATCTCTTGAAATTTTCCCATCTCCGACATGCTCGATCTCAAAGGGAGATGCCCCATGGTTACTGCTGAATGGTTTAAACCTGGCAACATAACGGTTGTATACCTCGTTTGGAAAGCGTATGAATTTCACACATGGTAGGTGAAATTTGCCATGGATACCCTTCGAAGCGCTCACGTTTCACACGGTTGCGGCCTTCATTGAAGTGGTCATCCGACCTGCAAAAGGGTAGGGACACTCAAATATCAAGGAAAAAATTAAGTACAATTTAACGCACATGAGCGTTGGATATCCCGAGTACGCAATTTGTTTTTCGTGCAACTGGATGACTGCATGTTCTTTTTTTGTTGACCCATTTGGCCGGCATAACTTATATGTATAAGATACCTGACCAAGGGTACCATAAAAGACTGAATGAAAAATAAGTGTAGAGAATATGAGAACTCATGCATGATATTTTTGAAAACTCTAATGTCATTCATTTCTTAATTTTTGTTTACTTTATAAAAGGAATCAAAATTTATGATCCAAGGTGTTTTGCACCATCATGGAGTTTACTAAGTTCACTCAGTGCACTATCTGGCTCGAACGCAGGACAGATGTTCAAAACGAAGTTTTTTCAAAAAGATTTTATCATCCTTTGTTTAAACTCGAATATTCGCACTCAACTGCACAGTTAAACTATTTTCTCAAAAATAGAATCAAATATCTTTTTTAATCGCTAGCTCATGCGAAGGTTGAGACGATCTTGCCGAAAAATTGCAATACACCTTGGATAAAAATGAATGACACTTTGAGTTTTTTTTTTTTTTTTTTTAATTCTCATGCATGCTCGAATGTTAAAGTTCTACTGTTAAGAAACATACAACTTACAACCAGTTTACCTGAATGATACATACGAAATGAAAAATCCAAGTAAAGTTTTTTATAAAAAAAAAAATGCAAATGCAATGCATGTTTGGAATTAAAAGCTCAAAAACTAAGAGAAATTTACAATCTATCTAAAAACTCTTTTTTTCCTAAAACAATGCCTATGAGATGTACATGAGAGAAAGTATTACAGTTAAGAAGACCTACAAGCTACCCTGATTTTTTTTTTGTTTTTTTGTTTTGTTTTTTTGTTTTGTTTTTTTTTAAAGAGAAAAAAAAAAAACCAATGCAAACCTAGTTGCTCAAAATTAAAAAATTCAAGTGAAGATCTTTTTAAAAGAATGCATCTGAGATGCACAAAATAAGATGCAAAATAAAA